>CM038042.1:138890398-139490398 GCA_021397845.1 Areca catechu | reverse complement strand
ATATCTTTAAACCTTTATATATATACACACACATCCAATACAAAACCCTAGCCATTGATCCTTCATTTATTTACTTACATGTTCAGAGGCACATTAATTCATCTATCCAATAACAGCTCTCTCTCTAGAAGTGACCGAATATTTCTCTTGGGACAGAAGAGACATTTGCTTTCTTAAAGAGAGGTGTAACATTTTATTTTCACATGCAATTTTGTCTTGCCAGCAACAAGTATATTCCATTTTGAAGGCTTAAGAATTAATTGGTTCATGCCTTCTTATCAAGGATAATGCTTACTAATTTCTCATAGTGACACTTTGGCCTTGTATATGATTTATATTTATGCTTGAGGTGTTATTTGTCAAGGATAATACCTTAATTTCTCGTAGTGAAACTTTGTTCTTGTATATGATTGATGTTTATGCTTGAGGTGTTAAAATAAAGCGGATACGTTTTACAAAATCTCATACCCAAGATAGGTAGATTATAAAGGTTAGAGCTAGTGGATTTTGGCTAATGATGTTCCTGTAGAGCTAGTAGTCACTTTTATCCGGATACTTTCATGCTTCTACGTCACGATAAAATAGGATATGCGGCTTATTATAGCTGCTTTGTTATGTCAAAAAGATAAAAAAAATTAAAATTAATATGGATTTTGACCTAAACTTGACTAAATTAGGCCAAGTATAGTAATAAATCTTTTAAACCCAATTATCCAATTGAACAATCAAGTCAGACCTTGATGGTTAAGCAATCTTATTTATATGTTTTGTGTAACTACAAAAGTTAAAATATAATTAGTTGGTATTGCTTCTTATCATATTTAGTTGATATGGTCTTTGATAAAAAAGTTATATCCGATAATGCAAATTCTCGAGTGTTATTAGAGATGGCAATTTGGTCCAACCTGTTGGGTACCTCACTTGAATGAGATAAGTTTTTCTGACCTAATTAAAATCTAGGATCGTATGAATCCTAAAAAAAAATCTAACATTGGATATGGATAATGATATGATCCACCCCGAACCCAACCCTATATATATATAAACCCTTATATATAAATACCTAGTTCAAATATCATGCCGTTATCTAAGCTTCCCTATTCAACTGATCCAAGGCTTTCACATGATTGAAACTCTTCCGGCCATCATTTAAGCTTGCTGATTCGGCTGCTCCACCCTCTTACTTGATTGAGACCCAAAAAATAGAGAAAAATATTTAAAAAATCTAAATTTTTATTTAATAATCATTTCTACTTCTTTAATTATTTGATTATTTTATTTTTTAAATATTTGATTGTTGGGCTTTATTACTATATTTTAATTATTTGATCGTTATACTTTTTAATTATTTGATTGTTATGCTTTTAATTTTCTGACCGTTGGATACTTAATTAAACTTTAATAAATCAATAAAAATCTAAATAGTCAAATTTTGAATAGTTATAAAAAGACCATCCTAAAAGACTCTTCATCAACCTCTTTCACGATCATGCTCGCAGGCAAAGAAATCCGAATTATATCTTAGAATAGTATTTTCAATAACTTTAGCACGAGAAACAAAATATATTTCAGGACAGTGCCTCACATGTTTGCAGGTTTGATTTTATTTTAGTAATTTCAAGTTAGTCTTCTATATTTTTTTATATTAAAAAAAATATTGATTTATCTAATTACATTCATAATTTTTTTCTAAAAACATGATCTAACAATCTAAGGCATATTTTGGTGGACTGTGATTAAATAAACTAACAGGGTGTTCATGCTTCTTTGCTTAGTATAATGGTTGCAAAAGTTATGCACATCAAAGTTATCCTTATAGATGTTTGTGCTTTAGCCAAGATTTTTTTTTTTTTTCGCCCTTGATACTTTCTTCCTGTTGTTTCTATACAATTGTTTTGTCCTCAACCTTATGAATATACCACTGGTTGCCGTGGCTGTTTTTCTTAATGCAGAAGTAACAAAGCTTTTTTTCCTTATTTCTTATACTTAATTAATATGTTTAAATCTACAAGTACATAGACTTCTTCATGGCTGTTATCCGTTTCTCCTAAAGATTATCAAACAGAAGTTCTTCGGAGGCCAAACTTCCTTTTTCCCTCGATCTCATGATCGTCACCTAACCGTTGTGTCTTCTTCATGGTTGTTATCCCTTTCTCCTAAAGATTATCAAACGGAAGTTCTTCGGAGGCCAAACTTCCTTTTTCCCTCGATCTCATGATCGTCACCTAACCGTTGTGTCTTCTTCATGGTTGTTATCACTTTCTCCTAAAGATTATCAAACGGAAGTTCTTCGGAGGCCAAACTTCCTTTTTCCCTCGATCTCATTATCGTCACCTAACCGTTGTGTCTTCTTCATGGTTGTTATCCCTTTCTCCTAAAGATTATCAAACAGAAGTTCTTCGGAGGCCAAACTTCCTTTTTCCCTCGATCTCATGATCGTCACCTAACCGTTGTGTCTTCTTCATGGTTGTTATCCCTTTCTCCTAAAGATTATCAAACAGAAGTTCTTCGGAGGCCAAACTTCCTTTTTCCCTCGATCTCATGATCGTCACCTAACCGTTGTGTCTTCTTCATGGTTGTTATCCCTTTCTCCTAATGATTATCAAATAGAAGTTCTTCGGAGGCCAAACTTCCTTTTTCCCTCGATCTCATGATCGTCACCTAACCGTTGTGTCCTTGGCGTGCTTCTTGATGAACATTCTTTGTTCTTTGTTGGTCGGTCGCTCTTGTAAAATGGTCGGTATATTAATCGATATGCCAAGTATTTGTTATAATGCATGAAAGGATTGAAGCGAGTCCAGCTTCCTGAAATAGATTTTTTTAAAAAAAAATCTATATTCTGGGATTCCGGTGGATGCTCTCAAAAGAATTGAAATGACTTTGGCTGACTGGGAAGTCAGTGTGGGTTGATCCATTTGTGGTAAAGGATTTCGAAAAATATGCCTGTTATAATTATTCCTTTGAAAACAATACTATCTGCCACATCGCAAGCATGTAAGATTGCCAGTTTAGTGATACTAATTTACCATTTGGTTCTTGTATTTTTGGTTAATTATTTGGAGAAAGTAGTTTATATTAAGCAGAGCTCACTGCAGTGGGTCACCGTTTATATTTATGTTAATAATTAATGTAGAAAGCAAAGATGTTAAACACAAAAAGTTTATATCAAATATATTACTGTAACTTGGCATGTGGTTTTGTGCAATACATCACATTGATTTACCATGCAAACTATTTTATTGGCATATTTATATTATATATTATCTTAATTTTTAAAAACTAGCACTGTCACCACATTCTGGCAAGTCATGTACCCATGTAAGAGCTTTGCATGTTGACAAAAGATTTATATTATATCTACAACTGTGCATTTGTATATGTGCATGCATCCGTGGATGTGTATGCTAGCGAGGGTGTGCATCATGGTAGTATTTTTCAGAAATTCTAATCTTTACTTCTGCTATTATTATTATTATTTTATTTTGAATAAAAGAATGTTCATAGGTGTTTTTAGATAGTTATATCACCATCATGGAAACTTGATTAAAGTATAATAATTTTACTAGATGAATGAGATTGTTTTATCAAATTACATAGAGAAAATATTGATGATTGCTAACATCAATGTATTTGCTACAAAAAACAATTATAAGGAAGACTGTTACTGTTGAATTTTTTTAATCTTGATTTGTGGAGGCAATTATGACTTTACACAATCATTCTGAAATGTTTTGCTGTTTAATTCAATATTTTTCTCAAGGAAGATCATTTCACTTGTAGCTAGAGTAGTTTGGGCTATAAAAAAGTCAAGATGCTAGTGAGGTTTCTCAGTTTCAGAACTATGGAGTATCGGCTGAAGAAGCACAAACTATATTTTTTATATCATTATGAGAAGCGGTATTAATACATATTAATTAAAGGTGACATATATTTGACATTGAAACCGATAATAGCTCCTTAAGATTATGATTCAGTGTTTGGTAATAGTTACAGCTTTGTGCAAGGAACTGCAAGGTTTCTTGATATTTGATCTTGAGATTTGATCAAAGATGATTATGTTAGAGAATATGAATGTCTTAATGGTCTTTATACTCCCATCTTTTTGAAATTGGACAGCATATTCTCTTTAGCACTAGGGAATTTACAAGCCTATTTGATTTTAATTAGATCTTTTTTTCACTTTTTAGTTTCTAAAAGTCTTAATCTAAATTTTTTCTTTATAGCATATATGAATAATAAACCTTGTCATGAACATGTGTGCTGCTTCTTTATCATCGATGTGCATGTAGCAACAGTTGTCATATTTTTAGATGTAGCAAGTATTCAATATCGAGATGGTTAGTGTGTAAAGTTCACCTATGTATGAAGCATATTACACTGAAATTAAAAAAATATGTTCTTTTATCTGTAATAGACCTTGTAAATATGTTGTATCCATTGTGTATACTGTAAGTTTTAATATTTGACCGGATATCCTTGACTACCATCTATAGTAATATGCATGAGGCATGCGAGCTGCATACATGTGCCTGAGCACAATAGTGTGTGATGCAATTCTTTTTTTCTCTGTGGGCATATCAATGGATATAGATTAACATGTACTTTCAGATACTGGTTGATGATGACCTGCACCATTCAAAAAATTGCTTAATGTTACTTTAATTCTTTTATTTTGTTTGAGGGATAAGCATCAATTTTTATTCCTATGTTTTACTGGGCTTGTTGATTGCCTATGAAAGTAATATGCAAATTATGCATGTATACTGTATGAAAATGTCTAAATGTTATGCACAATATTTTTTATGACTACTATCATATGAATAAAATGAATACATAAAAGCTCGTGCTTCCAGGTATTGGTAGATTGCTTATATATATAAAAAAAAAAGGATAGCACCACTTTTGTAATGTCCTTTAGCTCTAATCTTCTACTCTTTCTTCTAATGACCAGTGGTTAATTTTTTTTGTCCTATTTGGATTATCTTTGCTTGGTAAGGTTTATCTCCATGTGATTTTTGTTAGATGGTACTTATATTTAGTAGTGGCCTACTACCTAGAATTGTAACTTGCCATATATCTTTCATTTAACATGATCCTGTTTCTTGAATGGAAATGCTAAAATCTTGTGTGGTCTCCAACAGAAATTGCATCTTCTTGTACGAACCACCTTATGCAAATTGCCATGAGTGTAAGAAAGTTGAACAAATCTTTTGAACAAGAAGTACGGGACATGATGCATCTAGATCTATTTGAAGTGTTTATTTGCTTTATTGTCAACGACTAAGATTTCTAATAATTCCAAAAAGTATTGACGTGTTTTGCTACATTTTGCCATATATGATTGCTATCCAATGCATGGTGTAGCTCACAACTTATGAGAGGAAGGCTCTTATATCAGCCTACCTTATTAAAGATTTAAAGAGGATTAAGAATTCTAGAATCATCGAGAGGATAGGACTTAATCTATAAAGGACTTTCAAGTAGTAGAAACTTAATCTCTGTGATAGGAAAGCCCTTAAAAGAGATTCAATATAGTAATAACAAGCTGATTGATTGGTCAAGGAACATATAATATTTATTCGACATGGGAGTCATAGACTCCATCCCATTCCTATGATGATAGTACTCATATGTACTAGTCTGGAAGAGTTTATTTATAAATGAGACTCAAGAGATAGTTTTTGATATGTATTACTATACACATCTTTGGAGAGACTCTCCAATATGAGAGTGTCCATATATGACCATGGCTAGAGACATTGGTAATTGATGTGACCGGATCGCTGACGTGGAGCAAGGAGCCTGACGTGGAGCCTTCATTGACGCCATGCCGGATCCCCACTATCGGCCCCTTCGCTGGGCTGAGCTCCCCGATGCCAATGGGGCCACCCGTCGAAGCCGGGCTCCATCCTCCGCCAGGTCGGTACCTGCCAGGTCGGGGCGCCTAGGTCGGAGCCAAGCTCAAACCCCACCAAAGGCAGACCTTTTGAGCCCGAGGTCGGACCGCGTGGTCCGAAGTCGAGCTCAAGCCTCCTCCGCCACGTGGGACCCCTTCGAGGCCGGGTCCCCTGGCCTGGGCGCATCTCAGCCACCTCAGCCAGCCCGAGCTCGGTCAAAGCTGGCCCCTCTTGCCTGGTGCCAAGCTCGGCTCCTCTCTGCACAGCCAAGCCGTCGCAAGGCGGGCACCCCGCGAGAGGGCCCCATCTGCCCAGCTCGGCCCCTAATGCAAATCAAGATATCAACTACCAAGGAAGCAGCACCTCCCATCCAAAGACAGTGGCGGGCCCCCCCGGGGACCGTACGACAGCACCCGCCACGTCACCATTAATGCCCACGGTCGCCATTCACACCAAGAAGAAAGGGAGCTCACATCAGGGGACTATGCCCCCTACCGACTTGCCGTACGACCGGGAAAAAGACCCTACCAAGGAGTGCGATTCCTGAGAGCAGCGGCACAACAGTCGAGGCCCTGCCAAGCTTCTAAGAAGGGCAAATTGAAGGAATGTCAGAGGTTTATGGAAGCTCCCCAGATATCCAATAAAGAAGGCGTACCGTTCATGGCACGATAGCCTGTCATACCCGTCTGACAGCATGGGAGAACCTCGAGGCAAGCCGCAGGAAAGGACCCAGCCAGAATAAGCAAAAGGGAAGTAACACTCATTTTTTCCAAAGAGGCAAGAACGGCATTCTCAATACAGGAGAGCACTCAATTTTCTAACAACACATCCACCACAAAAAAAAAAGAGGAGAAGGGGGGAGAGGCCAGAAAGGAGGGCAAGACCGCCTCGGCCACCACATCTCCTAGCTCACTCATACTCTTATACACTCCACTCACTCCTCCTAGCATGGAGCTCATCCCGAGAGGCTCGACCAGGAGGATCTATTCCCCTGGATCGTTACTGACTTGATCGTCAGAGTGCCCTCGCCGGAATCTCCGGCCCGGGTCACTAACGCTGGCTGTCTTGCAGGTCACGAGGCACTGGAGGCATCCCCAGCGGGCGGACGCAGACCACCCGACACCATCAGCAGCTACGGGCCACGACGATCCAGGTGGCAACAGATTGGCGCACC
Source organism: Areca catechu (assembly GCA_021397845.1). Classification (NCBI taxonomy): domain Eukaryota; kingdom Viridiplantae; phylum Streptophyta; class Magnoliopsida; order Arecales; family Arecaceae; genus Areca; species Areca catechu. The sequence goes on along the minus strand of CM038042.1, from coordinate 139,483,327 downwards.
AGGTAGGGGGAACGACACTTGATCCAGTTCAAACCCTGCTTAGCGGTCCATTGGGAGGATGGTGACCACTCGGGCAAGGAGAGCTTCTCCCAGCCGTGCGGAAGCATCCCCTTCTCACGGGAACCCGCATGGACCAGAGACGGAAGTGCCTGCCCCAGTTCAACCGCCCCCACTGGAGACCCAGCTGACCGCACTTGCCCAGCAGATACACACTCTCACTGCGGCGGTGCGCCAGCTCTAGCATCAGCACCAGCACCGGTCCCTGGCTACCCACCAACAGCCAGAGACCCCCGCGGCCCACGCCGCAGCACCCCGCGACAGCCTGCGATCCTTCCATGGGAAGCCTTCGTAGTCGCGGGCAGCCACAGATCCTCGGGGTACTCACCAAGCCTCGATGAAGCGATGGCGGGCCAGCTCTACTGACGAAGAAAGCTGCTCACCGCACCTTGGCTGGGGGGCACCAAAACCCCGCCAAGGCAGGAAGGGTAAAGCTCCTCGCCATGGGCGCCGCGATTCTGCGTCACCATCTCCATCCCCCTCAGCGGAGGGGTCCATAGACGAAGCTATCAGGCGCCTGGTAGAGAAGCGCCTGGAGGAGCACGACCGCAAGCTGGCGGAGTTTGCTCGCCGGTTTGCCAACTTGCCTGGCTCCACTAGTGATTCGCGGGCTATGATGTCCGTCCCCCATTCTCCCAGGAGATCCAAACGGAGCCAATTCCCCGCCGGTTCCGCATGCCGCAGGTGGATCCCTATGACGGGATCACCGACCCCCTATACCACCTGGAAAGCTACCGAGCCCTTATGAGGGTCCAGGGGGCTACCGATGCCCTTCTGTGCGTCGCCTTCCTCGCTACTCTTTGGAAGGCGGCGCGGGTGTGGTTCACCCACCTCGAGCCAGAAAGCATCAGCTCTTTTATCCAGCTGGGACAGAAGTTCATGGCCCATTTTGATGCCTATCGGAGGATACCACGCGAGGCAGACAACCTCTTCTCCATCAAGTAGCAAAATCGTGAGCCGCTACAAGATTACGTGGCTCGCTTCAAGGCCGTTGCATTGGAGATTTACAGCCTGGAGGAGCCAGTGGTGATGCTGGCTCTAAAGCGAGGGCTCAGGACTTCCCGCCTGACCTATTCGCTCGACAAAAAGCCCCCGAAGACCTACGCCGAGCTACTCTTCCGAGCTCAGAAGTACATCCGCGCTGAGGAGGCGGATCGTACGAGGCGGGAGCTCGACGGGAAGCCGTTGAAGGGGCCGGCGCCCACCGAGAAGCCTGAAGCGCGGAGGCCGGGACCGCCAGCTCAGAGCTCCCGACCAGCATCGAGGCCGAGGAACGCCCCCGCAGTTCAGGGGAACTTCACTCCCCTTCTTGCCCCGAGAACGAAGATCCTCATGGAGATTGAGGGTGAGACCTACCTGAGGCGTCCTCCGCCATTGAAGCCATCCTTCACCCAGGATAAGATGAAGTAGTGCCGCTTCCACCATGACCACGGCTACGACACCGAGGAATGCCGCAATCTCAAGTGGGAGATCGAAGAGCTCATCAAGATAGGCTACCTCAAAAAATATATGGGGGGCAGAACTTGACCAGAGTCTCAGGCGCTCGTTGCTCTCCCGCCAGCTCCAGCCATCGACAACCGCCCCAACGAGAAGCCGGTGGGCATGATCTCCTGGGGAGCCGAGCGCGCGTCCAAGAGGACCCGAGGGGCAGGAAACTCTGAGAATGTACTCCCCTTTATGAGGGAAGGGGATAATGGGAAGAAAAATGTAAACAATGATGCCGTGGTCGTCGAGATGATGATCGCAAAGCATCCTGTAAAGTTCATCATGATAAATAGTGGAAGCTCTACGGATGTACTTTTCTACGATGCTTTTTTTCGGATGAATCTCTCCCCTATTTAGCTCAAGCCAGTATATACTCCCCTTGTTGGTTTCACAGGAGATTCCGCAAGGGTAGAGGGAGAAATCACTCTCCCGATCACTGCCAGGACCCCACCTCGGTAGAGCACCATCATGATGACGTTTACGGTTGTCAGGCTTCCTTCGCCTTACAACGTGATCTTGGGCCGACCTGGGCTCAACCTCCTCGATGCTATCGTCTCTACCAAGAGGTTGCTTGTCTAGTTCCCAACCCCTTGAGATGTGGGGGAGATGAGGGGTACGCCTCAACCAGTGCAGCATTGCTTCTAGACACTCCCAGGGGCCCGAGCGCTCGGGGAGGACTCCGGGGCAGACGAGCTCGACCAGAGGGCCCAAGACCCCAGGGGAGGCCCGGCCAAGCGCCTGCTTCCCTATCAGCTCGGAGTCGACCAGATGAAAACCATGCAGATCAGAGCCCAACTTTCCGAGGAGGAGAAGGCTCCGCTATTGGAATTCCTACGAGCAAACGCAGATGTGTTCGCCTGGACGGCGGTCGATATGCTAGGTATTCCCCCTGAAGTCATCACCCACAAACTTAATGTTGATCCAAAGTGCTAGCCAGTTCGACAGAAGAAGAGAAGCTTCACCCCAGAGAGGTAGGCGACCATCAATGAGGAAGTTGAGAAACTCCTCGCCGCCGGCTTCGTCCGAGAGGTGCAGTATCCGAGCTAGCTGGCGAATGTGGTGATGGTGAAGAAGAATAATAGCAAGTGAAGGATCTGTGTAGACTACACCGACCTCAACAAAGCATTCCTGAAGGACAGCTTCCCTCTGCCAAGGATAGACCAGCTGGTGGATGCCACTTCAGGGCACAGGCTGCTCTCCTTCATGGATGCATTCTTCGGGTACAATCAGATCCAGATGCACCCGGAGGACGAGGAGCATACCACCTTCATCACTGACCGAGGGACATACTGCTACAGAATGATGCCCTTTGGCCTGAAGAATGCTGGGGCCACGTACCAACGTCTGGTCAATAAAGTCTTTAAAGACCAGATCGGCAAGAATGTACAAGTGTACGTGGATGACATGCTCGTCATGAGCAAACCGAGCTCGGACCACATTGCCAACCTCGTTGAAGCCTTTCACAATTTCTGGAAGCACCATATGAAGCTTAACCCAGCGAAGTGCACCTTTGAGATGGCGGCTAGGAAATTCCTCGACTTCATGGTCACCCAGAGGGGCATCGAGACGAATCCGGAGAAGGTCCAGGCGATCCTGGACATGGAGCACCCAACATCCAAGAAGCAGGTCCAGCGCCTGACAGGGAGAGTCGCAGCCCTAAGCCGGTTCATCTCGAGGTTGGCTGACCGCTGCCTCCCTTTTTTCAAGGCGCTACGCAAGATGCATGACTTCACCTGGACCGAAGAGTGCTGGACGACTTTCGAAGAGTTGAAGGAGTTCCTGACCTCCCCACCTCTGCTATCCAGACCCAAAGGCGGGGAAGAGCTCCTGCTCTACCTAGCGGTCACACTAGGGGCTGTCAGCTCGGTCCTCGTCCGTACAGACCGGGACGGGTCACAAAAGCCGGTGTACTACACCAGCAAAATACTCCATGATGCGGAGATCAGGTATATCCGCTCCGAAACACTTATTTTTGCACTAATAATGTCTGCTAAGCACCTCAGGCTCTATTTCCAAGCGCACCCCATCGTGGTTGTGACTGATCAGCCGCTGAGGACCATGCTAAGCCACCCCGAACTTCCAGAAGGTTAGCCAAATGGTCCCTGACGCTGAGCGAGTACGACATCGCATATCGGTCGAGGTCATCGCAGAAGGCCCAAGTCCTAGCCGACTTCGTGGTCGAATGTACAAGGCTTCCCAAGGAACCAGAGTGGATGGTCCCGGAGAGCAAAGCCGAGCTCGGCCCGCTGGAGGACCCTTGGATCCTCCATGTGGACGACGCCTCCAATTCTTGCGGGAGCAGAGCAGGCCTCATCCTTGCCAATCCCGATGGAGTGGTGACGGAGTGTGCACTTCGCTTCAAATTCCCCGCCACAAACAACCAAGCAGAGTACGAGGCGCTCCTCGCGGGCCTGAAGGTGTCCCGCGAGCTGGACGTACAAAACCTCAAGGTCTTTACCGACTCCCAGCTGGTTGCCGGATAAGTCTCCGGAGAGTACGAGGCCCGAGATCCCCAGATGATGAAGTACTTGAAGAGGGTCCGTTTGAGCGCAGCAGGCTTCTATTACTTCCACGTTTTTTACATTCCCCGTGGAGAGAATGCTCATGCGGACGCACTGTCAAGGCTCGCGACCCTACCGGACTCATCCCTAGGGCGCGTCTACATCGAATATCTTGAGAGCTCGAGCTACGAAAGCCCCGAGGAGGTGCAACAAGTAGCCCCCGAGCCGAGTTGGATGGACAAGTATGTCAAGTACATCCGAGACGGCCTACTGCTAGAAGACCACAAAGAAGCTGGTCTCATCAGAAGGAAAGCCGCCCGCTTCATCTTGATGGATGGCCAGCTCTACCGTCGATCTTTTTCCTACCCTCTCCTGAAGTGCCTTAGGCCCACAGAGTCAGCCTTCGTGCTCCAGGAGATATACGAAGGCCTCTGTAGGAATCATGTAGGAGGGAGGACTCTGGCGTATAAGGCACTCCGCCAGGGATACTTCTGGGAAACGATGAAGGAGGACACTGTCGACTTCGTCAAGAAGTGTGACAAGTGCCAGCGCCATTCCCATATCCAGTGCCTGCCGGCCGCACCAATTTCCCAATTGTCGTCTTCCTGGCCTTTCGCCCAATGGGGGATGGATATCCTGGGACCGTTCCCCACCGTGCTTGGATAACAAAAGTTTTTGCTGGTGGCGATCGACTACTTCACCAAATGGATCGAAGCAGAGTCGTTAGCCCGGATCATAGAGGCCAATGTTCGCCAATTCTTCTGGAAGTCTGTCATCTACCGTTTCGGACTCCCCAATTGCGTCATCACCAATAATGGGCGATAGTTCGACAATCGAGAGTTCGAGAGATTCTGCATCGAGTACGGGATCCAGCATCGGTTCACCTTGGTCGCCCATCCCCAGACGAATGGGAAAGCCGAGGTCACCAACCGAACCATTCTTCAAGGACTCCGCACCAGGTTGGATCAGTCAAAGGGCAGATGGGCAGAAAAACTTTTCAGCATCCTGTGGGCCTACCACACAATGCCCAGGACGACGACGGGCGAAACACCCTTCAACCTGGTCTTCGGGTCAGAAGCGGTAATTCCGGTTGAGCTCGGTGTACCCACGCTCCGCATACAGTGGTATGACGAAGCACAGAACTCGGCACACCTTCTCCTCAACCTAGACCTCCTCGAAGAAACAAGGGACAAAGCTCGGCTCCAGATGGCAGCATACCGGCAACGGGTCATCCAGTACTACAATGCACAGGTGAAGCAAAATAATTTCCGACTTGGCAACCTGGTGTTGCACCGAGCAGAAGCGTCTCAGCCTCGGGAGTACGGCAAACTCTCACCGAACTGGGAGGGCCCTTACAAAGTATCCGAGGCCATCTCCCAGGGGGCTTACTATCTAGAAGACTTGGACGGCGCTAGGTTCCCCCGGACCTGGAATGCTTGTAATTTAAGGAGATACTATCAGTAATGTAAGTATTCCCTCCATGAGAAATAAAGATTTCTTTCTGCAACACGATCTATCTGCCTTGCAGGAAACCATAGCCACGAGCCCAGCTCCCCGGCATCAAAGACCGGACGACCCTCCGGCACCAAAGACCGGACGACCCTCCAGCACCGTCGAGTCCAGCTCCCCGGCATCAAAGACCGGACGACCCTCCGACACCGGCGAGCCCAGCTCCCCGGCATCAAAGATCGAACGACCCTCCGGCATTAAAGACCGAACGATGCTCCGGCATCAAAGACCGGACGACCCTCTGGCACCGGCGAGCCCAGCTCCCCGGCATCAAAGATCGGACGACCCTCCGGCACCAAAGATCGGACAACCCTCCGGCATCGGCGAGCCCAGCTCCCCGGCATCAAAGACCGGACGACCCTTCGGCACTAAAGACCGGATGACCCTCCGGCACCAAAGACCTGGGAAGCCCCCAGGCACTGACGAGCCTAGCTCCTCGGCAACAAAGCCCGGAGAAAAGTCCTCCGGCACAAAGACCTGGGAAGTCCCCAAGCACCGGCGAGCCTAGCTCCCCGGCATCAAAGCCCAGAGAACAGTCCTCTAGCATGAAGACCTAGGAAGCCCCCAGGCATCGGCGAGCCTAGCTCCTCGGCGAAGGACCTGGGAAGCCCCCAGGCACTCAACATCCCCGAGCCCAGCTCTGAGGCGACATCCCCGAGCACTGCCCTGAGGTGATGTTCCGTAGACCCAACTTTCGAAGATCAAGCCCCGAGCCTAGCTCCGAGGCGTTCAAGATGTGGACCGCCCTTAGGCACCCGGGTCTGAAATTCCTCCCTACAACCTCCTCATACCAACAAAAAAGTGAAAAGAGGAGGGGGGAGGAAAAGTGGCATTCACATCACCGAAGGAAAGAAGCCAAATCTATGAAATCAGTTTTCATTGCTTGAAAAGAAAATTTTACATCATGTTCCGGGCCCTGACAAGCCAGCTAGCCCGGTTCAAAGAAAAGTACAAAAAGAAAGAAAAAGGGACACGTGAGGAGTCCTAGACTACGAGGCCGGTTCCTCCCCTGGGCGACGCACGGCCGAGACTTCCCCCTCTCCAACCTCCGAGGCGGGGTCGCGCGCTTGAGCGGGCTTTGCTGGAGGAGCGGACTCAGCTGCAGCTGCCGCAGAGATCGGCTCGGCAGCCTCCTCCTGGGGTGCTGCCTCAGCTACTGCCACCACCGGGGTCGGCCTGGCAGCCTCCGGGGCCACAGGCGGAGATGCCCCGATCGGAGTAGCCCCTTGCCCTCCTGTGACTACCTTTGGAACAGGGGCCTTCTTCCCGGGAGCTCGGAGCGTGACCAACCGCTCCTCGGACAACATTCCTCGCAGCTGGGAGACGCAGTACGAATACCCCTTTGCAAAGGAGTCCGTCGCTGCTTCTTTGAAGTCCTTGAGGTATGCCGGGGAGGCTTTGAAGGTGGCCACCGCGCTCGCAACTTCCCTCCTCGCGCCCTCCACTTTGCTCCTCGCTTCGGCCGTCGAGTTTTCGGCGTGCTCGGCCTGGCGGATTGCTGCCGCCATTCCCTTCTTGGCGATTTCGGTGGCATGGTTGGTGGCAGCGGCCCTCTTCTCGGCCTCGGCGGCCCTTCCCTCAACCTCGGCGGCCCTCTTTTCCACCGCCGCCACCTTCCTCTTCTATTCGGCCCGGAGCTCCTTCAACCGGGCCCTCTTTAATTCGACCTCGTCTTCGAGTTCCTTTTTCATCCTGATGAAGTTGGCGGCCTCGGCCACGAGGCTCTTGATTTTGAGGTTGGCCTCCTGTGCCTTCCTGTTCTTCCGGCTCGCCTCGGCCCACAAGGACTCGAGCTCGGTCAACCGCTCCTTCTCCCCCTTCGCCCAGTTCCGGTAGAAGTCCCGGATGAGGAGTAGATCCCTACCTTGCTGTATTGAAGGAAGCGTGTTAATTATCAAGTAAAAAAAGAGCTCGGGAAAGACAAAAAGTGGGGGGGGAGAAGGAACTTACAGCATAGAGATTGGCGAACGTCGAGCAGATGACATTGCCCAGAAGCCTCCCGCTCCCATCTCGCTGGTCGCAGGACTGGACGGAGAAGTCCATCATCTGCTCGGCAAGGCGGGAATCCTTCACTAAAGAGACGTTCAGCCCTAGCTTGAATGGGACCCTCTGGTAGTCTTTATCTCTCGTCCCCGCCTGCTCGGACCCATCGGCAGTGATAGCAGAGGACATCTTTATGGCCGTCTGCAAGCTCGGCACTGCCTCGGGCTGCGATGGGGGCGCCGGCCTCGCTTCCCTCGGCCCCTCTTCCTCCTCGAGCACGATGACTTCAGGGGAAGGAACCTCTGGCCTAGCGGCAGCAGTCGCCAACATGGCCCTGGTGACCATTCCGGACTCAGGCACAGGACCTTGATCCCGCTGACCCGAGGTCGCCTAGGCGGGCTCGGTCGCCCTCTCCCGCCTCCGCTCGACGACCGGTGCATCTACCGCGGCCTACACCGGTAGTGGGCCTTCATCAATGAAAGCCCGCTTCGGAGTGGGCCAGCCGGCCTCGGCAGCCTACTCACATTCCTCAGAAAACGAGAGCAGCTCATTCATCGAAAACTTCATTTCTGCACCGGAGGGAACAAGGTCAGCCCAACAGCAACAACAAAAAAAAAGAGAGAGAAGAAGAAGAAGAAAAGAAAGAAAAATAAATAAGAAACGAGAGGGGGGTGGTCAAGTCGAACTCACCCGGCTCCCGCGCCGAGCTGACCCCGGCCTCGCAAAGATTTTGCTCTGACAGTAAGACCTCGAGGAGAGGGACCTCAGCCGATCTGAGCAGGTCGTACAGATCGAGGTCGGCAGCTTCGACAGAGGAGTTCCTATTTGGGGATCAATCTGGGTCGCTCCAAACCCAGTTGATCCCCTCTACCGAGGCAAAGAAGAACCTGCTCTTCCATCCTTTGATGGAAGAGGGGAGTACAAACTTAATGCCCCGAGGGCGAGAAGAAAGGGACCACCACCCGTCCTCGGTAGGGTGGCATTTCAGGGTGAAGAAGGTCCTGAACAAGGAAAAACAGGCAACGATCCCGTGGAAGTGGCACAGAACAATGAAACAAAATATCGTGCTGATGGCATTAGGGACCAACTGGGCAGGAACAAGCCAGTAGTTGGCCAAGAAAGAAAGGAAGAAGGGATGGATAGGAAACCGAAGGCCCCAGGCAAAGGCCTCCTCATAGAAGGCGATCCGTCGAGGACCATTGGAGGTAGCCCGCTCCCCGGGACGAGGGACAAAAAGCTGGATGGATTCGAGGATGCCATAAGTTCCCCGGATGGACACAAGGTCCTCGGCGGTAATCACCGAAGTGATCCCTCCAGGACCTGTCGACTGAGAAGGCTCAGGCTCAGGCTCAGGAAGGGAAGCAGAAGTAGAAGCAGGAGCAAGAGGGAGAGCCAAACAGGGAGGAGGAGAAGACCCAGTTCCCTAATGGACACCGGACCATGGTAAGGCCTTCTACTGAACTCGTACCTCGCCACCTCCCTCTCCTTGTCGGAAGGAGTTTTCAGCCGGGAAGGTCCGGCCTCAGCTTGGCATGAGGGATGGAAGTTGGGGCCGAAGCCGTCCATGGAAGAGAAAGGGAGAGAACAGAACAACTCCTAGATAACGAGAAGGAGGGGGCGAACGGAGGAAGGTCTACAGCGACTCCTAACGGGCGAGAAGGGAGAGCAAACCTACTGAAGCTCAAAGAAGATGCCGACGGCCGGTGAAGAAGAAGAGGAAGACTTCTGTGCGACTTCGGGCGCGAAGGGTTTGAAAAAAGGAGGGCCTGTTTCGAAAGGACTCATCCATCCATTCGAGACAACCTGCGTCCAACCGTACCATTATGACTTCCCCAAAAGTCAGGCCACATGTTGCCAATCAACAGGGACAGCACTCCCATCTGACCGCGATCGCTTCAGCTTCCATGCCCGCCATAACTGCTCCCAAGACGTGGCCACGCGGTGCCCCTGCACAGGCGTGAAGGACCGCCGAGCGAGGCACCGTCGATATCGGTAATTATTGCACCAGATCTCCCTATCTTTCCATGTCAGCATGCACCTACTCCCTTCGACCCGAACGCCGTGCGACAACGGGCCTCGGGAGTGGGGGGCAAATGATGTGACCGGATCGCTGACGTGGAGCAAGGAGCCTGACGTGGAGCCTTCATTGACACCATGCCAGATCCCCACTATCGGCCCTTTCGCCGGGCTGAGCTCCCCGATGCCAACGGGACCGCCCGTCGAAGCCGGGCTCCGTCCTCCGCTAGGTCGGTACCCGCCAGGTCGGGGTGCCTAGGTCGGAGTCGAGCTCAAACCCACCAGAGGTAGACCTTTCGAGCCCGAGATCGGATCCTATGGTCCGGAGTCGAGCTCAAGCCTCCTCCGCCACATGGGATCCCTTCGAGGCCGGGTCCCCTGGCCTGGGCGCATCTCAGCTACCTCAGCCAGCCCGAGCTCGATCAAAGCTGGGCCCCTCTGGCCTGGTGCCGAGCTCGGCTTCTCTCCGCACAGCCAAGCCATCGCAAGGCGGGCCCCCTATGAGAGGGCCCCATCTTCCCAGCTTGGCCCCCAATGCAAATCAAGATATCAACCGCCAAGGAAGCAGCACCTCCCATCCGAAGACAGTGGCGGGCCCCCCCGGGGACCGTACGACAGCACCCGCCATGTCACCATTAATGCCCACGGCTGCCATTCACACCAAGAAGAAAGGGAGCTCACATCAGGGGACTATGCCCCCTACCGACTTGCCGTACGACCGGGAAAAAGACCCTACCAAGGAGTGCGATTCCCGAGAGCAACGGCATAACAGTCGAGGCCCTGCCAGGCTTCTAAGAATGGCAAATCGAAGGAATGTCAGAGGCTTATGGAAGCTTCCCCAGATACCCAATAAAGAAGACGTACCATTCACGGCACAATAGCCCGTCATACCCATTTGACAGCATGGGAGAACCCCGAGGCAAGCCGCAGGAAAGGACCCAACCAGAATAAGCTAAAGGAGGTAACACTCATTTTTTCCGAAGAGGCAAGAACGACATTCTCAACACAGGAGAGCACTCAATTTTCTAACAACACATCCACCACAAAGAGAAAGAGGAGAAGGGGAGAGAGGCCAGAGAGGAGGGCAAGACCACCTCAGCCACCACATCTCCCAGCTCACTCATACTCTCATACACTCCATTCACTCCTCCTAGCATGGAGCTCATCCCGAGAGGCTCGACCAGGAGGATCTGTTCCCCTGGATCGTTACTAACTTGACCGTCAGAGTACCTCCACCGGAATCCCCGGCCCGGGTCATTGATGCTGGCTGTCTTGCAGGTCACGAGGCATCGGAGGCATCCTCGGTGGGCAGACGCAGACCACCCAACACCATCAGCAGCTACGGGCCACCACGATCCAGGCGGCAACAAGTAATATTTAGAATTCTATACTATATATATGGTAGTTGAAGTTTGAATCAAAAAAATGTAGTTCAAGACCTGGTTCACTCTTATTCTTTCAAATAGAAACTATTCACACTAAGTTAAGTCTTATAAAGATACCTTACCTACTACATAGTATAAGTACCCATAAATTTATATTTTATTATTTTTTAAAAATTTTAAATTTTGAGGGGGATTATTGAAAAAATCCAAAATTTTTTCTAATAATCATTCCTAATCTTTTAATTATTTGATTGTTTTATTTTTTAATTATTTAACCGTTGGGCTTTATTATCGTATTTTAATTATTTAACCATTGGATTTTTTAATTATTTGATCGTTATGCTTTTAATTATTGAACTTTTAATTTTTTAACTGTTGGATACTTAATTAAACTTTAATAGGTCAATAAAAATCTAAACGATTAGATTTTAGATAGCTATAAAAAGGCCATCTTAGAGGCCTAAAGATATGATTTTTTTTGAATTTTGGTACTATTTTTTTTCTCCTCTAGTATTTCTTCTCTAATTTTTTTGTTTAAAAATTTTTTTGTTGGGCGCTGAAAGAGTTTTCATCAACCTTTTCCATGATTGTGCTAGGAGGTGGAGAAATCCTGGTTATATCTTGAGATAGTATTTTCAATAATTCTCTCACTAGAGATGAAGATATATCTTAGGATGGTGCCTCACATATTTTTGGATTTAATAAAATTTTAGTCATTTCAAGTAAGTCTTTTATAATTTTTTATATTAAAAAAACCTTATTGGTTTATTTAATCATATCCATATTTTTTTAAAGCCATGATTTAACAATATATGGGGCTCAACTTATAAAGGATCTTCCAGTAGTGGAAACCCAATCTTTGTGATAAGAGATCCTTGAAGGAGGTTAGATATAGTAATAACAAGCTGATTAGTTGGTCAAGAAGTACATGATGTTTATTTGATATAAGAGTTATAGACTCCATCCTATCCCTATGATGATTAGTGCTCTTATATAGTGGTTAGAAAGAATTTATCTCTGAATGAGATCTGAGAGGTATTTCTCTAGATATGATACTACACACATCTTTGGGGGCTCACTTATATGAGAGTGATGTGGCGACATCCGCTGATGTGGAGCACATGGACGGCTATGACAACAGAAGACTCGCTACCCGGGCGTGACACCCCGGCTCTTAGTCGAGGTCAGCCCCTAGCCGAGGCCGAGCTCATTGGGCGAGCCCCCCGTCTGAGGTCGGCTCCCTATCGAGGTCAGCCCCAACCGAGCTGGGCTCATTGGGCGAGCCCCCCATCTGAGGTCGGCTCCCTACTGAGATTAGCACCCAGCCAAGGTCGGGCTCATTGGACGAGCCCCCTGTCTGAGATTTGCTCCCTGCCGAGGTCAGCCCCCAGTCGAGGTCGGGCTCATTGGGAGAGCCCCCCATCTGAGGCTGGCTCCCTATCGAGGTCATGTCCGTACCCCGAAGTGGAGCCCCTGATATGAAGTTCCCGTCGGAGGAACATATATTTGAATCATGGTGGAGCAAAGCCTGGCCGCTTGCAGCTTTCTGCAGGCAGTGCCAGAGGTACGATGTAGGTGCCTCCAGACCCCATGCCTAGCGATGTAGTGCCACGTCCATAGCTGCACCACCAATAGCTACCGACGATCGTGGTGCAACACTCAGAGCTTCTCCAAGAGGAGAATCCGGCCAAGGCCCCAGGATCTGCAACCCTGGGTGGTCTCTCTTGAAATAAAAGCGCCCCCTCCTATAAAGGGCCTGGAAGCCAAGAAGAAAAGGAGAGAGGGGGGGTCTTCTTCTTTCCTTGGCTGGCGAGAGGTCTCTCCTTGGCTGGCTACAAATCTCTCCGACTGGCTCGTTGGCGAGGGCTCCTTCTCTCTCTCTCGGAGGTTCCCCCAAGGCCATAAGGATCCGACCCGGCCTCCGGAGGAAGGTAAGGAAGGTAAGCATGCAGGAAAAAGCAAGGGAGAGGTAAGTAGGTAGGTGACCAAGCACCGCCGGGTGATCCACCGGCCTGGGATGCCTCCCCGCTCCCCGCTTTCGATCCCTCCTCTTTTCCATTCCTTTACATTCCTGTTCTTGAGTCTTACCCTCCTGGCGAACGGGTCCCCCAAGCCCTATGCCACGGAGGTCTTGTCTGTTCCCCTCAATCATCTCACTGACTTGATCGTCGGAGTGTCTTTGTCGGAATCCCCAGCCCGAGTCTTCCCTGCCTTGCAGGAAGGAAGGAAGGAGCATAGGGGGTCGGCGCGGCACGCCAGGAGTGGGCAACCGTGGAGCAGGCAACCACATAGCAAGACGGGGTGGACGGGTCCCCGGAAGGCCCATCGCGGTGCCTGGCGACGACGGGAGGACCCTCCGGTGCGATGGAGCTATAGGTGGCGGCGATCTTGGCGGCAATAGATTGGCGCGCCAGGAAGGGAGAGGCAAGTTTTCAAGACCACCTTCAACCCTGCAGGAGCAGACAACAAGTGACTAAGGTCCGACGGGTAACTCTCTCACCCTATCACCTTCATTATGTGAAGAGCTATGTGATAGGTCCACAAGGAAAGCTTCTGTCTCGTCACCAACGGCAAGTATTGCAGTTCAACACCTGTCGCCGAGCCCACGATTTGGGGACGTCAGCCGGGAAGCCCGATGGGCCCCCGCCATCTACCACCGGGCTCTCAGTTCAGCTCTTGCCTTGCTTATAATCTAGAGATGTCCGCAGCGACTCAGCGAAGTCCTACCATCTACTGCGAGGCTCACAGTTTGGCAACTGCTGTGCTAATAGCCCAAAGATATCCACGGAGAATCCAAAAGGCCCCCGCCATCTACCGCCTGACTCTCAGTTTAGCTCTTGCCTTGCTCACAGTCTGGAGATGTCTGCGGTGACTCAGTGAAGTCTCGCCATCTATCACGAGGCTCACAGCTTGGCATCTGCTGTGCTGACAGTCCGGAGAGGTTCACGGGAAACCCCGGCGACCTCATTGTCCACCGCTTAGCTCACAAACCGGCACCTGCTGCACAAACAGTCCTGGGATGTTTGTAGCGATGCCAGAAGCTCCGCCACCAGACTCGTGGCATGGTCAACCGGCGAGCTGAGCCCTCTCGATGGGCCCGCTTCAAGGCTTCGAGCTCGGAGCAGTCCATCACCTAGATATGGATGTAAGACTCCTTCCTTGATTGTTAAAACTCACCTCCAGTGCAACCTTGTCTTCCATTTGTGTAGGGATTCTCTCAATTGACTCCATGCCAGCCTAAGCCTAGAAACTTTCAAAGCTCGGCACTCTAAGCTCAAAAACTTCCGAAGCCCAGCACTATAAGCCTAGAAACTCCCAAAGCCTGGCATTCAAAACCCGGAAACTTTTGAAGCCCAGTACTCTAAGTCTGAAAACTCCTGAAGCCCGGCACTCCAAGCCCGGAAACTTCCGAAACCAGTACTCTAAACCTGAAAACTTTTGAAGCCCGGCACTCTAAGCCCGGAAACTTCCAAAGCCCGACACTCTAAGCCCGGAAACTCCCGAAGCCTGGTACTCTAAGCCTAGAAACTCTTGAAGCCTAGTACTCTAAGCCTAGAAACTCCAAAAGCCTGGCACTCAAAGTCCAGAAACTTTCGAAGCTTGGCACTCTAAGCCCGGAAACTCCTGAAGCTCGACACTCTAAGTCCGGAAACTTTTGAAGCTTGGCACTATAAGCACGGAAACTCATGAAGCCCAGCATTCTAAGCCCAGAAACTCCCGAAGCCTGGCACTCTAAACTGGAAACTTGCGAAGTCCGGCACTCAGGATCAGAAGCTCCGCTAGCCTCTCAACTCTGGTCGCCTTGCTTACAGTTCGGAGATGTCCATCAAAAAAATCAAGAAGTCCCGGTCATCTATGCCTGACTCATAGCTTGGCGCATCAGGCCTCTCGGTCTCCTCCATCTGGCCCCCTCAGCCTCCTTCATCAGGCTTCGCAGCCTCCGGTGCTAGGTCCCTCGACCTCCTTCACCAGGCCCCTCGACCTCCTTCATCAGGCTCCTCAACCTCCTCCATCTGCCCCCTCGACCTCCTTTATCAGGCTCCTCAGCCTTCGGTGCCAGGCCCCCCGGCCTCCTCCATCAGGCTCCTCAGCCTCCTCCATTTGGCCCCTCGGCCTCTTTTATCATGCCCCTCAGCCTCCTTTATCAGGCTCCTCAACCTCCTGCATCATGCTTCTCAGCCTCCGGTGCCAGGCTCCCCGGCCTCCTTCATCAGGCCCCCTGGCCTCCTTCACCAGGCTCCTTAGCCTCCGGTGCCAGGCTCCTCAGCCTCCGGTGCCAGGCCCCTAGGTCTCCTCCACCAAGCCCCTCGATCTCCTCTACCAGGTCCCTCGGCCTCCTTCATCAAGCTCCTCAGCCTCCGGTGCCAGGCCCCTCGGCCTCCTCCACCAGGCCCCTCAGCTTCCTTTATCAGGCTCCTCAGCCTCCTCCATCTAGCCCCTTGGTTTCCTTCATCAGGCTCCTCAGCCTCATCCATCTGGCCCCTCGGCCTCCTTCATCAAGCTTCTCAGCCTCCGGTGCCAGGCCCCTCGGCCTCCTCCATCAAGCCCTTAGCCTCCGGCATTAGGACTCCTAGCCTCCTCCTTCATCAAGCTCCTTAGCCTCCTCCATCTAGCCCCTCGGCCTCCTTTATCAGGCTCCTCAGCCTCCTTCATCAGGCCTCTCGGCCTCCTTCACCAGGGCTCCCGGCCTCCTTCACCAGGCTCCTCAGCCTCTGATGTTAGGCTCCTCAGCCTTCGGTGCCAAGCCCCTCAGCCTCCTTCATTAGGCTCCTCAGCCTTCTCCATCTGGCCCCCTCGGTCTCCTTCATCAGGCTCCTTAGCCTCCGGTGCCAGGCTCCTCAGCCTCCGATGCCAGGCTCCTCGGCCTCCTCCACCAGGCCCCTCGGCCTCCTTCATCAGGCTCCTCAGCCTCCTCCATCTAGCCCCTCAGCCTCCTTCATCAGGCTCCTCAGCCTCCTCCATCTGGCCCCCTCGGCCTCCTTCATCAAGCTCCTCCGCCTCAGGTGCCAGGCCCCTCGGCCTCCTTCATCAGGCCTCTCAGCCTCCTCCATCTAGCCCCCACGGCCTCCTTCATCAGGCTCCTCAGCCTCCGGTGCCAGGCCCCTCGGCCTCCTCCATCAGGTCCTTTAGCCTCTGGCATCATGTATCCTGGCCTCCTCCTTCATCAGGCTCCTCAACCCCTCCATCTAGCCCCTCAACCTCCTTTATCAAGCCCCTTAGCCTCCTTCATCAGGCCTCCCAGCCTCCTTCACCAGGCCTCTCGGCCTCCTTTATCAGGCCCCCTGGCCTCCTTCACCAGGCTCCTCAGCCTCCGGTGCCAAGCTCCTCAACCTCCGGTGCCAGGGCCCTCGACCTCCTCCACCAGGTCCCCCTGGTCTCCTCCATCAGGCTCCTCAGCCTCCTCCATCTGGCCCCTCGGCCTTCTTTATTAGGCTCCTCAACCTCCTGCATCGGGCTCCTCAGCCTCCGATGCCAAGCCCCCCAGCCTCCTCCATCAGGCTCCTCAGCCTCCTCCATCTGGCCCCTCGGCCTTCTTTATCAAGCCCCTCGGCCTCCTGCATCAGGCTCCTCAGCCTCCGGTGCCAAGCCTCCCGGCCTCCTTCATCAGGCTCCTCAACCTCCAACATCATCTTGCAGGAGCCAAAGGTCTGGAACATACTCAAGATGGCCCTAAGCACCTACTTCCCTGTCTTGAAGACTAAAGAAGGGGAAGAGAAAATGGTCCCAACGGGAGGTCACCGCATGGCCCATCAGGACGCCCCAGATAGGCCAAGCCCACGGTCGTCACTTCGATTCAAATGAAGCAGTCATGTTGCCTCAGTGGGAAACTGAGCGGAGCGTCGCCTCGTTTATACCAAGGGCATGATTTTCGGGCCGCAGGCGCCCAAGGCATTAATGGCATCACAGGAGCATTCCCCACGTCAGCGGGCTCATTACTCCCTTCATCTTGAGCGCTGTCACCCCCTCAAGGCTCGGCAGTGGGGGGGCATCTGATGTGGCGACATCCATTGATGTGGAGCACACGGGCGTCTACAACAATAGAAGACTCGCCACCCGAGCATGACGCCCCGGCTCCTTGCCGAGGTTAGCCCACAACCAAGGCCGGGCTCATTAGGCGAGCCCCCGTCTGAGGTCGGCTCCCTGCCGAGGTCAGCCCCCAACCGAGGCCGGGCTCATTGGGCGAGCCCCCCGTCTGAGGTCGGCTCCCTGCCGAGATCAGCCCCCAACTGAAACCAGGCTCATTAGGCAAGCCGTACCCCAGAGCAGAGCCCTCGATATGAAGTTCCTGCCAGAGAAACAAATATTTGAATCATGGTGGAGCAAAGCCTGGCCACCCGCAGCTTTCTGCAGGCAGTGCTAGAGGTACGACGTGCATGCCCCCAGACCCCACGCCTAGCGACATACTGCCATGTCCACAGCCGCACCACCAATAGCCTCCGACGATCATGGTGCAACACTCAGAGTTTTTCCAATAGAAGAATCTAGCCAAGGCCCCAGGACCTGTAGCCCTGGGCGGTCTCTCCCAAAATAGAAGCGCCCCCTCTTATAAAGGGCCTAGAAGCCAAGAACAAAAGGAGAGGGGGGGGGGTCTTCTTCTTTCCCTGGCTGGCGAGAGGTCTCTCCCTAGCTGGCAACAAATCTCTCCGGCTGGCTCACTGGAGAGGGCTCTCTCTCTCTCTCTCAGAGGTTCCCCTAAGGCCACAAGGATCCGACCCGGCCTACGGAGGAAGGTAAGGAAGGTAAGCACGCAAGAAAAAGAGAAGGAGAGGTAAGTAGGCAGGCGACCAAGCAC
This sequence comes from Areca catechu, assembly GCA_021397845.1. NCBI lineage: Eukaryota > Viridiplantae > Streptophyta > Magnoliopsida > Arecales > Arecaceae > Areca > Areca catechu. The sequence goes on along the minus strand of CM038042.1, from coordinate 139,465,598 downwards.
CGCCGGGCAATCCACTAGCCCAGGAAGCCTCCCCGCTCTCGATCCCTCCTGTTTTCCATTCCTTTATATTCTTGTTCTCGAGTCTCACCCTCCCGGCGAGTGGGTCCCCCAAGCCCTACGCCGCGAAGGTATTGTCTGTTTCTCTCGATCATCCCACTGACTTGATCGTCGGAGTGTCCTTGCTGGAATCCCCCGCCCGAGTCTCCCCTATCTTGCAGAAAGGAAGGAAAGAGCGCAGAGGGCCGACGCGGCACATCGGGAGCGGGCAGCCGCGGAGCAGGACGGGGTGGACGGGTCCCTGGAAGGCCCATCGTGGTGCCCGGCGGCGACGGGAGGACCCCTCGGCGCGACAAAGCTGCAAGCGGCGGCAATCTTGGCGGCAACAGAGAGTATCCATATATGACCATGGCTAAAGACATTGACAATCTTTAGAAGCTCTAATGAAAAATCAATATATATGTACAGGGCCATTAGTACATAGACTTGTAATGATGAATTTTATACTATGTATGTGGTAGTTAAAGTCTAAGTTAAAGAAATGTAGTTCAAGACCTGATTCATTGCAATTTTTTCAGATGAAAATATTCATACTAAGTAAGGTTAAGTCTTATAAAGACACATTACCTACTGCATAGTATAACCACTCAGAAATTTATATTTTGTTATTTTTTAAAAATTTTAAGTTTTGAGGGGATTGTTGGAAAAATCTAATTTTTTTTCTAATAATCATTCATAATCTTTTAATTATTTGACCATTTTATTTTTTAAGTATTTGACCGTTGGACTTTATTATTATATTTTAATTATTTAATCATTGAACTTTTTAATTATTTGACTGTTATATTTTAAGTATTGGACTTTTAATATTCTAACTGTTGGATACCAAATTAGATTTTAATAGACCAATAAAAACCCAAACTGCCAGATTTTGGATGGTTATAAAAATACCATCTTGGAGGCCTAAAGATAGAGATTTTGTTTTGGCATTTTGGTACTCTTTTTTCTTCTCTTCTAATATTTTCTCCTCTATTTTTTGTTTTAAAATCTTTTTGTTGGGTACTGAAAGAGTCTTCATCAACATCTTCTATGATTGTGCTTGCAGGCAGAGAAATTCTAATCGTATCTTAGAATAATATTTCTAATAATTCCCGCATGAGGGACAAAAATGTCTTAAAATAGTACCTTATATACTTCCGGGTTTAATTTTATTTAGCAACTTCAAATAAGTCTTTTATAATTTTTTATATTAAAAAATATTGTTGGTTTATCTAATCACACCTATATTTTTTTAAAAGCCATGATCTAACAGAAAATCCAAAAGAAAAGACTCCCCTAGCCACCATCTAAGCTTCCCCATTCAATTGGTCCAAGCCTTGCACCCAATTAAGATTCCAAAGGTAGAAAAAAAATAGAGAAAAAATGGGAGAAAGAACCCCCTAGCCACCATCCATGCTTCCCTGCTTGGTTGCTCCAAGCCTCCCACCCGATCGGGACTCTCCAAGGATAGAAAAAATAGAAGAAAAACTAGGGAAAAACAAAAGAAAGCCCCAAAAAAATGAAAGATAAGACCTTTCCCCACATAGATTGTTTTCTTTTTGCTTTTTTTTCTTTTCATTTCATTCTTTTTTGTATCGATGGGAAATCAGAGATATCGGAGGGATTTCTTAGGTTTTGGTGGGGTGGTTTTATTTTTTTTCCTCAAGTTAGTCTCTTGAGGATGAACAAAAAGCATATAGGGCAGGCGCTATAGAATATCAAATGAAATAAATTTCATAATTTGCTATGTTTCTTTTAACATTAATTTTAAAAAGTAAGTCTAAAAGTCAAACACATTTTCTACTAATAAAATTATTAGTCTATAATTATAATATTATCTTTTTTTCTCATTTTTAGTACATATTTTTTATCAATACATAGTATATATTAGTAAACTATCTAGTATGTATCATTTGATCATGTACTACGTATTGGTGAGTGTCATGTTTTAAAAATTATATATCAATTTATTTAAAAATATATATTGGGACATTGGATGAATTTTTTACTATATATATCAACTGGCTATATACGATGTATTGATGAGTATTATGTTTAGGAAACTATGTATTAATTTATCTACAAATATGTATTAGATCACTACTAGGTATGTATCAAAAAAAATTTATAGTATATATCAATAAGCTATCAAATATACATTATTTAGTCATATACTATGTACTAATGAGTATTATATTTTATAAATTATGTATTAATTTATCTAGAAGTATATATTTGAATGTTGAATGAATAATTTTCTAGATATATATTAACTAGCCATATATTATATATTGTGAATACTATGTTTGAGAAATAATGTATCAATCTATCTACAGGTATGTATTGGTTTGTTGTTAGGTGATATAAAAAAAAATTACAGTATTTATCAAGAAGCCATCAGGTATATATTATTTGGTCATATATTATGTATTCATGTGCATTATATTCTAAAAATTATAGATTGATTTTTCTAGAGAAATGTATTGACTTATTTAATGATTAATTTGTTTAAATTATATTATATGATAATATAATATGTATTAAAAAAATATGTTCTGAAAACGAGAAAAAAAGAGAATATCATAATTATAAAACTAATAACTCTATAAGTAAAAAAGATGTTCGTTCCATATGATATTCTATGATGACCTCTCATATAATTTTTCTTTCTCAAAGATTTAAGAATGTAGGATCAAAAAATTTTTGTGAGACCCAGCCAAACTTGATACGAGATAAGATGGATATACCCGACCCAACTTGATCTAACATGTATCTTTTATTTTATCCAACCTAGATACGGATGGATCTGATTATGAATTTTCTTTTATGACAAGAGGAGTATATATATTGATCGATCCATCCAAACCCAATCCGTTGTCACCCCTAGATGTGAGGGTCTTACTTTATCCAGAAATTATAAAATAATTATCCGTATGGATCATCGCCACCCATTTTTATTTCACTCGCTGCACACCCCCAGCATTTTCTCCAGAAATGGAAGAAGGCCTGTTGAACGCCCAGTCCATAACTCGCCACGCCACCCTCATCCCTCCCAACCGCATCCCCAACTCCACCGCATCCGAATCTGAACATGAACCCAAAGATGCTAGCCGTCAGTCGGGTCGGATGGTTGAATTGTAGCAAGGTTACTACTACGGTGGTAGCGCGGTTGGTAAAAGCACGGCTCCGTCTCTTTCCGGTCAGAGATTCGAGGCATGATCTCTTGGATGACTCGATTAAATTTTGGATTTTTTGGATGCACGTGATTGGGAGGCGGAGCGGCTGAAATTCTGACATCGTAGTAAAATTAGACTGATGTATTTACCGATTGATAGGAAAGGTACGAAAAAAATTTATGATCCTAATCGAAAAATGATTTAATGGGTTGGGGGCTTGATGATGAGCTCCACCAGGATTTATTACCCCCCGGCCCTTTTTTTTTTTTTTTTCCTATCAAAAACAAAAAAAAATCGTAGCAAGGACGGGTCGTGGGCAAGGTTTCGCGATCGACGCCCCGAACCGATCCGTTTATAGCCCTCCCAAAACTCAAAAAAGGAAGCTAAAAACCCTGCCCCTTGTCGATTCCTCTCCCTCGCTCTCTTCCCATCGGTATCCTTAGGCTTTGTTTGGATAGCCCTCGTCCACTTGTGAGCTCAAACTCTGGTTGTTTTCAGATTTCTTTTTGGCGATGCAGAGCTTCTGATTAATTCTCCATGAGAACCCGCACGCTTTCCAACCTCAGATCACCCCTCTCCTCTCCTTCTCCACCGGCGCCATCCCCTTTAAGAAACCACCGACGGAGGATCTCTCCATTCCCCTCCTCAATACGGCCTTCACCTCTCCGCCCAATCGAATGCGCCGTCCGCTTCCGCCCCTGCATTGACATCCACAAGGTTCTTCTCATCTGCAGTTGCTGCTTGTCCTATTGATCATCTTTGACCCGCTTATTGTAACGATAAGCCCGGACTTGTCATCAGGGGAAGGTGAAGCAAATAGTTGGCTCCACACTCCGAGACTCGATCGAGGATGCCTCTTTGATAACCAATTTCGAATCCGACAAGTCGCCGGCTGAATTCGCAAGCTTGTACAAGCAGGACGGGCTGACGGGCGGTCATGTCATTATGCTGGGCGCTGATGCTGCAAGCCAATCTGCAGCCAGACAAGCATTGCGGGCTAACCCCGGTAAGTTGCTCTTAAAGTTGAGATGCTTCTTCCTTTTTTTTTTTTTTCCCCTCCCATTAATTACAATGGATCGCTGTGTTAGTAGAATGTCTGACTTCTGACAAGATTGATATCTGTTGTTTTGTTATACACCTTATTTGTTAAATACGTGTCGAATTGATCCATGTACCCTTGTAGTAACACAGCTTAATCCGATTAAATGTTGATCTTCCATTGAGTGTTATCAAGATTGGCATCACTCCCTGATTGTTGTCTTTTTTTTCTATGTTCAAGTTAACAGGGAGTTCGAGATAAAACTGATGGTTTATGTCCTCTCTTGCCATAAAGTATGCAACAGAATCCAACAAACAGAACTAATTGCTCAGGGGAGCCATTATTGGCAATTACGTGTATATATATGTTTATGTCTAGTTTCTATTAAAATGTGAAAGTGTAATGTTGCTGGATTTAGTATGTGTCTGTAATAGTTTTGAACTTACATATTCTCCTCTATCATTTTCGTTCTCACTGTGGGATATTGTAACTTTAGGTGGTTTGCAAGTCGGAGGTGGGATCAACTTGGAGAATGCCATGAGTTATCTTGAAGAAGGGGCTAGTCATGTGATTGTAACATCGGTATATGGTTTGTGTGACTTTGACATCAAAATCATCATTTTCATGTACCTTATCTGTTGTATCTCCCTTTTTTGAAAAAAGTCTTTGAGAGACTGTCAAGCTTAACCCTTTAAAGATTGTGCCAACCTAGGGTTAACAGAAACAATACCTCATCAAATTATATTCCTGTTCATATAGTTTAATCACATTAAAGGAAAAGAAAAACATCATTTGTGTTTGAATCTTTATCTGTTATGTAACATATATACTGATCAAAATTAAACAAATTTGGAAAAATGGATCTTTAAACCCTCACTCCTAGCGAATGGACTAGAACATGAATCCTGTTGATATGGAACGATATGTCCCTAAATTTTTGTGCTGGTTTCCACCGTTCATCCACATATCATAATTTGATGTATCATTAATAATTTGTTTTCACACTATATTGGATGGTCTTGTCAAAATATCTTAATATGGCATTGTCTATTGTTTTTGTTGCAGTATGTTTTCAGTGATGGACAAATGGACCTTGAACGGCTTAAACATCTTGTTCATATGATTGGAAAGCAAAGGCTTATCTTGGATCTTAGTTGTAGAAAGAAGGTAATATACAAGATTTACATTTGGCACATTATACTGGTGATGGATTTTATCCCTTTGTTATCCATTACCCTTTTTATTTTGCATGCATGAATCATTTGAACTTGTTGGTCTAAATTTAATAGTAAGCCATGTGGTCCATCAGTTGCATCTAGAACTTGCCTTGTGAAGTTTTTTAAGTAATTTTGTTTCTTATCTTTCTTGTTTGGATGGGGCACCATGTGGTCAAGTGTAAAGCTGCAGATGAGCATCTCTAAACTCGGAGAATTCATGATCAGAAGTCAATTCTCCTTTTTGGCTTGTCAATTTCTCTGCTTCATTTGACCATGCCTCCAATGATCACTTCCATGCACCATCATCTGCTTGCTTTATCATTGCATATACATCATTCTTCATTTGGAGCTTCTATTAATGAGGTTGATGGTAGGTGTTCGTAGAATTAACATGTCATCTTTGATGGTTTCTTGTTACATAGACACCAAAATTAAATGATGTGTTGTTTTTCAAACAAGTTCCATCTAGATCCTGAAGTTACTCTCCAAGTATGGTTTATGCTTTAACTAAATGGATACTTTCTGAAGCAAAATTGACTCTTTCGATGAAATAATTAAGAACAAAAAAAAAGAGAGTAAATCAGGAAAAATGGTAAAGAAACTCATAACACTAATTAATATATGAAATGTGTCATCTGACTGGTGAATTAGGTAGCTATTTGTATTTCCTTCTGATAATGCATCAATTAGTCTTTTCAGTACTGAAAAGACAGTCTAGCTATTGTGATCTTGATTCGAAAATTGTCACTTTTTTTTGCAAGTTATCTGCAGCACTCATGAGGAGTAGCTTGTAGTAATTGATCTTTTCTATATATTATTGTTTTATAGTCTTGTCATCTCCTAATACCTGTTATGAGTGGGCTAAAAAGAATTTCTATTAGCAGAAATGCTTCCATTAGTTAAGAGTAGGTTTAATGGTAGCCCTTTTTCCAGAATGAAAACCTTTAATTGCTGCATGTGTCAATTTGTAACTTGTCTCTGGTGTGCAGAATGGGAAGTATGCTATTGTCACCGATAGATGGCAAAAATTCAGTGATGTGTTTCTAGATGAGCAGACCTTGGAATTTCTTGCTACCTATGCAGATGAATTTTTAGTTCATGGAGTTGATGTTGAGGGAAAAAGGTGATTCTCTCCTTTGTTCTCCTTTGTGTCTATTTTCTTAACATGAAGTTATTTATTTGTTCAGGGTAGAATTTTTTTGTTAAATGGCTTTTGCTCTTGACAACTCCTGTTATGCAATGATTTCTCTGGGAACTGTTAGGCAAAAAGCCAGAGTACTTATGTAGATGTCGTCATTTCTGATGATTGTACTATGTGCCTAACCTTGTTAACACAATTTTGAATATTTTAAAAGACTGCAGACAGCAGATGGGTGGCTGGGGGATTCCTAGCACCTAGCCAGCCAGAACTCTGGTGGTCGAAGATAATATGTAAAAAATATATCGGAGAAACCTGAATAAATGATTATAATTTGACAATTAAAAGAAATTATATCAGCAGGAGGCATCAACTTGGCAACATTTAATATTAATATAAGAATCAATTCATTTTCCATTGTCAAATGTACTGCAAAACAGTCAGGTGGGTGCCTAGGTGGGAAGTCTGGGCAGCCAAAATGTCGAACTTTCAGACCATTAACAGTTCCTCAAAGGAATAGTCTTCAAGGTAGATTTTTGTTTGGTTGCTTTGAACACTCTACACTGATCAAGGGCTGTATGTGCTGGCCTCTCTTTACTTCCATTAAGGTTTCTGTATGTATATTTTACTTCTTGGATCTCTCCACCTAGACATTCAATTTTATTTGCACAGGACCCACCTGCAATAGATTTCAATCACTTTCATGAACTTGCTAGTTTTATTAATGTAGTCCATTTTTAGCTCCATTCTTCTAACATTAACCGTATGCGGACCTCACCATTCTCATTTCTACTATGCAAACATAATGTTCGTACCCATGTTTAGCTCAACATTTGGCCATACAACATATATGCTGTTGTTTGAACTTTCCCACAAAAGTCACTTTTTCCAATTCTTTTTTATTTCGATTTAGTTCCTTTTGGTCCTAATATTTCCTTGGGATAATTTAGCATCCACATGTTCTTGTCCAGTCTGCGAAAAAATGTGATTTATGCATAACGGGAACCATGGGGCATCATGCAGATTACTTGTAAATGCATTCAAGTTTAAAGAGATTGACTTCTTCAGGTTGATCATTCATGTCAGTGGAGTCAAGCATCTCTAGTCTCTCCATCACCAGTTGCACATTCTTTTTACTTTCTCATTCATCTGTATGATTTTTTCTTTGCAACTCTGTATCACGTCATCCTTCTTTCAGGCCCAATATATTACTCTTTTAGAAGATCAACATATGCTCTGTTCAAAATGAAGGGAACCGATAGTCCCTTTTTTATCATTACATATCGCTACAACCCTCTTCCATTACTTAATATATGCCTGCATTTGTGTGTGTGTGAGAGAGAGAACCAGTGTGATTGTGCATTCACTTCTTTTTAAAATCAGTATAATACAGGTGCAATAATTGGAAACATTCCTTATTTCAAAATGTTGTTGAAAAGGCTGCCTAACCAAACCAACTTAGTTGCTAAAATGTCATACTTCTTACGGAATTCCATTTGGTCCCTGTACTTCTTGCTTTGTCTTGTTTTTTCAATTATTAGCTTTCTTCATATTGGTAATACAAAGTTACCAGTGAACTGCATTTGCTTTCTGTTTTCTTTTTTTTTAAAAACCACTTTTGCCACAAATTTCTCTTCAATGTCTTGGAAATATCCTCTTAGCTCTTTTTATTGGAGTTGGCATGAGGCATTGGTATTATATGGTACCCTTGCTTAAACGGCAGTGGTTGCATTTTTTTTTAACTTTCATCACTTTCACTTGTTATTGATTGTTCTCATCGTTATTAAACTGAGGTCATCCATCTTGCTTATTTGCCTTTACCTCATTATTAATTATTCTTTTCTGCAAAACTAGCATACAACCTCTTAATATAACATGAACAGCCATACTTTTACATTTTCTTACTTTTACATTTTCTTACTACTGTTTCGCATCTTATTATGCTCTTCAGTATTGAAACCTTATGTGTTTCCTTGTGTATTTGTGCCAGATTGCCTGATCCTTTAATACATTGCTTTGTGACCTTAGCATACTACTATTGGTTTCTTATACGTGTCATTTTAGAGTTTCCAAAAACTTTTGGCTCAACTTTGAGTACAAATACAATTTTTTTAATCTAAGTCCACATCATGTATGGTACCTGTAAGAAATTGTATGTTTCTGACCACTAACAAGTGCCTCCTTTTTCCTCCTTAAATGCCAGCACATATTCCTGAGCTTCTTCTGGTCTCTTTCTTTCATCATTTTTTTCCTTTTCTTAATTGCTCCGAGTTTATGCATGTATAGGTAAACTGCTATTTTGCAAGTTGTTTTTCTTTTTTTCTTTTTTGGCTTCTAATTTGCAGCTGTTCTGAGGATTATGACAAACTCCTTGTTCGGTATCTTAAGCTATCAATAACAATAGCAATACCAATTGCATGCTTCAATTTTTTACTTTGAGAAGCACGTATCCAACTTAAATTTACCCTGCACTCTGCCATTAAGATCTCTCAAGCCTCAGCTATTGACCATAAGAGAAGCATCAGAATTCAGATATCAAATCTGATTGTTCCTTTGAATCATCAGGAAGGTCATTGGCTTATTACAAGCAGAATTGGCACCATAGGCATCATTAATTGTGTAATTTCCTTCTTGCACTCAGGAGGCTCTTATTGAGGAATTCTGGTCACCAATCACTCATGCCTTCTCATAAGAAGCTTCTTGAGAGTCTTTCTTCTCTTCTGATGGTGATTCAAGGGAGCTCTTTTGTGATCTTTCATTCTCTGAAAATCACATCTTTTGTTGGGGAAAGGAACAAGCTCAGGGCATAAAATGTGCCCTCTCTTTTCTCTGGTATCTTCTGTACTGTTCTTGGTATGTCTGTTCTTAAACGTACTGGTGCACCAGTTATATCTATTTTTCCCAATAGAACCTGCACTTTTGCACAAATCTAGATTGGTAATATTCAAACCCGGTAAGATATTTAGCACAAATTAGTATTATCATCAATTGGCATTTCATTTTGGCCAGGTGACTTCTTATTTCACCATACTCAATATAAATTGTAATAATTCTCTCATAGGGGACACTAAACTAGTAGCTTAAATGAGCTTGTACTGGTTTTAGGTTGAAATCTTCATTTTTTTACTTATATTAATCATCCTTCTTTTTTAATTCATTCTTTGAACCACCATTAAAACTGTTCATTTCTTTATCTAAACCTGTCATAGACTTGAGTTTGTAAAGATCATAATCTGACTCTCTGATCAACACTCACCTATGCAATAAGTTAAATTGGGCTGTTGAGATTCCCTGGCAATATATAGGTCTTGTTTCCTAATTTACCATATTGTCATTTCCTAATTTACCATATTGTGTTTTATTGCAGGCTAGGAATTGATGAGGAGCTTGTGGCACTGCTTGGGTGTCACTCACCGGTATGTGACACCTCATCATGTTATTATTATGTTCTCCATATTTATAGTTCAACTTTGTTTGGGGAACAAAGCAGTTTGCTGCTTGAGGAGCCATCAGATGCATTGCTTCGAACAAAGGCCATTCTTTAGATTTGTTAACCACAAGACATATTCTCTTGAACCAACAATCAATTTTCTATGCAAAAAATTTGCATAAATTGCATTGTGTTCTTGCAAATGGAGTTGTTATCTTGGAGCATATCATGCAGAGATCGCTAAACAACACATCAGATATAATTGGTTTTGGTAGATGGCTTTTACTGCCAAACTCAGTTTTCATGTGGATTAGCTGGATGCCAATTTTGTAGAAGTCTCAACAACATTCATTGCAAAAATAGTTGTACAATCTACGAGAAATTAGAGTCAGGTAGTTTTAGTTCCAAGCTTTTGCATGAGAGACTCTAGTATGGTATATGGCCATGGGTGCATCTGATTGATTGCCATTTGTGATGTCATAGATTCTTCTGTTCATAGATAGTTTGATCTCTGAAACTGTAAGTTGGGCATAATAGAAATGGGTTATCTTGCTCCCTCAGATTCCAGTAACTTATGCTGGCGGGGTCACAACGATAGCTGACCTGGAGAGGATAAAGACAGCAGGCAAGGAACATGTGGATGTGACAGTTGGAAGTGCTCTAGATATATTTGGAGGTGATCTGGCATATAAAGAGGTTGTAGCTTGGCATGACGAGCAAGTAATAATTAACCGGTGACTTTCAGGTGGTGGAATGGAGGATTGGTTGCTGGTGAACTTTATTGTCCTCAAGAATTTTATGATTTTTCTTGTGGTGGATAAATTGTTATCTATGGTTCTGTGATGTAAGCTGTTCCATAAAACATCCTATATTATTCTAATGTCCACCTCTGTAAGTCTGTAGAGCTTGGAGTTAAATCGAGACGCGGGCAATTCAACAATGGCTTAATGCAATAACCCTTATTCTCGTGGAACTCATCTTGCTTGTTACTTTTATTATCCGCACAAATGGATATCTCAAGAGATAAAAAATTCTAGCAAATATGAGTGCATATGTCGATTGGAAAGAAAGTAAGTTAGATGAGCCATTAATTTTTCTTTTTATTTATATAAATAGAGTAAAATCTACTATATATGAAAGCTCATAAGATTATTCATTCTCCAAGCAACACCACCTTAAGCTCTGGTTAGATTCTAAGAACAGCCACACTGAATGTTTTTTTATTTGGATTAATTATTAAAAAAATCCTGAATTATTTAAAGTTTTTAATTCCATCCTGAATTTCAATTTAGTGCGATCAAGTTATTAAATTTTTAGAATCTTTCAATTCCAATTTTAGTTACTAATTTCATCTAGGTGTGATTAAGAAACGATTAATGTGAGTCATGTGAGGATCACATACGAGAAAAAGTTAGATTGACGTGGCAACACTATTTTTCCATTACTTCTACCTTGTCCCAAGCATTTGATTTTTCCTTTCATTTCTAGCAACTGGATATCAGCGATTCATCTGAGAACAAGGATGGTGCTTTGTCGATCGACGAGAAGATGATGATTTGTCTGTTATTTTTGCAAGATAATTTTTTAGTGATATATTTTGGTTTCACTTATTAGAATTTGTATAGGTATTTTTTATAAATCTTAATTTTTTCGACTCGGAAAAAAATAACAAAAATTTTACTTATTATTATTGGTTTTGAGTAGCAAGTGATCCAAAAAAATGTTTTTCTTTTATTTATGTGGTTCCAAAACTGTTGAAACTTTCTAATTTTTTATGGAATGCAGTCCAAAATAATATTTGTATTTATATGTTGTCCCAAAGCTTTATTAAAGCAACACAATAGTTAAAGCAGACAAGGCACCTTAGTGCAACATAATAGTATACCTTATTAAAGCTACACATTGTATTATGTTGCTTCTTAAAACAGAGTTTTACTATTTGTAAATGTCTTTTTTCAGTTAGTTATTGAAAAATTGTTGTATGACTACTTCATTGTTGTTCGATATAATTTTTTTGTTATTATTATTGATATTTTAATGTAATCCTTTTGAATACCATATAATGAATTGTTTAACCATTGCTATATAACATGACGGGAAATTTTTCAAAAAAGGTAGATCTACTAAATATGTTGAAAAGAATGTAGCATATTATGACATTCGTGACATACATAACTTATCTTATAATAAGTTACATGATTTGGTGGGCAACCTGTATATAGATAAAGTTGTAAAAATATTTAACAAGGTGCATATTTCAAATGTTAATTAAAGAATGAAGCTTGTTTATGAAGATGGTCAGCTCCAAGAAATAATAAATCTTGCATTGGATACAAGAGAGTATCTTTATATTTATGTTGACCATAAAGAAGTAATCAACAAACCAATGATACATAGACCTAAGACTAGAAGTGTTATTAAATAGATTGTGAAGAAGCAAGGCCTAGAACCAGTGAGAAGCAAAGGAATTGGATAGCAGCCATCAAGGGGTAAATTCAAAAAAATAATTGCTAAGCAAAGTCAGCAAGCAGTGATAAAGAAAGAAAAAGAATATATACTTGACAAAAGAGCTCGGGATAGAATGATTGATGAGAAATCTTCTAGGATTGAAGAGTAGGCCCCATTCAATGATAATGAAGATAAAGAGACTAATGATAGCTATTAATTATACAAATGTTGAGCTTAAAATGAAGGATGATTAGGTTGGTGAGAGTACAGGAGCAAGCATATTTACTCTTTTAGATCACTTGAAGGACAAACTAGGAATGACAGTGATTATCATGATTCACCTGAGTTTGACATACCTGAATCAAGTCCTGAGCATAAGCTTGATGATCTCACGAAGAGGAAGAGGTGGGCTTATTTCAACCTAAAAACTAATATGCAGCATATCAAATTTTGTAAAGGTATGATATTCAATACAATTAAACATTTTAAAGATGCTATATTAGGTATAGTACAAAGGTTCGATGTGAGGTTTGTGAAGAATGAGGCTACTAGAGAAGAAGTAAGATGTACATTTAATGGGTGCCCATGTAGAATATGGTGTTTATATGAGAAAAGTCTTAATAGATTTCAAATTAAAATTTATATTGATGAGTATAGATGTGTAAGAAGCTATAAGAACAGTGAAATGATAGCGAGATAGATTGCAAGAGAATTTCAAGAAAAGCTTAGGGTATGTCATGGTTACAAGCTTAGAGAGATGAAGCATGATATTGGAACAAGATTTGAAATTGATGTAATCATTAGTAAGTGTTGAAGGGCAAAGCAAATGGCTTTGGAGACTATTAGAAGGTCTCATAGTATACATTATGTAAGGCTACCGATTATTGTGAAGAGATCAAGAAAAGTAACAAAGGCACAATAATAATCATGAAAGTTGAGAGGTCTATTGATGACTTACTATTTCAAAGTTTGTATATTGGTTGTGAAGCTCTTAGAAAAGGATTTTTGGCAAGTTGTAGGCCCATTTTTGGCTTTGATGGTTTTTTTTGAAATGGATTTGTAAGGGAGAGCTATCAACTGCAATTGATAGGAATGCTAATAACCAAATATTTTCAATTGCATGGGCTATGGTAGAGGTAGAATGCAAGGATTCTTGAAGTTGATTCATTAATTTCTTGACTAAAAATTTATAGCTCGATGATGAATTGGGTTCGACTGTTATTAGTGACCAGCAAAAGGTAAATTGAACTCATTGCCTTTTAAATGTATATCATGCTTACTTATGAAACATATATTGATTTGTTTTTACTTATTACAAGTAAGGATTGGTTCAATCAATCAACAATTTACTGCCACATGCTGAACATACAAATTTATTGATTTATTTTATAATTTTTTTAAAAAAATATGTATATAATAATATAATATAATATATAATATAATATAATATAACATAATCCAACATCATAATACAACAAATAATACCATACTATAAAATAGTAAATATTTTTAATTGATAAAATTACATGATTCATAATAATTATTATCATATTATGATAATATTATTTATTATATTTACATATTCTCACGTTATAATTATATAATTATATTATATTTAAGTATATAAAATATTATTATATTATTATATAATTTTATGCTAGAGTATAGTTTCTGAGATCTTGGTACCGATAATTAAATGAACTCATATTATGCATCTTCATATTTTAGTTCAAGTGAAAATATTTATTATAATAAAATAATGATAATTTTTTATTTTTAAAATTAATTAATAAAATAGTTATATCTTTTAATATATTTATATTCTTTCTAAACTCTTATATATAAAAGCTTTAAAAAAAATATAGCCATCATTTGAGCTTCCTAGTTGGCTACTCCAAGCCTCCCGTAAGATTAATACTATATTTCGATTATGTTTGATGCATTACCAGACAATTTGGAAATGTAATATGGATTATTAGTAATGTGGATTATCGGTAATATTAATACTATATTTAGATTATATTTGATACATTGCCAGGTAATTTTGAAAGGTAATATGGATTACTACTAATGTGGATTGCTAATAATATTAATTACATATGCAGGTAATGTTATACAATATAAAATCAAAATTTTAAAATACCTCTAAATCAAATCTATATTTTATTTATATTTTATTCATTTATTAAAAATATATTTTTAATATTTTATATTAAAAATATAAAAAATTCTATATTTTATATTAAAAATATAAACAATTCTATATTTTATATTTTACATAAAACTAAAAATATTTTTATATTTAATAAAGTTAATAAAATATTATATATTAAATAGGTGATATATTTAATATATTACTTAAATATATTAAATAATGTATTAAATTTACATGTTATATTATTAAATATAATACAATATATTCTATATTCTATAATATAAAATATAAAATAATATATTATATTAATATAACATTTATGTAATATAATAAAATAAAATAAATTTATGTAATATAAAATAATATATTTATAATATATTATATTATAAAATATTATATAATATATAATATGTTGATAATATCATATAATATAATAATATATTACTTTATATTAAAATAATATAATATAATATTATTATATTATATAATAACATATTTATTATATTATATTATATCATATCATATCATATCATATGGAAAGGAAGAGAAAGGGAGAAGGAGAGGGTAATTTGATAATGTAGGTTACCTGGAAGGTGGTAATCTGGATTACCATCCTTTATATTTTTCTAGATGACAATCTATCTTTTCTAATAATCTAGAATGCCTTTCCTTTTTCCATTCTTCTTCCCTTCCTATAATATAATATAATATATTTTATAATTAAATATTATATATATATATTATATTTTATAATATAATATGTTCAAATATATTATCAAATATATTATTATATATTACTATATATTATATTATATTATATTATTATATTAATATAGTGTAATATATTAATATATTATATTTAATATTATAGTATATAAATTTAATATATTATTCAATATATTCAAGTAAGTTTAAAATATTTAATATAATATTAAATATATATTATTATAAATTTGATAATATATAATATTTAAAAATATTAGTTAATATATTTAAATTTAATATATTATTTAATATATTATTATATTTAATATTATTATGTTAAATATATCATCTATTTAATATAAAAACATTTTTTTATTTTTTTATTAAAATATAAAATATGATTTTTAAAATATTTTTAATATAAAATATTAAAAAATAATTTTAATAAATAAATAAAATATAAATTTGATTATAAAATATTTTAAAATTTAATTTATATTATATAATATTTGTATGTACCTCACTGTAATCAATATTATTAGAATCTATGTTACCAGTAATTTATATTTTTTATTTAAAATTATATAATAATTCATCAAATATAAAAATTTAATTTATATTATATAATATTTGTATGTACTTCACTATAATCAATATTACTGAGAATCTATATTACTAATTGATGTGGTGGGATCGCTGACGTAGAACCCATGTCAGACTTAGTCAGATGCCACGTCGGAGGAAGCTGCTACGTCAGATGTTCTTCTTTGGGCTACTTTGCCAGGTAGCTCCCTCGAGGTCGAGACGCCCTGGCCGAAGTCGAGCTCTGGCTCTCTTCGGACTCCTTCGCCAGGTAGCTCCCTCGAGATTGAGATGCCCTGACCGAAGTCGAGCTCCAGCTCTCTCCAGACTCCTTCACCAGGTGGCTCCCTCGAGGTCGAGATGCCCTGACCGAAGTCGAGCTCCAGCTCTCTCCAAACTCTTTCACCAGGTGGCTCCTTCGAGGTCGAGATGCCCTGGCCGAAGTCGAGCTCTAGCTCTCTTCGGACTCCTTCACCAGGTGCCTCCCTCGATGTCGAGATGCCCTGGCCGAAGTCGAGCTCCTCCTCCCTAAACTGGCCCCACTTCGGACGAGGGGACCGGCAGCTAGGGGACGTCATCACCTTCCTTGAACGATAGTGAGCCACCCAAGGATCACTGAGGGGCACCCACCATGCCGCAATAATTGTCCTTGCTACCACTTACACCGAAAAGGAAGGGGTCCCCCGATCGAGGCATCACGCTCCGACCGACCATCTGTGCCACCCAAAAGAGGAAATCATCCAAGGATATTCAAATCCAGCCGCTCCCTGATCGAGGCTCTGCCAGGTTTTCCAAAGTGGAGCGACCAGAGGGAGGGTCAGAGCGCACAGTATAGTTCCTTATCACGAATGGGGAAAGGCACCTCACGCACGGCATGGAGCGCTGCCACACACTCCTACAAAGGAGGGGAGGATCCCGAGGTAGGTGGCAGGCAGCCATCCTGGTTTAAAAGAGTTCTCCAAGGTTCCAAGAAAAAGGTAAGTAACAACCAACGGGCGGAGGGGGCGGCATACAGGAGAGCAACTGAGAGGCCAAGTGCTCTAGGCTACCGGAGACTCACCGGAAGGGTTTTGACGGACACAGCCATCTAGCTCAAACACTCATCCACTGCCACTACCCCCGCTCTACTCTCAACCCATTCACACTCTCTAAGCATATAATCTTTCTCTTCCTAGAATGGAGTCCATTCACGGGGCTCGACGAGGAGGATCTGTTTTCCTGGATCATCACTCACTTGAGCGTCGGAGTATCCCCTCAGGATCCTCGGCCCGGGTCTCCTCTGTTTTGTAAGTATGGGCACGCAAGCAGGTTTCCAAGCGACGAGGGCGAAGTCCGAGGTCATCTCCAGCTACAGGCCATGGTGGTCGAGCGGCAACAGATTGGCGTGCCAAGAAGAGGGGGCAGGATACATTTTGACCAAGCCAATTCCCTTACAAGCAACCCCACCAGCAGCATGGTGATGACCCATGCGAGGGAGGTCTCCACTAGCCATGCGAGGGATCCCCCTTCCCATGGGGACCTGCACAGTCCAGAGAGGGAGCTCCCCGCTCCACCGCAACTGCCTCCAGCAGACGTCCAGCTGGCCGCACTTGCCCAGCAAATACAGCTTCTGACTGCAGCGGTGCACTAGTTGCAACATCAGCACTGATCCCTGGCCACCTACCAACAGCAAGGGACTCCTATGGCCCAAGCCACCGCACCCCGTGATAGCCTGCAATCTTTTCAAGGAAGGCCTTCACTGCCGCGAGCCATGACAGGACGCCGGGGAAGTCATCGGACCCCGAGGAAGTCATCAGTCCCCAGCAAAGAGACAGTGGACCGGGTCAGCCGACCGGGAGAGCCGATCCTTGACCTTCGAGTAGGCTGCTGTCAAGCACCGTCGAGGTCGTAGAGGCAAGGCCCTTGTCGCGACCCCCCTTAGCTGCCACCTTCACCTCCTCTGTCAGCCTCAGCGGAGGGCTCCACCGACGAGGCCATCAGGTGCATGACAAAAATGCACCTGGAGGAATAGGAGCGCAAGCTAGTGGAGCTATCCCGCCAGTTCGCAAATTTGCAGGGCTCCCCCCAGAGCCTGTGGGCTACGATGCCAGTCCCCCTCTCCCGAGAGATCTAAGAGGAACCGATTCCGAGTCGGTTCCGCATGCAGCAGGTGGATCCCTATAATGGGACCACCGAATTCCTGGACTACCTTGAAAGCTACAAGGCCCTCATGAGAGTCCAGGGAGCGACCGACTACCTCCTCTGCATTGCCTTTCTAGCCACCTTCCAGAAGATGGCTCGAGTCTAGTTTACCCATCTCGAGC
Source organism: Areca catechu (assembly GCA_021397845.1). NCBI lineage: Eukaryota > Viridiplantae > Streptophyta > Magnoliopsida > Arecales > Arecaceae > Areca > Areca catechu. The sequence continues at coordinate 139,447,369 of CM038042.1, read as the reverse complement.
TTGAAAGCATTGGCTCATTTGCTCAGCTGGAGAGGAAGTTTGTGGCCCACTTTGATGCTTGTCAAAAAGTGCCACGAGAGGCAGACATCATTTTCTCCATCAAGCAGCAAGATCACAAACTCTTGCGGGACTATATGGCCCACTTCAAGGTTACCGTACTAGAGATTTACAATCTGGATGAGCCAGTTGCTATGCTGGCACTGAAGAGGGGGCTCAGGACTGCGCACTTGACCTACTCACTAGACAAGAAGCCATCGAAGATGTACTCCGAACTCCTTTGTGTTCACAAGTACATCCACACCAAGGAGGCGGACCATACGATGAGGGAGCTGGATGGGAAGCCACTAAAGAAGCAACCTCCCGGGGAGACGTCCAGGGTGTGGAAGCCCGAACCAGACATCCTAAACTTCTGCCAAGGGCCGAAGCAGAAGAGTAGCCCCATCCCAGAAGAAAGATACATACCTCTCCTAGCCCCAAGGATGAAGATCCTCATGGAGATTGAGGGCGAATGCTACCTGTGACGTCCACCCCCGTTGAGACCGTCTAACGGTTATGACAAGATGAAGTACTGCTAATTCCACCGTGACCACGACCACGACACCGAGGAGTCCCGCCACCTCAAGAGAGAAATTGAAGATCTTATAAGAAGAGGTTACCTTGGAAAGTTCGTCGGGGACAAGACCCCGGCGGAACCTTAGGCGCTCACTGCTCTCCCTCCTATCCTTGCAATCGACAATCGGCCTACCGAGAAGCTTATGGGGATGATATGTTGGGGAATCAGCGCACTCTCAAGAGGACCCGGAGAGGAGAGAGTTTGGAAAATGTACTCTCCTTTAGGAGGGAGAGGGAATCTGGAAATGAAAATGTAAACAATGATGCCGTGGTCGTCGAGATGACGATGGCCAAGCATCCTATAAAATGGATTATGGTTGATAGTGGAAGTTCGACTGATATCTTTTTTTATGATACTTTTTTCAGGATGAATCTGTCCTCTGCTCAACTGATGCCTGTGCACACTTCCCTCGTTGGTTTTACAGGGGACTCCGTGAGAGTCGAAGAGGAAATCACTCTCCCTGTCATCACCGGGACACCACCCCGGTAGAGCACCGTCATGATGACCTTTATGGTTGTTAGGCTTCTCTCGGCCTACAACATGATTCTTGGCCACCCTGGGCTCAATTTGCTCGACGCGGTCATTTCCACCAAGCGGCTATTGGTGAAGTTTCCCACTTCTTGTGATATAGGAGAAATGAGGGGGACACCTTAGCCGATTCAACACTATCTCCAAGCCGTCCTTGGGGCCAGAAAGATCCCAGCATCGACGACCTCGACCAAAGGGCGTAGGATCCCAGAGGTGGCTCGGTCGAGCGCCTATTATCGTATCCACTCGGAATTGACCCGACGAAGATGGTGGAAATTGGGGCCCAGCTGTAAGAGGAGGAGCGGGCCCTACCTATTGGAATTCTTTCGAGTGAACGCAGATGTGTTCGCCTGGATGGCGGTGGATATGCCCAGAATTCCCCTCGACATCATCATCCATAAATTTAGCATCGACCCGAAGTACCATCCTGTTCACAGAAGAAAAGAAGCTTCACCCCGGAGAGGCAATGGGAAATCAATGAGAAGGTGGATAAGCTCCTCGCAACCGACTTTGTTTGTGAAGTGCAATACCCCAGCTGGCTGGCAAATATAGTCATGGTCAAGAAGAATATGAGAAGTGGAGGATCTACGTGGACTATATCGACCTCAACCAAGCCTGTCCAAAGGACAGCTTCCCTTTGCCAAAGATCGACAAACTGGTAGATGCCATCTCGGGGCACCGCTTGCTCTCCTTTATGGATACATTCTCCGGATACAATCACATCTAGATGCATCCAGAGGATGAGGAGCACACTGCTTTCATCACTGATCGGGAGATGTACTGCTATTGGATGATGCCTTTCGGCTTGAAAAATGCTGGTGCCATGTACCAACGGCTAATCAATCGGGTCTTTAAGGACTAGATTGGTCGAAACATGCAAGTATATGTGGATGATATGCTTGTTATGAGCAAGCTGAAGTCAAACCACGTCGTCGACCTGGTGGAGATCTTCCACAACCTTCAACTACACCAGATGAAGCTGAATTTGGCGAAGTGTTCCTTTGGCATAGCAACAGGGAAGTTCGTCGGCTTCATGGTCACCTAGAGGAGAATCGAAGCGAACCCGAAGAAGGTTCAGGCAATTGTCGACATGGAGCACCCCACCTCGAAGAGGCAGGTCTAGCACCTAACGGGCCGGATTGTTGCCTTGAGCCAGTTCATCTCGAGGTCGGCTGACCGTTGCTTACCTTTCTTCAAAGTGCTATGCAAAGTGCGACTTCGCTTGGATCGAAGAATGTAAGGCAGCCTTTAAGGAGCTGAAGAAGTTCTTGGCATCACTGCCGCTGCTCTCCAGGCCAGAGGAAGGGGAGGAACTCCTGTTGTACCTGGCAGTCACCCCGGGGGTCGTCAGCTTGGTTCTTGTCCGCATAGATGAGGATGGAACCCAGAAACCAGTGTACTACGCAAGCAAAATCCTCTGAGATGCGGAGGTCAGGTACACCCACTCAGAAAAGTTAATTTTTGCTCTTATAATGTCTACCCAGCGCCTCAGGCCATACTTCCAAGCGCATCCGATCGTGATCTTAATGGACCAACCACTGAGGGCTGTGCTTAGTTGTCCTGACACATCCGGGTGCTTAGCCAAGTGGGCATTGAAGCTCAATGAATTCAACATCGCATACTGGGCAAGGCCATCTCAGAAGGCCCAGGTGTTAGCCGACTTCCTGGTCGAGTGCGTGGGACTGGCCGAAGAGCCGGAGCAGACCACCCCGGAGTGTCAGATGGAGCCCGAGGCCGAGGAGGAGTTTTGGGTCCTCCACGTGGATGATGCATCCAATGCGAGCGGGAGCGAAGCAGGTCTCATCCTCTCTAATGGCAATGGTATTGTAGCCAAGTGTGCACTTCACTTCCGATTCGCGATGACCAACAACCAGGTGGAGTATGAGACACTCCTCGCTGGACTGAGAGTCTCCCGCGAGCTGAGTGTACCTAACTTGAAGGTCTTCACCGACTCCCAGTTGGTGGTCGGGCAGGTCTCGGGAGAATATGAGACCCGAGACCCGAGATCTCCAGATGATGAAGTACCTGGAGCGGGTCCGCTCAAGCACGACAGGCTTTCAGCACTTTGGCATCTCCCACATCCCTCGCGGGGAGAATACTCGCGATGATGCCCTGTCAAGGCTCGCGACCTTGCCGGACTCGTCACTTGGGCACGCCCATATTGAGTACCTGGAAAATCCAAGCTACGAAGCTCCTGGTGAGGTCCAGCAGGTCACCCCGGAGCCCAGCTGGATCGACCAGTATATCAGATACATCACTGACGCTGCCCTACTAGCAGATCGAATGGAGGTCGGCCTCATCAAGAAGAAGGCCGCGCGATTCATCCTGATGGACGGGTAGCTCTACCGCAGATGCTACTCCTATCCATTCTTGAAGTGCCTAAAACCCATAGAGATGGCTTTTGTACTCCAAGAAATACTTGAAGGCCTCTGCGGAAATCATGTCGAAGGTAGGATGCTAGCGTACAAGGCCCTCCATCAGGGATACTACTGGAAAATCATGAGGGAGGACGTCGCCGACTTTGTGAGGAAGTGCAATCGCTACCAGTGCCATGCCCACATACAGCATCAACCAGCGGCGCCACTCTCCCAACTCTCCACACCCTGGCCATTCGCCTAGTAGGGGATAGACATCCTCGATCCATTTTCTCATGCGTCTGGACAGCGCAAGTTCCTGATAGTGGCTATTGACTACTTCACCAAATGGCTGGAGGTAGAGCCACCAGCACGGATCACCGAAGCCAAGGTCTGCCAATTCTTTTAAAAGTCGATAATCTGCCATTTCGGGCTCTCCCACAACATCATCACCGATAATGGATGGCAATTTGACACCGAGAGTTCGAGGAGTTCTGCACTAACCTTGGCATTCATTATCACTTCACCTCAGTGGCTCACCCCCAGACCAACGAAGAGACTGAGGTGACCAAACCGAACTATCCTCCAAGGACTCTGAACCAGGCTGAACCGGGCCAAGGGTTGGTGGCAAAAGAACTTCCCAGCATCCTTTGGGCCTCCCACACAATACTCAGGACGGCCATGGAAGAGACGCCCTTCAGCCTCGTCTTCGGTGCAAAAGCCATCGTCCCGGTCGAACTTGGTGTGCCCACACTATGGGTGGAACAATATGATGAAGCCAAAAATCTGGCCCGCCTTCTGCTCAACTTAGACCTCTTCGAGGAAACGAGAGACAAGGCTCAACTCTGGATGGTGGCTTACCGGCAGCGGGTAGCTCGTTACTACAATGTGCGGGTAAGGCCAAAGATCTTCCACCCAGGTGACCTGGTGTTACGCCGGGCTGAAGCCTTCCAACCCCAGGAGTGCGGTAAGCTCTCGCCAAACTGGGAGGATCCCTATAAGGTGGTAGAGGCTCTTTCCCATGGATCCTACTACCTAGCAGAACTGGACGGCACCAGATTCCCACGGACTTGGAATGCCAACAATCTGAGGATGTATAATCAGTGATGTAAGGCCTTCCTTCATTAATAATAAAGTTCCTCTTTGTGCAAATCACTTTTACCTTGTAGGAATGTCGCTGCTCGACCCCAGGTCTGGCAAGCAAAGCCTAGAAACTCCTGAAGCCTGGCACTCTAAGCCCGGAAACTCCTGAAGCCCGACAACTCCTGAAGCCCGGCACCTTAAGCCCGGAAACTCCTGAAGCTCGGTACCTTAAACTCGAAAACTCCTGAAGCTCGGTACTCTAAACCTGGAAACTTCTGAAGCCCAGCATCTTAAGCCTGAAAACTCCTAAAGCCAGGCACTCTATGCCCGGAAACTCCTGAAGCTCGGCACTCTAAGCTTGGAAACTCTTGAAGCCCGGTACTCTAAGCCCGAAAACTCCCAAAGCCCGGCATCTCAAGCTCAAAAACTCCTGAAGCCCGGCACCTCGGAGTCTCTTGGTGGGCCCACCGAGTACAGCATCCTGGCTCGGTCGCACCACGGGCACTTGAAGATGGTTCCACCTGAGGTCGCCTAGACATCTTCTAAAGAAGCACATGAAGCCCTACCACAACGCTGCTCATGTGGTGGGAACGACTTAACAAGTCAAGGACTTCCTTCCTAACCACCTCGTGTACCCAGAGCTCGACAAGAACGAGTCCAAAGACTTAGAGCCTCAAGGCAAGTTGCCTCAGCAAAGACATGTACGTGGGCAGTCAAGAAGAAAAGGAAGGACATCTATTGGAGTATTGAGAATGCTAAAGAGCACAAGTTAAATAGGATAGAAGGAAATTTCATTAAGAATTTTCAAGAATTCACATTGTCTCCAGGCTCTGACAGGCCGAACGGCCCAGATAGAAGCAAAGAAAGAAAAAGTACAAAAGGAAGGGAGACTCCTATGCTACTCTGCTGGCTCCTTCCTGGGACGATGCTCAGGTCGGGCGACATCTTCTAGGACCTCCGGTGGCAGGGCTACGTCTAGGACCTCCGGCGGTGGGGGTACATCGATGGCAGCCGCGGGTTCCTCTAATTTGGCCATGGCCAAAATTGGGCCCCCGCACAAAGTGGCCGGGAAGGCAAGCCCATCCAAGCTTATGTCCGGAATGAGCTCCGCCACCTTGGACCGGCAGAACATGAACCCCTTGAAGAACGAGTCTGTGGCCAGTTCGTGGAACTCAGCATCAAATTCTTTCAAGGCCTTGTAATTTGGCACTGCCTCGGTGGCCTCCTTCTTCGTAGCCTCCATTAAGGTCACTGCCCTCGTAGCCTTCTCCTCGGTGGCAGCAGCCTTCTCCTAGGCAGCAGCGGCCCACTCTTATGCCACCTCCAAGCTGAGCCAGGAGTGTTCGAGCCTGCTCCCTCTCCCGGGCCACTTTGGCCTTGAGCTCCTCCACTCTGGCCTCCTTGGCCTTGAGCTCCTCGGCCCAGCATCTGACCCGATCCCTCTCCTAGGCCAAGGACTCCTCCAGGCCCTTGAGGTGCCTCTCGGTGCTCACCGCCTCGGCCCTCAGCTCTTTATTCTTCTGTTTGGCCTTCCAGGCCACGTCTGTCTTCAACTTGACTTCGGTCACCAGCGAGTCAAGCTATTGCATTTTCTGCCTATCCCTCTTGGCCCAGTTCTTGCAGTAGTCCCAGATAAGCAAGAGGTCCGTCCCAAGCTGCACCAAGGAAGACATCATCCATACAAAAAAAAGAAAAAAAAGAGAAAAAGACAAGAATAACTACCGAGAAGAGTTGCGGAAAGGTGCCAAGGATGGCATCGGCTAGGAGCCTTCCCGCTTTTTCTCGTCGATCGCACGGTTGGACAGCGAAGTCCATCATGTGCTCAGCGAGTGCCTGATCTCGGACCAACGAGGAGTCCGATGACACCTCAAAGGGCAACCTGCAGGAGCTACCCTTCTTCTTTTTCTTCGCTGCTGCTGTGCCCTTATGGCTAGCCAAGGACATCTCGAAATCTCTGTGGGGGCTCGCCGCCATGCCGGACGGCACCGCTGACGGTGACTCCCTCCTCTCCTCTTCTTCCGCTTCCACTTCGACAATTTCATGAGGTGGGGGCGCCACAGCGACGACAGCGGACCTGGCCCGGGCAACCACGTCAGCCTCTCGAACTGGAGGCAGGTCTTGCAGCAGCGGACCTGGCCCGGGTGACCACATCAGGCTCTCGAACTGGAGGCAGGTCCTGCTGCCTTAGTGGTTCGAGAACAGGTTCGGCCATTCTCCTGCTCGGCTTGGATGGCATGGCATGTGCGGCCCTTGGATGGCACCCCTTTTCCTGGAGAGCGCGAGGAGTTCGTCCATGGAGTACTTCATGCCTGCACAAACAAAAATGAGGTCAGCTCCGAAATTGAAAGGACAAGCAAAAAATAAAAAACAAGTAGAGCTTGTGCCGAACTCACCCAACTCCCGCATTGGGCTGACCCCGGCTTCGAACAGGTTCTGCTTCGACAGCAGAACCTCGAGGAAAGGGATTTGGTCAGCACGGAGCTGGTCATAAATTTCTCGATCAGTTGCTTTGACAGCAGAGTTCTAGTTCGGGGTATGGTCTGGGTCGCTTCAAATCCAATTATTGCCCAGAAAGCAACCCAAGAGGGGGGGTGAATTGGGTCTCTAAAAAATTTAAGCTAATCACAAATTACAAGCTCAATGAAAGCAATCCAATCCAACAAATATATAAATCAAGGTACTATGAATCAAATGCAATGCTCTAAGATATAAGTGCAGCGAAAATTAAGTGCAATAAATAAAGAGCAAAGAGAGAGAGATCAAGCAATCACAAATACCAAAAGCTATAGTGGTTCGGTGCCAACAATGAACCTACATCCACTCTCCAAGATCTCCTTGGGAATGCACTATAATCATACGATTACAGTCGATTAGTTTTCCGGGCTCACTAATCAAAACCTGACTTGTTTTAAAAGGCTCACAAGCCACAACCTCTCTTGGTTTTACGGGCTTACCAAGAACCTAATTGGTTTTCACAAGGCTAACCAACAACCTCCCTTGGTTTTTCGGGCTAACCAAAAACCTTAGTGATTTTGCGGGCTAACCACCAACCTGATTAATTTTCAAGGCTTACCAATAACCTCACTTGGTTTTACAATAGGCTAACCAAGAACCCTTAGAAATAAGGTTTAGAAATAAAGAACCAATGTAAGCTTTCAATAATAAAGTGAATATGTCGATGTAGTTCGATGTAGAGTTGCTTTGCTCTTGATGAAGCCTTTTGGATGTCTAAGATTGAATGATCTTTAATGCTCTTGATGACTTTTGAATGGTTGAAGGATTCCTTTAGCTTGAGAGTGGTTGAAACTTGAATGAATAGGAGTTAAGGCTCTTCTCTCTTCTTTTCTCTCTAGACTTTTTAATGGTATTTAATATGTTGTTTTTTGATTTGATTTGGAGCACATATATATCCTCCCAAGGCCTCAAAACCGAAATCTAGCCGTTACACTTGAAAAACTAGCTGTTGGGGGCATTTTGTGCGAGTTCTGTGCTTGAAAAAACTAGCCGTTACTGTTGTCAGAACTCCATGTGTCGACACTTCCTTAGTTGAGTCGACACATAAGGTCGACACATGTTCTTCTTGAGTCGACATAATTTAAAAAGCTCCATTCAGATTCTCTGGAAATCTCAGATGTGTCGACACCTTCTCAGTTGAGTCGACACCTTGCTTCCATGTATCGACACTTCAACTGTTACTTTAACTTCTGTAAGTTTTGTGGCTTGAAAGTCTCAGGCGATGTGTTGATCCATGTGTCGACACCTCGAGTCGACACATTAGGTCTATGTGTTGACACTTGATTTGTGCCATTTGAAACTTTGTTGCGTACCGGCCTGAGTCGATACTTAATCTTCATATGTCGATACTTCATGTCATGTGTCGACACTTTGAGTCAACACATCACTGAAAAATACATAGAAACTGCTGATTTTGAGCTGAACAGGTTTCTACTTAACTTAGTTATCCATTCAACCATTTCTTAAGTGTCCAAGTCTTCTTTTGATCAATCTTTTCATTACAAACTTGGCTCCTTCAAAACAATTGGGCTTCTTCAAATTTTGTGAACACCCTTTCAATAAAAAACACACTCAAAGCAAATTATTAGTCCTCAACTTATACTTAACTGTTTTGCTTATCATCAAAATCAATTAGTAAAATCAACAATCTCCTCCTTTTTGATGATGACAAAACCCTTAAGTATAAATTGCTTTTAAAATAAAACTTTAAGAGAATTGATCAAGGTGCACAACATTGAAAGCATTAAGTATATCAACATTACTTGCATTAAGGAGGTGATCATTCAAAGCACAAGTAATAGTATTAGAGCTTGTTACAAAGATAGAGAGTATCAGAACTTTGATATTCATTCTAATGAATTTGAGAACATGTATCAAGATACTCTTACAAGAAAAACTTAGCAAATAACAAAGCTTTCCCTGAATCAATGATTCATAATGAAATTTGTAAGAATCTTTTCAAAACATTGAAAGAGGAGTTTTAAGGATTAAATTTACTTTGAAAGGATTTTCAATTGAACATAGAGTAAAGCTCCCCCTTTCTTAAGGAATTTTGTAAATGATCTTCAATTCAGGTTTTTTTTTTTTGTTTTTAAAACAAATGATTATTTCTTGCATATCACAAGTATACATACCACATTTTCAAAAATTTGTCAATTACTCAAATTACTCCCCATTTATACTTAAATCTCACTAAATTACTCCCCCTTTTTGTTATCATTAAAAAGGTAGGGAATTGAATAGTCAAGATATAACAATTAAGATGAAGACAAATATAGCATAAAAGCAATTCAAGAAATAAAATTCATTTTGATCAAACACATAGATGTGAGGAATTAAAGAGTTTTTCATATATGCTTAAAATTTGTACAACAAAGACATAACAAAGATAAAAGTACATGTAAGCATGATACCAAAGTAAACTATCTAGAAATGCATCAAAATCCTAATCCTCATCCATCGAATCATCAGAAGATGAACCGATCTCAATTGGTCCTATATCAATGAAGGATCGAGCTCGCGGCCATTTCGATCGAAGATCTCGAAGTCTGGTCCTGGTTGGTTGTGGAGGGGTACGACGACCATGTCCTCTGCGACGAGCATAAGTCTGACCTCTGGCTAGAATAGTAGAGGTAGGAACTATGTCCACTACAGGAATGGAAGTGATCGGGTCAACCAACTCAGCCATCTCTGGGAGAGGTGTGCGATCAAAAGAAGGTCCAGTGTCAAGATACTGAAAGCCGGGTGTATAAAACCCAAGCTCTCGAATAACTGATGATGTATGAAGGGTAGGAGTGTCAGAAATCTGAGTATCAAAAGTAGGGGTAACAGTTGATGATACAGGCATATCAAGAATAACAGTATAGCTATAGAAGGTATTGGTGTATCTACAATGGGTGTATCAATGTGTGAGTCTCAATGATGGGTGTATGAATATCAGGAGAATCAATATCAGGTAAGTCAATGATAGGTGTATCGATAATAGGAGTGAGAATAAGAATAGGAAATGGAACAGAAGTACGATCAATCGATCTAGAAGGAGAAGATGGATGAGGAATCTGGGCAGGTAAAAAAGATGGGTCAGCTAGAGCTGTCCATGCGTCGGGTATGGACCCGAGACCCGTGAGTCTAGACCCAATGGGTCCGGATCTGGATCTTAATCTGGACCCGTTTATCCGGACCTGGATCAAGACCCGATTAGTCAAAGTTAAATGGATCTGGGTCTAGATATGTAATATCTAGACCTGACAGACTCGAGACCCGATAAAATAAAATAAAATAAAATATATTTATATACTTATATATATTCATATAAATGTGGGGTGTTGGATCATAATCGGATGGTTAAAAATCGTTCAAGATTATATTAAATCCTCCAAATTTACATATCTAGACCTGACAGACTCGAGACCCGATAAAATAAAATAAAATAAAATATATTTATATACTTATATATATTCATATAAATGTGGGGTGTTGGATCATAATCGGATGGTTAAAAATCGTTCAAGATTATATTAAATCCTCCAAATCAGTCGTGCCTTAACCTTTCCCTTTTCCCTTCCAGCCGCCAGTGCCCACGGCCGACGCCTCCCCCCCGGCGCTCCGCTTCAACGCCCCCGGTGCTTCGTCTCCATGCCCCCGGCGCTCCGCCACGCCTGCAACGCTCCGCCTCCACGCCCCCGGTGCTCTGCCATGCCCCTAGCACTCCGTCTCCATGCCCTCGGCACTCCGCCATGCCCCCGGCGCTCCGCCTCCATGCCCTCGACGCTCCGCCTCCCCCTCGATGGCTTCCTCAGCTTCGAGCCCCGCTGGTTGACGCCTCTTTCGACGGCAGATCTCCTCACAGCTGAAGGTCGCCGGATAACAAAGCTTGATCAGATACTGCTGAACGGCAACAATATTGCCATTGTAAGTTAGCAGAACTATTTTATGACATTAAATTTGATGTCAAAATCTAAAAAGCCATGACTGAAGTCTTCTGAAACAAAAAATCCTGATCTATCTATCAAATAAAAATGGATCCACGTAAGTTTCTGATGCATTTTCTAAAACAAACTTGCAGTATCAGGTATTAAGCTAATTCTGTTACAATATATAAGTAGTAGATGATTTGTTAAAAGAACCCATCATCTTTACTCTTTGAAACTTTGTTAAAAGAAAATCTTTGGACTGATGATCAATATTTCATATAGATAATTTGTACCATATGTTAGATCCCCTCCAGTCGACGCCTTCCTCGGATTCGACCCCTGCTAGTAAGTTATTTTTTTTTTAAGGTAATGCTTGTTCTGATTCGGGTCCGGGTTCGAGTCTGGATACCCGGGATCCATTCGGGTCCGGGTCTGGTACTTTAAAATTAGACCGGTCGGGTATTCGGGTCCGGGTCCGGGTCCAGTAACTAATGTCAGGTCCGGGTCTGGATATCTGGGTTCCAACCCGAACCCGACCCGTTGACAGCTCTAGGATCAGCAACAGGGCTCACAGGCAAATCAGCCATCACCTCCTCAACTGGCTCTGACGTAAGATCGGCAATGTCAAACCAGTCTGAGTCAGTCTCCTCATCTCCATCAATATCTCCAATAACTGTATATCCAACTCCATCTACAACAGTAGTTTCAACACCAGTATCGATATCAGCAATGTCATCAACTGGTGCAGGAGCAGGTACATGAATAGGTGCAGGAGCAGTATCTGCAGCCGGAGCACTCGTCGAAGATATGGACAGTGCAGAAAGAATAGCCGAGATGCCATCACTAAGACCAATATGGCTCTCTCTCGTCTCAGCTATAAAAACGTCAAGACGTTGCCTCATGATGAACACATCGATCTTGATGCGTCTGACTCTGTCCTCTACACTATCTGAAGTGCCAGGAGTCTCCGTTTGTGCTAGCTGAGGCTGGGCAGAAGTAGAAGGATCAGACTGAGGAGCAACTGCTGACTGCGCTGCCATCTCAGGCTGTCTCGCTCGGTCCTGCCTCACCTGAAAGAATTCGCTCCTCCTTTGCTGTGTCCTTATCATCAGCTCTATTCTCGGCCTGACCTGATATCCTCCGTGTTCACTGGCCTCGGACCAAATGATAACCCATCCGATGCAATGACCTGATGTCATACATATCGGTATGAATCAATGTACGATAATGCTCATCCTGAAAGCTGACTCCATACTTTCTGAATAATACAATCAATCCCATGCCATAAGGTAAGCAGAGCCACTAGCTAGACGATGCCTCAGTCATCTAATGTACCATCAGAACAGGAAGGCATATCGGCGTACGCTGAACTAGTGAGACCATCATGAGCAACTCCCGCTCGGTGATATAGTCAAAGCATCCGATCTTCGACAGAAGAATCCGGGCGACGATATGGTATAATAGTCTCATCTCTGTGGATAGCCTCGATGCTGGAATAGTGGCTCCCTCTGGTAAGATGTCTGACTCGAAAATACACTGGAGACCACTGACTCGGTCCATCAAGCTATCAACAACTGATCCGGTCATAGGTATATCCCATACTCTGCTCAGAATCTTTGATGAAATGGGGATATCCCATCCTCTGACCTGTGTAATCCAACCATCTGCTCTACGGGCAAGTGAACCATAAAACTCTCTCATCAGCCCGGGATAATATCTCTCACTGAGTGAACAAAAAGTAGTCAACCCAGCATGTCGAATCCACTCTCCTATCCGGAAATGCTGCTGGTCTATAAAGAAAAAGTCTACTCGGCATCCTCCAACCACTATCTTGGAGCTTATCCAGCTAGAAGGAACAAACAAAGATCATGCGGGCGGATCCAGAGCTCTAGACTCGTGTCGGGCCTTCGTCCTTCGCTCTTCTTCTTGCTGTGACTGACGAGGTCGACGAACAACTTGCTTGTGAGGACCCATTGTCAAGATTCAAAGTTTGGGCAAGGTTTTTGGTGGAAAAAGAAGGTTTCTAGGATTTAGGAAGCTAAACCTAGGAAGAAATCCAACAAAAATGGCTACCAAACGTTCAAATCCAAGAAAACGACAGGTAAAAACAGTGAAATGGAAGGATGAACAGTATGGATACCTCAAATCCAGGTGTCGGCTCTGAGGAGAAAAGAATTTGGGGGAAAAATGGTTCGAAAATCCCTTAAATCTCAGTTCGCTGTCAGTCATGTGTCGGCTCACGCATGTGTTGACATATTTTGGTGTCGACACATGATGTGTCGACACATCGACTTAAAAATTGAAAAAATTAGAATTTCACAGACAGATCAAAATCAATTGAAGTAAGATAGATTTAAAGTCAAATCAACAAAAGTCAAACATGATTTATCATGAATATGGTCAAATTAATCTAGTTTGAGTCAAAATGTGAGAAAGATTTAATCAAACAGATTGATGATCCCGAGCTCTCTTCTAATCATACAGAATCGATCTTCTAGAAGAGGTTTCGTTAAAATATCTGCTAATTAAAATTCAGTACAGATAAATTCAAGCAAAACATCATTATTTTTTACATGATCCCTAATGAAATGATGTCTAATTTCAATGTGCTTGCTCCTAGAATGTTGAACAGGATTTTTAGTCAAGCAAATAGCACTGGTATTATCACATTTAATAAGAGTACTAGTCAACTTGATTCCAAAATCTTCGAGTTATTGCTTAATCCACAAGATTTGAGCACAACTTCCTGTTGCAATATACTTAGCCTCAGCTGTAGATAGTGCAACTGAAGTTTGTTTCTTACTAAATCATGAGATTAAGCTCACTCCAAGAAATTAGCAAGTTTCACTAGTACTCTTTCTATCTAGTCTACAACCAGCAAAATCCGCATCAGAATATCCAATCAATTTAGCAGATGAATTTCTAGCATACCATAAACCAATACTAATAGTACCGGACAGATATCTAATAATGCACTTAACAGCCATAAGATGTGATTCTTTAGGTTCAGATTGATATCTAGCACACATGCAAACACTAAACATTATATCTGGTCTACTAGCAGTCAAATACAATAAAGAGCCTATCATACCTCTATATAACTTTTGATCTACACATTTACCATGCTCATCTTTATCAAGTCTACAATAGGGGCTCATACACGTACCTATTGGTTTAGTAGTCTCCATTCCAAACTTCCTAATGATTTCTCTTGTATACTTAGCTTGGTTGATGAAGATACCATCTGTAGTTTGCTTGATCTGGAGTCCGAGAAAGAAGTTTAGCTCTCCCATCATGCTCATCTCGAACTCACCCTGCATTAGCTTAGCAAACTCTTGATAAAGAATTTCATTAGTAGCACCAAAAATGATGTCATCAACATATATTTGTACTACTAACAAATCATTATCTTTTCTTTTAAAAAATAGAGTCTTATTAACATTTCCTCTAGAAAATTCATTTTCAATAAGAAATTTGCTTAGTTTTTCATACCATGCTCTAGGTGCTTGCTTTAATCCATAAAGTGCTTTGTGTAATTTGAAAACATGATCAGGATGTACATGATTTTCAAATCCAAGTGGTTGTTCAACAAAAACCTTTTCATTTATAAAATCATTCAAGAAAGCACTCTTAACATCTATTTGAAATAATTTGAAGTTCATAAAATAAGCAAATGCTAATAATAATCTAATTGCTTCAAGTCTAGTAACAAGAGCAAAAGTTTCATCAAAGTCAATTCCTTCCTCCTGATTATAGCCTTTAGCAACTAGCCTAGCTTTATTTCTAATAACAATACCATTTTCATCTAATTTATTCCTATATACCCATTTAGTGCCAATAATTGAAATATTAGATGGTCTTTCTACAAGTGTCCAAACATTATTTCTATCAAATTGTATTAGTTCTTCTTGCATAGCATTGATCCAGTTAGAGTTTTTTTCAGCTTCTTCAAAATATTTAGGTTCTATTTGAGATACAAATGCTATATAATCACATTCATTTCTAATAGAAGCTCGAGTTCTTACCCCTTTGGATGGATCTCCTAAGATTAATTCTTTAGGGTGTCCATGAGCATACCTCCACTTCTTAGATAGATCTTGATGCTTTGGAGTATCATCTTCTTTCTCATCCTTGTCTTGTTCTTCTTCATTTGGTTGAGCTTGATCATTCAGTGTCAGCTTCTGAAGTTTGTCAGCACCTGCACATTCATCAGATGTATCATCTTTTCTCGAGAATTTGTTAGTAGATTCTTCAAATACAACATGTACTGACTCTTCTATAACCAAAGTTCATTTATTAAATACTCTGTATGCCCTGCTTGATGTAGAGTATCCTAAGAAGATACCTTCATCAGACTTGGCATCGAACTTTCCAAGATGATCTTTTTCATTGTTCAAAACAAAACATTTACAACCAAAAACTCGGAAATATTTCTGTTGCCGATCTCACTGCGGTGGCCTGTAGCTCTTGAGCTGGCACCGGTCTCGGACTCTCTCACCTCGAGATCTCCAAGCTTCCGGACCTGCAAAACAAAGTCAGGGACCCTGTCCGGGGGTTCCAGCGAGGGCACTCCGACGGTCAAGTTAGAGAGCGACGAGATGGAGCAGATCCCCTAAGGCGGGTTCCCGAAGGATTCTCGTGCTTAGAGGAGATATAAATGAAAGAAGTGTGGGGAAGAGTGGAGTTGATGCCCAGCTCCCTGCGCTGAGTTCGCCGAGCTCATGCCTGGAGACTCCCTGAGGACTCCCAGGATCGTTCTCTTGGTGTTTTCCTTCTTTTTCGGCTTACCTCTCTACCTGTTTTCACCATCCCTTTTATACCATTAAACTGCCTCCAGCTCGCCTTTTTCTCCGGGGGCTCCCTCCCACTTCTCGTCCTTCTCCCCCCCTTTCTTCTTCGGGTCCGGAAACTAAGTGGCCGGACCGCCTCGTCCGTTGTGTGTCACGAAAAGGGGAGGGGAACTGGAAAGGCTTTGGACCGAGTGCGGGAGCTCTCCTTTCGAGGCATTGATGGTGAGCGTCCAGCCATTTCGGGTTTCTATCCGCAAGGATTCCATTTCTCGGTTGCGGGGCCCCATCCGACTGGTGTAAACGAGATTTCGTGTCACTGCAGACCGTACGGGCACCCCCTACGGGGCACGGCGCGCGTAGCCCGAGTAGCGATCTTGCAACCCGTGCCCTTGCTTTCCCGAGGCTTCACAGAGTAGGGCTGACCTCGACCGAGGTGGACCCGTCTCTGGGTGCCACCTGGCGAAGGAGCAGGAGGGCCCGTCCCGACCTCAATAGAGGTGGACCCGTCTTGGGGTGCCACCTGGCGAGGGAGCGAGGGGCCGCCAACTTCGACCGAGGTGGACCCCTCTTGGGTGGACACCTGGCGGAGTGGCAGAGAGGTGCTCGACTTCGATCGAGGTGGCCCGTCTCCGGGTGCCACCTGGCGAAGGAGCAGGAGTACCCGGCTCGACCTCGACCGAGGTGGACCCGTCTTGGGATGCCACCTGGCGAGGGAGCGAGGGGCCGCCAGCTTCGGCCGAGGTGGACCCCTCCTAGGTGGACACCTGGCGGAGCGGCAGAGAGGTGCTCGACTTCGGCCGAGGTGGACCCATCTCCGGGTGCCACCTGGCGAAGGAGCAGGAAGACCCGGCTCAACCTCGGTCGAGGTGGACCCGTCTTGGGGTGCCACCTGGCGAGGGAGCGAGGGGCCGCCAGCTTCGGCCGAGGTGGACCCCTCCTGGGTGGACACCTGGCGGAGTGGCAGAGAGGTGCTCGACTTCAGCCGAGGTGGACCCGTCTCCGGGTGCCACCTAGCGAAGGAGCAGGAGGGCCCGGCTCGATCTCGACCGAGGTGGACCGATCTTGGGGTGCCACCTGGCGAGGGAGCGAGGGGTCGCCAGCTTCGGTCGAGGTAGACCCCTCCTGGGTGGACACCTGGCGGAGCGGCAGAGAGGTGCTCGATTTTGGCCAAGGTGGACCCGTCTTCGGGTGCCACCTGGCGAAGGAGCAGGAGGGCCCGACTCGACCTCGGCCGAGGTGGACCCGTCTTGGGGTGCCACCTGGCGAGGGAGCGAGGGGTCGCCAGCTTCGGTCGAGGTGGACGCCGCCTGGGTGGACACCTGGCTGAGTGGCAGAAAGGTGCTCGACTTCGGTCGAGATGGACCCGTCTCCGGGTGCCACCTGGCGAAGGAGCAGGAGGGCCCGGCTCGACCTCGACAGAGGTGGACCCGTCTTGGGGTGCCACCTGGCGAGGGAGTGAGGGGCCCCAGCTTCGGCCGAAGTGGACCCCTCTTGCGTGGACACTTGGCAGAGTGGCAGAGAGGTGCTTGACTTCGACCGAGGTGGACCCGTCTCCGGGTGCCACCTGGCGAAGGAATAGGAGGGCCTGGCTCGACCTCGGCAGAGGTGGACCCGTCTTGGGGTGCCACCTGGCGAGGGAGTGAGGGGCCGCCGCTTCGGCCAAGGTGGACCCCTCTTGGGTGGACACCTGGCGGAGTGGCAGAGAGGTGCTCGACTTCGGCCTGGCAAAGGAGTAGGAGGGCCCGGCTCGACCTCGGTTGAGGTGGACCCGTCTTGGGTGCCACCTGGTGAGGGAGCGAGGGGTCGCCAGCTTCGGCCAAGGTGGACCCCTCCTAGGTGGACACCTGGCGGAGCGGCAGAGAGGTGCTCGACTTCGGCCAAGGTGGACCCATCTTCGGGTGCCACCTGGCGAAGGAGCAAGAGGGCCCGGCTCGACCTCGACCGAGGTGGACTCGTCTTGGGGTGCCACCTGGCGAGGGAGCGAGGGGCCGCCAGCTTCGACCGAGGTGGACCCCTCCTGGGTGGACACCTGGCGGAGCGGTAGAGAGGTGCTCGACTTCGATCGAGATGGACCTATCTCCGGGCACCACCTAGCGAAGGAGCGGGAGGGCCCGGCTCGACCTCGACCGAGGTGGGCCCGTCTTGGGGTGCCACCTGGCGAGGGAGCGAGGGGCCGCTAGCTTCGGCCGAGGTGGACCCCTCCTGTGTGGACACCTGGCGGAGCGGCAGAGAGGTGCTCGACTTCGGCCGAGGTGGACCCCACCTGGGTGGCGGATGTGCAGAAATACTTCTCCCCGAATGGGGGATCTTTTGAAAAAAAACCACGTGGTACTGACCGTGTCCAGCCGGACCTGACACGCGTCCCACGTCAGCGATGTAGCCATATCAATTTCAGAGTTGGTTTTCTTTGGTTCCAAAGTTCATATGGAGTTTTCTTTAAAATAAGGCGAATTAAAACTTGATTTAAAACATAATTTGTTGTATTTATAGCTTCAACCCAAAAATACCTTGGCAAATCGTTTTCACAAAGCATAGTGCGTGCCATTTCTTCTAAAGTATGGTTTTTTATTTCTACCACCCCATTCTGCGGAGGTGTCCTAGGTACAGAAAAATTGTGTTCTATACCTTTTTCATTGCAAAAGTTTTCGAAATCTTGATTTTCAAATTCAGTTCCATGATCACTACGAATACAAACAACTGAAACACCTTTTTCGTTTGAAACTTTTTCTATAGAACTTTACAAATACAGAAAATGATTCATCTTTTTGTGCTAGAAAGAAAATCCAAGTAAATCTTGAAAAATCATCCACAATGACTAATCCATATCTCTTGCCTCCTAAACTTGATGTTCTAGTTGGTTTAAAGAGATCAATATGAAGTAGTTCAAGTGGTCTACTAGTAGTTACAAATCCTTTTGATTTGAAAGAAGTTTTGACTTGTTTACCAAATTGACATGCTTGGCAAATTCTATCTTTTTCAAAATGAATTTTAGGTAAATCTCTAACTAAATTCTTTTTACTAAGTTTTGAAATGAGATACATACTAGCATGCCCTAATCTTCTATGCCATAACCAACTAGTCTCTTCCTTAGTAGAATTCATTGCAACAAGGCATTATTCATTAGGTAAATATAGATCATCAAGATCCACCAAATAAATATTTCCATGACTTTTTTCAATAAATTGTACTCCATTTATATCCGGACTAGTAATCATGCAGTATGATGATTTGAAAACTACTTGAAAATCTTTATCGCAAAACTGACTAATGCTCAAAAGATTATGCTTTAAACCATCTACTAAAAGTACATTACTAATACTATTAGAAGGAGTTATGTGAACCTTACCAATACCAATGATTTTTTCTTTATCATTATCACCGAAGGTCACACTCCTTCCATTCAAAGCTTCAAGAGAAGTGAATTGCTTCACATCTCCAGTCATGTGCCTTGAGCAACCACTATCAAGATACCAAACTCGTTTGTTTTTCTTGGTTGCAAGATACACCTGAAATAGGATCAATCTTTGTTTTTAGGTACCCAAGCCAACTTGGGTTCTTTAGGGTTAGCATTCAAAATGGTTCCTTTTAGAACCCATACTTTACCAAAAAAAATGATTTTTCTAAAATTACATTGATATGATTTATGACCTAATTTTTTACAAGTAAAACAAGTAATGCTAGATGATGCAGGTATAAAAAAAGTTTTTGAAATACTTTTGTTGCTTTTGTGGTTTATATCCTAAACCTGCCTTATTAAAAATTGCTCTTTGATTGTTTAAAAATAAGTTTAACTTTTCTGAACTATAAGTAAATTTGTCAACAAAAGGTTTTAACTTTTCAAGTTCATTTTTATGTTTAGCATTTTCAAGTTCTAAATCCTTGTTTTTCTTTAAAAGATCATTGTTAGACATAACATTTTTATATCTTTTTAAAACTTCATTTTTCATACATAAAGCACTATTTTTCTTTTCTAAAAAATCTAATTTAGATTTCAAAGAACTAACATCATTTATTAAAGAGTTGTTTTCTAAAGAAAAAATATTTGCATACTTTTTCAATTTCTTATTTTCAGATAAAACTAATTTATAATCATGCATTAATTCTTCAAAAGCATTCCTAAGTTCATCGAAAGTAAAATCAACTTCAGAATCAGAACATACCTCATCATTGTCTTGATGCGCCATGAAGCAGAGATTTGCAACTTCATTCTGCTCTTCTTCTGAACTGGAGTCTTCGCTGTCACTCCAAGTGATCATCATTGCTTTCTTCCTTAATTTCTTTCTTGATTTCTTGAGGAGAGGACAGTCAAACTTGTAATGTCCCGGCTTCTTGCACTCGAAGCATATAGGTAATTCCTTCTTCTTTTTCTTTTCTTTCTCTTTTTCTTTTTCCTTTCCCTATTCCTTGGACTGATATTTCTTTTTGTAGGGAAACTTCCTCCTCTTCATGAATCTTCTAAACTTTCGTGCAAGGAGAGCTTCTTCACCTTCTTCTTCTTCTTCATCTTTGGACTCATCAATTGAGGATTCTTCTTATATATTTGACTTGAAAGCAATCCCCTTCTTCTTCTTGTCAAGGTCCATGGATTTCTGTTTTAAATTGAGCTCATAAGTCATGAGCGATCCCACTAGCTGCTCAAGAGGTAGCTTGTCCACATCCTTTGCTTCTTGAATTGCGGTCACCTTTGGATCCCATGACATTAGAAGTGACCTAAGAATTTTATTCACAAGATCAGCATTAGACATGACTTTACCAAGACTTCTCATACCATTAACTATATTTGTGAATCGTGTATACATATCAGTGATAGATTCATTTGGTTTCATTCGGAACATCCCATATTTGTGCACTAACATATTAACCTTAGTGTTCTTCACTTGATCGGTACCTTCATGGGTAACTTCAAGTGTGTCTCATATTTCTTTGGCAGACATGCATGTAGATATCCTATTAAATCACTAGGATCTAATGCACAATAAAGGAGATTCATTACCTTAGCATTGATCTCGGATTATTTAATATCATTTTTGTTGCCCAGATATGGTGCCCAAGAGGGGGGGTGAATTGGGTATTAAAAAAAAATTTTAAGGCAATATATGTGCTATCAGGTTTTAAGGTGAAGAGTGATAGTGCTTTAATAATTGTGCAATGGAAGCAACGAAATAAAATGATAATTAACGAGCTAAAGAAGCTAAAGAGCAAATCAATGCAGACACACAAGAAATATAGTGGTTCGGTGCACCCAGCACCTACATCCACTCCCCAAGCTCCACTTGGGAATTTCCACTATAATCTTTAGATTACAGCCGACTTGTTTTACCAGGCTCACAAGTCAAAACCTTACACACTTGTTTTGGCTTCGGGCTAACAAGCAACCCTAGTTGGTTTTATCAATTGGCTCACCAACAAACCTCACTCACTTGTTTTGGCTTCGGGCTTACAAGCAACCCTAGTTGGTTTTATCAATTGGCTCACCAACAAACCTCACTCTAGTTTCAAATTCCCTTGAAACTAGCTAAAGACAAAAGAGTATGAATACAAGTAATGAAAACTAAACAAACTCCTTTTGAGCAAAAATAAATTCGTTGAAGCTCTTGATGGAGACTCTTCAAGCCTTTTGTCTTGGAATCTTGGACCTCACTAAATGCCAAACACTTGAATGTTGGATTCCTCAAAAATGGAAAGCTTTTGGGAAGGGAATCTCTTGGTTTTCTCATACTTTTTGGCTTTGGAAGTGATTGAAGGCTTTGTACTTTGAACCTATACTTTTTCACTTTGTCTCCTTGTCTTTTTTGAAGTTTGGTGGAGGTTAAATACCTCATTCATGCTGAAACAACTCCACAAGACCGTTAGATTCAAAAATATGGTCGTTTATGGCCGTTAGAAATCAAATCAGAAGTTCAGAAAAACTAGCCGTTATGCCATGAGTCGACCTCATGAGTCGACCTCTGGATCAAGTGTCGACCTCATGAGTCGACCTCCAGTATATTTTAGGCAAAAGTTCAGAGTACCATAGTTCTGCCCATTTTGAGTTCTCAGGCTATGAGTCGACCTCTGGTGTCGACCTCTGGACAGGTGTTGACCTCTGGTGGTCGACCTCTGGAGCGTGCCACTGAGATTTTGCCATGCCGGCCATGCTGAACTTTTCTTTTCTTCATGAGTCGACCTCTGGTGGTCGACCTTTGACAAGGTGTCGACCTTTGGTGGTCGACCTCTGATCTGAATTTTTCTGAAACTCTTTGAGATGTGCGTGCCATGCTTGAGTTTCTCTAAGTCTTTGTTTCTTTTGTCATTAATTTCTTAACAAGAAGGTCCAATTTGAGTATTTTGATCTTGTCCAAGGTAGAAGAGCTCTTTTCCAAATCAGGTAAACTTAGTTTCATCAATGTACTTTTGATACTCTTTTTGAATAACCTAAGTCCTGAAACTTTTATCTAGAGATGAAACATTAGTCCAAACATATACTCAACCTTTTGTTAATCATCAA
Organism: Areca catechu; assembly: GCA_021397845.1. Taxonomy (NCBI): domain Eukaryota; kingdom Viridiplantae; phylum Streptophyta; class Magnoliopsida; order Arecales; family Arecaceae; genus Areca; species Areca catechu. The sequence continues at coordinate 139,425,086 of CM038042.1, read as the reverse complement.
AACTAAGGAGTCAAAGCCAACAATCTCCCCCTTTTTGATGATGACAAAACCTTGAGTATATATGCAATTAAGTCCAAGAGCAAAATATAGCAATAATAAAAGTTTTCAAAGTATTCTTTCATGCAAGAGTGTATCATAAAAATTTTGTGAAAATATTCTCAAGAGTCAAAAAGATAAGAATCATATAAACTTTACTACTCATAAGATGGAGTCTCACTACTCATAAGATGGAGTCTCATAAATACATATATACTTTTCTACTCCCCCTTTTTGTCAAGAATCAAAAAGTCATTTTTGTAGGAAAGATATATTAATGAAACTTATGTTGAATTACAATAAAGTATAAAATTTATGCTCCCCCTCACTTTGTGTATACAACAAAATATTCTAACTTGAGGGTTTAAGAAGATAAATGCTAAGAGCTGGTATCAGATAAAATGGCATAATATAGATAAAAGCACGATGTAGACAAAAACAAATGTATTCAGTTACAAAATTGCTTACAAGGTAGGCACGAAACACTGATACAACAAACCATACAAAGCAAACTAAATACAACAAGTAAATCTATGAGGCTACTCCTCATCAGAAGGTATGTCAAAAGCTACAGGAGCCATGATCCTAGATGAGAATTTTGGAGTCCTATGAGAGGAACTCCGAGTCCTCAGAGAGGGACCAGACCTAGGGGTAGTCCTACGAGATCTATAAGTCCTAGGTAAGGGCTCCACAGAAGTCGAGACAGAGGCAGTAGCTGAAGGAGTGGACGGATCAGCATGCTGAGTAAACTGAGCTGGAGTCTGCCTGCTGACTAGCTCATAAGCTGTGGGATCCTCGATGTCTGTCTCTGTATGCTCATCTATGTCATCCGGAATCCCAGTGATAGTCTCAAATAGTGACTCTGTAGGCTCAATATCAACTGGCACAGCTATGGTTGGAGGATCTGAACTCTGAAAATCAGTGGAAGGAGGATCAGCTGAAGGGGGAATCTCTGGAATCGGCTCTGCAGGAGAAACATCAGATCTACCTGCTCCAGGCTGATCTCCATCACTGTCACTGTATCCACTAGAGTCATCAGCATCATCATCACCATCATCATCATCATCATGTGGAGGAGATACTGTCGGATCTGCAGTCCCTGATGGCAGTGCTAATCTCAGTAAGCTGAGGATCTGTCTGAATCCTGTATCCATACTAGCTGAGAGAGCACTAATGCATGTGTCTGTGTGTATCCGCAGATCATGAAGCTCCTGCCGTACACCAGTGATCTCTGTCCGGACCTCTGAAATCTGATCAGTCACTCGCTGCTCGAAGTCCGATATCCTCACTGAAGTCCTCCGTGGTGTAGCAGTAGGTACCGGAGCTGATGAAGGTGGTGGCGTGAATGGCTCAGGCTCCGTAGTCTCTGTCTCCGGTGCTGGGCGAGGAGGTGTACCATGATCAGTAGGCCCTGAAGGCCCTGCCTCAGCAGCTCGGATCTCATCCTCCTCATCTGGCTCCTGGCCAGACTCTCGTCGTACCCATCGGTCGCCAATCAGTCGAAATCCCATTCTATGTAGGGATTTCTCTCCATAAGTATCTGAGTGCTGTAGCTGACTGAAGGGTATGCCGTCGAATGAGACACCATGCTCTCTGAATATCTGAGTCAGTCCCATCCCGTACGGCTGCACAAGTCTCCTGTAAGAAGCTGCCTCACCCATCTGCTGAAGCATGATCCTGGGAAGGTTGATGGGAGTCCGCTGGCTCAGGGACACCATCAACACTAGCTCACGCTCAGTGATAAAATCAAATCTCCCGCTCTTCGGAATCAAGATACGGGCGATGATGTGATGCAGCACTCTCATCTCCAGTGAAAGCTGGTTAGCGGACACTGTGGAAATGCCGCTAACATCCTCACGCTCTAGGATACACCTGAAGGCGTGCTCTCTGTCGCTGATCGTAGTGGCAGCAGTGCCATGAAGTGGAATCCTCCAGATGCGACTGATGACCTCAGGTGTCACTGGAATCTCAATCCCTCGAACTGTAGCGGACCATCCAATGCCATCAGTGGCCATGGATCCATAAAACTCTCTGATGAGGTCTGGGTAGAATCTCTTGGACATGGTACAAAAATGAACCAGACCTGCATCTCTCAGTACATCTCCAATGAAGAGGTGATGCTGATCCCAGAATGGAATATCTACGCGCCTCCTACTAGCAATGCTCTTTCGGACTAGGCTGGCTGGCACTGGTGCAGGTGGCTCTGGGGTCGGCTCACGCTCATGTCTGACTTTCCTTCGCCGCTCAGTACTACCCTGCCCCTGTTCCAATCTCCTTTTCCTTACTGCCTGGTGTTTTCTCGGACCCATGTGTAAGGATGAGGGGTAACTTAGGGAGTAAGGCTAAGAGAGGTTCACTAATTGGGAAAAAGAGGAGAATATGAAATAGTGAAATAGGGTTTGTGAGATTGGAGGAAATCGAGAGCAAATGAGGAAAAGGTAAGTAACGGACGAAAGAAATACGTGTTTTCAATTGAAAAATAGCCGAGATTTGAGGGTAGAAAGATTCGAGGGCTTTCGGTTGTCCAAAATCAAGAAAACGGTCAAATAGAAGGTTGATTCCAAGAAAAGCAAGAGAGGAGGTGAGGATTTCCCAAAAAGATCGAGGAGAGGGGTGGAAATCCACTATTTGGAGGTTTAGGGAAGTTGTAGGGGGACCACACGAAGAAGAGGTAAAGAAAACAATGGGAAAAAAAGGCTTGCGGACGGGTTTTTAAAAAGCAGGTTTTCGTTCAAGTGTCGACCTCTGAGAATTTTCAGGGGTCGACCTCAAGTGTCGACCTCCAAAACTTAAGTGTCGACCTCAAGTGTCGACCTCCGAAAATCTCAAGTGTCGACCACCAACAAAAATCACCCAAAATAAAATTCTGTAAAATTTTAAAAAAATTGATAAAATTTAGAAAAATAACCTTTAAACATATTTGAGAATTTATAAACCATTTTTGAGGAATTTTGATGAAAATTGAAGAGTTTCAAGCAAAAGGATCAATGACTCCCAGTTCTCTTCTAATCATACAAAATCTATCTTCATTTAATGGTTTTGTGAATATATCAGCCAATTGATAATCATTACATATAAATTCTAACAACACATTAGAGTTTTGAACGTGATCTCTTATGAAGTGATGTCTTATTTCAATATGTTTGCTTCTTGAATGTTGAACAGGATTTTTCGTTAAATTGATTGCACTAGTATTATCACATCTTATGGGTGTCTTAGTTAGTTTGATGCCAAAGTCCTCGAGTTGTTGTTTGATCCATAAAATCTGAGCACAACAGCTTCCAGCTGCTATATATTCGGCTTCTGCCGTAGATAGAGCAACCGAATTCTGTTTCTTACTGCTCCATGAAATCAAATTAACTCCTAGGAATTGACAAGTTCCACTAGTACTTTTTTGATCAAGTTTACACCCAGCAAAATCAGCATCAGAATATGCAATTAATTCATATGATGACTCCCTAGAGTACCAAAGACCAATTTCGATAGACCCAGATAAGTATCTAAGTATACGTTTTACAGCTAAGAGATGTGATTCTTTAGGAGCAGACTGAAAACGTGCACACATACAAACACTAAACATTATATCCGGTCTACTGGCAGTTAAATATAGCAATGAACCAATCATGCCTCTATATAATTTTTGGTCTACTGATTTACCACATTCATCTTTGTCTAATTTACATGAAGAGCTCATAGGGGTACCTATTGGTTTTGTGGTCTCCATCCCAAACTTTTTCAAAATTTTCCTTGTGTACTTGGCTTGGTTGATGGAGATCCCCTCTTTGGTTTGCTTAATTTGGAGTCCGAGGAAGAAGTTGAGTTCTCCCATCATGCTCATCTCGAACTCACTCTGCATTAACTTCGCAAATTCTTGACAAAGACATTCGTTAGTAGCACCAAAAATAATATCATCTACATATATTTGTACTACTAAGAGATCATCATTTTTCTTTTTCAAAAACAATGTATTATCAACATTACCTCTAGAAAAATCATTTTTCATCAAAAATGAACTTAATCTATCATACCAAGCTCTAGGAGCTTGCTTTAAACCATACAATGCTTTATGCAATTTAAAGACATGATTAGGAAATTCATGATTTTCAAAACCAGGAGGTTGTTCAACATAAACTTCCTCTTCAATAAATCCATTTAAAAAGGCACTCTTTACATCCATTTGAAATAACTTGAAATCCATAAAACAAGCAAAAGCAAGTAAAAGTCTAATTGCTTCTAGCCTAGCAACAGGAGCAAAGGTTTCATCGAAGTCGATTCCTTCTTCCTGGTTGTAGCCTTTAGCAACAAGTCTAGCTTTGTTCCTAATTACAATACCATGTTCATCAAGTTTATTTCTAAAAACCCATTTTGTGCCAATTACAGAAACATTAAGGGGTCTTTCAGTTAAAGTCCAAACATTATTTCTTTTAAATTGATTTAGTTCATCTTGCATAGCATTAATCCAATTATAATCTTTTTCAGCTTCTTCTATTGACTTAGGCTCTATCTGAGATACAAAAGCTAAATAATCACAAACATTTCTAATAGAAGAGCGTGTACTTACCCCCTTTGATGGATCACCTATTATTAGCTCTTTAGGGTGTCCATGTGCATACCTCCATTCTTTAGGTAATGGTTTTGGTGAAGTTGCATTGATTTCTTGAATTTGATCTTGACTTTCTTGATCATCATCTCCTTTGGGCTCATCTTCATTGATTGTCAATTGTTCAAGTTTCTTTGTACCTGTTTCAACATCAATAGAATCTTCTTTTCTAGAAGATTTTTCGTTAGATTCATCAAACACTACATGAATTGATTCTTCAACCAGAAGTGTTCTTCTGTTGAAGACCCTGTATGCCTTGCTAGAAGTAGAGTATCCTAGAAAGATACCTTCATCTGACTTGGCATCAAATTTACTGATATTGTCTTTGCCATTGTTTAATATGAAACAGCGGCAACCAAACACACAAAAATACTTGAGATTAGGTTTTCGATTTTTCCAAAGCTCATATGGTGTTTTCTTCAAAATAGGTCGAATTAAAACACGATTTAAAATGTAACAGGAAGTATTAATGGCTTCTGCCCAAAAATATCTAGGTAAATCGTTTTCGCAAAGCATTGTGCGTGCCATTTCTTCAAGTGTCCTATTCTTTCTTTCTACCACCCCATTTTGTTGAGGTGTCCTAGGTGTAGAGAAATTATGACTAATACCATTTTCATTACAAAAAGCTTCAAAATCATGATTTTCAAATTCAGTTCCATGATCACTACGCAAAGAAACAATAGTGAGATCTTTTTCGTTTGAAACCCTTTTATGAAATTTAACAAAAGCTGAAAAAGTTTCATCCTTATGAGATAAAAACATTACCCAAGTAAATCATGAGTAATCATCTATAATTACTAGCCCATATTTTTTACCTCCCAAACTAGTTGTTCTGGTTGGTCCAAAGAGGTCCATATGCAATAATTCAAGGGGTCTAGTAGTAGATACTACTCCTTTAGGTTTGAAAGTAGACTTAGTTTGTTTTCCAAATTGACATGCAGCACAAATTTTATCTTTTTCAAAAGTGAGTTTTGGCAATTCTTTTACAAGATTCTTTTTGCTTAATTTTGAAATCAACTACATACTAGCATGCCCTAGCCTACGGTGCCAAAGCCAACTAGTTTCACTTGCCTTGGCTTCCTTAGCCACTAGGCATTGACCACTTTCCATGGCTAGATCATCAAGATCAACCATGTAAATGTTTCCATGTCTAAGACCAGTGAACTTGATGCCATCGACATCTAGACTAGATACCATGCACAAAGATGATTCAAAAATTACTTTAAAACCTTTATCACAAAACTGACTAATGCTAAAAAGATTATGCTTCAAGCCATCAACAAATAATACATTATCTACATAAGCATTAGGGGTGATATGGATTTTACCAATTCCGACGATTTTGCCTTTTCCATTATCACCAAAAGTGACATTTCCACCATCAATTGCAGCTAGTGATGAGAATTGCTTCACATCCCCAGTCATGTGCCTTGAGCAACCACTATCCAGATACCACATTCTTCTTTTATTTTTGGTTGCAAGGCACACCTGCAAAAAATGATCAAGTTGAAACTTTAGGTACCCAAGTCATCTTGGGTCCTTTAGGGTTAGTCAAATTGGTTCCTTTTGGAACCCAAATCTTTCTAAAGGTGTTTGATTTTCTTCTGTTACAAACATATGATTTATGACCTACTTTACCACATGCATAGCAGGTAATATTAGAAGATGCAGGTATGAAAAAGTTTTTGTAAAGTTTTTGCTGATTGTGTGGTTTAAATCCAAGTCCAGCTTTATTAAACACTGCATGTTGGCTATTTAAAAGCATATTTAGTTTTTCTGAACTAAAGGTAAACTTTTCTACAAAGGGTTTTACTTTTTCTAACTCTTCCTTGTAATTCTTATTTTGAAGCAATAGTTCTTTATTTTGTTTTTCAATGTTCTCATTAGTTTTAAGACTTCTATTATTTTTTATAGAATTATTTTCTTTAAAAAGATTATCTTTATCATTTGTCAAAGTCTTTACATGTTCTTTTAATTTCTTGTTTTCTTGAGTTAAATTTTCAATTTCACTTGAAAACTTTTCTGAATTTTTGATAAGCTCAAAATTTTGCTTTCTTAATTTCTTATTTTTTAATTTTAATTTTTCATATTCCATTACTAAGTCATCAAAAGCATCATGCAGTTCATTGAAAGTAAATTCAGTTTCAGGTTCAGAATTTACCTCATTATCTTCATTGGCCATGAAACATAGGTTGGCGACTACCTGCTGCTCTTCTTCACTGCTGGAGTCCTCACTCTTACTCCAGGTAGCCATCATGGCCTTCTTTCTCAACATCCTTCTACTCTTTTTAAGCAAAGGGCAATCCGTTTTGTAATGTCCAGGCTTCTTGCACTCGAAGCAGATGGGTGGATCCCTTTCTTTCTCTTTCTCCTTCTCCTTGTTGTGATCACCTTTTTGTGGCCTTTTCTTGTAGAAGCCCTTCTTCTTTCTCATGAATCTTTTAAATTTTCTTGTAATTAGGGCTGTCTCATCATCATCATCTTCTTCTTCAGATTCATCACTTGACTCTTCTTTTGTAGTGGACTTGAAGGCTATGGCTTTCTTTTTCTTGTCATTGTCCACTGTTTTCTGCTTTAGTGAAAGCTCATAGGTCATCAGTGATCCAAGAAGCTGCTCGAGAGGTAGAGTGTTGACATCCTTGGCTTCTTCTATGGCTGTAACTTTCGCATCCCATGAAGCCGGAAGAGACCTGAGAAGTTTGTTAACCAGTTCACCATTAGATATAATTTTTCCCAAACTCCTCATACCATTTACTATATTGGTAAATCTAGTATACATTTCACTTATGCTTTCAGTTGGTTCCATCCTGAACATCTCATACGTATGAATGAGCATGTTCACCTTAGTGGTCTTCACTTGGTGTGTACCCTCATGGGTAACCTCAAGTGTATCCCAAATTTCTTTGGCGGAAATACAATTTGATATTCTGTTGAATTCACTAGGATCAAGTGCACAGAATAACAAATTCATCGCCTTAGCATTTAACTCAGCTTGTTTGATGTCATTGTCATCCCATTCTTCTTCAGATTTTGGGGTGATAATGCCATTAACCAAGTGAGTGGGCTGATGAGGCCCTTTAGTGATTACTCTCCAAATATGATAATCTACAGCTTGTAAATAAATACGCATACGAGTTTTCCAATAATTGTAGTTTGTGCCATTAAAGAAAGGAGGACGATTTGATGCTTGTCCTTCAACTATACCCATTCCAATTGGGGCGGCCATGATCTTTCACTCAAGATCGTTGGACCTACAAGAGAGTACCGGTGCTCTGATACCACTTGTTGCCCAGATATGGTGCCCAAGAGGGGGGGTGAATTGGGTATTAAAAAAAAAATTTAAGGCAATATATGTGCTATCAGGTTTTAAGGTGAAGAGTGATAGTGCTTTAATAATTGTGCAACGGAAGCAACGAAATAAAATGACAATTAACGAGCTAAAGAAGCTAAAGAGCAAACCAATGCAGACACACAAGAAATATAGTGGTTCGGTGCACCCAGCACCTACATCCACTCCCCAAGCTCCACTTGAGAATTTCCACTATAATCTTTAGATTACAGCCGACTTGTTTTACCAGGCTCACAAGTCAAAACCTTACACACTTGTTTTGGCTTCGGGCTAACAAGCAACCCTAGTTGGTTTTATCAATTGGCTCACCAACAAACCTCACTCACTTGTTTTGGCTTCGGGCTTACAAGCAACCCTAGTTGGTTTTATCAATTGGCTCACCAACAAACCTCACTCTAGTTTCAAATTCCCTTGAAACTAGCTAAAGACAAAAGAGTATGAATACAAGTAATGAAAACTAAACAAACTCCTTTTGAGCAAAAATAAATTCGTTGAAGCTCTTGATGGAGACTCTTCAAGCCTTTTGTCTTGGAATCTTGGACCTCACTAAATGCCAAACACTTGAATGTTGGATTCCTCAAAAATGGAAAGCTTTTGGGAAGGGAATCTCTTGGTTTTCTCACACTTTTTGGCTTTGGAAGTGATTGAAGGCTTTGTACTTTGAACCTATACTTTTTCACTTTGTCTCCTTGTCTTTTTTGAAATTTGGTGGAGGTTAAATACCTCATTCATGCTGAAACAACTCCACAAGACCGTTAGATTCAAAAATATGGCCGTTTATGGCCGTTAGAAATCAAATCAGAAGTTCAGAAAAACTAGCCGTTATGCCATGAGTCGACCTCATGAGTCGACCTCTAGATCAAGTGAAGCCGTTATGCCATGAGTCGACCTCATGAGTTGACCTCTGGATCAAGTATCGACCTCATGAGTCGACCTCTGGATCAAGTGTCGACCTCATGAGTCGACCTCTGGATCAAGTGTCGACCTCATGAGTCGACCTCCAGTATATTTTAGGCAAAAGTTCAGAGTACCATAGTTCTGCCCATTTTGAGTTCTCAGGCTATGAGTCGACCTCTGGTGTCGACCTCTGGACAGGTGTTGACCTCTGGTGGTCGACCTCTGGAGCGTGCCACTGAGATTTTGCCGTGCCGGCCATGCTGAACTTTTCTTCTCTTCATGAGTCGACCTCTGGTGGTCGACCTTTGACAAGGTGTCGACCTCTGGTGGTCGACCTCTGATCTGAATTTTTCTGAAACTCTTTGAGATGTGCGTGCCATGCTTGAGTTTCTCTAAGCCTTTGTTTCTTTTGTCATTAATTTCTTAACAAGAAGGTCCAATTTGAGTATTTTGATCTTGTCCAAGATAGAAGAGCTCTTTTCCAAATCAGGTAAACTTAGTTTCATCAATGTACTTTTGATACTCTTTTTGAATAACCTAAGTCCTGAAACTTTTATCTAGAGATGAAACATTAGTCCAAACATATACTCAACCTTTTGTTAATCATCAAAACTAAGAAGTCAAAGCCAACAATTTTCATCCCAATCCTCTTCAAATTTTGGGATGGAAACACCATTAACCACCATCGAAGGAATATGAGGATCCTTATCAACAACTTTCCATAAATTGTAATCAATAGAATGCTTATAAATTCTCATCCTAGTTTTCTAATAAGTATAATTTGTTCCATTAAAAAATGGAGGTCTATTTAAGACTTGTCCCTAACTACATTAGTACCAATTGGGGCTGCCATAGATCTTTACTCAAGACGGTAAGGCCTATATACTGAGAACAAGGCTCTGATATCACTTATTGCCCAGAAAGCAACCCAAGAGGGGGATGAATTGGGTCTCTAAAAAATTTAAGCTAATCATAAATTACAAGCTCAATGAAAGCAATCCAATCCAACAAATATATAAATCAAGGTACTATGAATCAAATGCAATGCTCTAAGATATAAGTGCTGATTTTGAGCTGAATAGGTTTCCACTTAACTTAGTTATCCATTCAACCATCTCTTAAGTGTCCAAGTTTTCTTTTGATCAATCTTTTCATTACAAACTTAGTTCCTTCAAAACAATTGGGCTTCTTCAAATTTTGTGAACACCCATTCAATAAAAAATGCACTCAAAGCAAATTATTAGTCCTCAACTTATACTTAACTATTTTGCTTATCATCAAAATCAATTAGTGGAGTCAACACCAATCGACCCCCTCGATGGAAGCAAAAAAGTATTTGCTCTTCCATCCTTTGATGAAAGAGGGGAGCTCGAACTTAATGCCCTTTGGGCGCAGAGAAATGAACCACCACCCCTCCTCGATCGGGTGGCGCTTCAGGGTAAAGAAAATCCTGAACAAGGAGAAACGGGCTACGATCCCATGAAAGTGGCAAAGGACGATGAAACAAAAAATTATCCTGACTGCGTTTGGAACTAACTGAGCCAGAACTAAATGATAATAGCTCAGCATAGAAAGAAAGAAGGGATGAAGCGGGAGTCGAAAGCCCCCTACGAGGGTTTCCTCATAACGGGCAATCCAACTTGGGCTACTGGAGGTGACCCGTTCTCCCAGTCGTAGGACCAAGAGCCGGACGGAATCCAGGATGCCAAAGGTCTCCCGAATGATCGAGAGCTCCTCGTCAGTTATCACCGAAGCAATACCACCGGAACTAATCGATTGAGAAGGTTCAGAAGAAGCTTCAGGGGGAGGGGAGGGCGAGCCCTAGGCTCCCCTATAACGATCCTAGTGGGGCAAGGCCTTCTGCGGATCTCGAAGTGGACTTCTTCCTCCTCATCGGAGGAAGGAGTCCTCGGCCAAGAAGGCCCCACCTCTTCAGGATTGCTCGGGGGACGATGGCTGCGACTTGAACGAGCCATCCCAAAAAAGAAGATGAAGGAGAAAGAACAGAGAAGGAAGAAAAAGGAGATGGACGAAATCCGGGAAGATTCTAACCCTGAAGATGAACTCTATCCAACCAAAGGAAAAAAAAGAATGAAGAGGATGAACCTGGCTAGCCTTGGAGGAAAAGGATGGCCGGGGGAAGAGAGAAGGCTCTGGTTCATTGGCGGGCACAAGAAATTTGAAAGAGAATGTGTTTTTAGAGAACTATCTTTCCTTTTGAAATGACCAGACCGTAACCGTACCATCCTAGAGTCGTCGCCATTGGATCTGCACCACATGTCAGCAATCGACGGAGGGCGACGCTTCGATTCATCCAGGACCGTTTCGAATTCTGCGTCAGCCATAAAACCTCCTTGGACGAGTCCACGTGCCACCCCCGCATTGGCTTGGGGGTCCGTTCCACGATGCGCCGGCGATCATGACAATAATGGCGCCAGATTTCGGCCTTTCCATGTCAGTACCGCATTTACTCCCTTCGCCTCGGGCACCATGCACCAACAGAACTTGGGAGTGGAAGGCAAATGATGTGGCAGGATCGTTGATATGGAACCCATGTCAGACTCAGTCAGATACCACGTCAGAGGAAGCTGCCACGTTGAACGTCTTCTTCGGACTACTTCGCCAGGTGGCTCCCTCGAGGTCGAGATGCCCTGGCCGAAGTCGAGCTCCGGCTCTCTTCGGACTCCTTCGCCAGGTAGCTCCCTCGAGGTCGAGATGCCCTGGCCGAAGTCGAGCTCTGGCTCTCTTCGGACTCCTTCGCTAGGTACCTCCCTCGAGGTGGAGATGTCCTAGCCGAAGTCGAGCTCCTCCTCCCTGAACCGGCCCCACTTCGGACGAGGGGACCAGCAGCTGGGGGACGTCACCACCTTCCTTCAACAGCGGTGAGCCGTCCAAGGACACGGAGGGGTGCCCACCAGGCCGCAATAATTGTCCCTACTACCATTTATACCGAAAAGGAAGGGGTCCCCCGATCAAGGCGCCGCGCCCCCAACTGATCGTCTGTGCCACCCAAAAGAGGAAATCATCTCAGGAAATTCAAATCTAGAGGGTGGCTGCCTCCTGATCGAGGCTCTGCCAGGTTTTCCAAAGTAGAGCGACCAAAGGGAGGATCAGAGCGCATGGTGTAGTTCCCATCATGAATGGGGAAAGGCACCTCGTGTATAGCATGGAGCACTGCCGCACGCGCTTGCAAAAGAGGGGAGGAACCTGAGGTAGGCGGCAGGCAGCCATCGTGGCTTAAAAGAGTTCTCCAAAGTTCCAAGAAAAAGATAAGTAACAACCAACGGGCGGAGGGTGCGGCATACAGGAGAGCAAATGAGAGGCCAAGTGCTCTAGGCTACCAGAGACTCACTGGAAGGATCTTGACGGACACAGCCATCCAGCTCAAACACTTCTCCGCTGCCACTACCCTGCTCTACTCTCAATCCATTCACACTCTTTAAGCATATAATCTTTCTCCTCCTAGAGTGGAGTCCATCCACGACTCTAGGAGTCCATCCACGAATTATTTTTCTAGATCATCACTGACTTGAGCGTCGGATTGCCATCGTAGGGATCCTGGCACGGGTCTCCTCTGTTTTGCAGGTCCGGACATACGAGCAGGTTCCCGAACGACGAGGATGGAGTCCGAGATCGTCTCTAGCTACATGACACGATGGTTGGACGGCAACACTAATAATTTATATTATTTTTAAAATTATATAATAATTTATCAAATATAATCCATCAATAATGTGGATGAATCGCTTACAACGATAAATCTTTTAAACTCAGCTCTATATAAAATCATAAAAAACGCCATCGTTTAAGCTTGCCTATCCAGCCGCTCAAAAACAGCCCACCTAGTTTGCTAAGCTTCCTTATTCGGCCGGACCAAACCTACCACCCGATTGAGATCCTTCAGGACGGAAAAAACGGTGGAAGAACTGGGGAAAACAAAGGAACAAGGCCCTTTTCCCTCATAGTGTTTTTTTTTTAAAATTTTTCTCGCCGGTTCTCTTCTTCGGAGATATGTGGGAAGGAAAACACCTCCTCAGGACGGAAAAAATAGAGGAAAAGCCGGGGAAAACAAAGGAAGACGGACCAAATTGAAAGGTAAGGCCTTTTCCCTCAGTTTTTTTTTTCTTTTCTTTCTCGCCAGTTCCCTTCTTCGGAGATCTGTGGGGAAGGAAAGCACCTGAGGCTGAGGGAGAACGGAGTGGAGTGGGCAGAGGTTGTGGAAGGCGGCGAGGTGTGCGGCGGCGGCGGCGGCGGCGAGGTGGGTTTGCTGGCGAGTTGGCTTAACGCACGAAAAAAAAATCCCATCGTGGAGAGTCCAGAGCTCGATAGGTGACGCGCCGGGAGAGCTCCGGGCTCTCCTTTTTAATGTATTGTATGGATTTGGTAATTGTTTGGGACGGATTCTGTAGTTAGATTTTGGGACGGGTTGGGTAGCAAGATTTTAAACGGATTCGGATACGGGTGGAGCAAATTTTGCGGGTACCCTACCGTTTCCATCCCTAATCGCTTGATTGCTTCCCTCGACGCCCGCTTCCCATACTTACCCTCCGGCCGCTATTCCGACCGCCGCTTTTCCCCTGCCACCGCCAGCAGGCTTCTCTCGTCCCCGCCCCTGCTTCCTTGTCGCCTCGCCTGATTCAAAACTTGGATTCATTTTCGTCTTTTTGCTAACTTTTCCAAGAGGAGATGCCATCGTTCCCTAACGATGTCTCCTCTGAGAGCCAGAAGAGCGGCGGAAAGCTTGCTCATGGAGATCACAAAGCCCAGCAGGCGCTAGCGAGGTAAAAATTTCTTTTATATCTTATAAGTCTTATTCAAGGATCTTTTGAAGAACTCCTTCTCCTTCTACCTCTTCTTTGTTTATCAATAGTATTTTTTTTTTTAAAAAAAAGAAAATTTTCATTTCTTTTGCTATGAGCTGATGTTAATCGACACATTCGGTCCCAACTTCAGGAGACAGTGGATTTTAGAGCAGAGAAAATCATTGCCTATTGCATCAGGTATCCTCTTTATCATGAAATTAGCATAAGAGGGGAAAAGAAAGTTCCTTTTTTTTTTTTTTTTGGGTGGGTTCGCGGGGTGGTGGTTGGGTTACTTGGATTTCGTTTCTTTTAGCTAATTGACTTGCTAATAATTTTGTTATAATTGTCGGTTGTTTCAGTTGAGAGAAAGATTGTGGATGAAGTGAGGAAGAATGACACTCTAATAATTGTTGGGGAAACTGGAAGCGGGAAGACAACTCGTGAGTTTTGTATCTTCTTTTCCTTCTCATACGCTTATTGCAGTACATATTTTCTTTTTATATTGTTCACATGCTATTTTTTTTCATATGTGGACTTTTCACTTTGCAAAGACTAATTTTTCTTTGCAAATTATTGCTACAGCATGGTGAGTACATTTAGTGTCCTATGAGTGTGAAAAATGTAAGCATCTTGAGAGAAGTGAGCAGTTCTATGCTAACGTTACGACACATGCATTTAGCATCACCACATGATCACATCTGTTTGTTAGGTTGTACTTTCTGATTTGTGAACCATCTCTGACTAACATGGCACTGAACATGAAATTGTGGAGGAAAACTTCAATAGATTTGGCACAATATTCATAACTGCGATAGTGCTAAATCCTTTTCAGAAATACACACTTTCATATGAAACTTTTATACATCCCTATTCCCCTCTTTCCTCCCCCAAATTTATTTAAATCTAGCTACTTTCTGTATTATTTTCTATTGTATTCTGCATTATGGATGGAAAAATTGCTTTATGAGAACACTGGACATGTTTTCTTGTTTGTTGCTGAATTCTTTTTATATATATATATCAAACTTGTAGGAGTTCATGCTTGCTTCCACAATTCTTGCAGAATTGCCACAGTTTTTATATAATGCTGGATTTTGCAAAGATGGGAGAGTTATTGGCATCACTCAACCACGGCGGGTTGCAGCTGTTACCGTTGCAAAACGTGTGGCCGAAGAATGTAATGTTGAATTAGGACAGAAGGTTGGGTATTCAATTAGATTTGAAGATGTCACATCCAGCTCTACAAGAATTAAGTACATGACAGATGGTTTGCTATTAAGGTAGTCATGCCTGTGAACCTTTTAATATGGACTTGTGCATGCTTTTTAGTCTTGATGGTTCACCATAAATTAGTTCTTGCTACTGTTTTTATTCAGTAGCAAGAACTTTCCTTGTCTCAGTAACAGTAATGAGTATTAAAGTATGCTTTCCATGGGAATAAAAAAACTCTATCCAAGTAATGACCTTAACTAGTGTGGCTTCTAATTCTGGGTAGATGGTGGGAAGTTGCTTTCTTGAGGACTGTAATAAATTTGTTTTAATCCCATTTTAAGAAGATACCTTTGCAACCTGGTTTTATGATGTTGGTCCAATCACTTCAGTTGCAACAGACAACCTGCATTTCAGATGAAAAAGAGATAATAAATAAATAAAGATGGAGAAAGAATTGTTCCTTCCTAATAATACTTGGTTTTCTTGGTTGATAAAAAACCAGTTAGCATTTGTCATTTGATCCTCTCCTGGATTTGAGCCTTTCTTTCTTGGGCAAATTGAATTTTCATGTGTCAATGCACAGCAATACTTAGAAAGTGCAGAAATTGGGGTGTTTTTTGTTGGTATCAAGTACCTTCGGTTGAGGGATATTGGGATGACTAGCTCCTTTTTCTTTTAATTTTTGAGGCATGATCCTTTCTCTTTTATAGAGAATGCATATTCACAGATAGACCATGCATATTTGACAACTTTCTCTCAAAAAGTTTTGGATAGGTTTAGCTTAATTGTGATGCTTATAGCAGGAATCTTCTATCTAGAGAAAAATTTGTGCTTCATAATTTTCTTAAAATCTCAAACCTGCAGCCTCTTCCTAAGTAATTTCTTACTCAAAGTGTTTTTAGAATATCTATTAACCAGCACCACACTAATTTATGCTCCTGATTCTGGCAACTAATTCCAGCAATAACATTTCAACATACCATGATCTAATAAATTCATTTTCTGGGGCAACTTACTTTGTAAATACCCCATCCTATCCTATTGGAAAAACTTTTAAGATAATTAAGGGGCAAAGAAGGGTATTTTATGGGATTTAACAAAATCTGTATTTTGTTGATGTCAAGCCTCATTAAGCCTCATTGCAATCATTTTTCATGTTGGAGATGTTAAATTTTGAAGGTTGAATTTTTTTGTTGAATTCAATTTTTCAGCAGTTCAAAACAGAAAGATATTAGATAAATCATCATGAGTAGATACTGCTGAAATGTGAATTTGTGAAATATTTGAACATCAAACCTGAACTTGTCGAGCCTAGCTCTAAATTTTATCAGTTGTTATGGTGCTGCCATAAACAGCAAATGTATAAGTCTCCAGTACATGTTAGTGAGTGACTATATAGAACAATTCTAATGATAGCTTTTACAATCAGCCATCCAGTGATGTGCCCAATAAATTCACCAGATGGTGCATCACAAGTTGTTCCAGTGAGTTACAAACTTAATTACCTAAACAACTGCCTCTGCAATGTGTCAAAACAAATGTTCAAAATCCCTTCTGTGCTGAACTGGCACACAGCTCACTGCTAGCTGTTCATATTCTTGGCATTCTGCTTAACCTGAAAAAAGATAACTGTCTCTCCATCAAGCATGATCTAATTTGTTTCATCACAAGTTGTTCCACTGAGTTACAAACTTAATTACCTAAACAACTGCCTCTGCAATGTGTCAAAACAAATGTTCAAAAGCCCTTCTGTGCTGAACTGGCACACAGCTCACTGCTAGCTGTTCATATTCTTGGCATTCTGCTTAACCTGAAAAAAGATAACTGTCTCTCCATCAAGCATGATCTAATTTGTTTCAGTTTAGGTTGCAGTAAGTACATCTATTTATTTAATGATTTAGCCATGTTTCTTTTGTGGGTGTTAAATTGGCCCACTTCAGTAATTGATGTGCTAGATTATTCTTATGATTTAGTTAATTTGCCTTCCATAAGAATATTTGGATCTGGTTTGACATGTTTTAAATCATTTTTTTAATGTGATTTGGACAAGTTCCAGGTTTTCATGTTAATAATTTAAGCATTTTCTTTCTTTTTTTTTCCAAAACAGCTGGCAAATTAAATTTATTTGACTTGGTTGCTCATGACATATTTTCCATTTTTATCTGGAGATTTTGTATCATTTCCTGTGTGCATCAATTTTTAACTTTCTTGCATGTGTACATCAATTTATTAACATGATAGTTCACCTTTTTTTTAATATATAAATATAAAAAATGATTCTGTCAGCTAATATTTGGGTCACTTATTGACAGGGAAGCGCTGCTGGATCCATATCTATCTAGATATAGTATCATCATTGTTGACGAAGCTCATGAAAGAACAGTCCATACTGATGTGTTATTGGGGTTGCTAAAAAATGTACAGTTTGCAAGATCAAGTTCTACTATTAAGCACCATAATTTTGACAATGCAAATGCTAACAAATCGGTCATGTTCAATAAAGAAGATAAGACTCAAAGCTTCAGTACTTTGAGGGGATGTCAGTGTGCAAATTTCACCTCTCTAAAGTTGATAATAATGTCTGCTAGTTTGGATGCAAGGGGTTTTTCTGAGTATTTTGGTGGTGCAAAAGCTGTGCACATTCAAGGAAGGCAGTACCCTGTAGATGTACTGTATACATATCAACCCGAGCCAGATTATATAGATGCCACCCTAATTACTATTTTTCAGGTAATTAATTTACATTTAGCCATATCATCATCTTTCTTTCTCAAACTAGACCATCGTTGGGGTCCTACATATAATCAATATGTAGGACTTCAAAATGCTACAAGGAATATGAACTTGGATGAGGTGTCTCCAAGATTGGTTGGTTTTTGGAGGTTTTCAGACATTGATTTATTGATAGCTTTATCAGTGATTTTTTTTTTAAAGATCCCCCCTCCCAACAGAATGAAAAACCACAAAAGAAGTTCTAATTGGGAGATCACATGTTTTAATACTTCACTATACTTTGCTTGATATGTAGAAACTAAGCCACTTCATTCACTCATTTTGTCTTTGTAAAAACTGAGCCACTTCATTCACTCATTTTGTCTTTGCATCCTTATTGTGTCCAGGATAATATCTGTTTTTTATTTTCAGATCCATCTGGAGGAGGGTCCTGGAGATATTCTTGCATTTTTGACTGGGCAAGAGGAGATTGAAGCAGTAGAGAGGCTTGTTCATGAACGCATTCACCAGCTACCTGAAGGCAGTCAACAACTTATAACTGTTCCTATTTATTCATCTCTTCCTTCAGATCAGCAAATGAATGCCTTCAAGCCAGCCCCTTATGATTTTCGCAAGGTAAATCTGATAGTTGGCATCCTTATTGATTTTTTTTTTAAAAAAGATGATGTTCCTGAGTCTGTTTACTTTTTTATCACTCTGTAAAATGATAACAAACTGATTTGGACTGCTCAAAATTAAGATATTTTATTGGTAACCTTACAACAAATCTTATTCCCACACTTTGTTCTTGATTGGCTCCTAACAACTCGATGCATTTAATCTAACTTATTGCAAACGCATGCTAGCTTGTCTGTGAATCAACTCTCTGGTGCAAGAGGCAGGATTGAATGATTTGTCAGTTTATTTTAGTATAGTGACCATGTATATAAGTAGTAGGTTTGATGTCTTGTTTTCATATTGTGAATCATTCCCATCATCAAACATGACACAAGTCCATTAGCTGTGCATTGATACAGCAGTTTATATGTTATAGTTACTTTTGCATCCAGTGACAATGCATTGCATGCATCATGTGATTTTGGAAGAGGCAAAGAATTTTAAAATTAGCCTGTTTCAGTAAGTCAAGTCAAATTAATTACTACATCTTATTTGAAGTTGTAATTTTTCCAGGTGAACCTTTAACTTGATTACTTTCTAACTAAAAATGGTATCTGCATATATTGGACTATCATGCACCTTTCCTAGTGCTGATTGGTCCTTTTTCTTGATGGATTATGTAGGTCATACTAGCAACAAATATTGCCGAGACTTCTGTTACAATACCTGGCATCAAGTATGTTATAGACCCAGGACTGGTGAAAGCTCGTTCATACAACCCAGTAACTGGGATGGAGTCATTGATCATCATTCCAACCTCAAAAGCTCAGGCTCTTCAGAGGAGGTAAGAATATTGGTATGCTTTCTGATCTGTGTTGGTTGTCAGAATTTTTATTAGATGCTTCGACTGATCTTTATGCATTTGGTTGCAGATTGTTATGCATACTGTTTATTTCATTCAATAAGTTATTTCTTTGATGTCATTTATTTATCAAATGAGCATGATGGCACAAGTTTTTGTAATAATTATGGTGATTGATGCCTCATAAATGTTGATATCCATGTCTTTCAGCCGATAATGCTATATAGGACAATTTTGGTCAAGATCACAACACTTGACTTGACATATGTTTTGAACTAGGATAAACATAGAAAATAGTTGCTATAGTTTAAAAGACAAAAGGAATATATTAATTAGGAAAAAAAAGTAGCGACACCCCTTCAACTTTGGGTGAGAAACACTTTAACACTAAAAGTTTAAAAATTCTTAATTAAACCCTAAAAGTTTTTTTTGTCAATATGGTCTAGCCATTTTCCTCCATTAAGAAGCATCATGTAACATTTATCATGTGGTGATTCTGTGGTAACTTTAAATAAGCTATTCCTGAAAAATCCTCCTCTCCTTCGCCATCCTCTTCCCCCACCCCTTTCCATTCACTCCTCTCTCTCTCTTTGTGGAATGCTATGATCACTGCTGCAACTGTCCAACGCCCACTATGCTAGTGATATGCATGGCCACCACCGCCCTGCCCATGGACAGCTTGCACCATCAGCAATCCTTCGGCTCAGACCGCTTCCTCGGTCTCTTCACCCATCCCCTGTTACCAATAGGATTGTGCCCACTGCCTCCATCACCTACAGCATCTTTTGGACAGGGGCCACTCCAACCCCAACATGTGCTCCCTCATGAATCCCTCTCCTGCTCTTCTCTAGAGGGTCCGCCCCAGCCTTGCCATCTCCTTTAAGCTCAAATTCATCTACCATGTGGCAGCATGGATCTGAAGGGGTTGTCATCAGCTGTCAAGAAAAGAGGAAGATGGGGAGAGAGAGAGAGAGGAAATGGACAGGGAGGAATGTGGAGAGAAAAATTAAGGAGGGTGAAGGATGAAGATTAGATTTACATGGCAATCAGATGAAAGAGCTGCCCAATTTGATTAAGAAAATGAAACTTCCAAGGTGGAAATAGATGGGAAGAGGAACATGTAGAGGAGAATCATGGAGGGTGAAGGTCGAGGGTGAGGATGAGATTTACATGGCAACCAGATGAAAAAGTGGCCCAATTAGATTAGAAAAATGAAATGTCTAAGGTATCATGACATTTCATCAACTTGGATTAAAACACTGCCTGAGTCAATGAGCAACCTTCATAACTTGCAGTGTTTATACCTATCTAAGTGTTCTTATCTTCAGATGTTGAATTCATAGGCATGCTTCAAACTTACAGGTTCTGTACCTAACAGCTTGTAAGTTTCAGACATTGCCCTTATTCATCATGGATGAGAAAGGCAATAGCAGATTTAGCAGAATTGCAGAGCTAGAACACGTAAACCTAACATCAGAATCCAGTATCCCATGAAGGCAAAAAATCTAGTAGCAGATGTCCAGAAAGCAAAGTTAAAGGAGAAGAAAAACCTGCTGTCTCTAAGCTTGCCATGGAAGAGTTATCATTCAGAAGAGTTGGAGGCCTTATTGGAGGGCCTTGTAACCCCTCATAATTTGGAGGGCTGGAACATAGATGGTTACGTGGGCTCCAAGATTTCTAGCTGGATGACAAACAAGATAGAATCATTGCTCCCAAATCTGTTCCACTTAACATTAAGCAATATTAATGCATGTGATTATCTATTTATCTTCCACCGCTTTGGCGGCTATTTGCTCTTCAGTTTCTTGAGCCAAGACACATGAGCAGAGTCACATACATGGATACTGAATCTAATGTTAGTTGCAGCAGATTGACTCCATAACCTTCATTGAGGGAACTCCATTTTGAGAATATTCCTGACTTAGAGGAGTGGCCAACTGCAGTGATGGTGGATAATGGTGGGCAAAGACACGAAGTATTCATGCTTACTTGTCTTAAAACTTTGACAACATCCAGATATCTCAAATTTGAACTTAAGCCATGTATGCTAATATCCGTTGTGGACATGTGGGTGTGCAATAGCAGTGAGATTGTGTCATTGAGATGAGAAAAGTGCCCATCCTTGGTATCATCATCTTTGCTTCTTAGGAGACTCTAGGCTTAGAACTGTGGCATATCATCTGATGGGTGGGGGGTTGCAATATCATTCCAAACTTGATGACTTGTTAATTGAATTTTGTGATGAGTTGATTAATGGACCTGAGAGAATGGAAACACCTAACTTCACTTTGATCTCAGAAGAGAGTGGCCTGCACCAATCTGGCCAAACTACTGGAATGGTTGGGAGACCTTACATTATTGGAAACATTAGGGATCTAATGCTGCCCAAGCTGATGAGATTGCTTCAGGGCCTGGAACGTCTCCTTGCCCTTAAAAAGCTAATCGTTAACTACTGTAGCTCAGCCAAAAATAAACATGGCCAAGGCATGGGAGGAGAGGGTCAGGCTGGCAGAATTCTCTGTGATGGGAATAGACTGAATAAATTCTGGCATTGTGGTGAATTAACAATAAGAGTATCCTTGGTATCATCATCAATCATCATCTTTGCTTCTTAGGAGACTCTGGGTTTAGAACTGCGGCATGTTATCTGATGGGTGGAAGGGGTTGCAATACCATACCAAACTTGAGGACCGATCAATTGAATCTTGTGATGAGCTGATTAATGTACCAGAGAGCATGCAAATACCCAACTTCACTTCGATT
This sequence comes from Areca catechu, assembly GCA_021397845.1. NCBI lineage: Eukaryota > Viridiplantae > Streptophyta > Magnoliopsida > Arecales > Arecaceae > Areca > Areca catechu. Next base: position 139,403,235 of record CM038042.1, on the reverse strand, counting down.
ATTGAAGAGAGTGGCCTGCACCAATCTGGCCAAACTACTGGAATGGCTGGGAGACCTTACATCATTGGAAACATTAGAGATCTAATGCTGCCCAAGCTGATAAGATTGCCTTGGGGCTTGGAATGCCTCATTGCCCTTAAAAAGCTAACCATTAGCTACTGCATCTCCATCAAAATAATCGAGGTCAAGACATGGGAGGAGAGGGTCAGGCTGGCAGAATTCTTGGTGATGGGAATAGATTGAATAAATTCTGGAGTTGTAGTGGATTAACAATAAGAGTATTTTCATCTTTTGAACTAGTACATTAATGGTGTCAGGGGCCAAATGAATGGCTGGACCATATTGACACAAAAAATAAAATATTTTAGGGGTTAATTGAACATCTTTAAACTTTTGGGGTCAAAATGTTTCTCACCCAAGGTTAAAGGTTGTTGCTGTGTTTTTCCCTATTTTGTTGTTCAAATACTTGAATGTTTTTTTTTTCTTCCTTCCATAACTCTCAAATATCTTTATCCTAATTTGAATCTTGACTCTGCTAGTTGGTCATCATTGTGAACACCAATTGGCTTACAGTTTGATGTCACAGATTACTTAACAGGCCTGAGATTGTACCAATTTTCTAAAAAACTTCCATCGATTTAAAACTTGATGTTGCTAAGAATCTATATTGTATCCATGGTAGTTTTCTTTTCTTCATTAAGACATCACCAGTTTTATGTATTTGAACATACTGTAAAGAAAACTGTATGTTCCTTTTTTCCTTTAAAAGAAAAAGAACATACAGTTTTCTTCACAGTATCTTTTGGTGCTGAAAACAACAAAAAGCTATATTTTTCTTTATTAGTCTGATTTCTTTATTACATTTTCTTTTTTATTCATGATACATACAATATGATTTTAATGACCAGTATAGCAACTTAAGTTTTCGATTGTTGTTGAAAGTTAGCATCTCATTGAACTGCATGTTTGTATGCCTCTGATGTACGGAGTTCCTAACTGCAGTCAGTGCAGTTTTTTTGTAAATCACACTTTTATCTGATTTGTCATAACAAGACTTTGTCCATGTCAAATGCAGTGGTCGTGCTGGACGGGAGGGACCAGGGAAATGCTTCCGATTGTACCCTGAAAGTGAGTTTGGTAAACTTATTGATTCTACAGTTCCAGAGATAAAGAGGTGCAACCTTTCAAATGTTGTGCTGCAGCTGAAAGCCCTAGGTGTTGATGATATCATAGGGTTTGATTTCATGGAAAAGCCTTCAAGGTGAAATCCGATATTCTTCCTTGATATTATGTGTTTCTTAAGGCATGGTTTTGAGATATAGAAGATATAATGAGATTCTAGTAAGCTCACCTAGTAATCTCCATGCAAACAGGACAAGAGCCTTCTCCTGGTGAGAGCACATCCAGTTTGCTATTAATAACTGATGAACAATTCCAGACTTTGAAAGGATTTTGGCATTGCTTCCTAATCTGGAGATACAGTATCTGTTCCGTGGACTTGGGTGCTGGTCGGCATGACAATGCATTACATGCATGATTCACAGCTAGCCAGTGCCTCATTGGCATGCAGCACTAGCACAGTACAAGCTGCCTACTTGGGCTTGGCATGCTGTTTGTACCCATGCATGCGAAGCATTGGCATTGAACGGTATGTGCCAGACCAATGCTTGTCCAGCATGCCACCTGCACATGATACTTAAATACTTGGTCTGTTCAAAAAGATATTATATTTGTATCTTTTCATTACACTTGTCTCTTTTTTAGTATGGAACACAAATCCTAAAATTTACCAATAGTCTATTCAACCATTAAACCATTACTTGCAACTAAATTGATGGACTTGTAAAGTCAAGTAACTTTTGAGGACACATACTAGTGGAATTAGTTTCAATGTTTTTACCTGTTTAGACTTGAACTGTTATCCAAGTCTCGGTTGGAAGTCAGAATTTTGGTTTGTTTCATTTTTTTCGTTACACTGGGAATCAATGGATATGTCAGTACTTTTATTTTTATATGTGCTGCTTCCTTTAAAATTATCAGCGTTGTGTTTTAACTATCAATATGTCAATGCCTGATTTACTGAAGTTGACCTTTTGTTTGTTTTAGTAATGACTTTCATTTTCATTTACACGACTTTCATGACTGTCGACAGGATGGCTATTGTCAAATCTTTGGAGCAATTACTCCTACTAGGGGCTTTAACTGTTGATCACAAACTGTCTGATCCAATTGGGTGTCAGATGGCCCGGCTACCATTGGACCCTATGTATTCTAAGGCGCTGATCTTGGCTGTTGAATTCAAGTGCATGGAAGAAATGCTTATAATGGTTGCGATGCTTTCAGTGGAATCTATTTTTTATTTTCCTCGTGATAAGATGGAAGAGGTATGCTTGTGGCATTTCCCACATTTTGCAATTTTTCACAAGATTTGCTTGACAGTGTCTGCAAGCAGATAACATCATGCATTTATCTGAACTGTTTTATAAAACTGGATGTTGTTTAAATTTCTTGTTGTATAAAAGTTCTGCTTTTCTACATTTTCTTTATGTTAGTTGCATAAAACGTTAAATGCTACATACAGATGATACAATAGATCCTGGCCTTGATTTTATAATGCCATGTAAGAAGTCATAAAATAAAATATGTATAATTCAGGGACAAATATGAATTCAAATTTCTTAGTTAATAAATGTCTTTCATTTCAAGATTATCTGCAGATGATTTATATTGAAAGGGGGGTCTGCCTAGTGGTCAATTAGGCTCGGTGGTTTGCTATTCATTAACATTGGCATTTTATTCTAGTACCTGAAGTTTGCCATGGACTAATCAGAAGTCACCCTGGGCCAACAAGAGAAAAAATCCAATTATATTGTTGCGTGTATCCTTTATCCACAAATGCTAACTGACCAATCTATAACTTTTTCAACCCACGAGTTTAGCTTGGTTACAGCTATCAGCTTAAGGTCTGTCTCTGTTTTGTGAAATCTTGCTTACATGATGTACATAATGCATGGTTTTATGTACCATACTGTAACTGTCCATGGTGGATGCAATCTAGCATAGAAAAACATCTGATAAAACATATAAACTGCTATTGTACACTGAAATTCTTTATGCCAACAATTTCCTTTTCTATCTCAATATATATCATTATATTGTCTACTCTGTTATACAAAATAATATTCCTCTCATATCCATATACCACTTCATGTATCACCTTTTTAAAAGCCTATCACAGGCTAGTTTGTAGTGTTTCAGATTTGAAGGCACTCAGATACATCCTCATAAACTTAAATGCAAATGTAAGATGCTCAATTTTAATGTTTAAAGATCAAATTATATTTTATATTAAAATCCTTATTTTTGATAAACTGCAGACAAATTGTTATCCTTCTTTATTCCACTACCAACAAATTCTATATAAATGTTGAATGAACCTTCTCATGTGAATCTGAGTTACATCTTCACTTCCCTTTCCATCATGTGCATGGTAAGTGCAACTCGTGTTAGATAACTGAAGGAAAGAGGCAAAACACTAATTAACTACCACTATTTCATGCAATCTTCTTTGAGGTAAGCATGTTGTATATTGCCCGTTGTCTTGTTTTTCTGCTTAGGCGAGAGCTGCAAGGAAGAGATTTTCAAGCCCTGAAGGGGACCATATATCCCTAGTGAATGTATATCGGGCTTCTGGAGAATGCTTAGAGAAGAGCAGAACAGCAAATAGTAAAGAAAAAACAATTGAAAAAGCTCTAAATAAATGGTGCAAGGAGAACTTCATCAATTATCGGTCACTAAGACATGGACGAGATGTTCACAGGTCAGCTGTACTTACCTCATTGACAGATTAATATTTTGAGTTTTTTTTTTTTTATACCTAGCAAAGCTAATGTGTAATCTTTACAATTTGAAATGATAGCCACCTAAATTATGAAGTTGCAATTTCCTTCTGACAGCCAATATATGTATACTGTTTAACTGTTCGGACGTACAAACTTTTATATTTCTTAAAACAATTTGCATTTTTATGCAAGGGATGTATGTTTTGATATCATCACAGCAAGTTTGTGTAAGTGATTCTGAGAATTTTCTACTCCTTGTAGGAAAAAATAATAGTATCATTTGGACCACTGGACCTTCTAATAATTTACCAATTTTTATTCTTGCAGTCAAATTCAACGGCATATCCAGCAAATGGGTCTGTCTCTGTCATCATGTGGAGATGACATGCTTCAATTCCGCCGATGCCTTACAACCTCATTCTTCCTCAATGCAGCGCTGAAGCAACCAGATGGATCATACAGGTTTGGAATCATACTGTAGCTACATTGCAATTAATTCCAAAAGGGGAAAAAAGGATGCAACACCGGGAACAATGTTTTCTCTTTTTTTTATAATATTTCTGACAGTTGTTTGACAAAGAGCCCCGGGGCAGAATTGCAACATGAAGAACTCTTGAATGAATCCAGGCCTGCCCAAGTATCATTTGGTGAATTATTAATCTTGCCCATTGTTACCTTCAAGAAGGCAACATCTATCTATCTACATTTACTCAGAAATTAACCTGAAAAGAAAAATAATTAGTTACTTTATTATTTTAGGTATCAAGTCCCTTTATTATAAATGCTAGTCTTCTTGTCCTCCAAACTATCATGTATTCAAGCACTTAAGCTGTCCTAAGAAGCTTAATCATTTGATGAATTGCAATTTATGCCTGTTGTCCACTAAAGGTTACCTTCAAGTGACTTCGGAGTTGGAATCTCTGTCGTCAAAAAATTTGCTACTAATTATTTTTATGTAGAAAGATATGCTGGTAAATTGTCTGCGTTGTGTCATATTGGCCCTTTGGTTTCTAGAGCAAAGAACACTGCCTCTTACACCAAATCATTTCTAATCTTGTTGTTATTCTTTGACAGGGCTATGTCGAGCAGTCAAACTGTACAGATACATCCTTCTTCAGTTCTGTTCAGGACAAAGCCAGAGTGCATCATCTTCAATGAGTTGGTTCGAACAAATCAAAACTATGTTCGTAACGTAACAAGAGTAGATCCCCTGTGGTTACCAGAACTAGCTCCTCAGTATTATGCTGCAGAAAATTAATTTATTTTTTGCTTGTGTAGAATTTTAAATTTTGATTGATCCATTCTTAATTACCACTTTTATCATGCTTTGCATTCCTACAGCACTGTAATTTCCTGCAATCATCTTTAAAATGTATGTTCTTTTCAATCTAAGGCAACCAGAGCCAAGATAATAAATTAATATGCTATAGAAAAGAAATGGGCATCTGAAGCCCATGTCCATTGGTACCTCCGAAGTCCAAAGAGTAAAAGCAGAGCCAGAGCTCTAAATTAATTTACTATTTTTGACAAAGCAATGCTCAGCAGATCTAGAAATGGGACTGAATTAACTGAAACAAGGAGACAGTTCTTACTCAGCAAGGCAGTGCAACAGCAGCAGCATATGTTATCAGGAGCTATGAAGGCAAGCCCTTGAAAGCAGAAACTTTTCGGTTGAGTCTTATGTCTGTTCCCATGGCTGAGTTTGTTGGTGCTTGGCCCAGTTTGAAATCTGGTGTACAGCTCCTTAATTGTGATCAGGTCTTTTTAGAAGTTGATTCCACTACTATTATATCTTGGATTCACTATCCTTTGTCAAAGTCTGCAGATCATCCATTATTGTTTGATATTGTGCAGTGGAGCAGGGTTATTACTGTTTTTTCAGCTACTCATTTTTGTTGTGAAGCTAACAAGGTTGCTGATTGGCTTGCTAAAACAGCTTGGGACCATGATTCTGATGTTGAACCTTTACATCCTATGCCCATGGATCTTAATTTGCTTGTGCAGGTTGATGTGGAAGGAGTTACTTATCGTTGATATTAATATGATTTTCATCCATTGTTCAAGGATCTTAATTTGCTTTTGCAGACTGATGCAGAAGGAGGTACTTATTGTCGATATTAATATGATCTTCAGCATTTGGCAGGGTGGTTTTACTTTGCTGTTCGTTTTACTGCACAACCTGTGGTATTCCACTGTTATTTTGACTTTTACTGGATTTCTACAGCTGGGTTTACAGTTTCGGCTTCTCTCGTTTCGGTTATTCTACCATGCAGCACCTCTACACTGCTCCGGTCCAACTATTTTTTCACTGCTTTGCTTTGTCTCCATGGCGAAATGCATTTTGCTGGTTCTACTGCAGGCTTCGGTTTTCTTCTCTTTCCATTTCTCTTTCTGGTCCTTCACATTTGCTGCTTTTCTCTGGCACCTTGCATCTGAGATGTTTGGGAGCTGTGCAACATCTTCCCATGATATTTGGGAGCTGTGCAACTTCTTCCCATGATATGGCCGACTCTTCTGCTGCACTGTATTTCTCAAGCTACATAAACGGATTTTGGCAGCTACATTACTGCAAGTTTTAGCATGTATTCTACTAAAATGCTGCTCCGATATTGCCTAACTACGGCTATGCCACTCTTTCCTTTTTGCACAAGGGCACTTCTTGTCAATCTGTTGCATATTTCCATACTTCAAAGTGTCAATGTTGTTCTCAAGTGCTGGTGTGTTTTCTTCAGTTTAGCTTTGCCAAGCATCAGCTGCACTGTCTTTCTTTTGTGAGCTTCTCCCAGGATCCGGTCAAAGAGCAAGTCATCCAATTCCTGCTGTGTTTTCCTCACATGTGGTTATACTCTTATGTTCACGTTCTCTATGCAAGGGCTAAGAGCAAGTCATCCAATTCTGCCATGTCTTGTTTTCTTCTGTTATATAGGGTGTTGCATGTTCCCCTCTCTGTGATGGGGTTTTAGCTATACACTCTATCTTGTCCAGGTTTTGTATTGGCTTGTTCTTCTTCTGTTTCCTTGTCATGGAACTGTCCTACTCCATTTACAACCCCCTTCACCACCCCACCCCCCCCCCCCAAAAAAAAAAAAAAAAGGAAACAGTTCTGGTAATATCGTATGTTGGATGTCCACATGGATTAGTGGAAGGAAAATGATATTTTTGGAATTAGGAAAAAAAAAAAAAGGCCTTCCCTTTCACCTTCATCGCCACTATAGAATTGAAGCTTTTCTGCTGGGGTCTCTTTCCTCCGCTCTGTCTATACGTGGATCCTCTTGTTCTCGCTGCAATCACCACCTTTGACCTCCGTTGTCTTCCCAAACCAGAACCACCGTGCGTCTATATCCTGCTACCTCGTCGACTAACAGGGCTTCCTTGCTGTCCAAACTCTCTACATGATGAGGCCCAATCAAGCTGCCCTCTCTTCCTCTCTATGTATTGCTGATATCCACACTTTCAGCATCTACCTGCTGCCTATCTTGGCTGGCGCAGCGGTAGATCACCAGTAGGATGGCACTGCTTGACCTTACCCGAAAAACAGGACCCAACCTGACTATATTTGACCCGAAAAGCTTTGATCTGACTTGGATCATGAGGGTAGGGTTTTATTCAAGTATAAGTCGTTTAGGTTTGGCTAAGTTCTTGATAACAATTTTTGATTATTTTTTTTAAAAAAAAACACCAGTTGATTAAATACTTTTGCAAAATAATAAGAATTGTAAATATTGAATTTGATAATTAGCATGAATTTAAGAGGTTTTGAGTCTTACAAAATAGGTCAAGTAAGAATCAAATTGGTGACCCAACATGATCCGTGGATAGGTATGGGCCAAGAAGTCTTAATCAAGGGTGAAGAGTTCTTGACTGGAATTTGAATTGGATTGAGCATGGCCAAAGGCTCAACCCGACCTGCCACCTACCCCTACAGGATCTCAACGATATAGGCAACTAAGGTTATAAATAGGTCATGTTGATTTGTGACCCGATCGGATCTATTTAGATCAATCCATTTTTAAGGACTCATGGATTCGGATCGGGTTCTAAAATTAGATACATTTTATTTTTCAAGTCAGGTTTGAGTTTATTGAATTCTAACCCGATACGGATCTATAAATATTTTTAGGATCTAAACCTATCTAAACCTCTAAGTTGTAATTTAAAATTTATATAAAATTTATTTTTAATATTGATGTGGCAGATCGTTGACGTGGGATGGGCAAACTGACGTGGAGTCTCCATCAGACGCCATGCTGGGTTTTCAACATGGGCCCCTTCGCCGGGCTGAGCTCCTTCGGAGCAACGGGGTTGCCCGCCGAAGTCGAGCTCCGTCCTCCACCAGGTCAGTCCCCGCCGGGTCGGGACGCTTAGGCCGGAGCCGAGTATATGTCCCCATCCAAAGCGGACCCCTTAGGATCGGGCCCCGTGGTCAGGAGTCGAGCTCAAGTCTCCCCCGCCACGAGGAGCTCCTCCGAGGTCAGATCCCTTGGGCTGGGCGGTGCTCCGCCTACCTCCGTCAGGTCGAGCTCGTCCGAAGTCGAGTTCCACTGGTCCAGAGTCGAGCTCAGCCCTCCTCCGCCCAGCTGAGCCGCCTTGAGGCGAGCCCCTCGAAGTTGGGCCCCACCTTTCCAACTCGGTCCCAGCTCAAGCAGAGGCACCAACCGCCAAGGAAGCGGCGCCTCCTCTCCAAGGACGACAGCGGGCCTCCCGAGGGTCCTACAGCAGTGCCCGCCATGCCGTAATTAATACCCACAACCATCACTCACATCAGAAGGGAAGGAAACTCACATCAAGGCACCATGCTCTCGACCAACCTGCCGTACCGCCAGTAAAAAGACCCAGCCAGAGAGCGCGAGTCCTGAGGATGGCGGCCCACCGATCGAGGTCCTGCCAGGCTTCTAGGAAAGGGGCAAGCAGAGGGAATGTCAGAGCGCATGGAAGCTTCCCCGGCTATCTGACAAGAGAGGCGTCCTATCTACGGCACGATCCTCATCGCACATGTCGGACGACACGAGGAGATCCCGAGGCAAGTCAGAGTAAAAACTCAGCCAGAGTAAGCCAAAAGTAAGCAACCAAAGCAAGCAAAGAAACAAGGGAGAAGGGCCACACAGGAGGATCCTTCCACCTCGGCCATCACCTCTTCCAGCCCACTCTCACTTCCATATACACCACACTCACTTCTCTTAGCATGGAGCTCATCTCGAGAGGCTCGACCAGGAGGATCTGTTCCCCTGGATCGTCACTGACTTGACCGTCGGAGCGCCCCCGCCGGAATTCCTGGTCTGGGTCACTGACATTGTTTCTTGCAGGTCCCGAGGCACCGGAAGCATCTCGAAGAGGCTGACGGGCGACCATCGACGCCACCAGCAGCTACGGGCCACGACGATCTGGGCGGTAACAGATTGGCATGTCAGGTAGGGGTGGGGCCGCGAAGCAGAACAATTTTTGGTCCAGTTCAAGCCCCACTCGAATAACCCATCGGGAGGATGGTGACCACTCAAGCAAGGGGAGCCTCTCCCAGCCATGCAGAAGAATCCCCTTCCTACGGGAACCCACACGGTCCGGGAATGGAACCACCCGCTCCAGTTTAATCGCCTCTGCTAGAAGTCCAGCTGACCGCGCTCGCCCAGCAGATGCACACTCTCACTGCAGTAGTGCGCCAGCTCCAGCACCAACATCGGTCCTTGGCTACTCACCAGCAGCTAGAGACCCCTGCGGCCCATGTCGCAGCATCCCGCGATAGCCTGTGTTCCTTCCATGGGAGGCCTTCGCAGTCGCAGGCCATTACTGACCCCCGAGGTAGTCGCCAAACCCCGGTGAAGCGACGGCGGGCTGGGTCCGTCGACGAAGAGAGCTGCTCACTACACCTTGACCAGGGGGCATCTAAACCCCGCCAAGGAAGAAAGGGCAAAACCCCTCGTCACGGGCACCGCACACCCGCGTCACCTTCCCCGCCTCTCTCAGCAGAGGGGTCGACGGATGAAGCCATCGGGTGCATGGCGGAGAAGCGCCTGGAGGAGCATGACTGTAAACTGGCAGAGTTGTCCCACCGGTTTGCTAACTTGCCTGGCTCCGCTAGCGAGCCAGTGGGCTACGACGTCCGCCCTCTGTTCTCCCAGGAGATCCAAGTAGAGCCGATTCCTCGTCGGTTCCACATGCCGCAGGTGGATCCTTACGACGGGACCACCGACCCCCTGGACCACCTGGAAAGTTACCGGGCCCTCATGAGGGTCCAGGGGGCCACTGACGCTTTCCTGTGCATCGCCTTTCCTGCTACTCTCCGGAAGGTGGCTCGAGTGTGATTCGCCCACCTTGAGCTCGAAAGCATCAACTCCTTTCCCCAGCTGGGGCAAAGATTCGTGGCTCACTTCGATGCCTGTCGGAAGATGCCACGAGAGGCAGACGGCCTCTTCTCCATCAGGCAGCAGGACCGCGAGCCGCTGCGGGACTATGTGGCTCGCTTCAAGGCTGCCGCGCTGGAGATCTACAACCTGAAGGAGCCGGTCGCAATGCTGGCTCTAAAGCGAGGGCTCAGGACTTCTCACCTGACCTACTCACTTGACAAGAAGCCCCGAAGACTTACTCTGAGCTCCTCTCCCAAGCTTAAAAGTACATCCGTGCCGAGGAGGCGGATCGTACGAGACGGGAGCTCGACGAGAAGCCGCCAAAGAAGCCGACACCCACCGAGGTGCCTGGGACACAGAGGTCGGGACCGCCAGCTCAAAGCTCCCGGCCAGGACCAAGGCCAAGAAGCGCTCCCATCTCTGAGGGGAGTTTCACCCCCCTCCTTGCCCCGAGAATGAAGATCCTCATGGAGATCAAAGGCGAGACCTATCTGAGACGCCCATCGCCATTAAAACCGTCCTCTGGCCGTGACAAGATGAAGTACTACCGTTTCCACCGCGACCACGGCCACGACACCGAGGAATACTGCAATCTCAAGTGGGAGATCGAAGAGCTCATCAAGAGGGGCTACCTCGGAAGATATGTGGGGGGCAGACCTCAAGCAGAATCTCAGGCGCTCGTCGCCCTCCCACCAATCCCGGCGGTCGACAATCGCCCTACTGAGAAGCCGGTGGGGATGATACGCTGGGGAGCCGAGCGCGCGCCCAAGAGGGCTCGGGGGGCAGAGCATCCTGAGGTTGTACTCTCCTTTATGAGGGGAGGGGAAGACGTGAAGAAAAATGTAAATAATGATGTTGTGGTCGTCGAGATGACGATTGCAAAGCATCCTGTAAAATGCATCATGGTAGATAGTAGAAGCTCCACGGATGTGCTTTTCTACGATGCTTTCTCCAGGATGAATCTTTTTTCTGTTCAGCTCAAGCCTGTGTATGTCCTCCTTGTTGGTTTCACAGGAGACTCCGTAAGGGTGGAGGGAGAAATCACTCTCCCAGTCACTGCCATCCCATCTTGGCAGAGTACCATCATGATGACGTTCACGATTGTTAGGCTTCCTTCGGCCTACAACGCGATTTTGGGCCGACCTGGGCTCAACCTCCTCGACGCTATTGTCTCCACAAAGAGATTACTTGTACAATTCCCAACCCCTTGTAGTATTGGGGAGATGAGGGGCGCACCCCGGCTGGTGCAGCAATGCTTTCAAACTCTCCCCGGGGCCCGGGCACCCGAAGAGGACTCCAAGGCGGACAAGCTTGACCAGAGGATTCAAGACCACAGAGGAGGCCCGGTCGAGCGCCTACTTCTTTACCAGCTCGGGGCTGACCAGACGAAGACAGTGCAAATTGGGGCTCAGCTTTCCGAGAAGGAGAAGGCTCTACTATTGGAGTTCCTACGAGCGAATGCAGATGTATTCGCCTGGACAGCGGCGGACATACCAAGCATTCCCCCTGAAATCATCACCCACAAGCTCAGCATCGATCCGAAGCATAGGCCAGTTCGACAGAAGAAGAGAACCTTTGCTCCTGAAAGGCAGGCGGTCATTAATGAAGAGGTGGAGAAACCCTTGGCCGCCGGTTTTGTCCGAGAGGCATAATACCCGAGCTGGCTGGCGAATGTGGTGATGGTGAAGAAGAATAACGACAAGTGGAGGATCTGTGTAGACTACACCGACCTCAACAAGGCATGCCTAAAGGACAGCTTTCCTCTACCAAAGATAGACCAATTAGTGGACGCCACCTCAGGGCACAGGCTGCTCTCCTTCATGGATGCGTTCTCCGGGTACAATCAGATCCGGATGCACCCGGGGGATGAAGAGCACACTGCCTTCATTACTGACAGAGGGACATACTGCTACCGGATGATGCCCTTTGGCCTGAAGAATGCTGGGGCCACATACCAACGTCTGGTCAACAAAGTCTTTAAGGACCAGATTGGCCAAAACATGCAAGTGTACATGGACGACATGCTCGTCATGAGCAAGCTGAGCTCGGACCACATTGTCGACCTTGTCGAAGCCTTTCATAATCTCTGGAAGCACCAGATGAAGCTTAATCCGGCAAAATGCGCTTTTGGGGTGGCGGCCAGAAAGTTCCTCGGCTTCATGGTCACCTAGAGAGGCATCGAAGCGAACCTGGAGAAGGTCCAGGCGATCCTTGATATGGAGCATCCGACATCCAAGAAGCAAGTTCAACGGGAGGGTTGCAGCCTTAAGCCGGTTCATCTCGAGGTTGACCGACCGCTGCCTCCCCTTCTTCAAGGCGTTGCGCAAAATGCATGACTTCACCTGGATTGAAGAGTGCAAGACAGCCTTTGAAGAGCTGAAGGAGTTCCTGGCCTCTCCACCTCTGCTATCCAGACCGTAAGAAGGGGAAGAGCTCCTACTCTACCTGGCGGTCACACTCGGGGTCGTCAGCTCAGTTCTCATCCGCATGGATCATGACGGATCCCAAAAGCCGGTATACTACACCAGCAAAATCCTCCGTGACACGGAGATCAGGTATACTCGCTCCGAGAAACTCATTTTTGCGCTAATCATGTCTACTAAGCACCTCAGGCCCTATTTCCAAGCGCATCCCATTGCGGTTGTGACTGATTAGCCGTTGAGGACCATACTAGGCCACCCCAAAACTTCTGGGAGATTGGCTAAATGGTCCCTGATGCTGAGCAAGTTCGACATCGTGTATCGACCGAGGTCATCGCAGAAGGTCCAAGTCCTAGCTGACTTTGTGGTCGAATGTACGGGACCCCCCGAGGAGCCAGAGCGGATGACCCCAGAGAGCCGGGCTGAGCCCGGACCACGAGAGGACCCTTGGATCCTCCACATGGACGGTGCCTCCAATTCCGACGGAAGTGGAGCAGGCCTCATCCTCGCCAATTCCAACAGAGTGGTGACGAAATGCGCTCTTCGCTTCAAGTTCGTAGCCACGAACAACCAGGCGGAGTACGAAGCACTTCTTGCGGGCCTAAAGATATCCCGCAAGCTGGGCATGCAAAGCCTGAAGGTTTTCACCGACTCCCAACTGGTTGCCGGACAAGTTTCCGAAGAGTATGACGCCCGAGATCCCCAGATGGTGAAGTACCTGGAGAGGGTTCATTCGAGCACGGCAGGCTTCCGTTACGTCCGCATTTTCCACATCCCTCGCGGAGAAAATGCTCGTGCGGATGCCCTGTCGAGGCTCGCAACCCTACCAGACTCATCGCTGGGGCACGCCTACATCGAGTATCTTGAGGAACCAAGCTACGAAAGCCCAGAGGAGGTGCAACAAGTAGCCAGCGAGCCAAGCTGGATGGACAGGTACATCAAGTACATCCAGGACGGGCTCCTACCAGAGGATCGCAGAGAAGCTGGCCTCATCAGAAGGAAGGCCACCCATTTTGTTCTAATAGACGGTCAGCTGTACCGCCGATCTTACTCCTACCCACTCCTGAAATGCCTCAGGCCCACGGAGGTGGCCTTCGTACCCCAGGAGATACACGAGGACCTCTGTGGGAACCATATGGAGGGGAAGACTCTAGCATACAAGGCTCTTCGCCAGAGATACTTCTAGGAGATGATGAGGGAAGACACTGCCGACTTCGTCAAGAAGTGTGATAAATGCCAATGCTATTCCTACATACAGCGCTTGCCAGCGGCACCGATCTCCTAACTGTCGTCCCCCTGGCCCTTTGCACAGTGGGGGATGGACATCCTAGGACTGTTTTCCACCGCGCCAGGGCAGCGGAAGTTCCTGCTAGTGGCGATAGACTACTTCATCAAGTGGGTCGAAGTGGAGCCGCTGGCTCGAATCACAGAAGCCAATATTCGACAATTCTTCTGGAAGTCTGTCATTTGTCGCTTCGGTCTTCCCAATTGCATCATCATCGACAATGGGCGACAGTTCGACAACCGAGAGTTCGAAGGGTTCTGCACCGAGCACGGCATCCAACACCGGTTCATCTCGGTCGCTCACCCCCAGACAAATGGGGAAGCTGAGATGACTAACCGGACCATCCTTCAAGGACTTCGCACCAGGTTGGACCAAGCCAAGGGCAGATGGGTAGAGGAGCTTCTAAGCGTCCTATGGGCCTACCACACAACGCTCAGGACGGCAACGGGTGAAACACCCTTCAACCTCATCTTCGGCACTGAGGCAGTAATCCCGATCGAGCTCGATGTGCCTACGCTGCGATTGTAGCAGTACGATGAGGCGCAGAATTTGGTGCACCTCCTGCTTAATTTAGACCTCCTGGAAGAAATAAGGGACAAAGCCCGGCTTCGGATGGTGGCATATCGGCAATGAGTTGCTCAATATTACAACATGCGGCTGAAGCTAAAGACTTTCTGACCTGGCGACCTGGTGCTGCGCCGGGCTGAAGTGTCTCAACCCCGGGAGTGCGGCAAGCTCTTACCAAACTAGGAAGGCCCTTACAAAGTGGCCGAGGCCCTCTCGCATGGGGCCTATTATCTCAAGGACCTGGATGGCGCCAGGTTCCCCCAAACATGGAATGCCTGTAATTTGAAGAGATACTATCAGTAGTGTAAGTTTTTCCTCCATTAAAAATAAAGACTTTCCTTTGCACAACGGGTTATTTGCCTTGCAGGAATGTCGCTATCCGGGGCCCAGCTCTCCAGGAGGCCTGCCTCGAGCCTAGCTCCAAGGCACCAAGCAGTCCGGGACCCAAATTTCTGGAAGGAAAAGCCCTGAGCCACCGTTCTCAGGCACTCAAGTCCGGAGCCACTGTTCTCCGGCACCAAAGCCTCGAGCCCAGCTCCAAGGCATAAAGCCCTGAGCCACTGTTCTTAGGCACTCAAGCCCGGAGCCACTGTTCTCCGGCACCAAAGACCGGACCATGCTCCGGCACTGGCGAGCCTAGCTCCCCGGTATCAAAGCCTGGAAAGACATCTTCCGGCACCAGGTCTCAGAGCCCAAAGCTGGGACCTCAGCCTCAAGCCTAGCTCCAAGGCATACAAGCCCTGAGCCACTATTCTCAGGCACTCAAGCCCGGAGCCACTGTTCTCCAGCACCAAAATCTCGAGCCCAGCTCCAAGACGATGACTCCTGAGCCTTGTCCTCAGGTGACCAAGACCCGGAGCCCAACTCTCCGGCCAGCACATCTTCGAACCCAGCTCCAAGACGATAACTCTTGAGCCTTGCCCTCAGGCATCCAAGACCCGAAGCCCAGCTCTCCGGCCAACACGTCTCCGAGCCCAGCTCCAAGATGATAACTCTTGAGCCTTTTCCTCAGGCGACCAAGACCGGGAGCCCAGCTCTCCGGCCAGCACGTCTTCGAGCCCAGCTCCAAGACGATAACTCCTGAGCCTTGTCCTCAGGCGACCAAGACCCGGAGCCCAGCTCTCTGGCCAGCACGTCTTCGAGCCCAGCTCCAAGACGATAACTCCTGAGCTTTATCCTCAGGCGACCAAGACCCGGAGCCCAGTTCTCCGGCCAGCACGCTTCGAGCTCAGCTCCAAGATGATAACTCCTGAGCCTTGCCCTCAGGCGACCAAGACTCGGAGCCCAGCTCTCCGGCCAACACGTCTTCGAGCCCAGCTCCAAGACGATAACTCCTGAGCCTTGCCCTCAGGCGACCAAGACCCGGAGCCCAGCTCTCCGGCTAGCATGCCCTCGAGCCCAGCTCCAAGGCATCCAAGACACGGAGCCCAGCTCTCCGACCAACATGTCCTCGAGCCCAGCTCCAAGACTGTGAGACTCGAGCCCATGCAAGATGGAGCTCCCTTCTCCAACCTCCCCGCACTAAAAGACAGAAAAGAGAGAAGAAGAAGGGAGGGGAGAAAGCATTCACACCATAAAAGAAAGAAAGAGTCGTACTAACTGAACAATTTTTCATTACTTGAAAGAATATTACACTATCTCCCGGGCCCTGACAAGCCAGGCAGCCCGGTCCAACAAAAGAAAAATTTTTTACTAGGGGTCCTACCCTATTGAGCCAGCTCCTTCCCTGGGCGGTGCACGACCGTGACTTCCCCCTACTCCACCTCCGCTGTGGGGGCACCTTCTTGGGCGGCCTTCACCGGGGGGACTTGTTCAGCTGCTAGTGCCGCCGGGGCCAACTTAGCCGCCTCTACCCGTGGCCATGGTTCAACTGTTGTTGCCGTCGAGGTCGGCTCGACACAGCCCAGCGCAGATGAGGCCACCTCCGGGAGGGGCCCGACTGGAGCGGCTCCCTGCCCCATTGCAGCCGGCGCCAGAGTTGGAGCCTTCTTGCCAGGGGCCCGGAGCGTGGCCAATCACTCCTTGGAAAGGATCCCCCGTAGCTGGGAGCGGCAGTAGGCGAACCCCTTGGCAAAGGAGTACGTCGCCGCCTCCTTGAAATTCTTTATATATTCGGGGGAGGCCTTGAAATTGGCCACCGCATCGGTGACCTCCTTCCTTATGGCCTCCGCCCGGCGCCTTGCCTCGGCCAGCTGCTCTCCCGTGCGCTCGACCTGGCAGATCGCCACCGCCATCCCCTTCTCGGCGGTCTCAGTGGAACGGGTGGCGGCGGTAGCCTTCTCCTTCGCCTCCACGGCCCTCTTCTCGGCGGCCGCTGCCTTCTTCTCGACGGAGGTGGCCCTTTCCCTTGCCATCTCCAACTCAGCCCGGAGCTCCTTCAACCGGGTCCTCTTCGACTCGAGCTCTCCCTCGAGCTCCTTCCTAATCCTTGCGGCATCGACGACCTCGATCGTGAGGCTCTTAACCATCAGGTTAGCCTCCCGGATCTCCTCGTCCTTCCGACCCACCTCGGTCCTCAGGGACTCGAGCTCCACCTGCCACTCCTTGTCCCTCTTGGCCCAGCTACGGCAGAAGTCCTGGATGAGGATCATTTCCCTGCCTTGCTGCATCAAAGAAAGCCCGTCAGCTACGATGCCAAAGAAAGTTAGGAGTAACAGAGATGGGCGAGGAGGAACTTACGGCATAAAGGTTGGCGAAAGATGAGCTGACGACATCACCAAGGAGTCTCTCGCTCCCTTCCCGTCGGTCACAGGACTGGACTAAGAAGTCCATCATCCGCTCGACGAGGCTTGGGTCCTTTATCAAGGAGACGTTGTGCCCCAACCTGAAAGGGACTCGGTGGTAGTCCCTATCCTTCTTCTTCGTCGACTCGGACCCCTCAGCGACGGAGGACGCCTTCAGCGTTAGTTGCGAGCTTGGCACCGTTCTGGACCGCACCGAGGGCACCGGCCTCGCTTCCCTTGGCTCCCCGTCCTCCTCGACTTCGATGACTTCCGAAGGGGGGGCTGCCACCCTTGTAGCAGCAGCAGCCGACCTGGCCCGGACAACCACCTCGGGCTCGGGCACCGGGGCCGGGTCGCGCTGCACTGAAGGCTCCGTGATGGGCTCAGCCGCCCTCTTCCGCCTCCGCTCAGAAACCAGCGTGTCTGGCCTGGCATGCACCGGCCTCGCACCGTCATCTGCACGAGCCCTCTTCGGAGCGGGCTTGCCGGCCTTGGCTGCCTGCTCTCGTTTCTCGAAGAATGAGAGCAGCTCATCCATGAAGAACTTCATGCCTGCACCAAAGAAGACACGGTCAACCCCAAGTTTAAAAAAAAAGGAAGAGAAGAGAAAGAGAAAAAGAAAAGGAAGAAAAAAGAGAAAGGGAAGGGGTGGCCAAGTCGAACTTACCCGACTCCTGCGTCGAGCCGATCCCGGCCTCATGGAGATTCCGCTCCAACAGCAGGACCTCGAGCGAAGGGATCTCGACCGATCTGAGCAGCTCGTACAGGTCAAGGTCGGCTACTTCGACGCAGGAGTTTCGATTAGGAGATCGGTCTGGGTCGCTCCAAACCCAGTCGATCCCTTCGACCGAGGCAAAGAAATACCTACTCTTCCATCCCTTGATGGAAGAGGGGAGCTCAAACCTAATACCCCGAGGGTGAGAAGAAAGCGACCACCACCCCTCAGTAAGGTGGCGTTTTATGGTGAAGAAGGCCCTGAACAGAGAAAAATGGGCGACGATCCCGTGGAAATGACATAGAACGATGAAACAGAAGATCGTTCTGATGGCATTGGGGACCAACTGGATGGGAGCAAGGTGATAGTTGGTCAGAAAGGAGAGGAAGAAAGGATGGACAGGAAATTGGAGACCCCCGGCGAAGGCCTTCTCATAGAAAGCAATCTGACGAGGGCCACTAGAAATGACCCGCTCTCCCGGACGAGGAACAGAAAGATGGATGGAGTCGGAGATGTCGTAAGCACCCCGGATGGTCGCGAGATCCTTGGCGGTGATCACCGAAGCAATCCCTCCAGGACCTGTTGACTGAGAAGGTTCGGGAGCAAGAGTAGGAAGAAGAGACAAGCGAGGTGGGGAAGCGGACCCGGGTTCCCTAATGGCTACGGGACCGTAGGAAGGCCTCCTACTGAACTCATAGCGCGCCGCCTCCCTTTCCTCGTCGGAGGAAGAAAGAGTTCTCGACCGGGAAGGTCCGGCCTCGGCTTGGCAGGAAGGACGGAAGTTCGAGCCGAAACGGTCCATGGAGGAAGGAGAAAAGGACGAAGGAAGACCTAAGATGACCCCTAGTCGACAAGGAGGGAGAGGAAGAAGGAACTAACATGCTAAGAGTCCGGGAGGACGAAAATGGCCGGGGAAGAAGGAAAGGGGAATCTCTGTATAACATCGGGCATGAAAGATTTGAAAGAAAGTAAGTCTCGGAAAACTTACCTTTCTTTTCGAGGCAACCTACACCCGGCCGTACCGTTATGGCTCTCCCAAGAGACGCTCACCACGTGTCGCCGATCGATGGGGCCAGCTCCTCAATCCGACCGTGGCTGCTCTGACTTCCGTGCCCACCATAACTGCTTCCCAGACGTGGCCGCGTGGCATCCTCGCACAGGCTCAAAGGACCGCTGTACGAAGCGCCGCTGATATCGGTCATTATTACACCAGATTTTTTTACCTTTCCATGTCAGCACCGTAATTACTCCCTTCGTCCTGAGCGCCGCGCTCCAACGGGCCTCGGGAGTGAGAAAAAATGATGTGGCTAGATCGCTAACGTGGGATGGATAAACTGACGTGGTGTCCCAATCAGACGCCATGCTGGATTTTCAACATGGGCCCCTTCGTCGGGCTGAGCTCCCCCGGAGCAACGGGGTCGTCCGTCGAAGTCGAGCTCCGTCCTCCGCCAGGTCGGTCCCCGCCGGGTCAGGACGTCTAGGCCGAAGCCGAGTATAAGTCCCCACCCAAGGCGAACCCCTTAGGATCATGCCCCGTGGTCAGGAGTCGAGCTCAAGTCTCCTCCATCATGAGGAGCTCCTCCGAGGTCAGATCCTTTGGGCTGGGTGGCGCCCCGCCCACCTCCGTCAGGTCGAGCTCGCCCGAAGCCGAGTGTCACTGGTCCGGAGTCGAGCTCAGCCCTCCTCCGCCCAGCTGAGCCGCCTCGAGGCGAGCCCCTCGGAGTTGGGCCCCACCTTTCCAGCTCGGTCCCCAACTCAGGCAGAGGCACCAACCGCCAAGGAAGCGGCACCTCCTCTCCAAGGACGACGACGGGCCTCCCGAGGGTCGTACAGCAGCGCCCGCCATGCTGCAATTAATACCCACAGCCATCACTCACACCAGAAGGGAAGGAAACTCACATCAAGGCGCCATGCTCTCCACCAACCTGCCATACCTCCAGGGAAAAGACCCAGCCAAAGAGCGCGAGTCCCGAGGGCGGCGGCCCACCGATCGAGGTCCTGCCAGGCTTCCAGAAAAGAGCGCATGGAAGCTTTCCCAGCTATCTGATAGGAGAGGCGTCCCGTCTACGGCACGATACCTCGTCGCACACATCGGACGACACGAGGAGATCCCGAGACAAGCCAGAGTACAAACTCAGCCAGAGTAAGCCAAAAGTAGGCAACCAAAGTAAGCAAAGAAACAAGGGAGAAGGGCCATACAGGAGGATCCTTCCATCTCGGCCATCACTTCTCCCAGCCCACTCTCACTTTCATATACACCACACTCACTCCTAGTGTGTAGCTCATTTCGAGGGGCTCGATTAGGAGGATCTGTTCTCCTGGATCGTCACTGACTTGACCATCAGAGCGCCCCCGCCGGAATCTCCGGCCCGGGTCACTGATGTTGTTTCTTGTAGGTCTCGAGGCACCGGAGGCATCCCGAAGAAGTGGACGGGCGACCATCTACGCCACCAGCAGCTACGAGCCACGACGATCCGGGTGGCAACAAATATAAAGATAGATTTCTAATTATTTGTATTTCTTAATTTATTTTGAAAGCAATATTATTTGTTGTTTACTTTATGGTTAATAATAATTGACTATATGATAATTAAAATATAATTATCTATATTTGATTTAGATCTGATCTAAATCTAAATTTTTTATATTAGAATCGACTTATTCATGAACTTAAACCAACTCGAATGACTAGTTGGATCAAAAATCTTGATCGTGGATCCAATTCAATTTAACTCGTTTTTTTATTGGATTGAATTTAGGTCTAATATTAGAATCCGATCAAAGAATTGGATTAGGTTGGGATCACTTATGACCTGGTCTAATCGATTTTCATCCTATTGGCAACAAATATCCCATCATCATCATCTAATCCTTGATAATAATAACTCATGAGATTCTTTTGTTTTAGATAATTTTTTTTTAATTGTTCAAAGAATTAGCAGAGAGATCTATTATAGGATTAGATAGTTGAAGATCAAAAGGAAAGAGTCCTTTGTTTTGGATGGAGAAGGGGAAAGAAATGAGGAAGTTAAAAGAAGAAAGTTTTGATCTATCTCCCAACTATACAAGATTAGATTTTCTTTTTGAAAAACATGCGTCAAAGAGATTGGAATGTGGGATTTCCATCCCTCTATTTGGGCAAGATTTTTTTTTTTTTTTTGGTTATGAAAAGAGGAAGGGCAGGGGACAGAGATGGGAAGCCAGAGTTTTCACCTTAATTTTTTTTGACAACTTACCCTAACTAAAAAGCAATGCTACTACGTCCAATTGATCATGAAGATATTGAATGGCTTTTCAAAAGGAGATGGGATCATGGAGAGTTCGGTGAAGATGAGATTTTCTTTACCGTTGGAGTTGAAGAAGCGGAAGAAAAAGGAATGCTCTTTCCTTCGGGCTATACAATTTTGAAAATATCCTCAATTAATTTCAAGAAGCTTCAGTATTCATTGACATCTCACCAAGCCACATTAATTGTCCCATATATCTGTCATTTGTCTAACATTTTTTAATATTTATTAGTTTATTATCTTAATAAAAGGATAAAACCGCCAGCCGACTTCGGGCTGCATTGTTTCTTGCGGACCAAGGCGTCGAACGACGGGGAATATAGCAAACGGGCTCCGAACACACTCCCACACCACAGGGAAAGAGCTTTCGTCTCCATCGTTCGTCGCCGCTATGGCTCCGGAACCCGAAGAGGAGACGAACGAGAAGAACCCTCGCCCACTTGACGAGGACGATATCGCCCTTCTCAAAACCTACGTACGCCAGCCCTACACCATCCTGTCTCCTCTCGAGTCGTCGTCTTCAGATCCAAATCAAGCGGCTTGGAACCCTAGATTTGGTTTCTTTTCCTTTTTTATTTATCTAGTATTGTTCCATAGAGTTAGAAATCGAGTATTTCTTTGGAATTCCTGTAAACATTGAAACTTTATCTGTTGCGTGTATTTTTTCCCTTTTTTTCTTTTTTCAATTCTTGCTTATAATGCCTCTGGTTGTTCGAGTTTTACTGATTTAGGTCTAAGTTCTGTTCATTTTTCTATACTATTTTTTGAATCTTCTATACCCTTTTGTTTGCACGGATTTTGTTGTTGGGATATGGGTTGAATCAATATCATGGATCTGCTATATCATCAATTGAAAATTAAATTGCTGTTCTGTTCTTTGATGACAGGGTCTAGGACCTTACTCTGCTAGTATCAAGAAAGTAGAGAAGGAAATTAAGGAGATGGCAAAGAAGGTCAATGATCTTTGTGGTAGGTGGTGGTGTATATATATATATATATATATATATATATATATATATATATATATGCTAGAGCGTGCTTTCTTATAGTATATTTTAGTTCCATAATTTTGGAGATCATACGCATGAGAGTACATTGAAGGAAATATAGAAATTGTGCAACAACCCTAGTCCCTGATCTTTTATCGGCAATACTTAGAAAAGTAATTATTGAACTACAGTTTCAATTTCTAGATTGTTTGTTTTGTTTTGAAAGCCATGTTAATATTCTAGGATGGATGCATTATTTGCAATATTTTGTAAAACTATAAACAGGCTCCTCTTTTACCTTTAAATATGACAATTCCTTTTGATAGAACAAGACACGACATGTTGAAGTATGGAGTTATATATTTAAGCTGCAAATGTTTCTACTAATTGCAATAGAGTACAAATCCCTAGCAGTGCTCTCATACTTTTCTAAATTGCTGCTAACCTTATTATTGAACTAGTTATAGAAAATATTCTTCTTGTTTATCAGTACTTTGATGGTTCTCATTCTTGAAAATAGGATCACAAGGGATTCTGTTGTAATTATATGACCAAATTTGAATAAAATAAGGGTGTAAAGGGATATAATCAAGTCCACCATCAATAAAGGTTTAAATTCTAAAGCAGCAGAGCCAAATATATAACTACAAGAAAACATAAAGATGCAGCATGCCTAAGGGAAATTGTCCCTATTATCGAAGTTATAGACAATGAATCATTTTGCAAGAACTTTGCAGGATAAATCTTATATTCTCACATTCTAAATACTGATGAGATCTAAATTCTTTTAGCAAAACTATTTTGTATATGATAACTCATATAATACCCATCACTTACAAACTGTGATAGCAAGGCTAGTTGAAAGTTTCACCAGCCTCTTTCTTCTTTCCTGCCGAGGATGGACAGGGTAGGGGATACCTTAGATTTTCTCACTTTTAAAGAGTTTTTAGGCCCAAGTATTGGCCATTCCATTTTCCTTTCTGAAATTTCCCCCATTAAGCTGTTTCTGTTCCCAAGTTTCTTTCAGAAAATCTTCCTCTTTTCCTTCTTGATAGTTTTTTCATTGCAACTAAGCATTTAAAATGATTTTAAACTCTGTTGTCCCTCTAAAACCGGATTCAGAAAAATGGAGAAAAAGTGGATACATAACTGTGTGCATACTTGATCATGTAAAAGAGTGATAGCATGTAAAGAAACAACACAAAAGTCAAAAAAGGAATGGAACAACAAAAAAGTCAAGAAAGGGATGAAAAAACTAACAAAAGTAAGGGAGGAATAGTAGTACAATTAGAAGATATATGATGGAGGCCCTTCATAAATATTAAAATTGAGGTAATTCAATCTATATTGCCAAGGATCTCCATCCTCATATACCTATATATGAAGGCATTGCAAGCAGCCTTAAAAAATTAACCTCATGTGTTTACCTAATATAGACCTGAAATAGTTCTCTTAGATGAATATCAACCAATGCTTTTAAAGCCAAGGTTCAAAGCTAGGTCCTAATTTTCGTTTTAGCCAAACATTTGGCAATTTAGTTATTTTGGCTCTAAATCTGATTGTTTTGATTGAAACTGATGGAAGATGGAGAACTGTAAAATAGAGTTAACAAAAGATAATAAATGAGTAGCGGATAAATTAAGCCAAGAAAGTAAAATGTAATCATTTGAAGGAATTCTTCTGCATGATATGATATTAAAATCATGCTAGAGTGTAATATATCATACTACTAATTGATGGTATTTTAGTATATGAAATGTTTATGCTTGTGAGGTTTAAGTTATAGGATAGCAAACTTATGTGACAAGGTTTTACTTTTTCTTAAATATCTTCCAATGTACCATTGCCATGCTTATAAATCTTTTCAAACCTTATAAATTCCAAGTTTAATGTAAGGAAAGTGCCATCTGGCACTTGCAAAAATAAATAAATATGAGAAAATTAGCATAGATAACTTATGTAGACTTAATATGGCTATGGAAAAACTAGCATAGATAACTTATGTAGACTTAATATGGCTTTGTAAGTTAGTTTTAGCATAAAATCCAAAACCATTTCAATATTGCACTAATATCAACCAAACTGAAGCAGTCCGTATTTGTTGTCAGTGTTTTGATCAAATCCTTAAACCATGTTGTAAACTATCGTATTCTCCGGAGTTCGAACTTATCAAACAAAAAATCACTTGATAATATTGATTCTAAGAAGGAACTTTGACATTTGGACCTTCCATGATGGAAACATATCCCTATTTTCTTGGAGAAATTCCTAAATTAAATTTATCATTTGAAATGAAAAGTATGTGTATTGCATCATGACCGCTAAGGTAATTGTCACCTAGATTAAGAGCCAAGACTAGTGGTTTTTGTTATCATAGACATATTGCATAGAACATGGAGCTTTAGATGTAAACCATGATAGAATTTGAATAAGATAAATGGTGTGAAGATTGTTATTGCTAAACGCTGCTTGTTCTAGGCTTTTTTAGTGAAAATTATTTGTAAAACTCAATGGCTGGATTTTTCTATTTGTGAGTGTGTGAAAGGGATGAATTCATGTAAATGGGCTTTTCAGAATCGTGCATTATCATATATGAGAAAATATCCCAATTTTTAGGTCTCTAATGCATGTATTCTTTAATCAAATGTCAGGAATCAAAGAGTCTGACACTGGTTTAGCTGCTCCAAGCCAGTGGGATTTAGTTTCTGATAAGCAAATGATGCAAGAAGAGCAACCTCTACAGGTACATCTTTTTAGATTTTTATTAAACAGACTTCTAAATTTATTAATTTATGCATCATGCACACAGAGAGAGAGAGATGTGGGCATGCACACACTCATATATATGAATTTTTAGCTTGATGTTTGCTCTTTCAGATTATCCAAATTCTAAGATAGATTTTCATCTCTTGAAAGGTTGCTAGATGTACGAAGATTATAAATCCAAACTCGGAAGATGCTAAATATGTGATAAATGTAAAACAAATTGCCAAGGTATATTCCATGATTTAATGGAAGTGCTTGATTGCACGTACTGATTTATTTTATGAAACCTCAATCTGGAAATCTGAAGTTAATTTCTTTGGTGTCTGCAGTTTGTGGTTGGCTTGGGCGACAAAGTCTCTCCGACTGATATTGAAGAAGGCATGCGTGTAGGGTAATGCTATAGATATGTTCATTTGATTGCTCCCTATCATTTACTGGATAATTGTTTGCCCTGTTTATTTATAGCTAGTTTTAGTTGAGGAGCATTATTAATCCTTTATATCTGTCTGTAATATATTATCGTTTGACTATTGTTTGTGGGATTCTCCAGAAATTTTTTTTAAAAAAATTCACCTGCTAATTGAAACAGATAATCTCATAGGCTCTCACTCATAGAGGCCATAATGAGCTCCACAGGTGTGGAAGAGGATGCAATCTTTGGTATTGCAGAAGGGAGACTTTATATAGTTTAGGAAATAGTCCTTTTTTTTTAGAGCTTGGTGCTGAATCTTGGTACCCATAAATGGAATTCTTTGGAGTTGAACATGCTGATTTTGATGTGTTAAAGGGGATGCAAGTTATATAAGAGGAAGATTCTTGCAATGATTACTTAGTTAAATTTCCTTAAAAGTTTGGATAATAAACAGGAGGTGATTGTGGTAGAAGTCAATTATGCAGATTGGCAGACATATATCCATAATGCAACAAGGCAGGGATAAATCACAGACAGAAACAAAAAGAAAGAATAGTATTCTATTATGATATAGCTGTGCTGTTCAGAAGAAGTGCCAATACAGTACATAAAACCTCAATAAGATTTAAAAGAGAGGATATTTCAGCATACAAATTGGAAAACTGGAAAGAAGCTAAAGACTTCAACTATTTAATTAATGTAATTCTTTTGTCCATCCTTTTGCTTTTTCTGTTGTGTATAGGGTGTTTAGATTTTGAAGCTACTTATGTTTCTTAATAAGGGAAATGTTTTGGAGATTTATTTAGAGGATAGTCTGAAAAAGTTGAGTTGGAGACTTTTGGTTCCAATACCGTGAAGGTATCTTTTCCTGCCATAACTCAAGTACAATTAGCAGTTGGCATTTTATGGCACCGTTTTAGATTGGAATAAAGTTTAGAAGGTTGAGATTAATGCATCATGTGGTAATGGTGCCCGATGGTGGTTATAATGTTACCTACTTTTATGATGTCCTTGCACTCATTAGTGATGGAGATCATATAGTTTTATTATTAGACTAATATTACTTTTGTGATGTCCTTGCAGATAAAAACCTTGTTTATGATCATGTAATATCTATAGATAACTTTGTGATGCTTATTGGGTCTTGCTAGTTAGTTTAGGTCTAACTCCTATATGATTGCAACTTCTTGTCGTCTAGCCTTCACAGCTTGCAAGACTCAAATTGGGCTACAATTAAATGTTTGTGCTATATAGACTACAAAACATTTAACTCACCCTCCCTTAATTTTTGGATTTAAATATCATAAACAACTTGATATGGGTGCGATCAGAACTATGTGGTTGGGCATGTGCTTTGGGCAAGTAATACTAGGACGGCGTACTCCCCAGGAAAGTCCTTATTGCACCGATTTTCAAAATTTTCTGAAAAACAGTTTGCTTAAAAATATCACAAATAACTTATGATATTTGTAGAAAAAACTATATGGATTGTTCTGTGCTTTATAAGAATTTTAAGCATAGTTTTGTTGGCCTCTTGAATGCAGCCATGCTAACACTTTAGTACTAAAGTTCCAGATCTGTTCTTACCTCACTTTAGTTAGTTACGTTATGTTATGTTAGTCTGTCCTCTTTGACTTTGATGAGTTATGTCGTAGATAGTAGTTGATAGGAAGTTTTTGCTCCATATCGTAAGAAACTCAAATTTAGGCATGCAACAGCTTATGATGTGTGACCTTTGTTTCTATTCTCAAATTCTGCCTTTTTAACTCATATCTTTTTTCCTTGTTATAGAGTTGACAGAAATAAATATCAAATTCAGATCCCGTTGCCACCAAAGATTGATCCAAGTGTTACGATGATGACAGTAGAAGAGAAGCCTGATGTCACATATAATGATGTTGGTGGCTGCAAGGAGCAAATTGAGAAGATGCGAGAGGTATGACTTTTTTCTTCTCTCCTTGGAAAATATTTTTCCTGTCATCATTTGCACCAATAGGGTTGGTAATTCTTAGAAAACGAGAATTTTGAGGGAAACATTCCTACACTTGCAATGCTCCTGCAAGCATTTTTGAGCATGTTTTTTCTTTATGCAGTCTAAGATCCATGCTTTTTATGCTTTGTTCTAATTCAGGTTGTGGAGCTTCCTATGCTTCATCCAGAGAAATTTATTAACCTTGGTATAGATCCTCCAAAGGGTGTCCTTTGTTATGGTCCCCCTGGGACTGGTAAAACACTCCTGGCCAGAGCTGTCGCCAATAGAACTGATGCCTGCTTCATTCGTGTTATTGGGAGTGAGCTGGTTCAAAAATATGTTGGGGAAGGGGCTCGGATGGTTCGTGAGCTTTTTCAGGTTGTTGAGATTTCAGATATATTATAGCAAGTTTTTTGTCCCTTTTCAGGATAGACGTGTTTTAAGTTTTTTCTGTTCAATTGTCCTACCCTTTTCTGATGAGCATCATGAACTTCTTGCTTATTTGATAGTCTCTATAATTGTCCATCTACTGACCCATTTATCATTTTAGATGGCTCGCTCAAAAAAGGCCTGCATTGTGTTTTTTGATGAAGTTGATGCCATTGGTGGTGCTCGTTTTGATGATGGTGTTGGAGGTGACAATGAAGTTCAGCGAACTATGCTTGAAATTGTCAATCAACTTGATGGATTTGATGCTAGAGGAAATATCAAAGTTCTAATGGCAACCAATAGGTATGTGCCATCTTGCATCTTGCTCTTCAACTGTTTCATGATATAAATGATTATTATCATGATCTCAGTTTATTTTTGTAGACTTGATTTTCCACCTGTATCCAGCAATGAAAGCTGTTCTTAAGGCATATATCTTATTTTTAGCATGGGTTTCTTATAACTTTCTTGGTGCAATAATCAAATAACCATACGTTTCGGTACTTTATGTGGCATCCAAGCAGACCTTTATACATTTACTTTCTTTTTTTTAATGATTATTCTTGTTTGTTTGGTTGTCCATTTCAGTTTTTTTTCTTTAGAATATTCTTAAATCTGTGAACTTTATTAACTAAATAAAGAAGTCCCTTTTTCTCTGCGGGTGTAAGTCAGCTGTCTGTGTTTCTCAGACTTGTGACATGGGTGTGACATATCTGGGATTCTTGTAGTCCACAAGAATCTGACATGGGAACCATTTGAAATGCAGACATTGGGGCCTGTCCATGTTTCAGTGTAGAAATGTAGTGATTTATGCCTACAAATGATGAGCTACATATATTACTCCTTTAGTTCACAAAATTGATAAAATGTTTGTTAATAGGTATAGAATTGCCAAAAGCAGACATGTAATGGTGATGAATGTTCCAATTTAATGGTATGACTTGTCAATAGTGTTATAAAATGTCCAAAGTGTTCAAGTGCCTAACACATTAAAAAAAAAAATCCAAAATTTGGAGTGTTCAGAGAACATATCAATGATATGTGCTGGGGATGCAGGGTTTTGGTGGACACCTACCAGTTGACTAACACAGAGGTTAAAAAGTACATGGCATGCATCAAACCAAAAGAGTTCTGAAAACAAAAACAAGATACAGCCAACACAAGAAAGAGAGCAAAACTGTATCAAACCATGGAGTTAAATGGTAAATTTCTGTACCAAAGCAACAAATAATCTTACTCAATTGTTCTTGAGGCTTTCCAAAGCATCACCTTGATACCACCAACTCAAACCTAGATACCACCAACTTATCTGGTGTAATCTGCACTAACATAATGAACTGATGGGTACTTTACTGATCATTTCCCTCTGCTTGAAAACTGGAGGTTCTTGGTATGAGTCAAGTAGTATATCCTCAAGATGTAGACTCCTTCCTATTCTTTTTTCCTTATAAAAATTAAAAAAAAAAAAGAAAAACTTGCACCCAGTAACAGCCATAACTCACTGAATTTTTTCACCACTGAGAATGAGTTAATAATCATGGGAGGGAAGAATCTCTTAAACTTTAAACTGTTAAACCATCAGATCCTGAAAAGATTTGGATATGGAAAACCACCATTTGAGAGGAATTATTTATCCTAATTTTTAAGGATTGCAAGCTCCATGTATAGCTCAATGGATCTCTCCCATGGCCAATTTTCTCCTTTCATTTCAGCTCAAGTTTAGCTTATCGAGGGATGGACTTGCATCTTTTCCTCCCTCCACTCTCCACTGCATGGCCACAACAATTCCCTTTCACTTCATTCTCCACTTCTTTTCCCTTTCGCTTGACTCTAGACTGATCTTAGTCAACTGACAGTCTTTGTTTGTTATTCATTTATATGGGAAGCTTTTTGTTCCTTGATGATCCTTCTGGATGCGGCAGAGGTTTGGTGTACTTTAGCAAGTTTCTAGCCCTTGCCTATGGATACGGTGAGTCTGAAGCTGCACTTCTTCAGGTTTCTATGACCAAGCATATTTGTAGTAACTTAACATGGTACTCATAATTGGTCAAGTTCTGTGCTGAATTAGGGGGTTAAGGTTGTTACTGGGTGATCTACTTTTATGGTGTCTCAAAGGTGATCAATCTCAAAATTGAATTTTGATTGTCTTAGTTTTATCCACATTTCCTTCAATATGAATGATAGACTAGAAAATGCAAGGTCACATTTATGCAAGTTATGGCTGGGTTGCACTGCTTGTAGTCAAATTAGTTATTTCATGCATTATCACGTCTCTTAATGTTTTAACAATAAAACCACTTTCATCAAATATTTGACCTATAATCTAATTTCAGGTCACATTTATGCAAGTTATAGCTGGGTTGTACTGCTTGGAGTCAAATTAGTTATTTCATGCCTTATCACGTCTCTTAATATTTTAATAATAATGCCACTTTCATCAAATATTTTTGACCTATAATCTAAATTTCATGTTTTCCTACAATCAAAAGCTGAATCTAACCATTATATTTATTGCTGTGCTTGTAATAATAATCCAGACCTGATACTTTAGACCCGGCACTTTTGCGTCCTGGACGATTGGATCGGAAGGTTGAGTTTGGTCTGCCTGATTTGGATAGTCGAACTCAGATATTCAAGATCCACACCAGAACAATGAACTGTGAGAGGGATATTCGATTCGAGCTTCTTGCCCGTCTCTGTCCAAACTCTACAGGTGATCTATTTTTTCAGGGATTTTTAAAATCAACTTATTCTGCTGGTATCTTATGAATCCTCAATCCAAGATGTGTCTGTTACACTGATGGATATTGAATACTTACAGAGCAAATTTATCATCATAGCTTCTAAATTGTATTTCACTTTAAGAGGCACCAATGATGTTATGACCGTAGTTGTGGACCTGATATAGACATACTAGATCTTTGTATCCTGTTCAGTCTTCTGATTTTGTTCTTCCATGTTTGGGTTTTTGTTTAGGTGCGGACATAAGGAGCGTGTGCACAGAAGCTGGAATGTTTGCAATCCGGGCACGAAGGAAGACAGTAACAGAGAAAGACTTTCTTGATGCAGTGAACAAAGTTATCAAGGGATATCAGAAGTTCAGTGCAACACCAAAGTACATGGTCTACAACTAATGGAAGGAGGCGCAAAATTCTTTAGGTGGATGTGTTTCCATGTTGGATGCACCTACGTGGATGCATTTAAGCACCGTGGAAAATGTTATGGGCTATAAATTGCAGGATGATCATGGTTCTCATTTTGGATCACCATGGATGTAAACCACGCTAACTTGGGTTGGTTATCCTCCAGTGTTCAATGGAATGTAATATCAGATCATCTATCTGAGGATGCTGTCAGTTCAATAACTGTGTCAAGGTTGAGAGCCCTTAGTCTTTCCATTGCAATGTTTTTTATAGGCATAATCAGACGATTTTGATTTAGTTACTGTTGAGTAGATTTACTTATTATTTTTTGTTTCCCTAGATGGAATTGAACCGAACTGTGTAGTACTTTTCTGCTTGCAATGGCATGCTAATACCTTTCACCATAAATCAACAAGCTATCACCAAAAAAAAAAAAAAAAGCCACGAGCTTTCATGCTCATAGTACTTGGTTTTCTTGGTTGATAAAAAACCAGTTAGCACTAGTCATTTGATCCTCTCCTGGATTTGAGCCTTTCTTTCTTGGGCATATTGAATTTTCATGTGTCAATGCACGGTTATGCTTAGAAAGTGTAGAAATTGGGGTATGTTTTTTTGTTGATGTCAAGTACCTTCGGTTGAGGGATACTGGGATGACTAGCTCCTTTAACTTTTTAATTTTTGAGGCATGATCCTCTCTTTTATAGAGAATGCTTATTCACAGATAAACCATGCATGTTTGACAACTTATTCTCAAAAAGTTTGTAATAGGTTTAGCCAAATTGTGATGCTTATAGTAGGAATCTTCTGTATAGAGAAAAATTCGCGGTTCCAAATTTTTTCAGAATTTCAAATCTGCAGCCTCTTCCTAAGAAATTTCGTATTTAGAATATCTATTACCCAGCACCACACTCATTTATACACTCATTTATGCTCATGAACTTGCTCCTGATTCTGGCAACTAATTCCAGCAGGAACATTTCAACATACTATGATCTAATAAATTATTTTTCTAGAGAAACTTGGCCAATACCCCATCCTATCCTATTGGAAAGACATTTAAGATAATTCAGGGGCAAAGAAAGGTAATTTATGGGATTTAACAAAATCAGTATGTTGTTGATGGCATGCCTCATTGCAATCATTTTTCATTTTGGAGATGTTAAATTTTGTTGGTTGAATATTTATGTTTTTTTTGGATAAAAACGAAGTATATTAAAAGCAAACCAAAAGTATATACATCAGCACTGTCTTGCAGCACAAATAAAAAAACAGGCCCATAAAATATGAGTGGGCACAAAGAGAAAATATCAGATAAGACAAAATAACATACGGCACCCTATAAAAAGTAACATAACATGAACAGCTTTGAAGCTGTAGAAGAAAGTAATGTAACATAGAATGATAAAGAATGTAACAAGAAAAGCACTGAAGAAACCCATCCAGATAGTTAATAATAGAACTTCCTCCTGATAAGTGGTGGCAACAAAAGATAATAAAGCTTAGGAGAGAAGTTTATCACTATCTTCCAGAAATTTAATAATAGAACTTCCTGAAAACAGAACATAATATATCTAACAACTAACAAAGTAATGAAAAACCATCCAAAATGCCAGAGATACAAGGCAAGATATCCAACAACCAAGTAAATAAAAAACCACCTTCGAAATCCTGATAAGAACTTCCTAAGTATAATACTGAAATACATATAAATATCAGCCAGTTGTTAACTTCCACCTACTAAAATACTTATAAGCAATTAACACCCATGCACATAAAACAAGTCATCATCGATTCTGCTACATAGAAAAATGAGCTTGTTCCCAGTTGCGCCACATAGAAGATGTAACCCCTAAATAGAGATCAAGTCTTGCAGCAAAACTAAAAATATCATAATTCCTTGCATAGGTAATGAGAACTTTGAGTAGAATTTAGAAAATATATCATTTCCTTCTGCATATTGGCATCACGTGCCAACAATTCTAATGAACTCAGATCTGGAGCAAATATATTTATTTAACAATCTCCAACATAAATAAAATATAACATAGCAAAAAGGCCGGATAAAATAAAGAGAAGTGAGCTGCACAGTAAATATGACATCACATCACATGCTCCATTTCATCATTGCTCCCGGGCAAAGCATCTAAAATAAGAACTCCAATAACTCCATGAACTACAGTATCGGATCAAGGGAGTGCACAGCTTCAACGGTGAATGCAAGAAAAGAAAAAAAAGGAAAAAGGAGGAGACCACGAGCCCAGAAAAAGGGTAAAAGAAAAATAGGTATTAATCTTAGTCCTTTTTTTTTATTTTTAAACCCAGGTACAGTTTCTGCTTCTTAAACAGGTTTTTTCACAGCACTGCTGCTGTTTTTTTTTTGTTTTTGGGTGAACCCGATGCTTCATTAAATAATCCTGAAAAAAGTATAATCCAAACTATCTGCATACAAAATATGCTTAAACTGTACAGGCATTTTCTCAAGAAAGGTGCAAATGAACCCTCCCGAATGGTGCGCAACAAAAGAGGCTACCCAATCCGCTGCGGAAAAAGTACAGGACTGCTGCTGTTTTTCACAGGACTGCTGCTATTTGGTGGTATACTATTATAGAGTTGCTATGATAATGTTTGTTGGTATTTGTTAGTGAACTGTAGCCGGCTTCGTTGCTGTTTGTTGGTGTGCTTTGTTTGCAGATTTTGTTTGTCGACTCTGTAGTATGTGGTCAATAAAATGATACTTGTTTGTGGTGTGAATCGAAAATTTAGCATTCTCTTTTCAATCGAGCACGTACTACAGAGAGAGCCAGCAAAACTACAGAGAGAGCCAGCAAATAAAGTATTGGGATATGTCGGTTTAGGCACAAATCAACCACCGGTTCGACCGCTTGTGTACTCCTTCCCGAACCAGACACCCCGAACTAAAGCACCCAGGAAAAGCCGAATGATTAACGGGCAAGGCGACGATGTGATCTTCGGATTCAACCGAAGACATAGCCCTCGGCCCCGGCCGAAGACACAGTCTTCGACTGGGCTACAGTTACCAATCCGAAGATATCTCAAGACGAAGACACCTCTCCGGTCCAGCAACGACCACTCTTGGAGAAGAGGCCCGAAGGTAGATCTCCGACCAACCTCAAATGCACACGAACGTGGGGATAACGGTTACAGTCGACTGCCTAACTATCACCTCCAAAGAACAACTATGTCGAAGCAGCCGCATGGTCACTAACTCCAACGGTAACGCCTCCGGCCTGATCGGAACCGTTCAATAACCGTCCATGATTACGGTCAGAGGGGAATCAATTAGCCCCCATTGTAACCATAGGAGAGAGGACGAAGCCACAGGCCGGGCTAGCCGATATAATTACTGGTAAGAGGGGACACTCGAGGTAGGCACAACTAAACCCTGAAAAAATCGGAGTTCCTTTTCTCGCCATCTCCCTCCTCAGAATCTTTCCTATTCTGTTGCTGGAACCCACCTCTGACTTAGACATCGGAGTGTCCCCCGCTGGAGAACATCCAGCTAGGGATCTGTTTTGCAGGTGAATCAGGAGAGCGAACCTGTGATCCGGCAGCTCCACCCAGCGAAAAAAGGGGATTCTACCCCAACAGATTGGGGCGCCAGGTTGGGGGTGCAGAGCTTAAGTACGAGCATATTAAGCATCTACCGTTAGCTCCCTTCTTTAGAAAAGGGAAAGTGTAAGGAGTTTCTAATGGTGAAAGAAAAAACTCATAACACCTCGACAAGCAGAAATCGCATTCCTTCCCAGAGGGGCGAACCCCTGATAGGCAACAACATTCCGCCTCCCACTCTTGTCGTGGGATAGCAGCAGTTTGAGACTCTCCTGAACCAAGTCAACGCTCTCACGATTATGGTTTAGAACTTTCAAGATAAAGCCTTTCAGGTAGGGCATCCGTCAGCCACCTCTAGACATAGCCATCAATCCCGAAGATGGGTCCACCCGTCTTTCCCTCCATCACCGACCCTCTCCTGAGGGCCGAAGCTCCAGAATGCCAAGACCCATCGATTTGCTGCGAAGAGGAAAGAGGCCTAGGCAATCTCTCTCTGCTTCCTCCGAAGACTCCACTCCCAAAAGGGACCTATCGAAGGAAGTCCACCTTGACTATGAGGGGAAGCTTAAGGCCCTCGAATCGGAAGTTGCGAAGCTTCAGGAGTAGAGGAACCACGGTGACCTCATGGCGTATGAGCTGCGCCCTCCGTTCATCGCTCGCATCATGGCCGAAGTCATCCCTCGGCACTTTAGGGTCCCTCAGATGGAGCCATACAATGGCACCACCAACCTTCTTGATCACCTAGGCAGTTTCAAAGCCCACATGATAATTCAAGGGGCTTTGAATGCACTGTACTGCCTTGCTTTTCTGGCCACTTTAAAGAAAGCCGCTCGGATGTGGTACTCAAGCATACGTCTAGGTACCATCAATTCTTTTTCTGAGCTAGAAAAATTGTTTGTCTTGCATTTCAGGACCTGCCGTAAGTGCCCCGCAACACGGACACCCTGTTCCTCCTTCACCAGAATGAGGGAGAAAGTTTGCGAGATTATATCTCCAGATTCAACTCGGCTACGCTCGAGATCCCTGATCTCAACGAGCACGTGGCCATGTCCGCATTAAAGAAGGGGCTCCGAACGTCCATGTTCACTTTCTTCCTGGACAAAAAGTTCCCTACAAGCTACGTTGAGCTCATGTCAAGAGCTCAGAAGTACGTCGATGCCGAAGAGCAAGCAATGAACCGACGGCTAGCTGAAGGGAAGCCCCTCCCGAAGAAGAAGAATAGCAGGGGACTAGGCCCCCTGCACCCAACAACAACAACAACAATAACAAATATCCTGATCGACGACGAAGTCCCAGGCCTAGAGCACCAGGCGGGAGATTCGACTCTTATACCCATCTCAACCTCCCTAGAAAAAAGATCCTGCTGGAGATAAAAAAAGAAAGCTACCTCCAACGGCCACGTCCCATGAAGGCATCCTCTTCTGTGAGGAACAAAAACAAATACTGTCGATTCCACCGGGACCATGGCCACGACACTGAAGAATGCATCCAACTTAGAGATGCCATTGAGGATCTTATCAAGAGAGGTTACCTAGGGTGATACATCGGTCGCCAAGGACCTCGGCTAGAGGCTATAGTTTCCCAGAGGGCCCCTGAAGAAGCTGAACTGTCGAACCAGAGGCCCACCAACGAGAACGTGGGGATGTTGCATCGACCGATCAACTAGAGAAGGACCGAAGATAATGTCCCAAAGCGGCTCAAAGACAACAATACCATACTCTTCTCCGACGATGACCTCGCGGGGGTCCAACTCTCGCATGACGACCCCGTTGTAATATCGACCGTTGTGGCCAATTATGATGTAAGGCGTATCTTAGTCGATAATGGAAGTTCTGCTGACGTCTTACTCTACGACACATTTTCTCGGATGTGCCTACCTAAAAACAAACTGCAAAGATCCCCTGTGCCGCTTACTGGCTTCGGAGACAACCAGGTTGATGTCAAGGGTGAGATAGTACTGCCTGTAACCCTCGGCACCGAACCTCGATAGAAGGCACTACCGATTAACTTCACGGTAGTCCGAACCCCCTTGACTTACAACGTGATTCTGGGACGGCCCATCTTGAACAAATTTCGGGCCATAGTATCAACTTATCACCTCCTGGTACGTTTTCCCACTAGGAGTGGCATCGGAGAAGCGAAGGGAGATCAGAGAATGGCACGATAGTGCTTAATGATTCAGGACAAACAATCCAAAGATCCCACAACTTGGGATCAATTAGATCCGAGGGACCCAACCGTAGATTCTGGTGAACCCATGGAAAGAATCATTTCGGTGTAGCTAACTGAGGAGGACCCCACCAAGGTTGTACAAATTAGAAGCTTGCTCGACGAGGAAACCAAGGCAAAGCTGATCTATTTTCTCAGAAACAACACTGATGTCTTTGTCTGGTCAGCCTCGGATATGCCTGGGATCCCAATCGAAGTGATTACTCATCGATTGGAAGTTGTCCTCGAACACAGACCGGTTCGGCAGAAGAAAAGGAGCTTTGCCCTCGAAAGATCGAAGGCAATAGATGAAGAAGTAAACAAGCTCATCAAGGCGAGATTCATTCGAGAAGCACACTATCCTGAATGGCTGGCCAATGTGGTAATGGTAAAGAAAACTAGTGGTAAGTTGAGGATCTGCATTGACTCATAAACCTCAACAAAGCTTGCCCAAAAGATAGCTTTTCCCTTCCAAAGATCGACCAACTGGTTGACACCACCGCCGGCCATCAGCTATTAAGCTTCATAGATGCCTTCTCCGGATACAACCAGATTCGAATGGATCCCCAGGATGAGGAAAAGATGGCCTTTGTCATCGAGAAAGGCCTTTACTGTTATAAAATGATGCCATTTGGGCTGAAGAATGCTGGGGTAACATTCCAAAGGTTAATTAACAAGGCGTTCAAAGAATAATTGGAAAGGAACATGGAGGCCTATGTCGATGATATGATCATCAAGAGCCTCCTTAAAGAAGACCACATCAGGGATCTGGAAGAGTCATTCAATGCCTTACGACGCCATCATATGAAGTTGAACCTAACGAAGTGTGCCTTCGGAGTAACTTCGGGCAAGTTCTTGAGATTCCTTGTTACTAAATGAGGAATCGAGGTAAATCCTGAAAAGATCCAGGCTCTTCGAGATATGAGACACCCTTCTTGCAAGAAGGAGGTTCAGCAGCTGACAGGGAGGATTGCCTCCTTGAGCATATTCATCTCCCGGTTGGTCGAAAAGTGCCTCCCTTTCTTCAAGGTACTCCGACAGTCTCGGGGCTTTGAATGGACCGAGGACTACCGCCTTGCTTTTGAAGAATTGAAGAAATACTTGGAGACCCCACCCTTGCTCTCCAAACCTCAAGATGGGGAAACATTCTATCTATACCTCTCTGTTATGGATGAAGCAGTCAGTTTGGCCCTCATCCGAAGAGAGGAACACGGCCTCCATAAGCCGATCTACTACATCAGCAAAGTCTTGCATGACGCTGAGACAGGATATTCGAAGATGCAAAAGCTGATTTACTCTTTGATAATTGTGGCAAAGTGATTACAGCCTTACTTCCATGCCCACGCCATCATGGTTCTGACTGACTAGCCCCTTAAGGCCGTTATTCGATGCCTTGACACTTCGGGGAGAATAACTAAATGGGCCGTAAAATTAGGTGAGTTTGACATCAGCTTCCAATCCCGATCGGCTATGAAAGCCCAGGTACTATCCAACTTCTTGGCTGAGTGCACTTGGAAGTCCAAAGACGAAGCATGACCGATCGAGGAGGAAGGAGTCACTCCGAAAGATGCGGAATCCGTCTGGGTACTCCATGTGGATGGGGCCTCCAACTCCGCTGGATGCGGAGAGGGCCTCATACTAGCCGAACCGGATGGACACACAATGGAGTACGCACTCTGATTTTCCTTCCGCGTTTAGAATAACCAGGCCGAATACGAAGCTCTACTTGCAGGACTCTGAATCGCCGAGAACTTAGGGATCCGAAGACTCCAGATCTTCTCGGATTCCTAACTGGTGGTAAACTAGGTCAAAGGCGAGTTTGAGGCCAGAGACTTTACGATGATCCAATACCTAGAGAAGGTGCAAGCCCTATCCTCTCGACTGGAGTTTTTTGAAATCATCCATGTCCCTCGATCGGAGAACTCCCAGGCGGACGCACTATCTAGGCTTGCCACTACCACTTTGGAGTCCCTCGGTCATACCACTCCGGAGTTTTTTCTTATAAATATTGAAAATAAGAAAAAACAAGAATATGGTTGAGAGAAAATAAAAGTTTGAATTAAATGGA
This sequence comes from Areca catechu, assembly GCA_021397845.1. Classification (NCBI taxonomy): domain Eukaryota; kingdom Viridiplantae; phylum Streptophyta; class Magnoliopsida; order Arecales; family Arecaceae; genus Areca; species Areca catechu. The sequence goes on along the minus strand of CM038042.1, from coordinate 139,364,501 downwards.
AATTAAAATTAACAAGCAAGTAAGTAGGAAAGTCATCTCAGGGTTCCGATTTAATATTTTTAATAAATATAAATTTATTCTTAATCATATAATTCTTAATATTATGATTAATCCTTTATCATAATCTATCTTGCTGGGTATAGATAGTAGTACCTTGATCTGTCCCTATATAGTCATAGGTTATTCTAAGTATCAAATCATAAAAATAAATCAAATATCTTATATTCATATCCCTATTATAGCCTATCTCATCAAGTAAAAATCATATCCTTGGATCATGACTCGTCTCTACATAACCATAGGCTATTTAAAGATTTCAATTATAATTTTAATAAGAAGCACATCAATTAAAGTAACGAAGAAGATAATTTTATTCAAGAATGACAAGATTATTACTTTCAAGACAATTACATGAAAAGGAAATTAAAATATACATACTAAAAGATCCTCCTCTACTCTCTTGAAGACTTAGAGTTTCGCTGTGCATGCTGTCTTCAAGCATTATCATCTTAGAAGGGAAGATAAGGAAAAAGAATGCCTCCGACTGCACACCCTTTTTCTCCCTCAAAAACCCCTTACAGAATTGAATAACAAAGAAAAATATAAACTTTGAAGGCTACTGTAGCTCTGCTGCTTCTTGGGTTCCTCATGGCTGCCCTTTAACTAGGGCCCAAACCTAAGTCTAATCCTCATGAAAATCAAACTTCAAATCCTTTTGCACTTTGTATGACTCCTTGGAATCAGCAAAGCCATTAGGTCTTCATCAAATCACCCAAATCATGCCATATCCACAGTAATCACTTCCCAATCAAAATCGATAGAAATCATGGTTGCTGGATTAGTCTTCGTGATGGTTTTTGGTCACTAGATTGCCCCATATTGCACCTAAAATCATGTTATCTTAGTCCTTCAACAGGTCAGAACACCTCCCCATCGTTGGATCTTAGTCTCTATTGGTTCAGTGCCACACATCTCGATTGGAATTCCTGGACTGCTACAGAAGCCTCATGGATTGCATGAAGGGAATGGTGGACTGAGCTGCTTTCCATCATCGAACCAAACTTTCCATTGCTACCATCACTAAAGTTGCCTCCTTTGTCATCGGAGCCTTCTATCGGAGCCACCTTAGCCATTAATTGAAGAAGCTCTTAATGTGGCCATGCCCCTCCTTCACTGTCGACTTCCCTTGCCATTGGAACCTCATTGCTCACCATCTTCCCTTCGCCAGTGCCACTCCTTCATCGCTGGAATCACCATGCACTGCTACTGAGTGCTCCTACCTAGCCATCAGTTAGCGCACGAAGAAGTCCCACTTAGGTGCTCCACTATGGCCAATCAGCCATGCCATCACGTTCATCATAGTGGCCACTACTGCCAAAGCCGTCGACCTCCTGTGCAGGCGCTATCATCACCCTTCTCCAGTGCCCTCTTGTGCACTGCCACCATTGATTGGCACTACAAAAGGCCTCGCCGCTCGTGCACCGCATGAACATCGAGCCTCTATAGCCATACAATATGCCAAACAGCTTTTTAGATCAAGCGGTCAATCCATGATAGATCAACTACCTAAAAATTGATGCCAAGCCTTGTTTTGGGTTATATTTTGAATTGATTTTAGGCCTATTTTGGATTGAAATTCGGCTCGAACTTGGACCACTTTTGGATTTCTATTTGGTTTTCAATTTAAGTCTGATTTGTTCCTAATTTAAGTCTTTTTAACCAACAAATCATGTTCTTTGTATAGATGACCATCTTTCCTTAAAAGATTAATAAAAGCATCAATTTTTAAATAATAAAAATAAATTAATAAATTAATACTTTTATTGACATATTTATGGGACTCATCACATCCCTCAACTTAAACTTTGCTTGTCCTAGAGTAAAGAAAGAATTTAGAATCAGATACCTTTTAGCTTAGAGTTTCAAGTTTTACCAAGCAATTTTCTTTAAAGGACCAATGATATTTAATAGAGCGAGAGTGAGGTACATCATTGGAGTATTAATACATATCCAATATGAGAATTAAGTGAGGAACATTAAACCTTTTCTATACTTTTTTTAAATTACCCCTACTTTTACCTCTAAATTATTTACCTTCACATAGGCCAATGTATTATTACTTCCGTCCTTCATTTATTATAGAAGCATTTTCACATTGCCCACTTTTTGATGTGAACAACGACACGTACTAAGGCAAAGGTACCCGGTTATTCGATGGGAGACCAATATTTTGATTTTTTCTACATTGCACTGCTATTGATTGTCTTAACCGCTTTAGCTTTTTGTTTGATCCATGTAACGAGTTTTCACAAATGACTCCTAGATCAGATGACCTTAGGGCACTGGATGTAGAATATCCCTTGGGCTTACTTGCTCGAGTCAAACAAGCTATGAGTTGGACTAGCCTTACAACGAGCTTCTTTGCCTTTTCACTTTTTGACATGACCTACAATGCTTGCTTAGGTGAAAGGGTCTGGTTACTTAGTAAGAAAGTACTTGGAAACTATTTTATTTTTATTTTTTCTTTTTTATGAAGAAATGTATAGTTATCCTATGCTAGCTAATAAGAGGTAAACTCTTTTTTTGATGCAGGTAGGAGGACTTAGAAGTACTTAAAAAAAATATTTATGTTCTAGATTTAACTCTCTATCAGATTTTCTTAATACTTGATCCCTCAATATCTCACAAACTCTCTAATTTGAGCATCAATTTATTTTTTAAAAAAATTATTAGGTTAACTTAATTTTTAAATATAATTGGGTGCCTAAACACTAAATAGTAATATTATTCGAGGACTTAATTTTTTTAAAAATTCTTTTATTCTCCTTCCTAACTTAATTGATATCGTCCTCAATAAAAAAAGGAAAATAAAGCAAAGAGGGTGGAAAGGATAGATATCACCTAGGGTCAATCTTCGGAATTGAAAATGATCTGGGATGGAGGTGGCTTGAAAATATTCTTCCTAATCTTTTAGGTAGAGTAGCTTTATTCATAAAACCTAAAATAAAAAGAAAAGAGCATAAAAAAAATAAGAACATTGGGTTACCTCCCAATAAGTACTAAGTTTAATGTCTTTAACCGAATCTATGAGGGGTCTCATTGATAATGAATTTAGGTATATCTCCCAAGGTTTCAAAAGGACAAGGCCAATCAAGAGGCCTTGTCATCATAGCAGAAAAATATTTGTAGAGTATTCTATGATGATTAGCCTGGATTAATAAAATATATTAGGCAAGCATACTAGACCAAGATTTAAAAGTATTTTTATAATTTTTATGATCACAAGGAAGGGAACATGTTTGTTAAGCTAAGATCGGGGACAATAGTTTAAAAATTTCTTCAATGGTAGCTTGATCTATCCTAATCCCTTTATCGGATATGATGTGGCTTGACATCACCCCTTATGGATTTAACACCTGGTACTTTTTTAAAATTAATATTATCATTTTAGCATTGTAGAAAGATTTTGGAGACTGTCCTCAAAAGTAATACCAAAAATAAAGAAATCAGTCACAAAAATCTTAATAATATCATATCTCTTATTTTAGAGATATCCCACCCGATAACTTCTTTATATATTTATAAAACTCATAAAAGTTGGTCTTCCTAGTTAGGGATCACTAGAAGGGTGTCAGTAGGTGCGATAGGAAGTGACTTCGATTCTGGATCAGGTGGTGATTCCAATAAGGTGTGGTGGTTTCGAAGTAGGGCATTTCTAGTAGGTCATTCATTTATATGATATACATGTCTATATTAAAATCATCTATCCCAAAATAAGCTAAATAGGGGTTTAAAAAATTATGAGGATGAATTGTGGGTGTAGCTTCCCTTATTATGTTATTCATTTGCAATCCTTGGGAAGACTTAATCAATTCTATCATCTCACCTCGTTAGTTTCCCTCTCTATTAAAAGGCATGGATGATTCTAGAATATTTGAAAATGGGACCATAGGTAAGTAGGTTGATGATGGAATTAGTTCGTCCTTCCAATCTATTTTTTCTATATTTTTCTGTTTTAGTCAAATTATCTATATTGATCCTTATGGTTCTGCAGGATTGTTTTATGACCAATTCATTCCCAAAAGTTATAGGCGATTGTTTAGAAAAAATTAAAGGGTTATTGAAATTTTTAGCTAGGTATGGTCCATCTGAGTTACTCTTAAATTGACTAGGCAGCTCTCCTTCATCCTCGCTATCAAATGCAAAAGTTGGTTCATTGATTTGGATTTCTAGTTCAGGTAGGGTTTGTATGGAGGCTTGAAATTTTTCTATCATGTCTAGTGCTTGCAGAACCTTCTCTTAAAATAATGGACTATAGGTAGTAGGAGAAGGTTGATATTATAGATAGGGCTGATCGTAATAGAGTGCATCTACAAATGTGGATCTTTGTGTTACCGGGTAACTACTAGGTATAGTTGCCATAAAAAGTTTGGTTCAGCCTTCCAGCCTGAATTATAAGTATTAAAGTATGGGTTCTTTTATAGTCTGTAGGCAATATGGATTTAATCTTGATAAACTTGGTTATACCTAGACTCAGAAAATTGGTATGCAACTGGGCATTCACTCACAAAGTGAGTGGGGCTCAAATATACTTGTTGTGCAAGAAATTAAGAAGTGGAAGAGTGTCTGATAGCTAGTAGATGATCAAATTTATGGAATAATGCATCTAGTCTACTGTCTAATTTACGGGACATCTCATCCACTCTATTATAAAGATCCATGTTCTTTTACTAATTTATTTTGTTGGATTGTTATGATTTTGTTGATATGCGATAAGAATCCTAGATTAAAGCAATCATATTCTTAGTTTTTTTATTATTTTTTTAAAAAAAGGGAAAAGGAAGAAAGAAGAGAGAGAAGAGTTCTAAAGAAAAGAGTCTAATAAGTCTTAAAGCTAAGAGAGAGAAAAATTAGTTATGGTTTAGTATTGATTATAATCAAGTTAGCACACAATGGACTCTCTATCCTAGATCTAGATAGCTCATAACTGCCAAGGTCGTCTTGAAGCCCTCCAAGTTAGAAACTAACTAGCCAACTAGTCAGGTAAGGATAAGGTCAGTGGGGATCTCCCATTGCTTATCTTAGATACCAAATAAATTGGCCATGTCGGTAATGAAACTAATTAAAGAACCACCTTCCTTTAGGGTAATATCATCTTTGAACCCTGTTGACTTTGGTTTTGATTATGATAAAACACTTAAGTATATTTGAATATTAATTATGCATTAAGTGTATAAATCATATATAGGTACTCAAGATTTAATTTTGAAGAAGTTTTAGCACTAGTGCAGTCAAGTGTCGACTCATAAAATCGAAGTGTCGATTCAAGTGTTGACTTATGAACAATGAAGTGTCAATTTAAGGCCTAAGACCAAATATGATACAGAATATGGTGATTTCAAGAGTTTGGTCAAGTGTCGACTCATGGAACTGAAGTGTCGACTCAAGATGTCGACTCATCAGATGAAGTATCGACTCACTAGTGCAGAGCAGAAGACTTCAGAAGTATTTTTGGTCAAGTGTCGACTCAAGGAAATGAAGTATCGATTCAAGGTGTCGACTCACGAAGGTCAAGTGTCGACACTTGCTGCAATGGTTAGTTTTTCTGAAGTGCAGAACTTTCCCAACTTGGCTCCAACGGCTATATTTTTTTGTCCAACGGTCATAAATGATCAAAGATATGGAGGGCTATTTATACACCACTAAGCCCTTGGAGAAGAAGAGAATCCATGGTTTGAATGATAAATCTTTTAGTTTATAAGAAAAAATATGGAAATGATTTTTAAGGATTTAATATTAAGAGTGTTGAGCCTCAAAGGATTCAAAGTGAAGATGGAGCTTCCAAGAGTGGCATCTTCAAGCATCCATTGAAGCTTCTACAACATGGAGACAAGCTCAACACAACAATCAAGTGCCTCAAAGACAAATCTGCTTTTTATAAGAAAGCTTTTATATTTTCATTGGTATTCTTGTACTTGTATTGCTTACTAGTTTCAATAGAATTGAAACTAGTATCTAGATTGTTGGTGAGCCTATGTGAGAAAACCAACAAGGATTTTGACTTGTGAGCCCGTGAAAACAAGTTGGATTGTTGGTTAGCCCGAAAAACCATCAAGGTTGTTGGTGAGCCCGTAAAACCAACTAGGTTCTTGGTTAGCCCGCAAAACCAAGGGATTTTGGTGAGCCCGTGAAAACCAAGCGATTTTGACTTGTGAGCCTGAAAAATAAGTTGGCTATAGTCTTCATGATTATAGTGAATTTCCAAGAAGAATTTGGAGAGTGGATGTAGGTGTCTTGGAGTACACCGAACCATTATAAATCTTCATGTGTTTGTGTGATTATTTTTATTCTTGCATTTATTTCTTTATTTCCACTGTACTTTATTATCATGCTCACAAATACATGTTTTGAATTGGCACATTATTTGAAGTATTGCCAAAAAGTTTTAAAGTCCAATTCACCCCCCTCTTGGATTGCATCATCATCCTTAGGAACAAACTCTTTTTCTAGACACCAGTCAATTAGCCAATCCTGACCCGGTTCAACTCTTTTGATTGCCTTATCTTAATGACCTTGCAAATTCTTAGGAGTTAACATCTAATTGATTTTAATCTAAGATTTGGGTCAATGTAATATGTAGGGTGGTGGTTTATGGGCCAAGAAAAGATAATGAAATTCCCATCTCATGTTATTTAGAAGTTAGTGGCCTTAAGATAGCTTATATAGATGCAATGCAATATAAACAAATATCAAAATAAGTTAGTTTACTATTTTAGATCTCTAAAAGAAAATTCTGATAAATTATATTTTTTTAAATTAATTAATTAATTAATTAATTAATTTTTAGTAAATTAATTAATTATAATTTTATTATTATTATTTTAGTGAATTAATCATGCCAATAATCCCTGATAATGGAGTCAAAATTTGATGTGCAGTCATCAATAACACAAAACAAAAAAAATAATAATAATTCAATAATTAAGTAGTAAGGGTTAAGTCGGGTGTCGATTCCATAGGAATCAATTAAGGTTAGGTTCACTTTAGACTTTTTAAGAAGTTAATTAAATTGTAAATATTGAAAATAAGAAGAAATAATAATATGGTTGAAAGAAAACAAAAGTTTGAATTAAACAAAAATTAAAATTAATAAGCAAGCAAGTAGGAAAGTCATCTTAGAATTTTGATTCGGTTCCTTTAATAAATATAAATTAATTCTTAATCATATAATTATTAAGATTATAATTGATCTCCGATCATAATCTATCTTACTAAGTATAGATTATAGTATCTTGATCTGTCCCTATGTGGTTATAGGTTATTCTAAGTATTAAATCATAAAAATAAATCAAATATCTTATAATCAAATCCTGATGATAGCCTATCTCACCGAGCATGAATTGTATCCTTAAATCATGACTTGTCTTTACATAGTCATAGGCTATTTAAAGATCTCATTTATAATTTTTATAAAAAGCACAGGAATTGAAATAATGAAGAAGAAAATTTTATTCAAGAAGGATAAGATCATTACTTTTAGGACTAATTACATAAAAAAGAAATTAAAATATACATACTAAAAGATCCTCCTCTACTCTTCTAAAGACTCAGAGTTTAGCTATGCATGGTGTTTTCAAGCATCGTCACCTTAGAAGGGAAGACAAGGAAGAATAATGCCTCTGATTGCTACACTCTTTTTCTCCCTCAAAAACCCCTTACAAAATTAAAGAACAAAAAAAAATACAAGCTTTGAAGGTTGTTGCAGCTCAGCTGCTTCCTAGGTTCCTCATGGTTGCCCTTTAAATAGGGCCCAAACCCAAGTCCAATCCCAATGAAAATCAAACTTCAAATCCTTTTACACTTTGTATTTGACTCCCTAGAATTAGTAGAGCTGTTAGATCATCATCAAATCATGCAAATCATGCTATATCTATGGTAATCGCTTTCCAATTGAGATCGACAAAAATTATGGCCGATAGATTAGTCTTCAGGATGGTTTTTGGCCACTGGATTGCCTTATATTGCACCTGAAATCATGATGTCTCGGTCCTTCAATAGGTCAGAACACCTCCCCATTGTTGGATCTTGGTCTCTGCTAGTTCAGTGTTGCATATCTCGATTGGAATTCTTGGACTGCGATAGAGGCTTCATGAACTGTGTGAAGGGAATGGTGGACCGAGTGGCTTTCCATCATCAAACTGAACTTTCTACAGCCATCATCGCCAGCACTGCCTCCTTTGTCACTGGAGACTTCCACCGGTGCCATTTCAGCCATTGATTGAAGTTCTCAACATGGCCGTGCCCCTCCTTCACCATCGACTTCCCTTGCCATTAGGACCTTGCTGCTCGCCTTCTTCCCTTGTTGGTGCCGCTCCTTCATTGCTGGAACCATCGTGTGCCATCACTGAGCACTCCCACCCAGCCATCGGTTAGCACACAAAGAAGTTCCACTTGGGTACTCTCTTATGGCTGATCAATTGTGCCATCACTTTCATCACAGTGGCCATTGTTGTTGGCACCATCAACCTCTCGTGCGAGTATTGCTATTGTCCTTCACTAGTGCCCTCCTGTGCACCACCACTATTGATAGGCACTACAAAAGGCCTCGCCACTCATGCACCACGTGAAGACCGAACCTCTATAGTCGTACACCATAACAACCTCCTGGACCAGGCGACTGGTCCATGATAGACCGGTTGCTTTAAAACTTATATCAAGCCTTGTTTTATGTTAGATTTTGAATTGATTTCAAGCCTATTTTGGATTGAAATTTGGCTTAGACTTAGACCACCTTTGGATCTCTATTTGATCTTCGATTTAAGTTTGATTTATTTCCAATTTAAGTCTTTTTAACTAGCAAATCAGGTTTTATATTGGTGACCATCTTTCCTATAAAAAATTAATAAAAGTATCAATTATTAAATAATAGAGATAAATTAATCAATAAATTAATAGTTTTATTGATATATTTATGGGACTCATTAGGTAGCGGTGGTGAAGAATTTAGTAGAGGACCAAAAGGGCCACCTGTAGCGAGGGTAGGTGTCAGTCTCTGAAATGCAGTCAGTATCTCAGTAAATCCAATCTCCAACCTCCCCTCGAGCTATGCTAGTGACTTATGGGTCTCTGTCCTCAATCCATGTAGCTCAATTTGTAATCCATAGACTCACCTGGATAGGATCTGAAATACATTCTGAATAGAACTGGCTACCAAAGAAGCAACCTCTGCCTATCTGATCATCAAAGTGAATGTTGGGTTGAGGAGTTGCTGGAGTCCGCAGAGATGCATCAAGTGCTATAGGTGAGTGGAGTAGCTGGCTCCAAAGGCCACACCTCGATTGATGTGTCAATGACTAACTCAAAAGGCCCAAACTTTGTTGCTCCAATCTCCTCGTCTGAATCTAATCTGGCCTCATGTTCAGATGCTTTGATGTCCATCTACCATCTATCTTCCTGTACCCCATATGGTGTAGGGACTTGTTATTATAAATATCGGTATGTAGTATATTCTTGAAGGCCTCGCCCTCAAGGGATATACTAAATGCTCTAAAGATCCTGGTCAATCCCATACTGTAGGATAGACAGAGCTTCCTACTATGAGCAGCCTCTTGCATCTGCCTAGCCATAATTCCTGATAGATTGATGGCTGTCTGTCGAACAAGTGCAACCATGAGCATGAGCTCTCATCAGTAATATAATCAAATTGACCTGTCTTAGGTACTTGTATGCAAGCAGTAATGTAATGTAATAGTCACATATCTATAGATAACTAGTTGGACACTACCACTGAGATCCCCTACATGTCATCCCACTCTAAAATATATCTAAAAACCTTCCTCCTTGTCCCCTAAATAATCTGTAGTCACACCATAGAGAGGGATCTCCCAAACATGACTCAACATCTCTCCACTAATGGAGATCGTAATCACTCTCACAACAGCCACCCGTCCGTCTCCATCTCTAGCCATATAGTCATAAAACTCCCTAATCAAGTGAGGGTAGTATCTCTCCCACATCGAACAAAAAATATCGCATTCTGCTGGTCAAATCCAATCTCCAATAAAAAACCCCTCACGATCGAGTACCCAAAGTCGATGCACCGCCCGAACGAAATGGCCTTGCCAGTGACCCTCTCCATCACTGGTGAATGAGGAGGATGAGCTCGCGTCACTCTTCTCTCATGTTCATGTTTAGCTTTAGACCGATGCTCGGTACCTCTCGAATCACTTGAACTGGGCCATGTCCTCTTTGGATGGTGAGCCAACTACTTGCATGGCCCCCTAGAGCTTGAATAGGAAATGAACAAGCAACGATAAGGCAAATGGAGGGTTAAGATCAAAATATTTACTATTTAGAAAGGATTTAGAGAGTTTATGGAAGGAAGGAGAGAAAATGAAAAGGAAAGTAAGAAATGGGAACGTGACCGTGTCTTAAAAAACTGGGTTGCTGTCATTGGTCGATACTTGGAAATAATCCTGTGAGTCGACACTTGGTTAAAACTCAAGTGTCGACACTTAGATAAGTTTAGATAGAACTTGAATTTCTGTAAAAAAGAGTTTCAGGGTGTCTCACAAATAATGTTAGGAGGTTTGGAATGATTTAAGAAGATGTATTTTCGATTGAATTAAGATTGCTAAGAGCAAGATTTGAGAGAAGATGTAAAGTCTACTCAAAAGGATCTATAATTTCTTATTCTTTTCTAATCATTCAAAATCTATCTTCACTAAGAAGTTTGATAAAAATATCTGCTAATTATCTGCCGGTATGTATAAAATCAAGCAATATATCATCATTTTATACAGGATCTTTTATAAAGTGATATCTTATATCAATGTGTTTACTTCTTGAATATTAAATATAATTTTTAATTAGATTGATCATATTTGTATTATCATATGTTATAAAAATTTTATTTAATTTAATGTTAAAATCTTTGAGTTATTATTTAATCCATAAAATTTAAGCACAATAACTTTTAACTACAATATATTTGGTCTTGACCATAAATAGTATAACTGAATTTTATTTTTTATTAAACCAATAGATTAAATTTATTCTAGAAAATTGATAGGTTCTACTAAATACAGAACTTATGAAAAAAAAAAGAAAAGAAAAGTAAAGTATAATAAATATATAAAATTTATAATGATTTGATGTATTCCAAGTAGCCATCTTTCTCTCTCTCTTTTTTTTTTTTGGTGTGCTCATTTAAAAAAAAAAGAAAAATGGCTGCCATTCAACTCAGGGATGCCAAGTATAGTCATGGTAGTATACTGTATCTCACAAAGCAATTTTTACATGTTAATGCATGGTTCCACCACGGTACAGGCCTTGTCCTTTTGATATATTTTCTCCATTAGCCGAGGCAACTATAAAAAGTGCAATGTTTGATCATCTAAGTGATAAAAATTATCTTTTCTTTGTAAAAAAATAAAAATTTAAGCACAAAAATTTAGATCGAGCTAGCTCTGTACAAATCAATTCATATAACAAATTTGTAACCAGAAGGGCGTATATAATAAATGCATGCATCAATTTTCCATAGACTACAATAACACGCCTGCCATTTCTTACCCTGATCAATGCGTAACTCGTGTTGATATTCTTGATGCTGATGTTACTTCTATTGAAACATAAAAGAAATATCTCCCTGTAGTTGGTCATGGTTATTGTACTTTGCTTTAAATAATGGGGAAGAAGCGGTCATGCTCTCACCATCTGATTGGACATTACAAGTAATCAATTTGCCACCCACGTTTCAAGGCTTGTCACGAAGTCCAAACATTTACCTTCTAGTGCCTTGACATCGGTGGACGCTTAAGGGTTCTACATGCATCACATTTCCCGTTTGGGCTTTTCGTTACGGCTGGCTGCTTGACCTGGAAAGCGTGAGGCCTACACGGTGTGGTCATTGCCTTCATCCTAAGAGTCTTGGAGATAGGGTTAGATGTTGCTTCACTATCAACCAATCATGAATTCAAAATATAATTTGATGGATAATTTAATTTAATTTATTTATTTTTTAAAATATGTAATAATTAGTATGAGTAAGAATGGGAGTAATTATATCATGATTTATTTTTTTATTTCTTTTCTTAATAAAAAAATATATTTTAGCTTTACTTGGACCACATGTTGGTGGGTGAACGATGAGCATTGAAAAAATGAGTTCGCTTTGGCGGTAGGTGAAGTTTAGTGGCTTGGGCTTTGTGCAACGAAGGTGCCCCATTTCGATCTTCCATCGAACACTTGCAGGGCTTTCGACGGGATCAATGGTGGATGACAAAAAGCTCAGGATGATGGCAGTGGAGCTTCCAACTATATTAAGGAAGAGCAAAGCTGGTCGTGGATAGTGCAGGGGTTCCCTCACGGTGCGACATGGATATCTCATCATATCTCGGAGGAGGAGATCGAGCAGCTTCAGGGGTTTCTTCACGAGGGTCTTGGAACTCCCTCATTTGAAGTTGGAGGAGGCCCGTAAGTAGTGGAAACATAAGGCGATCTTTGTAAGGAGTCTGGGATGTTGGGTGCCGACCGGTTGGGTGGCTAGGGATTTCAAACTTAAACTAAAGCTTGACGATGAGCCGAAGGTCTTTGCACTGGCTAAAGATCATTTGATCGTAAGGTTTAAAAATGAAGGGGAGTGTGCTTTGGCTTGGACGGGAGGCCCATGGTTCATTGGTGGCCAGCTGCTGGTGGTGGAGCCATGGCGACCGGATTTTGTCCTGAGCCGTGGTCCGATCCAAAGAACTGTTGTATGGTTGAGGATGCCGAAGCTGCCAGTGGAGTTTTGGTCAACAAAATCCTTGATGACAATTGCTGCGGAGGCCGGAAAACCATTGGTCGTTGACGACTTCACCAAGAACTTGAAGAAGATTAGGTATGCAAGGGTCAAGGTCGAGTTGGAGGCTGGGAATCTTTTGATGCCGGGGGTTCTATTAAGGGGGACGAATGGACTTTTTTGGCAGATGTTCTAGTACGAGAACCTTCCGGCAATGTGCTTCCATTGTGGCAGGATGGACCACGGGGAGGAAGCTTGTGGGTTTGCCGATGGTTTGTCCGTTCCAGAAAAAGGTCGCGATCAGGTTCTACCGGACAATGTGGTGGTTGATGTGGGTGAGGGCTCCATGGACCGTCCGTGCCCGCTGGTGCAAGAGTACATTGGGTCGGAAGGGGATGGCTGGCCCAAACTTGGCCCTTGGCTAGTGACCTCCCGTGTTCGGCATCCTCGTGCCCCTAGGGCTCTGGTGCATGGCAGAAGAGAACATGACAATATCAAAGATAGGTGCCCTGACTCCTCTGACCCATGCTCCTCTTGCCCTCCACTATGTTCCCCAAGGATTGTTCCTTCTCCCTGGAACTCACCGCCAAACTCAGATGGCTGGCAGAAGCCGACAAAAGTGGCGCACGCCGGTCACCTAGCTCTGGTGGAGGCACAACTTCGAAGGAGGAAGCGGCGGCAAGGAAGGGTTTCTCTGCTCTCAGCAGGATTAGGGACAACATGGAGGTTGGTGGTGATGATGTTTTGGGACCACGAGATGTGCTAATGTCCGATCCCTCTTCGGGGTCATTGAAGAGAGCGAGGAGTCCTCCGAAGTTGGATGCTCCCAAGCTGACGTCTTCGGTGCAAGGTAAGCAGCAGGTGATCTCTCCGACGACTAGCTCTGCTACTTTGGTCTCTGATCAAGTCAGCTCCCCTTCTCTGAACTTGGGTGGGAGTCGGGTTAAGGGTGGTCTTAAGCACTCCCTTTCTTCTACTTCTCTTCATTTGGAATTGGCCACCCCTGTATCCTTTGGTGCTGTGGAGGGAGGATTGGATCTTGTTTTGTGACATCCGGTCACCGTTATGGGAGTAGGGGAGGTTTCAAGCAATGGAGGGCCTCTGCCGTTACCTCTTGTTCTTAGTATGGACCGACGACATGGTGTGGCTACTGATGGTGTGGTTACTAATGGTGTGGCTGCTGCTTAGGAGTAGAGGGAGACTACTATTGTGGGGAAGGAAATTGCTACGTCAGGGCTCCTCTCAACAGCTAAGGAGGAACCACAGTCCGGGGGTGGGTCTTCCAGTATGATGTAAGGAAGGGGACTGTCTTCCAGTGGAGGCAGGGGTTCCAAAACTAGGAGACTCTTCCGGGCCTGTCGATGAAGATAATTCTAGCCATGATGTAATTGCGAAGCAATTAAAGAAGGCTTTGTTTACAGGAGGGCCAGGTAGTTCCAAGCCCTTAGAGCAGGAAGATTAGTGTGGATTGTCTTCTTTTTTCTATCTTGTCTTTATGAAGATTATGGTATGGAATGTGAGGGGTGCTTGAAAGCCCTCCTTTTACTCTACCTTTTGCCACTTTGGGCAATTATAAATCCTGACATGTGTGTGCTGTTAAAAACTAGACTTTCTGGGCTTGCGTTGGATCAGTTTTGACACCGTATTCAAGGAGATTGGTGTTGTTTTGCAATCAAATCTCAGGGGCTATCGGAAGGTATCATTATTGTATGGGATAGGGGGTGGCCAGGGTGGATATGTTCAACCGGTGTTCGCAACAGGTGTCCATTGTCATTTCAAAAAATTATGGGCCTACTTGGTTGCTATCTGGAGTCTATGCGAGTACCAATTATAGGCAAAGAATAGTCTGACAAGAAATTTTAGTTTTGATGGACCAGGATATTCCTACAGTGGTTGTAGGGGATTTCAATTATGTTCTTGCTACGAAGGATAAAAGAGAAGGTCGGCCCTTTGTGGAGGATGTTACTTATAGGGAATTTGTCCAATTTCTTCATTCTAATGGTCTGGTGGATGCGGGGTTTATGGGGCCTTGTTATACTTGGTATAATAACAGGACGGGGGCTACTAAAGTCTGTGAGCATATTGATAGGGTGTTTGCTTCTCCGGACTGGCTCCTCCTACACCCTAACCATCAGGTCCATCATCTTCCTAGGATTGCATCTAACCACTGTCATGTCCTTACTACGACTGTTTATGCCCCTTGTCATGCTCCTTTCAGATTTGAGAAATTTTGGTTAGCTTATCCTGGTTCTTGGGATATAGTCAGGAAGGTGTGGAGGTTACCTATTCGGGAAGATATGCAGTATCGAATTTTCTGCAGGCTCTCTTTAGTCAAGCATCGGCTCCTTAGATGGAACAAGGAAGAGGTTAGGAACTTAGCATCTTCCTTGTCTTCTGTGGAGACATCCATTAATGCTCTCCAAGAAAGGGAAGGGGGTCTAGGTGACGAGGATTTGGCAGCTCTTTGGCACTTCCTGGCTATGCATCATGCCCTTCTGAGTCAATAGGAGACTATGTGAAAACAAAAATTTAGAGTGCAGTGGTTGAAGGAGGGCGACAAATATCCGGTTCTTTCATCGGGCTACTATTGTTCGCTGACACAGGAACTGCATCCGGGCGGTGCGATCTTCGGAGGGGAGGTGGTTGGAGGATGCGGATGAGGTCAGGAGAGAGATTTTCACCTTCTTTTCTTTTAGGTGGGTTGGACCCCGGGAGGATCCTCTCTTCTTTCACTCCCCTCATCCCGAGACTCAGGTTTCTGAGGATGAGATGGTCGACTGCTTAGCCCTATTTCTACTGAGAAGATCCGATATGTTCTTTGGTCTATGGATGAGGACAAAGCACCAAGGCCTGATGGATTTTCTCTTTTATTCTTCAAGAGGTATTGGTGTATCATTTGGAGAGAGGTTGTCTCTGCCATTCAGGAATTCTTTGCTAATGGCCATATGCCTGACACTTGGAAGCAGACCTTTATTACTCTTGTCCCAAACATCCTGATGTTTCTGAGCCGGGTCACTTCAGGCCTATCAGCCTATGTAATATCTTATACAAGTTATGTGCCAAATGTTTGGCTAACAGGATGAAGCCTATTCTTTCTAAGCTTATTTTTCCTGAGCAGAGGGCTTTTGTTGGGGGTCGGTGTATCTCTGACAATATTTTTATAGTGCAAGAATTTATGCATGATCTTCGAAGAGCTCCTGCAAGGCGGGCGTTGATGGTAATCAAGCTCGATATGGAGAGGGCTTATGATCAGATATGCTGGAGTTTCTTGGAGACTGCTCTAGTGGACTTTGGGTTTCATCAAGGGTGGATTGACCGGATTATGGCATGCATCATTGATCCTGCTTATGCTATTCTTATCAATGGGACTCCTTCGGATTTCTTTCACTCAAATGTTGGTCTTCGTCAAGGTTGCCCTCTCTCCTCATCTATTTATTTTATATGTTGATTCTTTGTCGCGAGCTTTGTGGGTGGCGGTGCGGGATTTGGCTATTCAGTCGTACTGTCTTGCTCCTGGTGCTTTCTCGATCTCATATTTGTTGTTTGCAGATGACTGCCTCTTGTTAGGCCATGCCTCAATGGTGACAGTGGTGGGCTTCTGGTCAGTTCTTGAGCAATACTGTTTATCTTTGGGTCAGAGGATTAATCTTTATAAATCGGAGATCCGCTTTAGCCCGAAGGCTCATTCCTGGCCATGCCGCTCGATCTAGGAGATTTTGGGGATTGTGGTTCACGATGGATGTCTTCATTACTTAGGAGTTCCTATTTCGGGAGGGAGACCGTGCAAGTCAGAGTGTCATTGGATGGTCCATGCTATTCAGGAGAGGGTGGAGGGTTGGCAGGATAGAGCCCTTTCTTCTATGGGCAGGGTAACCTTGATCAGATCAGTTCTCACTTCTCAACCTATTTTCTTGCTCTCCAACACTATTATCTCCAAGTCTATCATCCTCAAGGTGGAACAAACTATCCGTTCCTTTCTTTGGTCTTCTTCGACTACTCATCAAGGAGTTCATTTGTTGGGATACAGTGTGGTCTATCAGCTGACTCGGGATGGAGGCCTTCGATTTATTCTCTGGGGGTGACGAGGAAGGCCCTGATAGCGAGGCATGTCTCTAGACTCATATTGGGTCTGGAGGCTCTGTGGACTTCTATGATGAGGATGTGATATGGCCCCCTTTCCTTGGTGGCGGATGGAGAGCTTGGTACGGCCCGCCAGGGTTCTATCATGTGGAAAGAGATGAGACAGAGGGTCACTGCTGTTATTTCCCAGGTGAGATGGGTTATTAGTGATGGTAGATTGATCAGCTTCGTGGATGATCCCTGGATCTCAGAGGTCCATTTAGCCCGGTAGCCTACATTCATTGCCATGGATGATTGATTATGACATCAAGACTGTTGCTGACCTCTTGTCTAGTGATGGCTCTCAATGGTGTTCTATTTTGGTCATTCGGACCTTTGGATCCATTTTGGGAGCTAGAGTCATTTCTATTGTTTTTCCTGCCCATCCTTGCACAGATGTTCGTGTCTGGAGATCTTCTGTTATCCCTAGAACTTCTCTATATGGTGCCGTAGAGGAGTTGTCAGATTGGCTGGATCTGGTCCTTAGGAGTGCATCCAGGGTGGCCTTCTTTCTATGGAAAGTAGCCTGGTGTCACCTCCCTATAAGGGCCCTCCTTTCTGCTAAAGGGATACAACTCCCTCTATCCTGCCCAGCCTGTGATGAGGATGCGGAGATCATTGAGCACATCTTATTTACTTGTCCAAGGGCTCGGCATGTCTGGAGGGCAGTGGGGTTGGACTTCATTCTAGAGCATTTTGAGGATCTGGTGGCTACTTCCCTAGACCATCTGAGGTTGCGTTCTACCTCCTTCATTTTTGATTGTCCAGTATATGTAGCTTATCATATCTGGCTTTCTCGGAATACACTAGTCTTGAGTTCCTTAAGGTGTTCTACCATAGTTCTTGCTGAGAGAGCTCGGGCTCATATGGAGGAGTTCCAGACGGTAACTATGGCATCCACGGAGACTTGGGATTCTAGTTTCGCTCCTCGAGCACCCCGGAGGGTTTTTATTTCTTGGAAGCCCCCTCCTCCAAGGTATGTCAAGGTCAATTTTGATGGTAGTGTCAGAGATACTGACGGTGGGGTTGCCTTCATGATCAGGGATTCTAGCCTGGGCATTATTGCCGCTAGGGGGTGCCATCTTATCGACTCTACTGTTCTCCAGGCGAAGCTCACAGCGGCTTGGTCAAGGATTCAGTGTGCCTGTCGATTTCTTCGATCTGATCACCTTATTATTGAGGGGGATTCAGCCATAGTTATTTTATGGATTAAAAGGGCAGTTCATTCTTCTCCTACTCATTCTTTGATCCGCTATATTGCTCTTTGGTTACGGGGTCATTCCTCTTTTGTTATTACGCATGTGTTTAGGGAGGCCAATATGGCAGCGGATTGGGTGGCCTCCTATGTTGCAAGCCATTCAGGACAGGTTCTATGGACCTAGTTTGGTGAGATGCCTACAGCTTTCAAGAATTATAACTTTACTGACTTTTTTGGATATATTCATACCAGATCTGTTGGTTGAATTATCTGTCTTTCCAAAAAAAATATTTTAAAATAAATATAAATTTTTTATTATAAAAAAATTATATTTATCTTAGAATATTTATATTTATTATGAAATATTTTTTATTTATTTTTTTATATTTATTTTATATTATTAATATAGTATTAATTTTTTATGTTTTATGCCTGAAAATTTATGTAAATCAAATGATGGGTATTTGATTGAATTTGACTCTAAATTTATTTGAATGTAATCGAGCCTATTTTTCTCATGTTCATATGGAGCCCCCGCTTTTTGCTAATATTTTTTATATTATCTACTAAATCTTGATTCTTTTATCTCTATTTTTTATTCTTCTTTCTCTGTTACGGGTTTGTTCAGAAGTTGACTACTTTTGGTTGTAAGATAACGGGAGAACTGTTGTGAAATGTGGCTGCCTGTTTGGTTTTGGTTGTTGCTCTCAAGGAACCAAGGCGAGGGAGAGGAGGTGAAGCTCTAGGTGTAAACTTTGTTTTACAACTTCCCCAAAAATAAGCTACCCAGGCTAACAATCATTTTGGACCTCTGACTAAATAAATTTATCCATTACTTTTTAGATGGTGTTTTGGCTGGTTAATTATATAACTTCAAGTTATTCACCTTTTATTCTACCAATACCAAAAAGTTATTCACCTTTTAGCTAGCAACTATACATGGTCTCAGAAGTTTTTGCTAGGAGTGATGGAATAATTTTAATCCAGCAAAAAGAATAATGCCATGGGTTTTTGCTATGTATATACGCATAATTCTCCTGTCATTTGGTAAGAGAGGATTGGTGTCACTCGCGGACGTATTGCCAGATCAATAGTTTCATGCATGATGAAATTTTTATACGAGCATAATAAGAGCCTTTAAACAATTTTCCAAAAAAATGGGAAACATTGCTCTTTTTGATTTTTCCCCATTTTTTTTCCCTTTCCAGTTATCCAAACCAATTCCAAACACACAACAATTTATCAGTAACTCATGGTAAATGGGCTTTGAAAAAGTAACAAAAATTAGAAATATCTAGCATTTTTATCCCACAACCAAATACAGTCAAAGCATCGCCCGAACATATTATTGCTGAAAATGGTTTAGGTAGCAACTTATTACTACCACAATATATAACTGGATAGATGACGACCATGTAGTTTAGATCCCACACACCTTAGCAAATCTCTCTCTATTTTCTAAGTCATAAAATTGATGCCAAGCTCCCAGGGTTATCCTTATTATCTTCCATCCATCTGAATTTAGTGATTGCAATACATTGCAAGATAATTGTTCCCATTAATAAGTTACCGGCAACTCAAAAATTACATGATTTCCAAGTAATTGCATAATATCATTAGCAATGCCAAACCTATCATACTTGTATAAAGAAAACCAGCTCTCGTAGCTTTACTCGCTCAAGAATCATCATCAATAGAAATTCATGTATATAATAACAAAGTATTACATTTAGACTTTCTCCATGGTGGTTTTCTTGGTTAAGTTCAATTGTTTAGAAAAGCATTTCGAAAAATTGGGTTCTTTCAGCGACGTGGGTAGTAGAAAAATCAAAATAACATAGAGAAAAGAGAGAAAAAAAAAAAAAAATCAAATTCAGTTTATTGGGTATTTCTTTTTTGTCTTTCTTTTCCATATCATGTCGAATAACCAAATTGCCGAGGCTAATTCTTTAGTAAAGCTTGGAGAGTCGATCATAGATGGGTCTTCTTTGGGCTCCGCGTCTCCCGGCTCTACCCACCTTGTGACCGTGGCCGTGTCTTCGGTCCAGCGTTGAGGTACGCTTCGTGCCAAACATTTCTGTATGAATGCATCGCCACATCCTCCAATTTTTAAGTCCAATGTCGCCGGTCGTGACTGGGGAACGGAAGCACGCCGTGACTGGCGGAAGAATGGATAAGTTCCCGAGCACATCTGCCGGTAGTTGTCGAAAAAAAGAAGACTTCGAGCATCCTTCCAAATGATTTGGATTTCGAGTTTGAGGTAGGGTCATAGCCTCGTAGGTTAATTTAAAAAACACGATGCCTGAATTTAGAAAAACGCAATTTGAAGTAATACCGAATATTGAAGAGATCTATGCTTACCCTCTCAAAGTATTTTTTTTTTTTTTTAAAAAAAAAGGGGGGGGGGGGGGGGGGGGGGGGGGGGGGGGGGGATCCTAGGCATTCCTAGACGGCCCCCATCCCAGTCAGGGAATGTTCGATACACGGCGCATATTATTTTTCGCGGCCGTTCCCTATTCAAAGATGAATACGTCAACCTGATTGCCACTAGTGACGGGTGAGTGAACGAAATTTTAC
This sequence comes from Areca catechu, assembly GCA_021397845.1. Lineage (NCBI taxonomy): Eukaryota > Viridiplantae > Streptophyta > Magnoliopsida > Arecales > Arecaceae > Areca > Areca catechu. The sequence goes on along the minus strand of CM038042.1, from coordinate 139,343,826 downwards.
TGACAAGGACTCCAGGATTATTTAAAGTATATTTTAAACATCGCATCCAATACCAATAATGGGGACTGACATGTTCTGATAAGTAATGTCGCAAGGGGCCACAGAAAAGAAAAAAAAAAGGGGGGGGGGGGGGGGGGGTGTACTCGAGTCAACTAGAATCAGGAAGGCTTTGGCCTTGGGATACATCATCACGAATATATTTAATTTATGTGAACACCAATTCTTCTCGGAAAAACCGCTCGAAAATTCACTTAGGTATTTCCCACCGATCATGTTGTTTCATTTAATGGCACACTTCATGAAGCCAGATTAAAAGGAACAATGATAATAAACCAAAATAGATGAGTGACTTCTTTTGAGTCCCTCGTAGATATAGAACATGCGACATCTTAACCTCCGCTTCATCTCTTATAATATATTTAATGGGAACTTGTAGCATCCATGCTCGATGGTCTCCCATTATTGGGATATGTCAGTTCAAGCATTAACCAGCCATCGATTCGATCGATCGAAGACATTTCTTCCGAACTAGCCAAAGTCCTCAACTTCATCTAAAAAACTAGCCTGTAGTCTCAACCGAAGACATGATCTTCGTCATTAGACGAAGACTCAACCTTCGGCCTATGTCGAAGACACAGTCTCCAGCCTACAACGAAGACGGAGCCTCTGACCTACGCCGAAAATATGACCCCCGATTTATCTCAAAGGGGCCCGAAGACAAAGACGTCCCTTCGATTCGACTATAGAAACTTCTCCAAAAGAGAAGTCTGAAGACAGATCTCCAATGTCTCAGATCCCCACGAACGCGACGAATAGTAGTTACCATCAACTACCTGATTATCTACAGGACACGATCTTGTTACGTAACTCCAGCAGTAACGTTTCTGGTCTAGACAAAGCCGTTTAATAACCGTCCACGATTATGGATTGAGGGGAAGGGATTAACTCTCCCATCGTAACTGCAGGAGGGAGAATGGAGCCGCAGGCCGGGCAACTCATTATAAATAACGGTAAGAGAGGACACTCAAGGTAAGGGACATAATACACTCTTGAACATACCAGAGTCTTCTCCTCGCCATCCTCAGAATCTTCTCCATTTTGTGGCTGGAGCCCGCCTCTGACTTAGGCATTGGAGTGTCCCCCGCCTGAGCAACTCCGACCACGAATTTGTTTTGTAGGTGAACCAGGGAGCGAACCTGGAATTCAGTAGCTCTGCCCGGTCGAAAAGGGACTCTACGCCAACAGATTAGCGCGCTAGGTAAGGGGTGCACATCCATTGTTGAGCTCCCCTCCTTAAAAAAAGGGAAAGAACAAAAGTTCTCGATGGCGAAGGGAAAGATTCAAATCGTCTTAACCAGTCAAAGTCATGTTCCTTCTCAGGGGGGTGAAACCCCAGTAGAAAACGACGTTCCCACTCCCACACTTGTTGTGGGACAACAGCAGTTCGAGCATCTCCTGAACCAGGTCAACACTCTCACGGCCATGGTTCAGGACTTTCAGAATAAAGCTTTTCAGGTGGGGCATCCGCCAGCCACCTCCAGACACAGCTCTCAATCCTGGAGGAAAAGAGGCCCTCGAGAGGGATCTGCTCATCTTCCCCTCCACCCTCGACCCTCCCTTGAGGGTCGAAGTTCATTAATGCTTGGGCCCATTGACTCCCTACAAAGAGGGAAAAGACCTAGGCAAACTCCCTCTCCTTCCTCTGAAGACTCCGCTCTCGTGAAGATTCCGTCGAAGCGAATTCTTCCTGATTACGAAGGGAAGATTAAAGCCATCGAATCGGAGATGGCAAGAATCCGGGAGCAGAGATATCATAACAATTTAGCGATGTATTATCTGCACCCTCCTTATACCGACCGCATCATGGCCGAAGTCGTCCTCGGCACTTTAAGATGACACCTCCGATCCTTTCGATCATTTGAGCAGTTTCAAGGCCCACATGATGATCCAAGGAGTTTCGGATGAGACGCACTACCTCGCATTTCCAGCCACCTTGAAGAAAGCTACTCGGATATGGTACTCTAGCATATGACCAGGTACTATCGATTTCTTTTTCGAGTTAGAAAAAAATATTTGTCTTGCATTTCAGGACCTGCCACAAGACCCTCCGCAATACGGACATCATGTTCCTCCTTCATCAGAATGAAGGAGAAAGCCTGCGAGATTACATCTCCAGGTTTAATTCTGCTACACTCGAGATCCCCGATCTCAACTAGCACGTAGCCATGTCTGCACTGAAGAAGGGGCTTCGTATGTCCAGACTTACCTTTTTCCTGAACAATAAGTTTTCCAAAAGCTATACTGAGCTCCTGTCGAGAGCTCAGAAATACACCGACGCCGAAGAGCAAGCGACAAATCGATGACTGACTGAAAGGAAACCCCCTTCAAAGAAAAAGAGCGACAAGGGACAAGGTCCCCCTGCTCCCAACAACAATAACAATAGATACACTGACCGACGACAGAGCCCCAGGCTCAGAGTATCGGGCGAGAGATTCGACTCCTACACCCCCCAACCTTCCTTGAGAAAAGATCCTCTTGGAGATAGAGAAAGAAAACTATCTCCAACGGCCACGTCCCATGAAGGCATCCTCTTCCGCAAGGAACAGGAACAAGTACTACCGATTCCACCGGGACCATGGCCATAATACTGAAGAATGCATCTAGCTGAGAGATGCTATAGATGATCTAATCAAAAAGAGGATATCTAGGGTGGCATGTTGGTCGCCAATGACCTCGATTCGAAGCTACAGCTCCCCAGATAGCCCCTGAAGAGGTTAAACTGCCAAATCAAAGGCCCACCAATGGAGGCGTGGGGATGATACATCGACCCACCAACTGGAGAAGAGATGAAGACGATGCCCTGAAGTGGCTTAAGGACAATAACGCTATTTTCTTCTTCGATGACGATCTCGTGGGAGTTCGGCTCTTGGACGACGACCCTATTGTAATTTTGGCCATTGTGGTCAATTACGATATAAAACAAATTTTGGATGATAATGGAAGTTCGACCGATGTCTTAATCTACGATGCATTCTCTCGGATGTGCTTGCTTAAAAACAAACTGCGAAGATCTCCTATACCACTCACCGGCTTTGGGGATAATCAGGTCAATGCCGAAGGAAAAATAGTAGCCTGTGACCCTCGGCACCGAACCCTGACAGAAGACACTCCCAATCAATTTCACGGTGGTCCGAACCCCTTCAGCCTATAACATTATTCTGGGACAGCCCGCCCTGAACAGATTGCGGGCTATAGTGTCAACCTACTACCTCCTGGTACATTTTCCTACCATGAATGGCATCGGAGAGGCCAAAGGAGATCAGAGAACGGCTCGACAATGCCAGGTAATTCAGGATAAGCACTCCAAGGATCCTACAACTTGGGATCAGTTAGATCTGAGAGACCCAACTGTAGATTCTGGTGAACCCATGGAAAGAACCATTTCGGTGCCATTGACTGAAGACGACCCCACCAGGGTCATACAGATCGGAAGCATGCTTGATGAAAAAACCAAAATGGAGTTGATCTATTTTCTTAAAAGTAATGCTGACATTTTCACTTGGTCAACTTCGGACATGCCAGGAATTCCAGCCGAAGCCATCACTTATCGGCTGGAAGTTGCTCCTGAATATAAGCCGGTCCGGCAGAAGAAGAGGAGCTTTGCTCCTGAAAGACAGAAGGCAATAGATGAAGAAGTAAGCAAGCTCCTCAAGACAGGGTTCATCCGAGAAGCCCATTATCCTGAGTGGTTGGCCAATGTGGTAATGGTAAAGAAAGCTAACGGCAAGTGGAGGATCTGCATTGATTACACGAACCTCAATAAGGCTTGCCCAGAAGATAGCTTTCCTCTCCCAAAGATCGACCAACTGGTCGATGCCACCGCCGGCCACCAACTATTAAGCTTTATGGATGCTTTCTCTAGATACAATCAGATCCGAATGGATCCCCAAGATGAGGAGAAGACGGCCTTCGTCACCGACAAAGGTCCGTATTACTACAAAATGATACCATTTGGACTCAAGAATGATGGGGCGACATTTCAAAGATTAATCAACATGGTGTTCAAGGAGCAACTGGGAAGAAATATGGAGACTTATGTTGATGACATGATCGTCAAAAGCCTTCTTAAAAAAGATCACATCAAGGACTTGGAAGAATCATTTGGCGCTCTGCGACGCCACTGCATAAAGCTAAATCCGATGAAGTGCACCTTCGGAGTAACTTTGGGCAAATTTTTGGGATTCCTCGTTACCAAACGTTGGATCGAGGCAAATCCTAAAAAAATCCAGGCTCTCAAAGACATGAAGCACCCATCCTGCAAGAAGGAAGTGCAACAACTGACAGGAATGATCACCTCATTAAGCAGGTTCATCTCTCGGTCAGTCGAGAAGTGCCTTCCTTTCTTCAAAACACTTCGGCAATCTCGAGGTTTTGAATGGACCGAAGACTGCCATGATGCTTTTGAAGAACTGAAGAAATACTTGGAGACCCCACCTCTACTCTCTAAACCTCAAGAGGGGGAAACGCTTTACTTATACCTCTCCGCTTCGGACGAAGCGGTCAGTTCAGTCCTCATCCGAAAAGAAGAAGACGACTCCCATAAGCTGATCTACTACATCAGCAAAGTTCTTCACGATGTGGAGACGAGATATTTGAAAATGCAGAAGCTGATCTATTATTTAATAATTGCGACAAAGCAACTACGGCCTTACTTCTACGTCCACGCCATCGTGGTGCTGACTGATCAGCTCCTCAAGGCCGTTCTCCGATGCCCAGACACTTCGGGCAGGATAGCTAAATGGGCTATGAAGCTGAGCAAGTTCGACATTAGTTTCTGGCCCCAATCGACTATGAAGGCCCAGGTACTTTCAGATTTCTTAGCCGAATGCACCTGGAAGTCCGAAGACAAAGCACCTCTACAGAAGAAGAAACCTCGAAGCACATGGAGTCTGTTTGGGTGCTCCATGTGGACAGAGCCTCCAACTCCGTCGGGTGTGGAGTCGGTCTCATACTAACTGAACCAGATGGGCATACGGTAGAGTACGCACTCCGATTTTCCTTCCGTGCTTTGAATAACCAAGCTGAATACGAAGCCCTGCTTACAGGACTTTGGATCGCCAAAAGCTTAGGAGTTCAGAGACTCTAGGCCTTTTCAGATTTCCAGTTAGCGGTGAACCAAGTTCAAGGAGAATATGAAGCCAGAGACCCCACCATGGTACAATACATGGAAAAGGTACAGGATTTATCCTCCCAACTAGAGTTCTTCAAAATCATGCATGTCTCTCGATCGGAAAACTCCAAGGCAGATTCATTGTCCAGACTTGCTACCACCACTCCAGAATCCCTCGGTCGCACCTTCGTTGAACACCTCGAAGCCCCAAGTATAGTTGAAGAAACTATGGAGGTGCACCAAATTGAGACCGAGCCAAGTTGGATGGATCCTATTCTCAAGTTCTTAAATGAGGGCGTACTGCCATAAGACAAAGCAGAGGCTAAAAAGATCCGCTGGATGGCGTCCCAATATGTCATCCTAAACGGAGCCCTATACAAAAGATCATTCTCTCAGCCTCTGCTGAAATGTTTGGGATCGTCGGATGCAGACTGCACCCTGAGGGAGGTTCATGAAGGAATATGTGGTGATCACCTTGGGGGCAGGTTACTATCATACAAAATAATACGTCAAGGATACTACTGGCCCTTCATTCAAAAGGATTCAGTCGACTTCGTACAGAAATGTGATCAATGCCAGATGTTTGCCAACATCCAGAGATAACCAGCGAGTCATTTGACCCAGCTGACAGCACCCTGGCCCTTCGCCCAATGGGGCATGGACATCCTTGGCCCATTCCCATCGGTGTCTGGGCAGAGGAAGTTCCTCCTTGTGGTAATCGACTATTTTACTAAATGGGTTGAGGCTGAACCATTGGTTCACATCACGGAGGGTAAAGTTGAGAACTTTGTCAGAAATTCTATTATATTTTGGTTCGGAATTTCATACACAATTATCACCGACAACGGGAGACAGTTCGACAATCCGAAGTTTAAAGATTTCTACACATGGTACCATGTGCAACATAGGCTAACTTCCATCGCCCATCCGCAATCCAATGGAAAAGCCAAAGTAACTAATCGGACCATTCTCCATGGCCTGAAGATAAGGTTGAACGCTGCCAAGAGACTCTGGACCGAAGAGCTGACCTCCATTCTCTGGGCATACAAAACGATCCCGAGAATGGCTACTAGCGAATCTCTGTTCAACTTGGCATACAGTACCGAAGCCATCCTCCCTATCGAAGTCTCCCTCCAATCTCTAAGAATCGACAGATATAAAGAGCCTGAAAACTCCGATCGCATAAGAGTTGACCTGAATCTACTACCAGTACTAGGCTCCAGGCTCAAATGAAAATGGCAGCATATCAACAAAAAGTCACCAAATATTACAACTCCAGAGTAAAGGAATAGATTTTTCACACAGGGGACATGGTGCTATAAAGAGCTGAAGTGTCCAGGCCGACTGATCAAGGCAAGCTTTTCCCCAACTGGGAAGGACTATATCAAGTTGAAGAAGCCATACATCCAGGAACGTATCGACTCAAAACCTTGGATGGTAAAATCCTGTCATGGCCATGGAATGTACAAAATCTTTGCAAGTACCATCAATAAATAGACCCCTAGAATCTTTTGTGCAAATCTATCCAACTTTAAATGACCCATTGCACTAACAGGATGACAATGGTTTCAACAGCCCGATTGAAAGAATCGACTAACGGCGCGAAGGAGAGTCTGATGCACTCGCCTTATCTGTATGCCCAACGAGCGCAACGGACGGCCCAATCAGGCCGCTAAAATGATCAAAGGCACAGGGATGGTTTATATAACCTACCCTATGGAAAACTCCAAAAATGTGCCGGGACGGGCCTACTTAGCCTACCTTACACCAAAAAAGGCGCAGGGATGGTTTTGAATAACCTACCCTACAGTAAATCCGAAAATACACCAAGACGGGCTTGAACAGCCTACCTTAATCACGACAAGGATGCACAGGGTTGGCTAAGATGCCCCACCCTACGGTAAACCCGAAGACGTGCTGAAGTGAGTTTGCGTCACTCTTCCTGTCAACATCAAACATTTGATAAAACATCTATCCCTTCCATCTCTTCTGCAGATCCGTAATGACACTGGGAAATCTACATTTTCGACATACCATAAGGTCTACACTTAGTAGTGCTATGAGATATGTTAGTCACAAGAGAGGAAAAAGTACGAAGAAAATTGGAATGCTTCATTTCATTTTCAAATTTTTTCAACAAAAAGAGAGAAAAAAGATAAAAAAAGAAAGCCAAAAACAAGATCATGGAAAAGTGGATCTAGTGACCGCCAGTCAGCCCTTTCCCATGCCGGCGGGAGGCATCGAAGCCCTGGAAGGAGGATGGAGAGGCTCCGAAGTTTCCTTCGGAGTCGGACTCCGACTCTTCTTCAAAGTCGGAGTCAAATTCGTGACCAGGGAAAGGGACAGAGGGCTTAATATTTTCCAAGCCCTTCAAATTGAAGTACTCGAAAGCCTTGTCCTGATGCTCTCGGAAACCCCGGTGGTATGAATCCATGACCGCCTCGGCAACTTCATCTTTGTAAGCAGAAGAAGCCATATAATCCGAGATGGCCTCCACCACCTTCTTCCTGGCCTCCTCCACCTCTGCAGTGGCCATCGCGACTCATGCCCAGGCTTCCTCCAGGCGAACCTCCAGGACCCGGATCCTCCTCTCTAAGCAAGCAATGACCCCATACGGGTCATCACTGTCGCTTCTCCAGGGAGCCTTTGCACTAGGCTCCCCCTCTGCTTGACTGTTGGAGGCCCTCTTCATGGTCGCCTTCTTGAGATCGGAGATATTAAACTTTATTCTGTTGGTGTGCTGAAGCGAGAAGGGCAGTTTTCTAAAAGGGAGTCTGAAACCTCGATGGCCTGTGACAGGGAAAGACAGGGTCCTATTTAAAAGGACCCTGCATCCATGAACGGCCACGGGGAAATGTGCTCCATGCCTTTCCCCAAACACACCAAAGGTTGCCACGTGTTGAGACGACGCCTCAGGACCCAGGTGGCCGCTTGGGAGCGGTGTGATCGTCAATAACTGCCCTCGAGGATTGAGACCGTCGACGCTTCGAGCCCAGAATAGTCTTCATTGTACGGTTACGACATTAATGGCTTTCTCTAAAAAAGGGAGGATATGGCGACACCCAGGATGCGCGAAGATGCGACCGTTCAAATATTTGCATATTCGACACGGACAGCAAAGATCATGCACAATGTTCCCTAATAAGTGGCCAATGAGAAAAAGACACCTGTCCACCACGTCCGTTTCAGGACAGAAGAAATAGTTATGGAGAGTAGCTGACGTCAATGCAACCTAATTGAGATCAGTAATCGGCAGTAGCCTTCCGATCTTACTTTGAAATTCATCCTCAACATCAACATCGAATTAAACAGCCTTCGGCTAACCCCCCAATCAGAAAGGAACAATCCAAAAAAAAATAGACTGACTTGAAAAGACAAATTAGTCATTTATTTCAAAGATGAAAAGCCTCATCCAAAAGGACATTACAGATGGCTGAAAAAAGCAAAAATACAATGGAATTACTTTGTGTCAACCTCTTCGACAGTCGAAACAAGAGTAGGGGTCGATGCTTCCCCAAGCTGAGCCCTGGAGGCTACAGATCTGTCCTCTAGAATGGCGAGCGAGGAGAAGTCCAAGCTTGGGCAAAGCTCTTTGATTTTACCCAGGCAATTGGCATAACCCGAACGGTATCCCTTTGAAGACCTCTCTTCAACTTGTGCAGCCTTCTGGATGGCTACCGAAAGATTTGCCCTCGGCTCCTCAACCCTCCTCTTCGCTTTAGCCAGGCGGGACTTCGGCTCCTCAGCGTCCCGTAGTATCTCCCTCAGCAACAGTTCAAGAGAGACAACTTTTCTCCTTCTCTCCTATGCAATGATCAACACCTTGGCTGCCTGTGCCTGAATGGTGTTAATCTGCCTCTTCAGGGCATCGTTCGAGGCGACGGCCTTGTCCCTCTCTTTCTCTGCAGCGATTTGAAGCTTCTCGGCGACATCTTTTTTGGCTACAGCTAAGGCCATTTGGCTTCGGAGGCCTTCGCTATAGTTGATAGATTCACAAGTATCTTTCTCCAGTAGAGAAAGGTTGCAGGAAATTTGCAGAACAAGGAACACCCACAAAGTCAGTTCAATCGATGAATATGGAGAAATGACATACGCAACGAAGGGCTGCCTGCTGTATTCCAAGGAAGAGAGCAGGAGAGGGATCCCTAGATTCTTGTTTACAGGCTCTGATGACAGGGGTATTGCACCCCACCGGGCCTTTTTCTCCTACAACTGAAGCCACAGGCTTAGCACCTTCAACGCATGGAAAAACCCTACCAACATCTTGTGAACTCGATCTCACAGATGGCTCGACTAGCACGGCCCTCACAGGAGAAATCAGTTCCTCTCCTGAGGAAGAACCTATCTCAATGGGACCGCTGCTCTAGCCTTAGCGCATGGTAAAGCCAACACATATCTCCGCCTTCGATCTGATCTCATCACTTGGAAACCTCTCGTTAGTCTCCCTTTAGCTACTCATTTAAGCTGTGCTAGATTTGGCCTCATAGCACAATAAGCCTTCAGAATGATGCGAGGATGAGGAAATGGGAATGACGTCAGAGATGGCGATGCCAAGTGCAAATGGCACTTGATTCAAGGAAATTCCTTTCCTTATATTGAGGCTAGCAAAATTCAAAAGCCCTCGTTTGCAACGGGCTCCTAGGCGTGCCACGCGCAAACGCTCCAATGGATCAAGGCCTCTACAAGCGGGCTAGGGGAACCACCAAAAGGCTACAGCCACGAGGATCCCTACTCCCCTGCACAGTCATTATGAATTTGACTGCCACTACTCCCAAACCATGACATAATGGTCACTGCACCCCCGGTAAGCTGGTAAGCTAAAGGTTCCCTTTGAGTAGAAACTTTCTTATTTGTTTTGCAGATTAAAAGAAGAAGCCCATACCCGTGGAAATGGACCCCATAGCGGGCAACACCAGAATCACTGGCTCAACTTGAATCAAGCTCAAAATATGCAATGCTTGTGAAGCATTACAACATACACAGAAAAGAAAACGCATTCATTAATTTAGGAGAGTTTGTCGACTACATGCCAAAGAAAAGAAAGGAAGAGATACAATGCCAAAACCTAAGAAATCCCTAAGGATCGGCCGAGAGGGACCCAACATCGCAAGATTGGAGTACCTATCAATCTGCACGGAAAGGGTTTCCCCAACTTGGGCTAGGTCCAGAGAGTCTTCAACTTGGACCCCCTCCTCAGCTTGGGTACCCTCTTTAGCCTGAATCCTATCTTCGGCATGGACCGGGATTATACCCGAGTCCTCGACTACGATTGGGATTCCTTCCCTCAGGTTTGGCGTCTCTTCGGCCTCTTCAGCCTGAACCGAAATTACACCCGGATCTTCGGCTATGATTGGGGTTTCCTCACCCAGACTTGGTGTCTCTTCAACCTCCTTTACGGCCTCGTCCTCCTCCTCTTCTTCCTCCACTATGTCGAAAGCAGGGACACTAGAAAGATCAAGATCAGGGAAGACCGTACTGACCTTAATGAATCCATCATTGAAGCCATGCTGATAGCCATATAGAGTCGCTTCATTCATCTCCTCCTAGAACTGTGAGGACTTTCTAAAATCTGCAACAGCTTTAGCCGCTAGCTCTTTCATGGCTACAGCTCTCTCCTGGCTACTTCGGACTCCAAGACTGCCTCTTCAACTCTTAAAGATGCCTTTTTGGCTCTGAAAGATGCCTCTTCGGCCTTCTTGGTCACTTCCTCAGCCACCTTGGTCAGATCCCCGATCCTCTCCTGATCCTCCTTAGCAGATTGTTCCAGAGAGTCAATCTATTTTCTATTCTTCCTCAACTCTGGCCCTTGCCCTGCGATTGTCAAATGGGCACTCTTCGGCTCACTCTTCAAGCCATGAACTTTGACGTCCGCATGAACAAGCCGATTCTACATGGACTGCTTCAGTTCCTCGACCACTTCCTTTTCAGCCCTGGCCACGTGGAGCTCCTCCTTTAGGCCGTGAATGAGGTTATCGACGTTCCCTAGGCCCTCCTCCAAGAAAGTGATGTCATAGACCAGCTATATCAACAAAACGAGATCACAGACCGAACGACCCTTCAAACAAAGAAAAGACAATGAAGATCTCACCTGTTGCAGGGAGGAAAAGGCAGAATCGAATATTTTGGCGAGGCTCCGACCTCGGATGACTGCCAAATCATGAGGCAGCAAAGTATCTTTTAGCGCTCGCCTAGCCACGGCAAGGACTAATAGACCTCCTATGGGGGAAAGCTCCGAAGAGTCCGCGAGATGGCTCCCGACTAGAGAAGCCTCCCGAACGGGCTCCTTCTCGACTTGCGGTGCCTCGCCCCTATCCACCGCAAGGGGGCAAGGCGGTGGCACATCGACCACCGGAGACGGATTCTTCCTTATTTGATTGGAGAGATAGCCACTGGTAAAGATTCAACTAACTGAGGCCCCATTGGGGCCTCCATCATCGACACCCCATCTCCCCTAGAGGTTTCTCTAGAGGATGAAGTGCTTCTATTCCTCTCAGGATCATTCCTTCGGGCCTTCTTCCGGGCCTCCAACCTTGAAGGGAGAGCCCAAGCTATCCTCTTCTCGAAAGATTGATGGAGCCAGCCCAAGTTAGGCTTCATTCCACCACCTGCAAATAGAAAAACCCCTCTGAGTCGACTGGACTACAAAAGAGATGAAAAAGAAGAGGCGAAAATTTCTGCCATTTATACCTAACGCAGGGAACTCGCTGATCCCTGTAAGATGGAGATTCCTCTCCTCCAACAATCCGCAGATAGGAACGGCCCCCGAATCAGTCAGTAAGTCATAATCAGACTGATCGGCCGCCAGAATCTTTTTTCCATCGTTGGTGACTAAGCACGGCTCCTTCCACTCGCTACTGAAACCCTACGGTTTGGTAGATGACATGAAAATGAAGTTGGATTTCCATCCATGGATGGCGCTGGGCATGTCCTTGATGATCTTGCAACCAGGTCGAGGACTGATCACCCACCATCCACGATCGTGGAAATCTCTCTTGAGAACAAAAAGGGCAGTGAACAAATTGGTCCTGGGGTTCACGTTGGCTATGTGGCACCGAACCAAAAACCCATAGATATTTCGAATGCTATTCGGAGTCAACTGCGCAGGCACTATTTGATATAGGCAAAAAATCTTGATGAAGAAGGGATGCAGAGGAAATCAAAGGCCATTCCTCAAATGGTCTTCGTATATAGCCAGACACCCAACAGGAGGTTTGTTCACCCGTTCCTCATATGTGGAAAGTATCAAAGGAAACCCTTCAGGAACATGATAGTGTTCTCGAAGGTGGGCAACCTTACCAGGTGAAATGGAGCTGGGAACTAACTCCGAACTCACCACATCATCGAACCCCGAGGACCCAACATCTTCCCTTTGGCTTCCTACGGTCTCTGCCATGATAAAAGAACGAAGCAAATAAACAAAAGAAAGATTCTACCTGCGAAAGGGATTGATAGCCAAGAATAGGAAAAGCTGGACTAAAACTGAATGTGCGAGGTTGAAGAAGCTTCCTCAGCTAGACCTTTTCTCCTTCTCATAAAAGATAAAGAGACTCCAAGGTGACATCTCGATAAACGGAACCATTTTTCCAAACCCTCCACGGCCGCTCGAGATGGGTGCGCAATCCCAAAACGGCCCTAAGTTAATTTGACGCGGAATGGACCTAAGGTCATAATTCGCACAAATCGATGGCCAAGATGGAGCGCACTTATCATCCAAGGGACGGGAAGAGGCCACGACCGCCGCTCAGTTCTCAACCAAAAGATCGGCTGAACCATCGCACAACAAAAAAAGGAGAGACAGTTCCTGGCCTGCTCGCTCCTTTTTCACACCCCAATCATGGGAGATAGCTGTCCAGCACCTGATCCTCGAATCAGCCAGTAGTTATGGCAGACGGTCCAATCAGAAATTTTGTAATCATCTGCTACACCATTCTCCAAGGCAAAACGACAAACCAGTAATACTCTCACTCTTCGAGGCAGATCAACGCTTCGAAAACTGAGAGTAAGGGGCAACTGTTGGGATATGTCAGTTCAAGCATTAACCAGCCACCGATTCAACCGGCCGAAGACATTTCTCCCGAACCATGCGCTTCAAACCGGAATGGCCGGAAAAGACCAGACAGCTAACGGACAGGCCGAAGTCGAAGCCCTCAACTTCATCCGAAAAACTAGCCTGTAGTCTTAACCGAAAACATGATCTTCGTCATTGGACGAAGACTCAACCTTCGGCCTATGCCGAAGACACGGTCTCCGGCCTACAACGAAGACAGAGCCTCCGACTTACATCGAAAATATGACCCCCGATCTATCTCAAAGGGGTTCGAAGACAAAGATGTCCCTTCGATTCGACTATAGAGACTTCCCCAAAAGAGAAGTCTGAAGATAGATCTCCAATGTCTCAGATCCCCACGAATGCGACGAATAGTAGTTACCATCAACTACCTGATTATCTCCAGGACACGATCATGGCACGTAACTCCAGCAGTAACGTTTCCGACCCAGACGGAGCTGTTTAATAACCGTCCACGATTGTGGATTGAGGGGAAGGGGTTAACTCCCCCATCGTAATCGCAGGAGGGAGAACGGAGCCGCAGGCCGGGCAACCCATTATAAATAACGGTAAGAGATGACGCTCAAGGTAAAGGACATAATACACTCTTGAACATACCAGAGTCTTCTCCTCGCCATCCTCCTCGTAATCTTCTCCATTCTGTGGCTGGAGCCCGTCTCTGACTTAGACATCGGAGTGTCCTCCGTCGGAGCAACTCCAGCCAGGAATTTGTTTTGCAGGTGAACCAGGAAGCGAACCTGCAATCTAGTAGCTCCGCCCGATCGAAAGGGGACTCTACACCAATACACATGATAACAATGAGAAAACATAAGGATTAAAAATGAATAGTTAGAGAGTCTAAAAAGAAAAAAAAAGAGTTTCAAGGAAAAGAAACAACCATACTTATAAAAAATTTTAAGAAATATATAAAAAACCTAATTTGGATATTTCTTTTCATTGGCACCGTGCATGTTAAATACTTGATTTGTTTGATGACGTGGCCAGAGTTTCTATCAGCAAATGAATAGTTGGGCGCAAAAGATCCTCGGAAACCAACCTCAGCTCCCAATATTCAAACTTGAATTCCATAAAAAAAGAATAAAACATAAAAATCAAACTTGAATTCCATACAAAAATAATATTCAAACTTGATAGACTTGTTTTGTCATGTTTTGGTAGTCAATTTCTACGCGGCAAGGACTCGCATCAATTTGCCATCGGTTAGGAATCCTCGATAGATATTCTAAATATAAATAAGAAACCAGTTAGTCCCCTAAGAGATTGACTTGATTTTCCCAACGGACCCAATAGGTTTGAGGCCAGCGGAGGCTAATTTCTTGAACCCGGAAAAAGAAACAAAGGGCCTTCTTTGGCTCCGCGTCCTGCGGGCTGCTACCGTTCCTGTCGTCGTGTCCTTGTCTCGTGCGTTGGATTTTTTGTCATCTAATTCAAGAGTGGCGTATGGGAAACTGTTACTGTGCACAAAAAGAATACGTATTCCTTTTTGTCATGGAGTGTTTGGCATTATCTGTCCGGTGGGAACCTGAGGTTTTGTTTGAGACTAAATAAAAGCCTAGCTTTAAATTATACAATTCTACGTACGTAACGTACCCCCTGGAAAAAGAATTACTTCATACAATATTAGAAGGGTATGATAGAAGGATACCAATTTTACCCTACTCACTTCAATCGCCATTTTATTAGGGCTATTTCTAGGCATATATCCACGTCGCTATGGGCAAGACTACGTTCCGAGCACCAAACAGCAAATTTTCAAGATATTTAATGAGGTCTAAGTTCATATAGTAAGATGGAAGTGTACATACAAATTCTCAATAAGAATCATGTACGACGTTTAGTCCTACATGATATAATTAATGAAAAATAAATAGATCGATATAGGTAATTAGACATGAGATTTAACAACTTGAGTTCGGTTCTAACTTGTATACAATCCCTTTTCCTAGTTGAACTCAAAATCTCCTCCTTTTCCCTGAACGCATGGTGTTGGCATAGAACCTTCCTCAACTGGGTGGAGCTGTTGGATCGCCGGTTCACTTTCTTGGACACCTGCAAAACAGATTCCTGATCAAATTTTTTCTGATTGGGGACACTCCGATGCCTAAGTCAGAGACGGGTCACAGCCACAAAATGAAGAGTATTCTGGAGAGGATAATGGTGGCAAAAGTGAACTCTATTTTTCCAGGCTTGAGTGGAATTATGTCTTGGCGCTACCTCACGTCCAGGTTGGACGTGATACCCCGATCGAAATAGGTTCTTCCTCATGAAGGGAACAAGCCTCTTTAGAGAGGACCGTTTTGGCAGAGCCATCAAGGAGGTCAAGTACACCAAGCGCCAGTAGGACTCTCCCATGCGCTGAAGACGTAAGCCTGCGGTTCCAGTCACAGAAGGGAGGAGTTCTGGGGGATGTGATGCACCCGCTACCGGAACTGAGAGGCGAGGGTCCGGGGACCCTCTTTCTGCTGTTCTTCCCGGAATATTGTGGGTAGGTGTTGGCACGCCCATTATATGTCTATGTACGTCAGACAGGCTAACCTTGTATATTTTTTTCTTTGGCAAATTTCTCGTGACGTCTCTTTGTTGGAGAAAAACATTCGTGAGTCTATCCTCCTAGGCGATGGCCTCTGGAGTCAGGCGGCTTCAGCTGTAGCTGAAAAAAATGTTGCCGAAAAGCTCCGGGTTGCCGCAGAAGAGGAGTTGGGTAAGGTTGTCGCCTCTAATAGTGTCCTGAGAAGGCAATTGAGGATGCTTGAGGCACAAGCGACAGATGTGGTGGCTGAACTGAGGAAGAAAAGGAGGAAGGTGAGCTCCTCCGAATTGTTGTTGAGAGAGTGCCTTTGGAACGCTGAGGAGTTGAAAACCCAAAAAGGTGAACTGGAGGAGAGAATTAGTAAAATGGAGACGGATCTCCTAATGGCTAGCCAAAGGGCGATTCAGGCTAAGGAGAAGTCTTCCCATGCTGTCAAGGCTTATAGGAGCTCCCAAGCCTTCAAAGACGAAGTGCATGAGGCCACAGTGGAAAGCTATCTCCTCGGTCATGCTGACTGCCTGGGCAAGGTCACAAAGCTTTATCCTAGCTTGAACATTTCTCTGGCCGCCGTTCCGGGTGTCATGGTCGAGGAAATAGGAACTCCAACTAGAGAGGCATCAGCGCTTCCCGCTAGTGAAAGTGGGATGGTCATTGACGAAGCCTCAATCCCTGCTCTGACTACCGAAGTAGCTGATGAAGGATAAGACTGTTCTTTTTTCTTCCTTTTTGCCATCAAATTGTAATGCTTCCTTTTGAAATAAAGGCTTTTCTTCTTTGAAACAAGTGACTAACTTTCCTCGAACTAGTCTTCTTTAGGTCGATCATCTTCGGATTGGTGTGCAGAAGACTGGTCAATTGCTCAATAGTGAGCAACTGAAGCAAGGGATTTAGAGTTCGTGTCTTCGGGCTGGTTGAAGACTGACTCTAAAGTGAACCTGTAGCGCCGTTGGATTGTTTCTAATTCCTTTGGAGCAATCAACCGGTTAGAAAAGGACATGACCGGCCTTTTGGATCGGTGTCAATCATCCACCATAATTGTCCCCTCTGACTCGATGATCGTGCGGGAGATAGATGTCACCTTATGATTGGCGGCAGGTTGGAGAACAATGAGCACATTCTCTGTTGTCAGTGTCAAATGCGCCGGTATTCAAGTGGCCACGCTCCTGCGCGCTTTGGGTGCTGCCAAGTTTTCCTTTCTCGAAGATGGCCATTGATGCCATATCCGCTCGTAAAAAGGCTGCTCTAGATTTGAAGCGTTAGTCTCTTTTTCCGAAGGTGGTTATTAATGACCATGTTATCTCTAGGGAGGTTGTTCTGGTTTCGATGCATTGTTTCGATGCATGGCGCTTTCCGATTGGTTTGGCGGGAGGCGTGGGATACATCCTTTGTGGCATGAAGTGCCGTTAAATAGGACTCATCTTCCCGTTTTATGAAAGCTATTGAAGTAGCAGAGAAGCAAGCCCTTGGCCCCAAAGTCACCCTTCTCCTTCTTCTCCATACTACAAAGTTGAAGTTCAACATGGCGGAACTCCGGGAGATGGCCTGGAAGAGGGCTGCCATCTCGAAGCCGGAAGGAGAGCATAACAGCAAGGTCCTCGAGACGATGATGACTCCTTCTGGCTTGGAGATGCAACTCGTCTAGGGTAGAAGGTGTGGTCCTTGCAGGCCCAACTGGAAGAGGCCAGGGCTTAGGCGGTGGAGGCGGCCGCGACAACGGAGCAAGCTAAGAAGGAGGCGACGGAAGCTATCGCTGAGTTCTTAGCATCGTAGGCCTTCAAGGATGAAGTTGCCAAGGCTGTCTTGGACTCCTATCACTAGGGGTTTCGGGAACATAAATGTAAGGCCTTTCGCTATTACGATTTGAAGGGCTTGGACAACATTAGGCCCTCCATTCCATACCCTGGACAGGAGGAGTCGAAGTCGGATGTGGAAGAGAAGTTTGAAGCCTCCCTTAAGTGCCTCCCGAGGATTCGATACCACTCGCCGACATAGAAAGGGGCCGGCGGCTGGTTCTTAGATCATCCTTTCTGCTACCGCTGCCTTTTCCTTCTTTGTTTTTTTTTTTTGGTCAGTTGTATAGTTTTTCTCTGAATGAATGAAAACACCTTTCTGCAAAAAACGTGCTCCGAGATGGTATGAAGTGTAGACTCTTCAGCACGATAGGCGACTGAAGAGCCTGTAGAACCATTTAGATCGGGTTTGCGGCTAGGACAGGCCGGTTGAGCCATCCCAGTGGCTTATGTCGCTAACAAAGTGGATTGTTTGGACCCACCTTGGCACGTCTTCGGATTTTTCGTAGGGTAGGACATTTAGACCATCCATGTGCCTTCAGTTGGTGTTAAGGCAGGTTGATTAGACCCACCTCGATGCATCTTCAGATTTACTGTAGGGTAGGTTATTCAGACCATCCCTGTGCATTTAGTTGGTGTTAAGGCAGGTTGCTTAGACCCACCTCAGTGCATCTTCGAATTTACCATAGGGTAGGTTATTCAGACCATCCCTGTGCTTTCAATTGGTGTTAAGGCAAGTTGATTAGACCCACCTTAGTGCATCTTTGGATTTACCGTAGGGTAGGTTATTCAGACCATCCCTGCGCCTTCAGTTGGTGTTAAGGCAGGTTGATTAGACCCACTTCGGTGCATCTTCGGATTTACCGTAGGGTAGGTTATTCAGACCATCCCTGCACCTTCAGTTGATCATAAGGTTGCTTGATTGGACTTTCTTTTGCGCTCGTCAGGCATACCAATAAGGTGAGTGGATCAGACCCACATTTATGCTTTTTGGCCAATTTTATCGGATGGGCCCCTGAGACCATCAATTGATGAGAAGACAGGCTATCCAGACTTATTTTCGAATGGAAAAGTCTTCCTTAACAGGAACTTTCATTGATAGTATTTGCAGAGGTTTTGTACATTCCAAGGCTGAGGTAGCATGACACCATCCAAAGTCTCGAGTCAATACATTTCTGGATGTATGACTTCCTTGATTTGGTAGGGTCCTTCCCAATTGGGGGAGAATTTGCTTTGCTCCGTCAGCCTGGATACTTCGGCCCTCCGCAGCACCAAGTCATCAGGGTGAAAGATTCACTCTTTCACTCCGGAGTTGTAGTACTTAATGACCCTTTATTGGTATGTCGTTATCTTCATTTGAGCCTGAAGCCTGGTGCCTTGCAGTAGATCTAAGTACACCCTTCGGTATTCTGAATTTTCGGGTTTCTCATACCTATCAATCCTCAAAAATTGCAAAGTAACTTCGATGGGGAGGACTGCTTCGGTGCTGTACGCTAGGTTAAATGGGGACTCACCAGTAGCCGTTCTGGGGGTTGTCCGATATGCCCAAAGAATGGAATTCAGTTCTTCGGCCCAAAGTCCCTTGACGTCATTCATTCTGATCTTCAGACCATGGAGAATAGTATGATTTGTCACTTCAGCTTCTCCTTTGGACTATGGGTGGCCGACAAATGTCAATTTATGAAGCACATGATATTGGGCACAAAAGTCTTTGAACTTGGGATTGTCAAATTGCCTCCCATTGTCAGTGATTATAGTATGAGAAATCCCGAACCAAAATATAATAGAGTTCCTGACAAAGCTTTCAACTTTTCCTTCTATGATGTGAGTCAGCGGTTCAGCCTCGACCCACTTGGTAAAGTAGTCGATGAAGACAATAAGGAATTTTCTTTGTCCAGATGCCGGTAGGAATGGGCCAAGAATGTCCATGCCCCACTGAGCGAATGGTCATGAAGTTGTCAGCTGGGTCAACTGGGCTCATTCTCAATCTGGTACACCCGTGGAGTTTCTTCAGCTATGCTTAGAACTTCAAGATGTTTAATGAAGGTACGGCTAAGAGAATCCGGAGTAGTAGTAGCGAGCCTAGACAGTACGTCGGCTCGGGAGTTCTTTGACCGAGGCATATAAGTGATTTCAAAGAACTCCAACTGGGAGGATAGGGCTCGCACTTTTTTCGAATATTGCACCATTGCAGGGTCCCTAGCTTCGAATTCGCCTTTGACTTTGTCACCACCAGTTGGGAGTCCGAAAAGATCTAGATCTTCCGAACCCCCAGATTTCTGTAATTTAGAGTCCTGCAAGGAGAGCTTCGTATTTGACCTGATTATTTGAAATATGAAAAGAAAAACAGAGTGCGTACTCCACAGTGTGTCCATCTGGTTCAGCCAGTATGAGGCTACCTCCACACCCTTAGAGTTGGAAGCTCCATCTACGTGGAGTACCCAGATGGACTCCACATCCTTTGAATTGGCTCCTTCCTCTTCGGCCCTCTGCACATCCTCTTCAGACTTCCATGTGCATTTGGCTAAGAAGTCAGATAACACTTGTGCTTTCATAGCCGATCGAGGTTGGAAGTTGATGTCGAATTCACTTAACTTAATAGCCCATTTAGCTATCCTCCCTGAGGTGTCTGGATAGTGGAGAATGACTTTAAAGGGCTGGTCAGTCAGCACCACAATGGTGTGGGCATGGAAATAAGGCCACAATCACTTTGCCGCAATTACGAAGGAGTAGATCAGCTTTTGCATTTTTAAATATCTTACTTCAGCATCGTATAGTACTTTGCTGATATAATAAACTAGCTTCTGGAGATTATCCGTCTCTTTCCGAACGAGGATCGAACTGACGACTTCGTCTGCAGCAGAGAGGTACAAGTAGAGAGTCTCTCTTTCATGTGACTTAGAGAGCAAAGGTGGAGTCTCCAGATACTTCTTTAAATCTTCAAAGGCAAGATGACAATCTTCAGTCCACTCGAAGCCTTCAGATTGTTGAAGTACCTTGAAGAATGGAAGACACTTCTAAGCTGATCGGGAGATGAACCTGCTTAAAGAAGAGATTATTCTCGTCAGCTGTTGTACTTCCTTCTCGCAGGAAGGGTGTCTCATGCTTCGGAGGGCCTGGATCTTTTCGGGGTTGGCTTCGATTCCTCGTTTGGTGACAATGAATCCCAAGAACTTGCCGAATGTTACCCCGAAAGCACACTTCATCGGATTCGGCTTCATTTGATGACGTTGTAATGCACTGAATGACTCTTCTATGTCTTTGATATGGTCCTCCTTAAAGAGGCTCATCATAATCATATCATCAATATAGGCTTCCATGTTCCTTCCTAGTTGTTGCTCGAACACCTTGTTGATCAGTCTCTAGAATGTCACCCCAGCATTCTTCAGTCCAAATGGCATCATTTTGTAGCAGTAGAGACCTTTTTCGATGATAAAAGCAGTCTTTTCTTCATCTCGAGGGTCCATTCGGATCTGGTTGTACCCAGAGAAGGCATCCATAAAGCTCAATAGTTGATGGCTTGCAATGGCATCGACGAGTTGATCGATTTTTGGCAGAGGGAAGCTGTCTTTTGGGTAAACTTTATTGAGGTCTGTGTAATCAATGCAGATCCTCCACTTACCGCTAGCCTTCCTTACCATCAACACATTGGCCAGTCATTCGGGATAGTATGCCTCTCGAATAAATCCGACCTTGAGAAGCTTATTTACTTCATCTATCGCCTTTTGCCTTTCAGGATCAAATTTTCTCTTCTTCTACCGGATCGGCCTGTATTCAGGGACAACTTTCAACCGATGAGTAATTACTTTGGCTAGGATCCTAGGCATATTCAAAGCCGACCAGGCAAGACATCAGCATTGTTCCTGAGAAAGTGGATCAGCCTTGCTTTTGTTTCCTCATCAAGCAAGCTTCCGATCTGCACGACCTTGGTGGGGTCCTCTTTGGTTAATTGTACCGAAATAGTCTTTTCCATAGGCTCACCACAATCTACGGCTGGGTCCCTTGGTTCCAGTTGGTCCAATGTTGTTGGATCGATCGATTATCTGTCCTATATCATCAGACATTGTTGTTCGGCCCTTTGCTTCCCTGACTCCGTTCCTGATGGGGAAACGCACCATGAGGTAATAGGTTGACACTATGGCCAGAATTTATTCAAGGCGGGCCATCTCAAAATCATATTGTAAGTTGAGGGAGTTCGGACCACCGTGAAATTGATGGGGATTATCTTTTGTCGAGGTTCGGTCCAAGGGTTACGGGCAGAATTATCACCCTCGACATCGACCTGATTACCTCCGAACCTGGTCAGTGGCATGGGGGACCTCTATAGCTTGTTTTTATGTAGACACATTCGGGAGAACGCATCATAAAGTAAGACGTCTGCAGAGCTTCCATTATCAATCAAAATGTATCTTACATCATAATTAGCCACAACGATCGATATTACAACCGGATCATCATGTGGGAGCTGAACTTCCACGAGGTTGTCGTTGGAGAAGAGTATAAAGTTGTTGTCCTTGAGCCACTTCAGGGCATCGTCTTCAGCTCTTCTCCAATTAGTTGGCCAATGCAGCATTCCCACATTTCCGTTGGTGGGTCTTTGGTTTAGTAGTTCGGCTTCTTCGAAGGCTCTCTGGGGGGCCGTAACCTCAGGTCGAGATTCTTGGCAATTGATGTATCGCCCCAAGTAATCCCTCTTGATCAAATCTTCGATGGCATCCTTGAGCTGGATGCAATCTTCAGTATTATGGCTGTAGTCCCGATGGAATATGTAGTATTTGTTCCTGTTCCTCGTGAAAGAGGATGCTTTCATGAGACGTGGCCATTGGAGATAGCTTTCTTTTTCTATCTCCATCAAAATTCTCTTCCTAGGGAGATTAAGGGGGGTGTAGGAGTCGAATCTTCTGCCTAGTGCTCTAGGCTTGGGGCTTCATCGTCGATTGGAGTTATTGCTGTTGTTGTTGTTGTGGGGTGCAAGGGCATCCAGCCCCTTGTTGCTCTTCTTCTTTATGACAGATTTCTCTTTAGCCAGTTATCGATTCGTCGTTTGCTTCTCAGCATCGGCGTATTTTTGAGCTCTAGACAGGAGCTTAGCGTAGCTTGTAGGAAATCTCTTATCCAGGAAAAAAGTAAGCCTGGACGTTCGGAGCCCCTTCTTCAACATGGACATGGCTACATGCTCATTGAGATTAGAGATCTCGAGAGTAGCCGAGTTGAACCTGGAGATGTAATCGCGCAAGCTTTCTCCCTTGTTCTGGTGAAAGAGAAAAAGGATGTCCATGTTCCGGGGTATCTTGCGGCATGTCCTGAAATGCAAGATGAAGAGTTTTTCTAGTTCAGAAAAAGAATCATGGTACCTAGACATATGCTCGAATACCACATCGGAGCTGCCTTCTTCAGAGTAGCAGGGAAGGCGAGGCAGTGTAGCGTGTCCGAGGCCCTTTGAATCATTATGTGGGCTTTGAAGCTGCCCAGATGATCGAGCGGGTCAGTGGTACCATCATAGGGCTCCATTTGAGGGACCTTAAAGTGCCGAGGGACAATTTCGACCATGATATGAGGGGTGAACGAGGGGCATGATTTGTAGGCCACGAGCCCGCCATCCTTCTTCTGGTCCTGAAGCTTCGCGACCTCAGATTCAAGGGCCCTGAGCTTTTTCTCGTAATCGGGGTGGGCTTCCTTTGGCAGGTCCCTTTCAGGAGTGGAATCTTTGGAGGAGATGGAAAGAGACTGCCCAGATCTCTTTCCCCTCCGCAGGGGATCAGCTGACTTCATGTTTCGAGAGCTTCTACCCCTGAGAGAAAGCCGATCATGGAGGGAGAGATGGGTAGACCCCTGCCACTGGTCTCCCTTCCTCCTGGATTGATAACTATGCCTAGAGGTGGTGGGTGCCCCACCTGGAGGGCCTTATCCTAGAATTTTTGAACCATAGCCGTAAGGGTGTTAACTTGGTTCAGAAAAGCCTCGAATTGCTGTTGTCCCACAATAAGCATGAGAGGCAGAATATCGTTCTCCATCGGATAATCGTTCATCTCAGAAGGAGGACGATCCCTGCTTGTTAAGGCATTTTGAGTTTTTCCTCTCGCCATTTAGACCTCTTTTTATCCTTCTTTCTCAAAGAGGGGAGTTAGCGATGGGTGCTTAGACCTCCTAGTGTGTCTCTCCCCTACCTGGCACGCCAATCATAAGGTGATATCTGTCCCCCGCACGATCATCGAGTCAAAGGGGGCAGTGATGGTAGATGACTGACACCGATCCAAAAGGCCGGTCAAGTCCTTTTCTAACTGATCGATTGCCCAAAGGAATCAAAAATGATCCAACGACGCTACAGCTTCACTTCAGAGTCAGTCTTCAGCCAGCCCGAAGACATGAACTTTGAATCCCTTGCTTTAGTTGCTCATTGTCGAGCAATTGACCAGTCTTCTGCACACCAATCTGAAGATGATCGACCCAAAGAAGACTATTTCGAGGAAAGTTAGTTACTTGTTTCAAAGAAGAAAAGCCTTCATTTCAAAATGAAGCATTACAATTGGGTGGCAAAAAGGAAGAAAAAAGAACAGTCTTATCCTTCATCAGCTGCTTCGGAAGTCGGAGCAGGGACCGAGGCTTCGTCAATGGCCATCCCACTTTCACTAGTGGGAAGCGCCGATGCTTCTCTAATTGGAGTTCCTATTTCCTCGACCACGACGCCCAGAACGGCGGCCAGAGAGAAGTCTAAGCTGGGATAAAGCTTTGTGACCTTGCCCAGGCAGTCAGCATGGTCGAGGAGATAGCTGTCCACTGCGGCCTCATGCACTTCGTCTTTGAAGGCTTGGGAGCTCTTATAAGCCTCGATGGCATGGGAAGACTTCTCCTTAGCCTGAACCGCCATTTGGCTGGCCATCAGGAGATCCATCTCCATTTTATCAATTTTCTCCTCCAGTTCACCTTTTTGGGTTTTCAACTCCTTGGCGTTCCGAAGGCACTCTCTCAACAACAATTTGGAGGAGCTCACCTTCCTCCTCTTCTTCCTCAGTTCAGCCACCACATCTGTCGCTTGTGCCTCAAGCGTCCTCAGTTGCCTTCTCAGGACACTGTTGGAGGCGACAACCTTGTCCAACTCCTCTTCTGCAGCAACCCGGAGCTTTTCAGCAACATCTTTTTTAGCTACAACTGAAGCCGCCTGACTCCGGAGGCCTTCGCCTAGGTGGATAGACTCACGAACGTTTTTCTCCAACAAAGAGACGTCACGAGAAATCTACCAAAGAGGAAAATATACAAGCTTAGCCCGTCTGACATACATAGACATACAATGGACGTGCCAACACCTACCCGCAGTATTCCGGGAAGAACAGCAGAAAGAGGGTCCCCGGACCCTCGCCTCTCAGTTCCGATAGCGGGCGCATCACATCCCCCAGAACTCCTCCCTTCTGTGACTGGAACCACAAGCTTAACGTCTTCAGCACATAGGAGAGTCCTACTGGCGCTTGGTGTACTTGACTTCCTTGATGGCTTCGCCAAAACAGTCCTCCCTTGAGAGGCTTGTTCTCCTCCTGAGGAAAAACCTATTTCGACCGGGGTATCACGTCCAACCTGGATATGAAGTAGCGCCAAGACATAACTCTACTAAAACTTGGAAAAATAGAGTTCACTTTCGCTACCTTTATCCTCTTCAGAATACTCTTCATTCTGTGGCTGGGACCTGTCTCTGACTTAGGTATCGGAGTGTCCCCCATCGAAGAAAATTTGATCAGGGACATGTTTTGCAGGTATCCAGGAGAGTGAACCAGCAATCCAACAGCTCTGTCCCATCGAAGAAGGTTCTACGCCAACATATGGTATCAAAACTAATAATTAATGATCCTGGGCAACTTTTGACATTTTAAAAGAAAGTACCAAAATTAATAGATCTCATGATGAAGAATGGTAACGTATGGGTCGGTAGAGATCGATCATGGCGTACAAAGTGGGTATGACAAATGGATTTAATGGAGCAAGGTATGGGTTTGAATATAAGCTTGAGCAATGAGCATGATTCATGAAAGAGCAAATTCCCGTAGGGATGCGGTGAAATTAGATTCTTGGAGAGCCAATGATATTGCTGGACTTTGACCCCCTGAATGGAAATATATGTGATAAAATGTGGCTTTCCAAGAGTAGACCATTGAATTAGAGAAGCGTGTGACGTACTAAAAAGAGTAATCGAGCACGGAACTTCAAAAGATAATTAAAATGGGCTTACTTGTGAAGAGTGAGAATGTTAAAGTATCAGGTGCAAGGTTTTGCAATGGAAGATTAATTGATTGATGTAAATAATCGATCCAAAACTTAGAATAATTAATAGACCATAGATAGATTGATATAAATAATCGATCCAAAACTCAGTGGCTTAATTATTAAGTTGAATTGAGTTCTAAGGTTGGGCCATTTCTTAGTTGGAATCTAAACCTCACATTTTCCTCCAACATATTCTACGAACCCTGACATATGCTATACTAACCCTTCTCTTTGATGTTTTTCAGCTTAATAAACACACAATAACCGGAATACTTCTATGATGTTATCTAAATGAAACAAAGAGAGATACACTCACGAGCATCAGGCATGGTTTCATGATAAACACACGATAACCGGAATATGAAGAGGCTAACAAGCCATGTACCCCAAAACTCGCAACTCTCACATAAACCCACATAAATCTTCTATTCTAATTATTTAGACCTTAGCTCTGGCCCTTCATCACGACTACATGATTAATCAAAATAACTAAATCAAAGTATTTAAAATTGTAAAAAAAATATTGAAAAGATGCATATAACCGTCAAGGCAATAGCTTGGTTAATTGAAATCTTATTTCATAATTAATTAATTATGAATTCGAGGCATGACTCTTTGCAGCTCTACTACGACGACTCTTTGCAGCTCTATTATAATGCATCAGGATGGTGTTGAAACATGGTCGGATGGACCGGAGTCATCGTCTCAAAAAAAATGTTAGATGTTACGATTTAAACCCGATTCGAGTCAATGCCGCGACCAGTCCAAGTCTAACTGGTGCCGTACCCGCACAAGGAAGCGTCGCACGCTGCGAGCCGTGTCAATGACTCAAAAAGCCCTCGCCCAAGCTCTTCTCGCGGAAGCATGCGAGAAGCGAGTTTGGAAGAATTTTCTCTCGAAGGTGGCTGCTACGGTCATCGCAGCGCCTTGAACCTTTGAATTCAACCCAACCCCCCCGCCCACCAAGCCCCCAAGCGCTACTCCAGTCAATCTCCAGTCTACATCACCTCACCTTCCTCCCCGGTGCTCCCTCCCTAATCCCTTAAATCCCTCCTTTAGCTCCGGCCTCTCGTCACCTCCTCTCTATATTAAAAACTCCCCCTCCTCAACCAAAACCTTCCTCCCTCTCGCCTTTATTACTTCTTTTGATATTGTTCCAAAGAAGCGTCCAATTCTTGTCACCGATGTCGCAGCCGGGCCATCCTTCGACGGGCAGCGACGGCGGCGGCGGCAGCCGTGCTGTCGGCGTGACGATAAGCAGCGAGATTTTGGTAGCAGCAATCATCTTCCTCTTCATGGTCATCGTCTTCGTCATCTTTCTATATCTCTACGCCAAGCACTACTGGGGCGCCAACCCCGCCCTCCGCCGCTCCCGCGCCCACTTCGTCTTCGCCGCCGCGGATGCCTGCCCCGTGCCGCGCCGCGGCCTCGATCCGCAAGTGCTGAAAGCTCTCCCCGTCACCGTCTACCGGCTGGCGGACTTCAAGGAGGGCCTCGAGTGCGCCGTCTGCCTCTCCGAGCTCGCCGATGGTGAGACGGCCCGGCTGCTGCCCAAATGCAACCACGGATTTCATCTCGAGTGTATCGATATGTGGTTCCATTCTCACTCGACCTGCCCGCTCTGCCGTTGCCCCGTAGGCCCGGAGCCCGAGGGGAATTCGGATTCCGATGAGGAATTGGCTGGAATTCCGTCTCTCGACACTGCTCCGGACGATGCTTATTCTCCGGAATCCGCTGTGTTACCGACGAATGTTTTGTTCTGGGGAACACAGGACAGGGTTAATACTGGCGGGGTGGCGGCGGCGGCGGCGGCGGCCCCAGCTGGTTGGCAAGAAGGGGCTTCGAGTTCTTCGGGCTCGAGGAAACCCGAGGGCATGCTGGTGATCGAGATTCCGAGGCGGGTGGTGGAGGGGTTCCCTTCGCCTATTTCGCCGCTGCCATCGAGTAGTTTCCCGATGGAGGAGATGAAATCACCGGTGTCGGCAAGGTTGAGATCACTGAGGAGGCTGCTGAGCCATGGGAAGCGTGCGGTTGGTGCTTCTTGTAGCCCCAGGGGAGGTGATATCGAGCAGGGATTGGTAGGGTGTGGAGGAGCATCAGGAGAGGGCCGTGCTCGGACTCCGAAAACTCCAATGAATTCGTGAGCTTTGTGACGGAGGATTAGTGTAAAAGAATATAATTCAAGCAGATGGGTGACATCGTTCAGAATGGAGTTTCAGTTGAAATGTTCAGGTTGAGTCTATACTCTATAGGGATGCTAGTTTCGGCTTCCGAGATGTATTTGGTTCCTTGCCAATCATCGGAAGGTGTTTGGTTCTCAGTTTTTGGATCCATATGAAGACAAACCAGCTGCAGCTGGTTCAAAGATGAACTTGTACAGATAGATTCTTTGTTTGTTCTATTGAGGTAATGGGAAATCTTTCGTGTTCTTTAAAGTAGGTCCTTTATTGAAGATGTTCCGAAGTTGTTCCTGGTATGTTGCTTCGAAAAAAATGGAAATTGTTGTATAGGTCTGTTCTCAGAGGATAGAGAATGGATATCCTCTGTAAACATGTTTTCCTATTGTATTTGATTCATTGAGTTAATTGACTTATATTATTGTGAAATCTTGCTTTATTCCTGTGATTCTGTGCATCAAGATCCTAGGATGTGATGTTGTTATTCAAATTTTATCTGCACAGGGTTTAAAATCCCATGCATGAGTATAAAATAACTGGTTCGTGAAAGGGAAAACAAATTCTTTGTGATGGGCTGAGAGTTGTTCTTTGTTGGTTTTTGGTCTATGTTAGCATGTTAATATTTGATACTCTATTTTGTTCTTCTTCTCTGAGCTTTAGGTTTTGCCACCTAACAACGTGAAAATTGCTTCTACAAGGAAAGTTCCCGGGTTCAATTCAGCATGGATGTCAAACAAATAGTCAGCCTAACAAATATAAGATGTTGATATTTTTATTTAAGTCCAAGTAAATCGGTCAACTTCATAAGCATATAAATTAGGAAAAACGTGTTTGTATCTCGACTTAATTTTTGTCCTCATAACTTCTGAAAACTTTTACCACCCTGTTCTAGAGTAATCTGAGTAAATTTGAGCAAAAATTTGATGTTGATAGAAAATTTCCGCTGCTTCCCACCATTACATTATTTTAATTCAGATGTTGCTGCATGTGCTTGTCTATTATTTGTTTTGTCAAATTATACCATATGGTTTTCTATTACCACAAGGACTCTTCTAAAGATAGATAGCAACATATGTATTAAGATATTTGATAGGCTAGACTGCCGAATGAGTTCTGCTACTGTTTCAATTTAGCACATTTGGCTTAAGGAGAAACTAAGGAAATTATTTTATGTAAGCAGATTTACACTGATAAACAGGATAGTAGGTCATCTCTATATAGTGTATTTTGTGTGTCTTGAATCTAGTCATTCTAGAAGAAGAAGAAGAAGAAGTAGGGAGCTTGATTAATATTAGTCATATGGTGCTCAATTAATGGGCAATTAAAATCGCAACTTTAGCACCTTTTGTCTGTTGCTTTGAGTGTCTGAAGGGTTTGTTTTTTATAAAAGAATCTTCTTCTTAAGAATTTATAGGCTACTATTCCACAACTTCTAGATTATCCTGTCTTTGACAGGTTATATCAATTAGTTGTCCTAAATTCATTAACTGAATGATCTTTATTTATTTATTTTTTTGGTAGTTTATGATATCTATAGTAAGAATTTGGGAGAAGAATTTACTGTTTCCTGTAAAAATGGGGATTGGTGAGCTTCAGAATGAACATCTGAAGAAGTCAAACTCTGTATTAGCACATTCATGTGAACAAACAATACTAAGAACTTACGGTGTAAATCTTACCATTTCCATATCCAGCTAACAATCACTTGAAGAATTTGGAAGAAGAATTTACTGTTTCCTGTAAAAATGGGGATTGGTGAGCCTTCGAATGAACATCTGAAGAAGTCAAACTCTGTATTATCACATTCATGTGAACAATTAATACTAAGAACTTACGGTGTAAATCTTACCATTTCCATATCCAGCTAACAATCACTCAATCTTGAAGCCTCCACTTTCTGAGTGTTAGAAAGATGTCAAGCTTTATGAAAGTAAAACCACTTTTTTGCTAGGTTAGTGCATCTTTGCTCCATATGCACAGTGAAACTAATAGGATGAAAAACTCTGTCAACACCATGTTAGCCTGCCTCTTTCTGCTTCTCTTTTGTTTCATTTATTGTAAAACTGTAAATGCAGTCGCTATCTCAGCGTTGCTTCAAATGCAATGTCAGATCTTACTTTAAAGCCTTTTGAATATCGAGAGGAGCATACAAGTCAGCATTGAAAAATCTAATCTGAACATGATCCCCCTTACCTCTTCATAACTTGCTTCTTTTGTATCATGATATTAATATTGGACTGCGTTAATTACAAGTTATTTACATGCTATGTCTCAAAAAAAAAAAAAAATGTTGATAAGAGTTTAAGTGGGCTGGTTTTCTCGAATAGGTTAGGGAGTCTAGCTAGGATAAGGTTTCAGGCTCACTACAGAACCTGAAAATTAACTTTCATGGAGAGATTTAACTGACTCTGAGCAGTCAAGCTATGATGTTAATAGCCTCTGGTTCTTTCATGTGTTGTATTTACAAGTGACTAAGCTCAGCTTGACATTGGCCCAATCTTTGGGCACAGCCTGCCTGAAACCAGTCAGCAACTACTTCTCTGGCTGAGTCAAGAATGTGAAATAATGTGCCAGTTTTGGCTGTAATTTCTTAGATCTTAAATGGTATGTGTAGGTAGTTGTCTCTCTTGCCTATTGGTGTCACAGTCAGCAATGACTTTCCCTTTCCATGTATTTTTTTCTTATTTAATTTCAGTGATACCTTAACCCGTTAAGCTGTTGTAGAGGAGCAAGTTACTAAGCTTACTGTTAGTTATCCTTTCGGAAGGGCTAACAAGGATAAAGTCTTAGGAGGAGCCTTTAGTACGTAGGTGTTGCCATGTAGGCAAGCGACCTCTGGGAATCGCTATGCTAAAAAGATCATGATGCTAAATCTAGGTACATTTTTTTCAGAACTGATGCAGATATATGCTGTCATCCAGGTTGTATCCAGTTTAAAGATCATGGCTGCATTTGTGCTTCTCTTCCTCGATATAAAGCTTTTGTTGACAGAGTATATAGCCATTCACAATAATGAACAGGAATAAGAATATACGAAGATCAGAAAGACTTAGTTGATTTCTGTATCTTGGTTATGTGTGTATCTTGGTTATTGTACAAATGTTGTGTGATCATTCATCCCCTTATTGTTTCAGCAGAAATTTATAGCATCCCTTACATTTTTAAAGAATCAGACAAGCTTATTGAATTTTATTTCCCATCTCATTTCTTTGTTAATATTTGTGAAAAGTAAAAATCTCTTTTGGATTGTATTATAGTAACTGCTTACTCAGTCTCAGAACCAACAGGTAGGATCATCGACTAAGGACCAACAAGACCACTGACTAAGGAGTGATCGGACTATCAGCTACACCACCAACTAAAGAGAAGACGACTAAGTTGGCTATAACGGCGAGCAACTAATACTTCCTAGATTGAGAAACTATAAATAATTGGGTATGATTGGCATGACATCCCTTTAGGCACGTTCACCGGGTAACTACTCGGACCCGACTAACTACCAAGATAGATTTAGTCAGGCATGCTGGGATATAATATCAAGACCCCTCTGTCGACAACAAATAAGCTATCTTGATACCCGAGCACGTGGCAGACACGGACTGGCCTGGCCTTAGCCATCCCAATAGAAATCGTGATAGATAGGATCTCGATAGATGCTGCTATCCTAATAAAAAGATGCTGACAAAATAGATTTTAGGGGATAAGATCCCAATATCCCAACGAAAATATATTATATGTGTCGGAGAAGGCTGCCTCCCAACAGAAATCAGTTATTTTAAAATAACTCTATAAATAGGTAAGCAAGGATCCCAACAAGATAAGCCAACATTATCACTCTCACATACTCATTCAATATTTTCCATCATTTTCAACTCCGACTGTTATAGATCTCATTTTGCTCACTAACTTGAGCATTGGACGGTCTCTTACCAATCACCACCGATGAAGAAACTGTTCTTATAGATCTCTGCTCACAAGATGTCCAAGAGCAGCATCTCATCCCACCAGAGAAAGTCGGGAGATTCTTGGGCACTGCGAAAGTTTCTGAAGAGTGATTTAATGGCAATAGATTGGACTGAATATTTTCTAAAATCCTTCCTTCCGATGGCTACTAGTTGCATGGTATTATTTCAGCATAAAGTATCTGGAGCTCATTAAGCTAAGAACTGATGACAAAAACTAATTGTCAACCTGTTTGTGCACATTGCTCGGTTTTTGCTTACCCCTTGATACAAATAGCCTATTCTTCTGGAAGAGTACAAGCCTTCTGAAGAGGGGATTTTAGGATTCTGTAATCAGAATAACACCATTTTTCCTTCAACTTCAACTGATAATAGGAACTCACATGATCATTATTGTTGCATAAAATGTTTTAGTGGAAAAGAAAATGGAAATCATGGATGTTATAATGTTGAATTACTGTCCGTTCTATTTTCTGCCCTAAAGAAAAACATATGCACTTGAAAGTGGTGGATATTAGCGAATTCTGGCATATATTTTTCCTGTATTTTTTTGTTTCTTGTTATCGTATTCGTTCTGTTTTTGTACCATGTGTGATTCACTTTTCTTTTCTTAAAAAAAAAAAAAAATCTGCCCCTTGCGTTTGACGAGAGAAGGGTTTATGTCCATCGAGAAATATGCTGCATTTCTTTGTCATGTCACTAATCCGGAAAACCATCAGTAAACTAAGCAACTATCTAATGGTATGGCGATCATGTTGTGAACTACCAGATCAGTACTGGTTGGTTGATGGTGAACTGGATTGTTCAGGTCTGATCTCACGAAGAATTGGGAATTTAATCAGAAAGTTTGGAACAACATTTTTTGTTCATTAACATAACAGTTTCATGATTTGATCCATCGGTTTAACATTATTCATTTTTCAAGGAAAGGCCCGATCGAATGCAGTGATTGCAATTAATTGCTGCTGTAAATGCCAGAATCTTCAAAATTCCATCAAATTGGCTCATTGAGCTGATAAGGTTTCTTGTTGCGTTACTGTTCAATACCAAATCTGATCATGCTCTTATTTAGCTTTTTATCTTATTATTATTATTTTTTTCCTCTCCTTTTAAGGCTTTTGTACCCTTTTTCACAATTTTAACGAGTAGATGGCATGTGCCGTGCATATAATTTAGGAAGCGAGAGTGTTCAAGGTGGAGATAGATACCTAGGCTTCAGGTTATATTTGGTAGGTGGTAATTTATCAAGATTACCGGTAATTTTAAACTGGACCCATCAGATAATCTTGTTTGGTATTTTTTAAATCGGTAATCTATGTTGTAGTGGTAATTTGGATTACCCCCGAGATTACCTCGGAGAGGGGTGGCTATCCAGATTACCGGAGATGTGGTAATCTGGTATTTTTTATTTTTACAAAATTATTCTGTCCTTTTTGCTTATGTGAGAATGAAATATTTCCCTTCTCCCTCTCATCTATGTCCTCTAGATGCTAATTGGGATCTCTTCTTAAATCTATATTTTATTTATAAAAATATAATTTTTATATTATAGCTATTTATTAAAAATATAATTTTTAAATATTTTATATTATTAAATATAAAATATTTAATATTTTTATATTAAAATTGAAAATTATTTTTTAAACTAAATAAATGTAAAAAATTATATATAATTTTTTAAATATATTAAGTAATATATTAAATGTATATATATTATATTATTAAATTTAAAATAATATATTTATATTCTACATAAATATATAATTTAAATATATATTATATTATATATAAATATATTTCAAATAAATATACTATGTTATATAAATATATTATATTATTTTAAATATGATATAATCTAATATATTTTTTATAATATATTATATTAAAGTAATATTATATTATAATATATTTTTAATAAATTTGATTTAGGGATATTTTGAAAATTTGAACTTAGATTACTGGTAATCTATTTGTCATACCAAATACAATAATCAATCTTACTGATAGATTACCTGTATATACCAAATACAGTAATCAGCATTACTGGTAATCTATCGAATGGTAATTTATATTGCATGTAATCCAGATTATCATTCAGAATTTTCTGACGATCCATCAAACACAATCTCAGTTCTTTATGGTTGGAGTTTCAGTGCGTGCCATGCTTGATTTTTGAAATCAAGAGTAAATAAAAAAACTGTTTATAAAATAATTACAAATAACGAAAAAATAGTTTAGAAAATAGTGACCAATGGGTAGTGTACAGATACTTTAAAGTCATAAGTACATTCTAAAGTTTGCTTTTTAACAAATAAACTAGCATATTGTATGCATGATTTACGGAATGTTGTTTTTTCTTCTTATTTTCTGGATGTTCTTAAAATGTAATATAAATATATATAAAATAAAATTGATAATGAAATTTAAAAAATAATATAAAATATAAAATAATCTAATTATTTTCTAAAATAATTTCATGATATTAATATTATGATAAATAAATTATATTAGTTTCTGTATTAATTCACCAGTACTAATGAAAAATACTTTCTGTAATAAGTTTAGCTTCTTCTTAATGATATTTATTTTTATGAACTCTGTTAAATAACTGATCTACTAATAACGTAATTAATAGAAGTATCCACACGATAAATAAAGAGCTACGCGCCTTCGCAGAAGAAGAATCTTCTTTATATTAAATATACCCGGAGACAACCACGGAACTTTTAGTTCGGATGGTACTTCCTTGCCCCCTAAACGAGGGGTTGGCGATCCGATTCCAGGCAGCAATTCTCCCCAACCACAGGCTCCTGATTAGTAAATTCCGGATTTCGCAAACGGTGTCCTGATCGTCCGGAAGCCCAATAATTATTTTGTTGAGATGGATGACATTTGCGGACCCACTATCAGTGGTAGGTTCGTGCCAGTGGACGCCTTGGAGATGAGAGGCAAGTGTGATACATGTAAAGCACCATCAATTCTTTAATTGAGACGTAATGGTGCTTGGGGGAACCACGTGATGCACACTTTTTTTTTTTTTTTTTTTTTGGGACCTTCACGCTTTTGGTCCGCATCATTCCGGAGTCGCCTTCCCATTAGTACATGTTAGAACGAGCTGGAATAATAAAATTTTATTATTATAATAAAATTTTATTAGTACATGTTGGAGGGGCGCTTTCAATGCTAAAATTTTATTTTTTAAGTTGAATAATAATTTTTTTATATAAAAAAAATTATGATGTTTGTTGATTTAAATTATGATACCTAGTGATCAATTTTTTCTTGTTCATATGATATCATAATATCGAAAAATATTTTTATTATAAAAAAAAAGTTAAAAAATTTTTAATAATAAAACTATCTTCACTTTATGGTATCTTGTTCACACCAAGAAATATTATACAGGAAGGATTTTTCATCATTTAAACATGCATTTGATAATTTATTTTTTATTATAAATTTTAAATAATAAAAGCATTTTTTTTTATATCTATTTGTGAATACGGTGTTATAACTCTGTTTATAGGATGTTGCAAGACCAAATATATTTTCATCATTAAAAATAATTTAAGTTTTTTTAATAATAAAAATATTCTCGATCTTATGACATTCTGTGAACACTATTATGATACTCAGTTTGTATTCGAGTATCATAAAAAAAAGATATTTTCATCATTCAAATATGTATTTAATTCATATAATTTACTTTTTCTTGAAAATTTTGAATAAAGAAAATGATTTTCCTTTATGACACTTATTTGTGAACGAGATGCCATAATCATATTCAGATTTTATAAGATCAAGAATATTTTCATCATTGAAAAATTTTTAAACTTTTTTAATTATAAAAATATTCCTCAATCTTATGACATCTTATGAATATAAAGATATCATAAGTCGATCATTGGATCTCATAATCCAAATCAAACAGTGTCATAATTTTTCATAAAAGAAGGGCATTTTAGCCATTCAAAATTTTTAACGATAATATTAAACTGCATGCATTAAATATACATTGAAAAATGGGACTTATGCAACCCTTACATGACCTAATAATATTTCATGGTATATTTTTTCTGCATCGCTCATGGTGGATAAAGAATTACTCTAGCACGTATTCAGCAAGTTGGGCTGTAGCACCAAGGGCCTTGGCTTTTGGATATGTACGCAATGCATGTAATTTTATTTTTTTTGTAAATTTAAGTGTGGATTCTTTGTACACCATCATTGATAGAGAAAATGTATCATATCATTTGATTGGATTGTGTAATCTACATTTTTCAACATGTTTGTAATATATACATGTTGCCCATAAATGGAGCCCAAGAAAGA
The DNA here is from genome assembly GCA_021397845.1 of Areca catechu. Lineage (NCBI taxonomy): Eukaryota > Viridiplantae > Streptophyta > Magnoliopsida > Arecales > Arecaceae > Areca > Areca catechu. The sequence continues at coordinate 139,307,544 of CM038042.1, read as the reverse complement.
GGGTGAATTGGGTCTTTCAAAAATTTAAGCAATTATATGCAGGTCTTGAAGTGTTTGTGAACAAAGTGTATTATCACAATGGATATGCAGCGGATAACAGTAAATTAAATGCAAAGAATAAAGTGTAAGTAATAGAAAGAGCAATCACACACAAAACACCAAGTTTTATAGTGGTTCGGTGCTCTCCAAGCACCTACGTCCACTTCCCAAGCTTCTCTTGGAAATTTTTACTATAATCTCTTCGAAGATTACAGCCGACTTATTTTTCAAGGCTCACACGTCAAAACCTAAGTTGGTTTTATTATCTATGCTTACCAACAACCTTACAACTTGTTTTGTCTTCGTGCTCACAAATAAAACCTTAGTTTGTTTTGTACCTTTGGCTCGCCAACAACCTCAACAACCTACTTTTAAAAATCCTTGAAAGCTAGGTCAACAAAGTATAAAGTTAAAGATACAAGAATGAAAGTATAATCAAACTCTCTTCAAAGAGTGAAATGTGGAAGCTTTGAGGCTCTTGTTGATTGCTTGATTTGACTTCTCTTTGAAATCTCTTCTAAGCCACTTTTGGAAAGTTGAGAAGATAGGCTTGTAAGCTTTTTGAATGGAATCTCTCCTTTTTAGTTTTTGGAAGTGAAGTTCTTGGAAGAATATTTGTCTTGTGTATTCAATGGAGTTCAATTCTTCAAGAATGAGTTTGGTGAAGCTTAAATACTTCAAAAACGTTCAAAAAATGGTTTGAGGTCATTGGAGGATCAAAACTAGCCATTGGGAGCTTGAAAAGATGAAATGTGCAACTCAGAAAATAGAGTCGTTGAAGCTGTCAGAACCTGTGAGTCGACACTTGACTTCCAGGTGTCGACACTTGGCTCCCAGGTGTCGACACTTGGTCCTGCAGGTGTCGATACTTAAATTTTAGGTGTCGACATTTAAATTTCAGGTGTTGACACTTGACACAAAAACACTTCAAATAGCAAGTTCTGTATTTTCAAAAATCTCAGGTCTTGAGTCGGTACTTGAATTCTAGGTATCGATACTTGAGTTTCAGGTGTCGACACTTGGCATGCCAGTGAAGAATTTTTGCGTGCCAGTTTCTGAAGTATCGACATTTGGCAATTCGTGAGTCGATACTTGGTTCTGCAGTTTGCCAAAATATGTGCCAAATCTTTCAAAAACTAAAAGATCTTCAACGAAACTTCGAAGCATTTTTTGTAAACCATGATTGATTATCTTTGAGGCCTTTTTCAGTTGAGAAGACTTGAAAATTGCTCAGCTTCATGATACTTTCATTTTGAGAATTTGAGGTGCCTGTATCGTATAACTCATAACTACAATTAAAATGTAAACAATATGTACTCAATGTTTTGTTAGTCATGAAAATCAAGGGCAAAGCCAATAATCTTTCCCTTTTTGATTATGACAAAATCTTGAGTATATAAGCATTCAAAATCAATTTTTAGATATTGCATCCCATAATTATGAATTTAAAGCTCATACAACACAATTTAATAGAGGAGAGGTACAAATTAAGTGTTGAAGTTAAATTTTTTCTCTCCCTAAGTGAGTTGAGATATGAAACATTTCATAATTTAAGAAAATGCTTAAATATGAAAATTGCCTTATATCATATGAGAATGCCTTATATCTTACTCCCCCTTTTTGTCAACATTAAATAATAAAGGGATTAAACTCCCCCTAAATTGATGCATTAAGGCATAGAAATTTGTTAGGGGCCATGATACAAGATTAGATAAGCAAAATTCAACTGGTATCAGAGCCAATGAACAAGATAGGGAGTAACCAAGTACAATACATAAATGATACAAAATTGATACACAGGTAAAGAACTGAAATGCAAGTTTTCATATATATATATATATATAAGTTTTCAGTACAAAATTGCTGATACATTCAACACACACTGAAACATGATACATAAACAAGTACAACATCAGGATAAATATCATGATAACATGAAAACTAATACATAAACATCACTCATCAGGATAGACATCTGTGAGGCTACTCCTCATCAGATGGAAGCTCAAAGTACATAGGACCAGTAATCCTAGACCTAGGAACAAGGGCTCTAGGGGTCTTAAGAATACTATGACTCCTAGTCCTAGTGGATGGTCCAAATTTAGGTACAACCCTGGAAGAACGAGTAGACGGTGGAGGAAGAGTCTTAGCGGGTGTCAGAAAGATGGGAGCAATCAAAATTGGAGTATCACAAGGATCATCAGGATGAACAGCTGGAGTCTGGGTGTCTCGATTGACTATCTCATAATCACCTGCTCGGTCATCACTCCCACCAGAACTGTCAACAGAACCAGTCACTCTGTCGCCACCATCACCATCACCACGAGTGTCATCGTGTCCATTAGGATGGTCATCATCATCATCTGCCAGCAGAGGTGGAGGTGGATCTGAAGATGCTGCTGGAGGTAAAAGTAATCTCAGTAAGTCTCTGATCTCCATAAAACCGGCCTCCATGGTCTCCCGAATACCTGAGAGCTGAGAGTTAGTATGAGCTCTCAAACTCTCAACCTCAATCCTCAGCTGGGTAGACCTAACAGCCAAACCAATAATCTCACTCTGAACCTCTGAGAACTCCTACCTAACAAGCTCCTCAAAAGATGTACCAGTAGCAGAAGGAGGAGCTGTAGAAGGTGAAACAACTGGTGCAGGTGTGACAAGCTCTGGCTCAGTCATTGCTGTTGGTGCCGGTCGAGGAGGTGTATCAGAAGGGCCATATGGCCCTGCCTCTGCCTCTTTAAGCTCATCCTCCTCATCTGGCTCCTGGCTAGACTCCTGGCGCACCCATCTATCTGCCAATCTCCTATACCCCATGCGGTGAAATGAACGCTCATCGTACATATCTGTGTGCAGAATATCCTTGGAGGTCTCCCCCTTCAAAGATATGTCATAAGCTCTAAACAGACGTGTCAGCACCATCCCATAAGGTAGACAGTGACGTCGCTGGGTCGCTGCATCTCTCATCTACGCCAGCATCAGAGCAGGAAGATCAATAGCATTCTTCTATGTCAAGCACACTATCATCATCAGCTCCCTCTCAGTAATGAAGTCAAAACGTCCAGTCTTCGAGAGTAGGATCCGGGCAATGAAGTGATGCAGGAGGTGCATCTCCACAGAAAGCTGGTTTGCGGTGACTGTAGCCACACCATGAACATCATCACGCTCTAGTATGCACCTGAAAGCCTCCTCTCGGTCCTCTATGCATGAAGCAACGATCCCACGATGTGGAATCTCCCAGATATGGCTAAGAACCTCCTCAGAGACCGGAATGCGAATACCTCTGATAGTGGCACTCCAAAACATCCTGCTACAGTCAAAGCTCCCAAAGAACTCTCGAATCAAGTGTGGATAGAACTTCTCCTTCATAGTACAAAAGGAGATCAACTTGGCTGACTCGAGAACCTGTCGAAGTCCGAAGCCCTGACGGTCAAAGATATCCAAATCTACTCGACGACTGGAAGCAATCATTTTTCCAGATACTCTCTCTGTAGAAGGTGAAGAAGGAGGTGCTGCTCTTCATTTTGCTGACTAGAGTCATTCCTGGCCTTGGTCCTTCTCTCTGCTGAACCCTGACTATGTTTCCTTTTATATGCAAGCTGCTTCCTTGGTCCCATGACTACCGACTGAGAGATGAAATGGAAGAGATGAAATGGTTGAAATAGGAAATGACAACAGTCCAACCAAAAAGTAACCGATGAGAACAGAAAAGAAAAAGCAAGGTTTGGCCAAGTGAAGAAACGGAGAGGGATGAGCACAGTGCCGAAAGAATCAGTTGGAAAAACCAATGAAGATCGATCTAAAGAGGAAAATAGCAAATGGGGATGAACATGGTTCAAAAATCAATGAAAATGGTGATTAACGGTGAAGAAAAATGAAATGGAGGAGAAATAGGAGGAAAGAGAGCAATGTGTCGATTCAACTTAAAGAAAATCCAAAGATAATCGATCCAAAAAGAGAAAAATAAATGGGGATGAATACAGTTCAAAAAAGTGATTAATGGCGAGGAATAGTACCAAATCAAAGAAAAAATAGACAGAAATAGTGAATGAAGGTCCAAACCGAGAAGAGAAGAAAAAATTACCATAATTTCGCGGGGATCGAGTGGAAAATCACTATTCCACGGGCAAAGGAGTGTTTGGGGACCACTAGGGCATGGGAGAGAAAGGGAATAAACAAAAGAAAAGGATGGGTTGATGCCCTAGAAAAATAGAAATTTCGCCCGAGTGTCGACACTTGGAATTTGTCAAGTGTCGACACTTGGTCAGGTGTCAACACTTCGCCAAACGTCAAGTGTCGACACTTGGCCAAAAAATCCAAGAAAAATCTAATAAAATCTTCAAAAAAAAAATCAAGGGGACTCTAATGAAGAGTTTAGGACTTATAGAATGTGATTTTGAGCAATAAGAATTTGGACATGAACAAGATTTGAGATAGTTCTACAAGAAGGGATCTATGATACCTAACTCTCTTCTAATCATACAAAACCTTTCTTCACTCAAGGGTTTAGTAAAAATATTAGCTAATTGATCATCAATACCAACAAATTCAAGCATCACATTAGAGTTGTGCACATGATTTCTTATGAAGTGATATTTTATTTCAGTGTATTTACTTCTTGAATGTTGCACCGGATTCTTAGTTAAATTGATTGCACTAGTATTGTCACATCTTATGGGTGTCTTAGTTAGTTTAATGCCAAAATCTTCAAGTTATTGTTTGATCCATAGGATTTGAGCACAACAGCTTCTAGCTGCTATATATTCGGCTTTTGCCGTAGATAGAGCAACTGAATTCTGTTTCTTGTTACTCCATGAAATCAAATTGATTCCAAGAAACTGACAAGTTCCACTAGTACTTTTTCTATCAAGTTTACACCCAGCAAAATCAGCATCAGAATAAGCAATCAATTCAAATGATGAATCTTTAGAGTACCAAAGACTATTATTTATAGAGCCAGATAGATATCTAAGTATGCGTTTAACAGCCAAAAGATGAGATTTTTTAGGGGCAGACTGATATCTTACACATATACAAATACTAAACATAATATCTGGCCTACTAGCAGTAAGATATAGCAATGAACCAATCTTGCCTCTATATAACTTTTGGTCTATAGATTTACCTGATTCATCTTTGTTAAGTCTACAAGATGAGCTCATAGGTGTACCTAATGGCTTGGTGCTCTCCATCCCAAACTTCTTTAATATTTTTTTTATGTACTTAGCTTGGTTGATGAAGACCCCCTCTTTTGTTTGCTTTATCTGGAGTCCGAGAAAGAAGTTAAGTTCTTCCATTATGCTCATCTCGAACTCATCCTGCATTAACTTTGCAAAATCTTGACAAAGACATTCGTTAATAGCACCGAATATGATATCATCCACATAAACTTGTACTACTAAGAGATCATCATTCTTCTTTTTCAAAAATAAAGTAATGTCAACATTAACTCTAATAAAATTATTTTTAAGTAAGAAAGAACTCAATCTATCATACCAAGCTCTTGGAGCTTGTTTCAAACCATATAAAGCTTTATGAAGTTTAAAAACATGATTTGAAAATTCATGATTTTCAAAACTGGGGATTGTTCAACATAAACTTCTTCTGCGATAAAACCATTCAAAAAGGTACTTTTGACATCCATTTAAAATAATTTAAAATCTATAAAACATGCAAATACCAATAATAGCCTAATTGCCTCAAGTCTAGCAACAGGAGCAAAGGTTTTACCAAAATCAATCCCTTCCTCCTGATTGTATCCTGTGGCAACTAGTCTAGCTTTATTTCTAGTAACAATACCATTTTCATCAAGCTTATTTCTAAAAACCCATTTAGTACCAATTATTGAAATATTAGTAGGTCTATCAACTAAAGTCCAAACATTATTTCTTTTAAATTGATTTGGTTCATCTTACATAGCATTAATCCAATTACAATCATTTTCAGCTTCTTCAATAGATTTAGGTTCTACTTGAGAAACAAAAGCTAGATAATCACATACATTTCTAAGAGCTGAACGAGTACTTACACCTTTTGATGGATCACCAATGATAAGTTCTTTGGGATGTCCATGAGCATACTTCCATTCTTTAGGTAGAGAATTAGGTGTGGATATATTTTCACGTCCTTGTACTTGATCTCTTTCATTATTTTGATTGTCAGCTTGCTCCTTGATGGGTTATTCATTGTTGTTCACTTCTTCATTTCTTTGGATACCTGTATCATCATTAAGAATATCTTCTTTTCTAGAAGATTTTTAATTAGTCTCATCAAACACAACATGAATGGATTCTTCAACAACAAGTGTCCTTCTGTTGAAGATCCTATATGCCTTACTAGATATAGAGTAACCTAAAAAGATATCCTCATCTGACTTGGCATCAAATTTGCTTAGATTATCCTTGCCATTATTTAAGATGAAACAACGGCATCCAAAAACACGAAAATATTTAATTATAGGTTTCCTACATTTCCAAAGCTCATAAGAAGTTTTCTTTAAAATAGGTCGGATTAAAACACGATTTAAAACATAGTAAGCAGTATTTATGGCTTCCGCACATAAATATCTAAGTAAATCATTTTCGTAAAGCATGGTGTGTGCCATTTCTTCAAGAGTTCTTTTTTTTCTTTCTATCATCTCATTTTTGTTGAGATGTCCTAGATGCAGAAAAATTATGATGAATTCCATTTTCACTATAAAATTTTTCGAACTTATGATTTTTAAATTCTGTACCATGATCACTTCTTAAAGAAACAATTAAAATACCTTCTTTTATTTGAAACTATTTTATGAAATCTAATGAATGCAGAAAAAGTTTCATCTTTATGAGTTAAAAATATGATCCATGTAAAACGTGAGAAATCATCTACAATGACTAGACCATACTTCTTACCTCCCAAACTAGATGTTCTAGTTGGTCCAAAGAGGCCCATATGAAGTAATTCTAAGGGTCTAGATGTAGAGACTACTTCTTTAGGTTTAAAAGATGATTTAGTTTATTTTCCAAGTTGGCAAGCACTACAAATTTTATCATTTTCAAAACTAAATTTTGGCAAGTCTTTTATTAAATCATTTTTGCAAAGTTTTAAAAGCAAATATATACTAGCATGTCCTAGTCTACGATGCCAAAGCCAACTAATTTCATTGATCTTGGCTTCCTTTGCCACTAGGCATTGACTATTTTGAACATGAAGTTCATCAAGATCAACCATATAAATATTGCCATGCCTATGACCAATAAACTTGATGCCATTATCATCAAGACTAGAAACAATGCACATGGAAGATTCGAAAACAACTTTAAAATCTTTGTCACAAAACTGGCTAATGCTAAGTAAATTATGCTTTAAACCATCAACATATAAAACATTATCTATATAAGTAGAGGGGATGATATGGCTTTATCGATTTCAATAATCTTGCCCTTTCCATTATCATCAAATATCACATTACCATCATGCTGATATTCAAGTGATAAGAACTGCTCCACATCTTCAATCATGTGCCTTGAGCAACCACTGTCTAGGTATCACAATCTTCTTTTATTGGTTGTAAGGCACACCTACAATAATAAATCGAGTGGAGACTTTAGGTATCCAAGTCATCTTGGATCCTTTAAGGTTAGTAGTAACGGTTCCTTTTGAAATCCAAACCTTTCTAACTTTATTTAATTTTCATTTATTGCAAAGATATGATTTATGTCCTGTATTACCACAAGAATAACAAGTAATTGAAGATGAAGCAGTCACAAAGAAATTCTTGAAAAACTTTTATTATTTTTGAGTTTTGAAACCCAATCCAGCTTTGTTAAAAATAGTTCTTTGATTATTCAAAAGCATATTAATTTTTTCAGAACTGTAAGTAAATTTTTCAACAAATGATTTCAATTTTTTAAGTTTATCTTTGTACTTCTCATTTCTTACAAAATCTCTTTATTTTGTTTTGTAAAATTTTCAATTGATACAAATGAATTTTTTTTTTCAAATCTTTCTTTTCTTTTTCTAGAAGAATAATTTTATCATTTAATTTTTTGTTATCTTGGAGTAAGCAACCATTTTCAATTAAAAACTTATCATTTGTTTTAACTAAATCCAGATTTTGGTTCTTTAGTTCTTTGTGTTTCAGTTTAAGTTTTTGAAATTCAATCGCAAGTTCATCAAAAACTTCATGCAATTCATCAAAAGTAAACTCATTCTCAGTTTTAGATAATACCTCATCATTATTGGCCATTAGACAGAAATTTGCAATCTCTTGCTGTTCTTCATTGGAGCTTAAGTCCTCACTGTCACTCCAAATTGCCATTATTGCTTTCTTTCTTAATCTTCTTCTGCTCTTTTTGAGTAGGGGACAATCCAACTTGAAATGGCCAGGTTTCTTGCACTCAAAGCATGTGGGCTGCTCCTTTTCTTTTTCTTTTTCTTTTTCTTTGCTAAGCTCTCCTTTTTGAGGTTTCTTCTTGAAGTTGTATTTCTTCTTTCTCATAAACCTCCTAAACTTTCTTGCAATGAGAGCCGTTTCATCTTCTTCATCTTCCTCTTCAGAATCTTCACTTGATTCTTCTTTGGTGGTGGACTTGAAGGTAATCATTTTCTTCTTTTTATTGTAGTCCATAGTATTTTGTTTTAAAGAGAGCTCATAGGTCATTAATAAGCCTAGAAGCTGCTCAAGAGGAAGTGTGTTTACGTCTTTGGCTTCTTCTATAGCGGTGACTTTAGCATCCCAAGAAGCCAGAAGAGATCTAAGAAGTTTGTTTACAAGTTCACCATTAGAAATAACTTTTCCTAAGCTTCTCATGACATTCACAATATTAGTGAACCTAGTATACATTTCACTAATAGATTCAGAATGTTCCATTCTAAACATTTCATATGTATGAATGAGCATGTTAACTTTTATAGTTTTCACTTGATGAGTACCCTCATGGGTAACTTTAAGTGTGTCCCATATTTTTTTTGTGGAGGGATAATTTGAGACTCTAATGAATTCGCTTGGATCCAAAGGGCAAAACAATAGATTCATAGCCTTAGCATTAAGCTCTATTTACTTAATGTCATTCTCATCCCAATCATCTTCCATTATAGGAGTGGAAATGCCATTAATCAAGATAGTAGGTTGATGAGGACCCTTAACAATAGTCCACCAGATATTATAATCCATGGCTTGAATGAAAATACGCATGCGAGTCTTTTAATATGTGTAATTGGTGCCATTAAACAATGGAAGACGGTTAGAGGCTTAACCTTCTATAATACCCATACCAATTGGGGCTGCCATGATTTTTTACTCAAGATCATTAGACCTACAAGAGAGTACCGATGCTCTGATACCACTTGTTGCCCAGAAATGGAGCCCAAGAGGAGGGTGAATTGGGTCTTTCAAAAATTTAAGCAATTATGTACAGATCTTGAAGTGTTTGTGAGCAAAGTGAATTATCACAATGGATATGCAGGATAATAGTAAATTAAATGCAAAGAATAAAGTACAAGTAATAGAAAGAGCAATCACATACAAAATACCAAGTTTTATAGTGGTTCGGTGCTTTCCAAGCATCTATGTCCACTCCCCAAGCTTTCCTTGGGAGTTTCCATTATAATCTCTTTAAAGATTACAGCCGACTTGTTTTCGAAAGCTCACAAGTCAAAACCTAAGTTGATTTTATCACCTAGGCTCACCAACAACCTTACAACTTATTTTGTCTTCGGGCTCACAAGTAAAATCCTAGTTGGTTTTGTATGTTTGGCTCACCAATAACCTCAACAACCTACTTTCAAAAACTCTTGAAAGCTATGTCAACAAAGTATAAAGTTAAAGATACAAGAATGAAAGCATAATCAAACTCTCCTTAAAGAGTGGAATGTGGAAGCTTTGAGGCTCTTGTTGATTGCTTGATTTGACTTCTCTTTGGAATCTCTTCTAAACCACTTTTGAAAAGTTGAGAAGATAGGCTTGTAAGCTTTTTGAATGGAATCTCTCATTTTTGGCTTTTGGAAGTGAAGTTCTTGGAAGAATATTTGTCTTGTGTATTCAATGGAGTTCAATTCTTCAATGATGAGTTTGGTGAAGCTTAAAAACTTCAAAAACTTCCAAAAAATGGTTTGAGACCGTTGGAGGATCAAAACTAGCCGTTGAGAGCTTGAAAAGATGAAATCTATAACTCAGAAAATAAAGTCGTTGAAGTTGTCAGAACCCGGGAGTCGATACTTGACTTCCAGGTGTCGACACTTGGCTCTCAGGTGTCGACACTTGGTCCTGCAAGTGTCGACACTTAAATTTTAGATGTTGATACTTAAATTTCAGGTGTCGACACTTGACACAAAAATACTTCAAATGACAAGTTCTGTATTTTCAAAAATCTCAGACCTTGAGTCGATACTTGAATTCTAGATGTCGACACTTGAGTTTTAGGTGTCGATACTTGGCATGCCAGTAAGAATTTTTGCATGCCAGTTTCTGAAATGTCGACACTTGGCAATTCGTGAGTCGACACTTGGTTCTATAGTTTGCCAAAATATGTGCCAAAACTTCCAAAAACTAAAAGATCTTTAATGAAACTTCAAAACATCTTTTATAAACCATGATTGATCATCTTTGAGGCCTTTTTCAGTTAAGAAGACTTGAAAATTGCTCAGCTTCATGATACTTTCATTTTGAAAATTTGAGATACATGTATCCTGTAATTCATAACTACAATTGAAATATTAGTAGACAATATATACTCAACGTTTTGTTAGTCATTAAAATCAAGGGCAAAGCCAACAATACGGCTCCATTTAAATGACCTTCTTATTTTGAAAAAATTAAGGCATCCTATAATTTGTGACAAAATTAAGACTTCTTGAAAACATGATTTTATTTTATTTTTTTAGAAGCCAAGAAAAAAATATTTTTATCATTAAAAATTTTAAAATCTTAAAAAAATAAAAATATCTCTCTTGTCCTTATAATTTCTTGTTAGTTACTATGATTTTAGAAAGTCATAATTTACTGGCATGATGTTATAATGTAGCCACGAAGTATCATAATTTTTTCATAAAAAAAATATATTTTTTTATTATTTAAAATTTTAAATAAAAAATAAAATTATAGGTATTAAATACGTGTTAGAAAGTAGAAGCTACCTAACTCAATTTGATAAAATGGTACATTTTTTCTTTGTCGGAAGTGATATACAAAAAAAAAAAATCATCATCGGAGACCTAGCCTAAGCCTAGCTTGAGCTCTACTGCACTTAGCATTTTCGGGTTCAATACAGCCCAATGTGCTATTAATGCGCTGGAGCTATAATTTGTCTAGCCAATTATGGATTTTGATTTAAGAGTGATGTTTTGACCGGTAATCAGTAATAAATTTTCTCCATAATCCTAGACTAATCCTCTCTTCAATCATACTATATAAGATACTAAAAATTAGGGTTTCATTTAATTTAATAATAGATAGAGGATCAATCTAGAAGAATAAGATTTAAAGAAAAAAAAGCATCTATTACTTCAAAAGATAAATATCAATATATGGTGTGGCATGCATACAATTCGAAACACATGGTGCAAGTACCCTAAAATGCATGTATTATATCCGTATAAATTGAGTTCCATGCAAGGCTGGGCTACTGGGCTTTCAAATATTGAACCAATCTAGAGGTGAAAATGAGTCGAGTCAGATCGGATCATGAATGACCCTGATCCAACCTGATTCTTTGATCGGATCCTAGTATTAGATTCAGACCTAATCCACTAGAAAATCAGGTCGGGTTTACTGTTAAAATTTTTAATCCAACGAATCATTTGGATTGGATCAGATTCATAAATAACCTGGTTCAAATCTAATAAAATTAGATATAAATATGATCTAGATAAAATATAGATAACTATATTTTAATTATTACATAGCCAACTATTATTAACCATAAAATAGATAACAAACAATATTATTTTTAAAATAATTTAAGATATAAAAATAATTATAACTCTATTTTTATGTTAAAAATAAGTTTCATATAAATTTTAAATTATAATTTAAAGGTTCAAATAAATATTGTTGTCGCCAAGATCGTCGTGGCTCGTAGCTGCTGTCGGCGCCGGAGATGCGCTCCCCCTGTTGCCCGGCCGTCCTCAGCTCCCGGACCTCCATGCTGGGTGCGGACGCCTCGCCGCCTGGCGATCCTCCGCTCCTGGACCTGCGAGACAGGGGTTAGAGACCCGGGCCGGGATTTCCGGTAGGGGCACTCCGACAATCAAGTCAGTGACGATCCAGGAAAACAGATCCTCCTGATCGGGCCCCTCTTGATGGACTCCGTTCTAGGAGGGGTAGAAAATGTGTGTGAAGGTGAAAATGTTGCAGGGGGAGAGTGATAGCGGGGATAGAGGGGTGCCCTGTTCCTCCGCCTCTCCTTGTATTCCTCGTTTTCCTTCAACTACGAGGGTAGTGGTGCTTCGCCCTCTTGGTCGGGCTTGCGCTTATGCTCGTAGTGGTGGTAGTGCCATGCTCCTCTTGCTGGTGGGGGGTTGCACTCCTTCTCTTTCATTTTTTTCTCTGGCTTGTGTTTTTTGCCTGTGTGTTGAAGTTGTTATGTTATCTCTGAGTTTGTTGCAAACTAGGTTACCATTGGGCGCATATCTCGGGATCCCCGCAAGGCTATCAGGCGCATGCGACGGTGTCCCGAGGAGTCTTTCCTGATTCATGATAAGGAGAGTTGTTAGGCGCTCCGGCACTCCTCTTGGTTGTCTTATTCCGGAAAACTTGGCAGTGCCTCGAATGGCGGGCCGCCGCCCGCGGGATTCGAATCTCCTGGTTGGCTTCTTTTCTTCCCGATCTGAGTGGTCGGGGAGGAGTGTGGCATCTCGATCAACATGCTACTTGCCTTTTTGGTGTAATTGGCAGTCGCAGGTGGTCAGTACGGCCTGGAAGGCGCTTCAGTGCAGTCCTCGGGCGGCTCACTGGTGTCCTGGGCTGGTGAGGACCTCGTCCGAGCTGGGACGGCAGGATTTGCTCCGACCTAGACACTCCAAGCTTGCAGGGGTGCCTTGGTGGAGGAGGGCAGAGTGCGGGCCCGGTCCGGAGGGCGCGCGCTCGGAGAGGCTCCACATCGGTGGGTGAGCGTTGAGCTCGACCTCGATCGCAGGGCACTAACCTTCGAGGGTCTCACTCCAGAGGGTAGAAGGTGGACCTGGTCCGAAGGGCGCGCGCTCGGAGAGGCTCCACATCGGCGGGTGAGCGCTGAGCTCGACCTCGACCGTAGGGTACTAACCTCCGAGGGTCTCGCTTCGGAGGGCAGAAGGCGGACTCGGTCCAGAGGGCGCGCGCTCGGAGAGGCTCCACATCGATGGGTGAGCGCTGAGCTCAACCTTGATCGTAGGGAACTAGCCTTCGAGGGTCTCGCTCTGGAGGGCGAAAGGCAGACCCGGTCCAGAGGGTGCGCGCTTGGAGAGGCTCCATATCGACGGGTGAGCGCTTAGCTTGACCTCGACCGCAAGGCACTAGCCTCCGAGGGTCTCGCTCTGGAGGGCGGAAGGCGGCTCCGACCTAGGCATCCTGAGCTCATGGGTACGACCTGGTGGAGGACTGAGCTCGGCTTGTTGTTCTGAGGGAGCTCAGCTCAGCTCGATAGTGGGATCCGGGCTGGAGAATTATTGTAGCATCTTTTCTTGACATGGCGCCTGCCGGTTCCTCCACGTCAGTGATCCTATCACATCATTTGCCCCCCACTCCCGAGGCCCGTTAGTGCGCCGTGCTCGGGTCGAAGGGCGTAATTACGGTGCTGACATGGAAAGGCAAAAATCTGGCATGACGATGGCCATGATTGCTGGCGCTTCGGGGGCCGACCCTGCGGACCAATGCGGGGATGCCATGTGGCCACGTCCGAGGAGCAGTTAATGTTGGCACAAAATTTAGAGCGACCAGGATGCCACTCTCGTCGATGGGTAGCACGTGGCGTAGATCCGTTGGCGAAGGGGTTGGATCGGTACAAATCCCTCGGGTCATTTTGAAATGAAAGGAGGGCCTTTCCCAAACCATATATTCTTTTTGAATTCTCCGTGCCTGCTGCTGCCGCGCCCAAGCTTCTTCCTCCTTCCAGTCTCCCAAAGTTTTCTAAGGCAACAGGTCAGCTTCTTCTCCCTCCTTCCCCCGCTAGAATAGGGCTCTTTCCCGGGGTTTGGAGTCTTCTTTAGGTTGAATCTTCTCTTCCGTCCTCTACTCCAAGTCCTTCCCCTTGTTCTCAAGGATGTCTCGTTTTGGTCTGGTCTTCCGCCCCTCCACTGATCAGGGCAAGGCCGGTCCCTCCGAGCGGAGTCCGGCATCTTCTTCTTCTTCTTCTTTTGACAGAGAAGAAGTTGCAACTCGCTTCGAGCTTAGTAGGAGGCATCCTCCCAGTCCGGTACTCATCAAGGAACCGAGATCTGGTCCTTCTTTGCCTCCTTCTCCTTCTGTCTCCGTCTCTGAGTCAATCCAGTCCACAGGTCCTGGTGGGGTTGCCTCGACGATCACTCCCGGGGAACTGAGGACCGTCCGAGATGTCTATGGCATCCCGGCTTCCGTCCAGCTCATGATCCCCCAGCCGGGGGAACGGGTCACTTCTAGTGGCCCGGGCCGTCTTGCATTTTATGAGGGGACCTTTTCTGGGGGTCTCCGATTTTCCTTCCATCCTTTCTTCCTGTCCGTCTTGGACAATTATCGTCTGGTCCCCGCACAGCTAGTGCCAAACACCGTTAGGGTCATTTTTTCCTTCATTGGGCTTTGTCACCTCCACGGGTTCGTTGCCCGCTTTTCCTTGTTCAAGGCTTTCTTTGCCGTGAAGCGCCACCCAATCGAGGATGGGTGGTGGTCCTTGTCCTCCCGCCCGAAGGGCATCAAGTTCGAGCTTCCCTCTTCCATCAGGGGATGGAAGAGCAAGTTTTTCTTTATGAAAGTCGAGGGGGTCGACTGGATCTGGAGCGATCCGAACAAGTCCCCCAACCGAAACTCTGTGGTCGATGCGGCTAACTAGGATGATTACAAGCAGCTCCACACCGCCCAGATTCCTCCTCTCGAGGTCCTGTTGTCTGAGCAGAACCTCGCCGACTCCGGGATCGATCCAACGAATGGGTTGGATGAGTTCGACCTAAACTTTTCTTTTCCTTTACTCTTGTACTCCTTGCATTGTTTCCCACAGGCTCTAACTGTTGTGTAATTTGCATGCAGGGATGATCTTCTCCGAGAGTGACCTTCTGGCCATCACCAAGAAGAGGCCACCGACTGGGCTGGTCAGGGAGCCTGCACCGAGGCAGGCTTGGAGTGAGAGTGCTTCTGCGGCTACCCCCATGGTAGTGATCGGTCTGAGCTCGATTGCTCCAGCTGGTCCGAGTTCAGAGGTGTCTCGTGCTGCTCCTGCACCGGTGGGGAGGGCAGCTTCTTTGGCACCGAGGCTAGCCCAGCAAGTCCCCACTACAGAGCCTGAGGTAATCGTCGGGACGAGGGCCGCGGCTGCTACCGCTGCATCCTGCCATCCTCCAAGTCCGCCCATCGTCGATGTCAGGGGTGAGGAGATCCGGGCCGCACCCAAGGCCACGACTGAGGTGCCGCCTGCAGCAACACCGGCCTCTCAGCCTGCCCCCCGGGGTCCTCCAGCCAGTGGGGCAGGCCGCCCACTCATGGAGAGAGTGGGAGGGAGGAGGCATGACACCATCTCCCTTTCAGGATGGGGCCAGAAAGTTCATTTCTCCGGAGTCCCGAGCTAGCCGAACGCATGATGGATTTCTCCATCCAGGTATGCGACCGGCAAGAGATGGCCGGGATGCTGCTGACCGATGTTATCAGTGCCATCTTTTCCCAGCTGTACTCGGTGATCCATCCCCCTCATTCTTTCTCTTTCTTTTCATCTTCTTCTTCTTTTTTTGCTGACCTCTTTTCATTGTGCAGATTGGTGCCGAGGCCCTCTTCATTAAGGGTCACTATCAGAGCTGGGAGCGTCTCGAGCGGCAACAGGCCACCGAGATCAAGTCTCTAAAGACCGACCTGAAGGAGAAGGTCGGGACAAACAGGGCCCTTGAGTTGAAGATCAAGGACCTTGTTAAAGAGCTCACCGATGCTGAGGGGCGAGCGAAGGGACTCCTGGCGGCTCGAGACCTGGAGCGGAGACGCTCGAAGAAGGCGATCGAGGACCTCTCCATCATCGAGAAAAAACTAAACTGGTACGGTACCGAGGCCGACCAGCACAAGGAGATTGCCCGAGCTGCCCAGGCGAAGCTGGCAGCTGGGAAGAAGAAACTTGCCGCAGCTGAGAAGGTGGTGGAGACAGCAGCCAACTCAGCGGAGGCAGCCAGGCTAGAGGCCGCCGAGTTGAGGAGGGTGGCCGCTGAGGCCACGAAGGGTGTTAAGGATGCTATCACCAGATTCAAGGCTTCGAAGGACTTCATCGCTGAAATCTAGTAGATGGCGTCGGACTCCTTCTATAAGGATTTCATGTACCTGCACGGCCGGGTCGAGGCGCTTATTCCTAATAAGGACCGTAGCCGCCTCAGGTATCCTTCGGCCTCGGAGGCGGAGGCTGACGAGGAGGTCATTGCAGGAGTCGCGGGCTCGGAGCCTTCGATGCCAGTCGAGGGTGATCCTTCCGAGGTTAGGGCAGCTCAGCCGGAGACTTCTGAGGGTGGGAACTCCCGGCCTCATGATCCAGCAGAGAAGCCGGCCGTGCGGAGTGACCCTTTTCTTCCTTGCTTTGTTTTATACTTTTGTTTCTTGTATTCAGTCAGGGTCACCCGGCATGTCGGGGGCCCAGAAAATACTTGTAACTTGTGTTTAATCAATGAAGCTTGAGCTTCTTTGCCATCTATTCTCCTTGCTTGATTCTTCCCCTTTTTCTCTCTTTCTTTCACTCCCCCTTTTTTTTTCTTTTTTTTTCCTTTTTTTTATGTATGGGGAGATCAGAGAGAAGGGCTGCACCTTGCTTGGGGTCAAGTTATGACACTTGAGAGCTACTGGGCTCGGAGGTGTTGTTGATTGGGAGCCATGTGGCTCGTAGGTCTCTTGGCCAGAGACCTGAGCTCCGGTCTTGAGTGGGCGTCTTGGAGCTGGGCTCGGGGATGTTGGTGACTGAGAGCTGCGTGGCTCGAAGTTCTCTTGGCCGGAGATCTGAGCTCTGGTCTTGAGTGGGCGTCCTGGAGCTGGGCTCGGGGACGTAGATGACTGAGAGCTGCATGGCTCGAAGTTCTCTTGGCCGGAGATCTGAGCTCTGGTCTTGAGTGAGCATCCTGGAGCTGGGCTCGGGGACATAGATGACTGAGAGCTGCATGGCTCGAAGTTCTCTTGGCCGGAGATCTGAGCTCCGGTCTTGAGTGGGCATCCTGGAGCTAGGCTCGGGGACATAGATGACTGAGAGCTGCATGGCTCGAAGTTCTCTTGGCCAGAGATCTGAGCTCCAGTCTTGAGTGGGCGCCCTGGAGCTGGGCTCGGGGACGTAGATAACTGAGAGCTGCGTGGCTCGAAGTTCTCTTGGCCGGAGATCTGAGCTCCGGTCTTGAGTGGGCATCCTGGAGTTGGGCTCGGGGATGTAGATGACTAAGAGCTGCGTGGCTCGAAGTTCTCTTGGCTGGAGATCTGAGCTCCGATCTTGAGTGGACGTCCTGGAGCTAGGCTTGGGGAAGTAGATGACTGAGAGCTGCATGGCTCGGAGTTCTCTTGGCCGGAGATCTGAGCTCCGGTCTTGATTTTGGAAGGTGGTAGCTTCGATGCTGTATTTCCCTCTCGTTCTCTTTCTTTCCTTCCCCTCTCACCTTTTTGATGAGCAGGGAGATCAGAGATGAGGGTGCTTTCCGTGTTCTTCTCTTGTTCTCTTTTTTTCCTTCCCCTATCTTTTTTTTTCTTTTTTCTTTTTTTCTCTTTTTTTTTAGAGTGAGGAGATCAAAGAAGAGGATGCTTGCAGTGCCCCCCTTTTGTTCTCTTTCTTTCCTTCCCCTCTCATCTTTTTTTCGAGTGAGGAGATCAGAGTAGAAGGGTTGCCGGGCTCCCCCCTTTGTTCTCTTTCTTTCCTTCCCCTCTTGTCTTCTTTTCGAGTGGGGAGATCGGAGAAGGGGGTTACCGGTCATGATTGCTTGGAGCTAGGCTCGAGACCTTCCTGGACGTGGAGCTAGGCTTGGGCCTAGGGGTTGCCTGAGATCTTGGCTCAGGTCTTTGGCGCCTTGGAGCTAGGCTCGAGGTGTTGATGGGAGCTATGTGGCCCCATGATCTCTTGGCATCTCGGAGCTGGGCTCGGAGACATTTGAGATAGAAAGCGGTTTGGCTCGATGTTTTCTTGGCCGGAGATCTGAGCTCTGGTCTTGAGCTGGCATCCGGAGCGAAGCTCGAGGACGTCTGGAATTGGGAGCTACGTGGCTCGAAGGTCCTTTGATGTTCTGGAGCTGGGCTCGGGGATGTTTGGAGTTGGGAGCTACGTGGCTCGAGGATCTCTTGACATCCTGGAGTTGGGCTCAGGGATGCTTGGAGTTGGGTGCTACATGGCTCGAAGATCTCTTGACATCCTAGAGCTGGGCTCGGGGATGCTTGGAGTTGGGAGCTACGTGGCTCGAAGGTCCTTTGACGTCCTGAAGCTGGGCTCGGGGATGCCTGTAGTTGGGAGCTACGTGGCTCGAAGATCTCTTGACTTCCTGGAGCTGGGCTCGGGGATGCTTGGAGTTGGGAGCTACGTGGCTCGAAGATCTCTTGACGTCCTGGAGCTGGGCTCGGGGATGCTTGGAGTTAGGAGCTACGTGGCTCGAAGGTCCTTTGACATCCTGAAGCTGGGCTCGGGGATGTTTAGAGTTGAGAGCTACGTGGCTCGAGGATCTCTTGACGTCTTGGAGCTGGGCTCGGGGATGCTTGGAGTTGGGAGCTACGTGGCTTGAAGATCTCTTGACATCCTGGAGCTGGGCTCGAGGATGCTTAGAGTTGGGAGCTACGTGGCTCGAAGGTCCTTTGACGTCCTGGAGCTGGGCTCGGGGATGCTTGGAGTTGGGAGCTACGTGGCTCGAAGATCTCTTGACGTCCTGGAGCAGGGCTCGGGGATGCTTGGAGTTGGGAGCTACGTGGCTCGAAGATCTCTTGACGTCCTAGAGCTGGGCTCGGGGATGCTTGGAGTTGGGAGCTAAGTGGCTCGAAGGTCCTTTGACGTCCTGGAGCTGGGCTCGGGGACGTTTAGAGTTGGGAGCTACATGGCTCGAGGGCCCTTTGACATCCTGGAGCTGGGCTCAGGAATGCTGTCGATTCTTTCCTGCAAGACATGCGGATACCCATGCAAGGGAGAAATCGTTATCACGATTGTTGGTAAGGGAACTTACCTTGTTAAGGGCATCCTCGTAGACTTCATGCCCTCCTCCTTCGGGGGAGCCTAACGCCGTCGAGATCTTCAAGGTGACGGTCCCCTCATGATGGGGCTTCGGCCGCCTCATGGGGGCCTTCCCTTGGTGATTCGTGATCGTCGTCCCGACGATCGTGGTATCTTTGTTTACCTTTCTCCTTTGCTTTCTCCTCCCCTCATGACGGGGAGATGACCCTCGGGGTCCCCTGCCCCCCGAGTCCTCTTAGACGTATGCGCGATTCTCCAAGCGATCACGCCCACCGGTTTTGCGGTGGGGTAACTGTTGATAGTTGAAGCTGACGGGAGAGCGGCGAACGCTCGGGGCCCCGCTCGAGGTCTGCCCCCCGCAAACCTTTGGAGGCGGGCCTCCTTGATGAGCTTCTCGATCTCCTGCATGCGATTGCGACATTCTTCGATGTCGTGGCTGTGACCGAGGTGGACGTGATGATGCTTCGCCTCGCCGCGACCGATGAAGGGCTTCACCGGTAGTGGGTGCTGTAGTCCGGTGGCTCGCCATCTGAGCCTCGCGTGCTGATGAACCGGCGGGAGAACCCCCCACTAGTTTGTGCTCATGCTTCTCCAGTCGCGCTTTCACTGTGTGCTTGATGGTTTCGTCAGCGGATCCCCCTACCGAAGGGGACGGCGAAGGTGACGTCTTGGAGAAGACTGGAGATCGCCAATCTGTTGACCTTTCTAGCTTGTGTCATCACCGCTCTTCCGTGGTATGTTGACCTGTGAAGAGGTGGAGGACTTATTCACACCTGTCCTGCCCCCCCTTCCTGGCGTGCCAATCTATTGCCGCTAAGATCATCATGGCTCGTAGCTACTGTCAGCGCCGAAGATGCGCTCCCCCTGCCGCCCGGCCGTCCTCGGCTCCCGGACCTCCGTGCTGGGTGTGGACGCCTCGCCGCCCGGCGGTCCTCCACTCCTGGACCTGTGAGACAGGGGTTAGAGACCCGGGCCGGGGTTTCCGGCGAAGGCACTTTGATATCAAGTCAGTGACGATCCAGGAGAACAGATCCTCTCGGTCAGGCCCCTCTTGATGGACTCCGTTCTAGGAGGAGTAGAAAATGTGTGTGAAGGTGAAAATGTTGCAAGGGGAGAGTAATAGCGGGGACAGAGGGGTGCCCTGTTCCTCCGCCTCTCCTTGTATCCCTCGTTTTCCTTCAACTCTGAGGGTAGTGGCGCTTCGCCCTCTTGGTCGGGCTTGCGCTTGTGCTCGTAGTGGTGGTGGTGCCATGCCCCTCTTGCTGGTGGGGGGTTGCACTCCTTCTCTTTCTTTTTTTTTTCTTTGGCTTGTGTTTTTTGCCTGTGTGTTGGAGTTGTTGTGTTATCTCTGAGTTTGTTGCAAACTAGGTTACCATTGGGCGCTTGTCTCGGGATCCCCGCCGGGCTGTTAGGTGCATGCAGCGATGTCCCGAGAAGTCTTTCCTAATTCATGATAAGGAGAGTTGTCAGGCACTCCGGCACTCCTCTTGGTTGTCTTATTCCAGGAAACTTGGCAGTACCTTGAATGGCGGGCCGTCGCCCGCGGGATTCGAATCTCCCGGTTAGCTTCTTCTCTTGGGCGATCTGAGTGGTTGGGGAGGAATATGGCATCTCGATCAACGTGCTGCTTGTCTTTCTAGTGCAACTGGCGGTCGCAGGTGGTCAGTACGGCCTGGAAGGCGCTTCAGTGCAGTCATCGGGTGGCTCGCCGGTGTCCTGGGCTGGTGAGGACCTCATCCGGGCTGGGGCCGAGGTGGGATGGCAGGACTCGCTCTGACCTAGACGCTCCGAGCTTGCGGGGGCGCCTTGGCGGAGGAGGGCATAGTGCGGGACCGGTCCGGAGGGTGCGCACTCGGAGAGGCTCCACATCGATGGGTGAGCGCTGAGCTCGACCTCGATCGCAGGGCACTAACCTCCGAGGGTCTCGCTCCGGAGGGCAGAAGGCTGACCCGGTTCGGAGGGCGCGCGCTCGGAGAGGCTCCACATCGGCGGGTAAGCGCTGAGCTCGACCTCGACCGCAGGGCACTAACCTCTGAGGGTCTCGCTCCGGAGGGCAGAAGGCGGACCCGGTCCAGAGGGCGCGCGCTCGGAGAGGCTCCACATCGACGGGTGAGCGCTGAGCTCGACCTCGACCTCGACCTCGACCTCGACCGCAGGGCACTAGCCTCTGAGGGTCTTGCTCTGGAGGGCGGAAGGTGGACCCGGTCCAGAGGGCGCGCGCTCGGAGAGGCTCTACATCGGCGAGTGAGCTCTTAGCTCGACCTCGACCGCAGGGCACTAGCCTCCGAGGGTCTCGCTCTGGAGGGCAGAAGGCGGCTCCGACCTAGGCGTCTCGAGCTCGCGAGCACGACCTGGCGGAGGACTGAGCTCGGCTTGTTGTTCTGAGAGAGCTCAGCTCCGCTCGATAGTGGGATCCGGACTGGAGAATTGATGTGGCATCTTTTTTTGACGTGGCGCCTACTGGTTCCTCCACGTCAGCGATCCTATCACATCATATATGATCCTAATATTAGCATATTCGAGTCAGGTCAGGTCGATTCCGGTCTAAATTCAATAAATTAAGATTCGACTCGGAAATTAGAACGAGTTTAATTTTAAAACCTGATCTATATTTACGGATCCATAAAAATAGATTGGATCGAATCTAAATGAATCGGATTGGATCAGATCATAAATCAATCCGATCTATTTGTAATCTTAAACCAATCGAAGCCAAACCCAATTTTAAACTTATCTTCATGTTTGTGATCGAAGATCCATGCAGCTCGTTAAAGTATCAGCTCATCTCCAGGTCCAGGTCCCGTCAAGCGAGCCACCAGCTGGACCACCTATCACGCATCCCTATAACTCCACTTCTCTTCCCTTTGTTCCATCTCCAAAGCAAAGGTTCCTGCCGGTCCTTTTTACAAAGTTGATAGGGTTGCTTTAAAACAAAAAAAACTTTAACTTTCTTTAGGAAATGATAGCTAAAATTAATATAAAAATAAAAGGTTACCGATAAATATATAAATAACTTCTATTTTTTATTTTTTATTTATTTTTTTATTGTCTATATTAATTTATAAAAAGGTAGAATATTTTTTTAATTTTTTTTTCTAATTTTAATTTTTTGAAAAAAAATATTTATTTATTTATTTATTTAATTTGTCGATGGAGGGTTCAGAATAGTGGAGGTTAAATTAAAGGCATATTCCCCTGGTAACAAGAAACCAAGCTGCTAACCTTGTTTTTTCTTTTTTATTGCGAACTTTAAAAGCAAAGCAACATTATACATGATAACGACCAAAATGCCATCTCTGAAATATGAATTAACGAATACAAGGATCAACATAAGATATCCTCCATTAGTCTTGGATAATATTCCTTCATGGTTGGTGCCACTAAATATGGAACAAGAGAACATGGACTACATGTAAAATAAAAAAATAAAAAATAACAGTTGACCTTTAGAACCAGCATTGGAGTTTCAAATTATCTCCGATCATCTTATTGTTGAAAATCCAAGACCCTAACTTGTACGGTGCACTTGATGTCTAAAATTGCCCTGCTACATATTTTGCTTAAAATAAAGGGTTGCATAAAATGTGCTGCACAAATTGTATTTTGAGGATCAATAATATCATATATCACATGTAAACATATCTTTTTATAGGACTATGACTATATGATCAAGCCCATGAGAATCTTCAACAAAATATTTATTTATTTTTTAAATATCTTAAACAATGACATATGACTAGGGTCAAAATCTTTTACAAAAGTAGTGGCTATGTTGTCCAGAAATGAAGCCCAGGAGGAATGGTGAATTGGATCTTTTAAAATTTAAAACAGTAATATGAAGGTCTAGTGGTATTTGTGAGTAATAAATTCAATGATCAAGATTCAATGCAGCTAAAAGCAGTAAATCAAATGTAATGAGCAGGGAGCAAGAGGGAAAGAAAGCAATCACACACAAGCACAGTATTTATAGTGGTTCGGTGCAAACCTAGTACCTATATCCACTCTCCAAGCCATCCTTGGAAATCCACTATAATTCAATCAAGATTACAACTGACTTGTTTTTCAAAAGGCTCACAAGTCAAAACCTATGTTGGTTTTATCACCTAGGCTCACCAACAACCTTTTACACTTGTTTTGTCTTCGGGCTCACAAGTTAACCCTAGTTGGTTTTATCCGGCTCACCAACAAACCACAACAACCTTCTTTCAAGACATCCTTGAAAGCAAGGTCAAATCACAAGATAAAAACAGATATACAACTTTTAAAACTAAGACAAACTCTCTTCAAGAGTAGGATGGAAGCTTTGAAGCTCAAGTTGATGCTTTGTCTTCTCTTCTCCTTGGAATATTCTTCAAAACACCTCTTTTGGAATGATGCTAGGATGAACTTGAAGGCTTTTTCAGGGAATCAAACTATAAAAGGCTTTTGATGTGAGGTTCTTGAGATAATATTGGCTTTTTAGCTTTGAATGGACTTCAATACACTTCAATGCCTTTTGAATGAAGTTGGTGGAAGTTAAATACAACAAGAAACTTTCAAAAAATGGTTTGTGACCGTTGGAGCCTCGAATCTAGCCGTTTGGAGCTTGAAAAGCAAGTTCTGCAAGTCAAAAAAATAGATCCGTTAGGGCTGTCAGGCTTCAAGTATCGATACTTGGCTCATCAGGTGTCGATACTTGGCTCATCAGGTGTCGACACTTGGCTGTCAGGTATCGACACTTGATTTCTAGGTGTCGACACTTGAACTTTCAAGTATCGACACTTGATGCACAGGTGTCGACACTTGACACAAAAATCCTCAAATGGCAAAGTTCTGGATTTTCAAAAATCTCAAGCCTTGAGTCGACACTTGGAAACCTAAGTGTTGACACTTGAAATGCAGGTGTCGACACTTGAAATCTAGGTGTCGATACTTGGCGTGCCAAGGATTTTTCTGCATGCCAAATGCTGAAGTGTCGACACTTGGCTTCCTAGGTGTCGACACTTGAGACTGAAAAAATTTAGATTCAAGTGTGATTTGAGCCAAAAACATAAATATTGATATTGACATTTAAATGGAATATAAATAAATAATAATTGAACATATAAAAGCTATTTTTTCACGAAGAGGATGTCCAGAATTGCAAGAAATGCTCCGTGCCTCATCGTGCCATGATACATAAATTTTTGAGATTTTGAGGTACTTTCTTTCTGAAAACTCATAACTTGAAATATATATTAGTATACATTATGTACTCAATATTTTGTTATTCACCAAAATCACTGGGTGGAGCCAACAGGCTAGATTCAATGCATCCACGTATACTTGATTGTTAACAAATTTATGTCCAAAACTTATATTAATAAATCAAAGAATTTATTCTTATATTTGGGATTTTCTTTAGAGATATTTTTATCTTTTCTTTTCAATATATTTCCTTACAATCAACATCTAATTTCCAATTTAATCTATATAATTAAGCATTAAAAAGTAACATATCATATGCTTTTGAACCGTAAAATATGCTGTATGAATGTTTTTATTTTCTCATATCTAACAATTTATAATATTTTGATCGATGTTTTGGACAACATGATTGTGTTTGAAATATTGAATTAAAAAATTTATAAATTGTTGTGAACTAAAACAAAACCAAAGAAGCTCCCTTTCAAATAACTAGTCAAAAAGCTGACGAATTCATTGCCAGTGCAAGCTAATTTAAGCTTTTAAAAATGTTCATTAATCAATTTTTTTCTTTACTTTTATCATTTTTTTTTCCTTACTTAATTTTATAATTTTTATTTTTATTTTTATTCTCGTTTTTTTTAAAAAACAATCTAGGATTGGGATTCTTTTTGCCGTCCGTGAATTACATATCAATCAAGAGACCACTTGAATCAGGACTGCATCTGAACCCAGACTCTTCTGCCGATCCTGACCGTTGGATCATCCAAATCCTTCTCGGATCAGCTGTGCGGAAGGATGCCAGTGCCACCGTGCATCGTACGGTCCAGACCGACCTCCAGGCGGGCCGACCATCCTCTCTCTTTCCAAAATAAAAAAAAACCACCGTCCCAGAAGGAACGCGGGCTCGAAATGCGCGGAGAAACTCTCCAAAACCATTCACAAAAATACTCCCCAAAAACCCTGAAAAAGAAAAATAAAGATCTCTCCGATTTCCAAACGCCTCTGGGAGCGAGAATTCTTCCTCCAGAGGAGTTGCAGCCCCTTTGTTCCCCGTCTCTAATTCGAATTTTATCCATTTCCCGTTTTTAATATTGTTTTCTTCTGATATTTTTGTTTCCGGGGTGCCTACCGTTTTGCCACATTGTGGGATTTTGTGTTGCTGCAGCGCCAGCCAATCCTTTTTCTCTTTATATTTGTCCTGGAACAGAAGGTTTTTACCATTGGGTGTCGAATTTTTTCCAGTTTTCCGTGCGTTTGAAACAATATTGGTTCGATTCTGCTGGTGGAATCTTGATTTGAGTGGGAAAGCTGGTGCTTTGAGGATAGAAATCGTTGATTTTTTAAAGGATAGCAGGTGTTTTTTTTAAAAAAAAAATGATTCAAGCCGCCGTCTTGATTCATACATTGTTGCTCTACCTTTTGGATTCCCCAGCGTTTTGATTCTTTGGTATTTTTTGCAAAAAAAAAATAAAATAAAAAATTCTATGAGGCATTTTGATTGATTTTAAGTTGGGTTGTTTCTGTTCAAGAGATTTGGGCTGTAGTTAGTGTTTGGAGGGTTTGGATTTCACTGGAATGTGCGCAAAGTGATGTTAAAGAGAGAAGCCTTGCGATTGTTCTCTTGTCAAATCCAGACTCTTTGGAGTATTTGTGCTTCGATGGCTTTAACTAAGCATCAATTTTCTGCAAACTTCTGTGGGTTTAGTCAGCTGAGTGAACCTTACGAGCAGGTTAGACTCCGTAGCCGGGCTTGGGTTGATATGGGAAATAGTTCCAGAAAAACCTCATTCAATGATTTGAGATTGAGAAGCTGTATGGGTCGCCATGATGATGTTTTTAGAATAGTAGATGATGAAACAGGAAAGGCTAATGCTGTGGCACCTTATTGCCAATCCCTTCGTGATTCTGAAGTAGTCTTTAGAGAGGAGGTGGGTGCAAAATTGGTGAATGGAAATGGAGCATTCAGACATGGAAATCCCCTTGGATTTTCTGACCATTTGATGTCTGAGAAATTGGTGGTTGCCGTTGATGTTGATGAAGGTATCTGTGATATGCCCTTAGTATGCATCAGTATATTTGCTTCCATGGCATGTGTTTGATTATTGTTATCACTGATATTGTTACTGTTTATATAAGCCTTTCATTGTACATTGTTGGTTGAGGGAGAGGCATGCGGTTGTTTTGCAATGATAAACTTTTTATTGATGGCCTGTACTACTATCTGTGGAAGCTTTAGTAAGCATTAAGTTTTTTATCTATATATAAAGTTCCGTAAGTTCTAGCTTGCATGGACTTGCTATACATACAACATCCTCTTTACGCATTGAGTTCTGTTTGATGCTTGGATCCTGCAAGGGATTTTTAGAAAAGAATAATTCCTTGTCACATTATATTTTTTTGCAAAAGAGATTACTGTTACCCTGTGGAGCATTATGCCCTTGTACTGAAATAGGCTGCACCAACCTGGGATTGACTTGTTCTTGTGTTCAATTGTTATTTTGGAGAATACTGTCCACAGATGCTCCAACTAGAATAGCTTTTATAGACATTTCCAAGTAGTCTCTGGTTGTTAGTGATGCACGATCTGTCTTCTGAAAGGCTGCAAATTTTTACTTTTTTATGGATTACTTTTGCAGGGGATAGAGACATTCATTGTTATTGTTACCCTAGTAATTTTGTTGATAGAAATTTTATGTCTTGTATGAGTTGATTATACATTGATTTTGACACTGCTGCCAAACTTTGAGCTTTTAATGGAGGAAACAAAAATCTAAGGAATTGTTTTGCAGTTCATCAATGTAAAGATAATAGGAAGAAATGAAAAAGAAAGGAAACAAAAAATGGATGAGAAATCTAGTGGAATGATGTTGAGTGGGATTTAATTCACCTTATGTTGCAGCCCTGGATTTTTGAATATCTAAAAAAAAAGTAGGTTTTGGGATTTTTATGACTCAGGCATCTAACGTGGTCAACAGACACCTTCCAACTTATTTAAATTCTTTTCTTGAAGTCTAGAAGGTGGACCTACTTCCTTATTTCTTTCAATTGGTGTTTTTGAAAGTGAAATTATATATGCTTTTCAGAAAGTAAGAAGCTTAAGTGTAGCCTAAAATTCATCAAAACACTACTATCTCCTTACATGCTTTCAGATCAGTAACATGTCCTCTTTCTGGTGCTTTGAAATGGCTTCAGCCTTTATGATAATATAATTAGAACTTCCACTTCTATAGGAGGAAAAAGTCTAAGCGGTCAAATTCTCTTTACCATATTGTGGCCTTGAAAATGGTGGTTGCGTGATCATATGATATGCCTGTAGGAAGTTTCTTGCCCTTTATGGCTGTAACCAAGTACTGTTCTCCTTGTCATACAAATTTTATTTTTAGTTTCCAATATTTCTGTCAGCTAAGCATCATTTGTTTTGCACAATGTTATCATGCTCGGGTTTAATTGCAAATCTCTGGTTAGATCAGACTGGATCACGAAGGTATATTAATAAATTACTTGGTACAGCATGCAAGCCACATGTTATCTGTTGAACCCTTTGGTTCCTTGGAACTGCAACCCCTGAATATAAGTTCAAGGACCTGTAAGTATTTTGGTCCAACTTTAATTGCTGATATAGCAATCACAATTTTAAACATACAAGCAAGGTTTTAAATCCCGTCGGACGGGGTTGTCCCGGTTTTTCCGTGGAACGGGACGCATTGGCATCCCGTCCCGTCCCGACACTCGGGACAGGAGATGTCCCAAGATGTCTTGGTTGGGATGCTGGGATGCTGACGGGATGTCCTGTCCCAATACATGAGATAGTTTTCCATCCCGGTGTCCCGTGGAACGTCCCGGGATGTCCCGCCGGGACTTGAATCCTTGCATACAAGATGCATGAGCTCTTAAGCTCTAAGGAATAAGTCTCTAAAATTAGACAGTTGACTCTGGGCAGTTTTTGTTGGAATGGTGTCCCTTTAATACAGTTTCTTTGGTGTCCCTTTAATGCAGTTTCTTTGTGCAAAATCTGGATATATGTATGAGTTAGTCAATTGCTTATAAATTCTTTGACATCATGTGAAAGCTCTCATCTTGATGTCATTATGCTCCTTGATGGATGTTGTAGATTATTGCAAATATAAAATATGGGCACCGGTATTCTAATGAAATTTTATAGTTGATGATTTATATTATTTAATTTGGTTTCTCAGCTTTTTTGCTGTAAGCTTAGGATGGAAGTTTCTCCGAAAATGAAGAGGAACGTTTTCTTTGTTTTTGTAAATATCATAGTTCTGTTTTGCAAATGAGGTTATGTATTAATGTCATGGTTTAATGATTGTTTTCTATTATGAAACATTTCCTGGATATATGGTCTAATCTTTTGGTTCCCCTGGTTATTCGATTTTCAGTCCTTGGAAGCTTTCTTTCAGCTTTAAACCAATTTATTGCGGATCGCTACTCTTCAAATCATTCAGTGTCAGAGTACTATGTATATGAGTTTTTCAAGGTAGTATCCAATGGCTTCCATTTTTTATTTTTTATTTTTTGATTGGGTGGGTATATAGAAGCTTGGTTCAGTTCTGTTGCAACTCAAATGCTTATGTTTTTGTATGTGATTCTCAACAGATATGGAATTGTTCTCGAGCAGAAGGTACCACTCAGCTTCCCGTATATTGTACATGTTACATTTTACTTTGTAATGCAAAACTAATGAGTTATTTGATGCATACAAGTAGAATTTTATTTCTTGTATTTGCTTATTGTGGCAGCTGATATCCGTGTACATGAGTTCTTTAAAACTGTTTATTTCAAAGAAGGTATTCATCCTATCCCAGGTGCTCAACATGCTCTTCACAGACTGTCCACATTTTGCAATTTATCAGTGGTGACGTAAGTCTTCCTCATACATATATTTTTAATGGGATTTTTGTTCTGAATCATGCAACTATTAATGTTTTTAGTTGCCACAATTGATGCAATTTCTTTGAATAACTTTTTAATTTGTAAAGGTCTCGGCAGAATGCAATCAAAGATGACACACTGAAGTGGATTGAAGAGCATTATTCTGGATTGTTTCAGGAGATTCACTTTGGGAATCATTTTGCTTTGGATGGACAGTCACAGCAAAAATCTGATATTTGCAAGTAAGCCATATTAATTGAGTTTGGTTCTCTCTTTAGCTAAAAACATGATCAGTTCTATTATATGCTTGATGCTTGCATGCCTTTCATTGCTTTGAGTATAAAATTTTAAAGCTGCTTATTGGAAAATGAACCTCATCCTAGACATTTGGATGCTAACATTTATAGATAGTTAGCTAATTTTTCTCGCATATTAGATATTGTCAATAAGCCGAATTTTAGAAACATGCTTTTCTCCCAGAACTTATGGGCTTATTTCCTAACCGTGTTCACAGAAGCCTGACATGATGATGGATGCTAGTATTGTGATATGAATGTGCTTGATAGACTTCATAAATGTACGAGTAGAATTGAATTATCAAAAAATTGTATATAATGTTCTTATGTTACAGCATAGTGTTATCTTGGTGTCTTTATTTTCATCTTTTCATTCTTATTGTGAGCCTCTATATATAGCATAACATAGTGGTCATGACTTCATGAGGATTCATTCCAACACGTGCTCAAGTTTTGTAAACAAAATAGAATCAAATACTACGTTTTAGTACAGGGTGTTCTGTAACTTGACTCTTTTGTCAAGTTTGATCTGATTCTTGTTTCACCTTCTATTCCTTTTTAATAAGTTTCAGGACTCATGTTATGTACTGGTGTGTTCTTAAAGAGTTTTTTGTCCAAGCTCTTACACATTCCATCCATTTTCTTTATTTTTCTAAAACTAAATTACTCCTTGAATTTGACCCCAAGTTCCAACCATAAAAACCAGGCTAGTTCTTGAGTTGAATTTATTCCCTCCAATGAGATGTCTTTGCTTCTTCATTCGTTTCCATAAATGGCATCAAAACTTCATATTGTTTTATACTGACATATTGAAGTATTCTTTGCAGGTCTTTGGGAGCCCAGGTTCTTATTGATGACAACCCCCGATATGCTCTCGAATGTGCAGGTGTAGGTATCAGAGTCTTACTCTTTGACTATGAAAACTCATATCCTTGGTGCAAGACTAGCTCTGCAACTTCACACCCACTGGTGACGAAGGTTCATAACTGGCAAGAAGTAGAGAACCGATTGGCAGTTCTTTAGAGCGTGGCTTGGAATGCATGGGGAACATTTTTCCTTAAACATTTTTGGATGAGCTGTCCTGCGATAGCTTGTGGCATTTGATTTCAGCTGGATTTAAATGGAGGCTGAGTTCCTTGTCGGTAACATTTCCTGGGGAGATTTTACAGTTGTTGCAGGTCCCTAGGTCCCTTGCTTTCAAAAAATATATAGAGCAGGGTGATGGATTTGATCAATTATAGATTAGCTATAGACAGGTTGTAAGTTCATTTAAGTGCTAGGTAGCAAGTCTAGTATCAAATCGAGTTCTCTCCGTTGAACCACACTCAAATGCAAGAGTTAATAAACAGTATTTTTATGTATATAATTACAGGGACGACATTATGAAATTTAGTGAACCTATTACAAACTAGTCTCGTGTTGGAATTTGTAGCAACATTATCAATTGAAATAGACATCAATTGGACCAGTTTGGGAATATTTATGCTTTGTTTGTAGTTCAGAATCATTTCTTGTCATAATCTGAGTAGGATGTACTTTTATTAATCCTCTACTTTTTTAGCCATTTCACTAGAATATTTTGACCATCATGCTAAGAAAACCCTAGAGAAGGTAAATGCATGGGTGGTACATTTTGGGTTGAGATTGAGGATTGGGGGGCTCTTGTACCATCTTTTCCCACTTTTTTGGGTTCTATATTATCATTCCAAAGATAAATGGTCTACAATGACATTATAATTGAGCTTTTGTTGTTGTCAACACTAACGGTAGTGAGGTTCCAATGTCCATAAACAAAATAATCGCCATTTTACGTGGTATGAAATTATTTCCCTTAAAAAAAATGTTGCAGAAATTTTGAGTTTGAAAATGAAAATTTGCACCCAGAGAGGTAGAGGTAGAGGAAGAGAGTTGAATCAAATTTGCCATCTCTTAGAATTACTGTCTGGTGAGTGTTTTTCTCATGGCTTTAGATAAATTGGCCCAAAACTCCGGTCAGCAGCAGGATGGATTTGCTGGTCTGGATGCATGTTGTAAGGGCTCTCTTTGGCTATTGTAGCAGTGAAGCATAGGTCTTTGTTATGCTGTTTGGGACATTCTCTTTACTTTTTCTTAGTTATTAGACCAGAAGCTTCACCATGTATGAGTAAGCCTTTGTGCACCACGTGCAGCGTAGGAAATTCAATCTGGCCCACATCGCTATTTGTTATTGGTCCATGTCGATCTTACCTGGCTTGACGAGATAGGACGGGAGTCTGTATCACTGGAATTATGTAATATGAGCATCGTCGCGTCTGCGGTTATTTCAAACATGAAAAATAATTTTTTTGCTCTCCTGTCTTTCGGAAGACGATACGTGTTTCTGAGTATAACCATTTCTTCTTCTTCTGCAAATAGAAAAAAAATCTTGGACCAAAATCATTTCTTCTCTTCTTCAAACGGAAACAAAAATCTCGGATTAAAGCAATATCCTAGAGTTCCTTTCATTGTTTTTGTCTACCCATTATATCAAAGTGAAACCTCCAATTTTTCCTCCATTTTTTTATTTTCTTTTCCTCTTTGGTGGTCGAGTAGCCGCTGGTGAACTGGAAGCGTTTCTTCTACTTCTGCAAATGGAAAAAAAAGAAGGATTAGTGACACCTCCAGAGTGTTCTCCATTTTTGTGTTTTCTCTTTTCTTTAGGGTCGAGTAGTTGCTAATGAGCTGGAAGTTCTCGAGCACACCACGAAAGATATGCCTTCAAAATCTTGAGTCAATAAAAATAAATGGTTTCGTATTTCAACGCAGACGACGAACACAAAAATACCGCAAGAAAGAAATACAGATGGAGGAAGCATTGCACTTGTTGTTTATTCAGGAAAGGATGATACCCCTTTAAATTCCCTCCCAAAAGAAGTTACATAACCCGAAATAGGTAAGAAAATTATATATTTTAATACAAATATTTGAAATTTATGTTTATAGAGGGCTTTCATGATATATTTGTCAAAAATATTAAGTCTTTATGGTATAAACTTATGACACCATGCACAGTTTTATGGCACCGTAATTCAAAATTTACAATATCCCAATTTAAAAGCTACAACATCCTAGTTAAAAAACTATAACATCTATGTATAAAATATAAAATAAAACTTTCTAACCCATTCTACTTGTAATACATGTCATCCGTGGCTTGGTTTATATTTTTTAGAGTGTCATAAAATACCACAGATGCTAGAAGATTACTCAAATAGGCCAAAACAGTATTATGATATCCCAGTTTAAAAGCTACGACATCTTAGTTAAAAAACTACGACACCCATATATAAAATATACAACAAAAGTTTCTAATTCCTTCTACCTGTAATATATGTCATCCATGGCTTGGTTTATGACTTCCAAAGTGTCATAAAATGCCACTGATGCTAGAAGATTACTCAAATGGGCCAAAATAGTATTATGACATCTCAATTTAATAGCTACGATATTTAAAAAATTACAACATCCATGCACAAAATGTAAAATAAAAATTTTTAACCCCATTCTACTTATAGTACATGTCATCCGTGATTTGGTTTATGACATTCAGAGTGTCAAAAATTATCACGGATACTATAAGATTAATCAAATAGCCTGAAACAGTATTACGACATCCCAGCTTAAAAGTTATGACGTTCTAGTTTAAAAACTACGACATCCATGCACAAAATGTAATATAAAACTTTCTAACCTTTTCTACCTATAATATATATTATTCGTGGCTTGATTTATGACTCCCAGAGTGTCATAAAATGCCATGGATGCTAGAAAATTACTCAAATATACTGAAACAGTATTACGACATCTTAGTTTAAAAGCTACGACACCCTAATTAAAAAACTATGACATCCATGTACAAAATATAAAATAAAACTTTCGAACCCATCCTACTTATAATACATGTCATCCGTGACTTGGTTTATGACTTCCAGAATGT
Source organism: Areca catechu (assembly GCA_021397845.1). Taxonomy (NCBI): domain Eukaryota; kingdom Viridiplantae; phylum Streptophyta; class Magnoliopsida; order Arecales; family Arecaceae; genus Areca; species Areca catechu. Next base: position 139,273,915 of record CM038042.1, on the reverse strand, counting down.
CATAAAATGCCACGGATGTTAGAAGATTACTCAAATAGGCCGAAACAGTATTATGACATCCCGGTTTAAAAGCTACGACATCTTAGTTAAAAAACTACGATATCCATGCATAAAATATAAAATAAAACTTTCTAACCCCTTTTACCTGTAATACATGTCATCTGTGGCTTGATTTATGGACTTTCGGAGTGTCATAAAATGCCATAGATGCTAGAAGATTTCTCAAATAGGTAAAACAGTATTACGACATCCCAGTTTAAAAGTTATGACACCCTAGTTAAAAAACTACGACACTCATGCACAAAATGTAAAATAAAAATTTCTAACCCCTTCTACATGTAATACATGTCATCCGTGGTTTGGTTTATGACTCTCAAGTGTTATAAAATGCCATGGATGCTAGAAAATTACTCAAATAGGCTAAAACAGTATTGCGGTATCTTAGTTAAAAAAACTACGACATCCATGCACAAAATGTAAAATATAAGTTTCTAACCCCTTCTACCTATAATATATGATATCCATTGCTTGATTTATGACTTCCAGAGTATTATAAAATATCACAGATGCTAGAAGATTACTCAAATAATCTAAAACAGTATTATGATATCCCAGTTTAAAAGCTACGATACCTTAGTTAAAAAACTACGATACCCATGTACAAAATGTAAAATAAAAATTTTTAACCCTTTCTAATTGTAATACATGTCATCCATGGCTTGATTTATGATTCCCATAGTGACATAAAATACCACGGATGGTAGAAGATTATTCAAATAGACTGAAACAATATTACGACACTCCAGTTTAAAAGCTATGACATCGTAGTTAAAAAACTACGACACCCATGCACATATAAAATAAAACTTTTAACCCTTTTTATCTATAATACATGTTATCCGTGACTTGTTTTATGACTCCCAGAGTATCATAAAATACCATGGATGCTAGAAGATTACTCAAATAGACCGAAACAGTATTACAAAATCCTAGTTTAAAAGCTAGGACATCCTAATTAAAAAACTATGATATCCATGTATAAAACATAAAATAAAAGTTTCTAACCCCTTCTACCTGTAATACATGTCATCCATGACTTGGTTTATGACACCAAAGTATCAAAAATTATCATGCATGCTATAAGATTAATCAAATAGCTCGAAATAGTATTACGACACCCAGTTTAAAAGTTATGACACCCTAGTTAAAAAACTACGATACCCATATACAAAATGTAAAATAAAACTTTCTAACCCTTCCTACCTGTAATTCATGTCATTCATGCTTTGGTTTATGACTTCCAAAGTGTCATAAAATGCCACAGATGGTAAAAAATTATTCAAATAAGCTGAAACAGTATTATGATACTCTAGTTTAAAAGCTACGACATCTTAGCTAAAAAATTACGATACCCATTCACAAAATATAAAATAAAAGTTTCTAACCCCTTCTACCTGTAATACATGCCATCCATGGCTTAGTTTATTAGAATGTCTAAAATGCCACAGATGCTAGAAGATTACTCAAATAAGCTGAAACAGTATTACGATACCCCAATTTAAAAGCTACGATATCCTAATTAAAAAACTACGACATCCATACACAAAATGTAAAATAAAACTTTCTAACTCCTTCTACTTGTAATACATGTCATCCATGACTTGGTTTATGACTTCCAGAGTATCATAGAATGCCATGAATGGTAAAAGATTACTCAAATAGGCTGAAACAGTATTATGACACTCTGATGTAAAAACTACGATACCCTAATTAAAAAACTACGACATCCATGTACAAAATGTAAAATAAAACTTTCTAACCCCTTCCACCTGCAATACATGTAAAACTATGATACCCTAGTTAACAAACTATGACATCCCAGTATAAAAACTATAACACCCTAGTTAAAAAACTATAACACCCTTGCAGAAAGTATAAAATAAAAATTTCTAACATCTTCTATCTGGAATACATATTACCTGTGATCTAAATTAAAATTCTTAAAATCTCATGATGGCACCCCCCATATCATAACAAGTCAGTGTGAAAAGAATCAAGAGTAATTAGCCCGAAACAGGATTGTGACACCCTAGTTCAGGATTCATGACATCCTACTTCAAATATTGACACCTTGTATATATTTAAGCTGGGATGGCTTACATTTTTTATAATAGTTAGTTAAAATTTATTGTTTCATAACTTGCATTTATTTTTTACTCATGTTTCAGGTGATCTTGTAATTATTCGATTGCCTAGTGTGAAGGCTTCGCAACTGTTTAAAAATTGTTGCAAGCCGGCAATATACATTAGAAAGTGTAGAAGATAGATTTTTTAGTCTTTATTTAGAAATCATCTGGAAGACTCCATTCGATGCTTTCGTCGACATGCAACCGTTCGTAGTCGACGGGCAACTCCTCTTTGATATTATTAGATGTTACAAGAGAGATGACGATTTTATTTTTTATGAAAAGGTATTTACATTCAGCATCGAAGACGTGGCCCTGATTTTGGGTCTGCCATACCATGGAAACAAGATTGTAATAAAAATCTAAGATAAAAAGGGCAGGTTATTCTGAAGATTTGGTAGAGAATTAAATCTTCAGAATAAAGGGCTAGAGAAGTTGATAGCATAGCTTCATTCATCAAACATACAAGAGGATGTTGAGGACATCGTAAGACTTTGGATTGCATACATGTTTGGACTGTTTTGGTCTCCAAAGTCAAATCAAGCTTGTCCAAGATATATCATCCCTTACTTGGATATTTATCTTAGTTGGGACAAATCAACTGGGCTTCCGCAAAAAAGGAGTTGACTGTTATGACTCTCCCAGGTTTGATGCTTGCTTGAGATCTGAGGAGTCAGTCCAATCCAAGATAAGTGACAAGGGTAGGAGGCAGCCAACCCTATTTGGATATTCAGCTGCTCTGGTAGTAAGTATCATTAATATGCAATAAAAGTGCAATTACATTTATTTTAAATCTTCCATATCTTTGAAGTACATGACTATTATGTATATATTTGGTTCCTCGAGTATAGCACATTAAGAGCCCCAGCACACCTTAATAAGCTACCTAGGTTGTTGAAGTGGTATGACAGCCAGTTGAAGACATGAACTTTTCAATCATGTATTGGTTTGAATAAGACTTTTAGATTATGATAAAAAGAGCGTGAAAAAATAACATTTTGAAATATGATATTTGAACTTACAATACCTTAATTAAAAGATTACGATACTCTAATTAAAAGATTATGACACCCAATTATGAAACATGAAACTAAATATATTAATTCCTCATACTAAGAAAACCTATTACTTATTATAACAGAAGTATTTAAGCATGCATTGCTGATATATGACACCCACATTGTAATAAAATACTTCCAAGAGAATTTCAGTATTAAAAAGTTCGAAACATGAACAACTCGATATAAAACAGAAAATGAAGGCTTTTGTCCTCCGTCATAGAACTTTTCAACCATGTATTGGCTTGAATAAAACTTTTAGATTATGATAAAAAGATCATAAGAAAATAATATTTTAAAATATAATATTTGAACTTATGATACCCTAGTTAAAAGATTATGACATCCTAGTTAAAAGATTATGACACCCGATCATAAAATATGAAACTAAATATATTAACCCCTCATACCAAGAAAGCCTATCACTTATGGACTGAGTTATGACTCCTAAGATGTCTGAACATGCTATGGATACTAAAGAATCATAAATATATGCTGAAACAAGATTACGATATCCTAGTTTAAAAGCTACGACACCCTATTTAAAAAACTATGACATCCCTGTACAAAATCATAAACCAGATATTTTGATCCTGCATAATATAAGTGTTTAAGTATGCATTGCTGATACATAACACCCACATTGTAATAAAATATTTTTAAAAAAATTTCAGTATCAAAAACTTCAAAATATGAACAACTCGATACAAAATAGAAAATGAAGGCTTTTATCCTCCATCATAGGACTTTTCAACCATGCATTGGCTTGAATAAGATTTTTAGATTGTGATAAAAAGATTAAGAAAAAATAACATTTTGAAATATGATATTAGAACTTACGATATCCTAGTTAAAAGATTACGATATCCTAATTAAAAGATTATGACATCCGATCATAGAACATGAAACTAAATATATTAACCCCTCATACTAGGAAAACCTATCACTTGTGGACTAAGTTATGACTTCCAGGATGTCATAACATGCTACGGATGCTAAAAGATTATAAATATATACTGAAACAGGATTACGACAACCAAGTTTAGAAGCTACGATATCCTAGTTAAAAAACTAACATCCTTGCACAAAATCATAAACCGGATATTTTGATCCTACATAATAGAAGTGTTAAGTATGCATTGCTAATATATGACACCCACATTGTAATAAAATGCTTCTGAAAAAGTTTTAGTATCAAAAACTTCAAAACATGAATAACTCGGTACAAAACAGAAAATGAAAGCTTTTGTCCTCCATCATAGGACTTTTCAATCATGTATTGGCTTGAATAAAATTGTTAGATTGTGATAAAAAGACTAGGAAAAAATAATATTTTGAAATATGATATTTGAGTTTATGACATTCTAGTTAAAGGATTATGACATCCTAGTTAAATGATTATGACACCCGATCATAGAACATAAAACTAAATATATTAACCCCTCATACCAGGAAAATCTATCACTTGTGGACTGAGTTATGGTTCATAGGATGTCATAACATACTACGCATGCTAAAGGATAACAAATATATGCTGAAATAGGATTACGACATCTTAGTTTAAAAGCTATGACACTCTAGTTAAAAAACTATGACATTTCTGTATAAAATCATAAACCGAATGTTTTGATCCTACGCAACAGAATTGTTTAACTATGCATTGCTGATATATGGCACCCACATTATAATAAAATACTTATGAGAAAACTTTAGTATCAAAAACTTTGAAACATGAACTCGATACAAAACAGAAAATGAAGTTTTTGTCCTTTGTCATAAAACTTTTCAACCGTGCATTGGCTTGAATAAGATTGTTAGATTATGATAAAAAGTCCAGGAGAAAATAATATTTCGAAATATGATATTTGAACTTATGATACCCTTGTTAATAAATTACGACACCCTAGTTAAAAGATTATGACATCCGATCATAAAACATGAAACTAAATATATTAACCCCTTTTACTAGGAAAACCTATCATTTATGAATTGAGTTATTACTCCTAGAATGTTATAATATGCTACGGATGCTAAAGGATCACAAATATATGCTAGAATAGGATTACGTCATCCCAGTTTAAGAGCACGACTTTTTAGTTAAAAAACTATGATATCCCTGCATAAAATTATAAACCAGATATTTTGATACTGCGTAACAGAAGTGTTTAAGTATGCATTACTGATATATGACACCCATATTATAATAAAATGCTTTTAAGAGAACTTCAATATCAAAAACTTCGAAACATGAACAACTCGGTACAAAACAGAAAATGAAGGCTTTTGTTTTCCATCATAGGACTTGTCAACAGTACATTGGCTTGAATAAGATTGTTAGATTATGATAAAAAGACCAAGAAAAAATAATATTTTGAAATATAATATTTGAACTTATGACATCCTAGTTAAAAGATTACGATATCCTAGTTAAAAGATTATGACATAAAACATGAAACTAAATATATTAACCCCTCCTACCAAGAAAACCTATCACTTGTGGACTAAGTTATGACTCCTAGGATATCATAACATGCTACAGATACTAAAGGATCACAAACACATGCTAAAACAGTATTACGACACTCCAGTTTAAAAGCTACAACATCATAGTTAAAAAACTAAATCCCTGCACAAAATCATAAACCGAATGTTTTGATCCTGCATAACAAATGTATTTAAGTATGCATTGCTGATATATAAAATCCATATTGTAATAAAATGCTTCTGAAAAAATTTCAGTATCAAAAACTTCGAAGCATGAATAACTCAGTACAAAACAAAAAATGAAGGCTTTTATCCTTCGTTATAGAACTTTTTAACCAGGCATTGGCTTGAATAAGATTATTAGATTGTGATAAAAAGACTAGAAAAAAATAATATTTTGAAATATGATATTTGAACTTACGACATCCTAGTTAAAAGATTACGACATCCTATTTAAAAGAATATGATACCCGATCATAGAACATAAAACTAAATATATTAACCTCTCTTACCAGGAAAACCTATCACTTGTGGACTGAGTTATGACTTCTAGGATGTCATAACATGCTACGAATGCTAAAGGATTATAAATATATGCTGAAACAGGATTACGACATCCATGCTTAAAAGCTACGATATCCTAGTTAAAAAACTACGACATTCATATACAAAATCATAAACCGGATGTTTTGATCCTGCATAATATAAGTATTTGAGTATGCATTGCTGATATATGACACCCACATTATAATAAAATACTTCTTAAAAAATATTAATATCAAAAACTTCGAAACATGAACAACTTAGTACAAAACAGAAAAGGAAGGCTTTTGTTTTCCATCATAGGACTTTTCAATCGTGCATTAGCTTGAATAAGATTGCTAGATTGTGATAAAAAGACTAGGAAAAAATAATATTTTGAAATATGATATTTGAACTTACGACATCCTAGTTAAAAGATTACAACAGCCTGGTTAAATGATTATAACACCCGAGAACTTGAAACTAAATATATTAACCCCTCCTATCAGGAAAACTTATTACTTGTGGACTGAGTTATGGTTCCTAGGATGTCATAACATGATACATATGCTAAAGGATTACAAATATATGCTGAAATGGGATTACGACATCATAGTTTAATAGCTACGATATCATAGTTTAATAGCTACGACATCCTAGTTAAAAAACTAGGATATTCCTGTGCAAAATCATAAACTATATATTTTAATCTTACGTAACAGAAGTATTTAAGTATACATTGCTGATATATAACACCCACATTATAATAAAATACTTCTGAGAAAATTTTAGTATCAAAAACTTTGAAACATGAACAACTTAATACTAAATAGAAAATGAAAGCTTTTGTCCTCCATCATAGAATTTTCAGTCGTGCATTGGCTTAAATAAGATTGCTAGATTATGATAAAAAGACCACGGGGCACGGGTAGGTGGGTCCCCGAGCTTGCATTGACACCGTCGCCCTCGTGCCCCATCACCTTTAGTCCCGTCGCTCGATGGATGCCAATCTCGTCATACTACATCGATGACACTCGACGCGACACCACCACCACCATGACTGGTACGTGTGTATCAACAAATATACTATATTATAATATATAATATACAATTTAATATATTATAATATATTTTAAATATAAAATATTTATTATAATATAAAATATATTATTATATATTATTATAATATATTATTATTATTTTTTAGTTTTTTAAATATTATTAATTTTTAAATATTATTATTATTATTTTTAATTTTTCATTAAATTTTAAAGTGGGTATGTGCAGAAATCGCAGGTACAACTTGCAATTTCAGCATTTACCCCACTTCACCGTATTATTTTTTTAAACTTTTTAAAAATTTTAATATTTTTTTAAAATCTTTTTATTAATTTTCAAAAATTTTTATTATTTTTTTGATTTAGGTATAACCTACGATTTCTCCCCACTTCACCACATTATTTTTTTATTTTTTAAAATTTTATTAATTTTTAAAAACTTTTTATTAATTTTTAAAGACTTATTAATTTATTAAATTTTTATTAAATTTTAAAGTGGAAATTTCTGCACATACCCCACTTCATCCTATTATTTTTTTTATTTTTTTATTTTTAAAAATTTTATTAATTTTAAAGATTTTTTTATTAATTTTTAAATATTTTTATTATGTTTTAAATTTTTTATTAAATTTTAAGGCCGCGAACTCTCCATGTCAGCCAAAAATACCTGATAAATAAAGTTAAAGTTGCACCTATTTAGAAAAATATTTATTTAAAAAATATTATTTTAATAAAAAATTCGAGACTTTCCTGCCATTTCATTAAAAAAGGCAGAGATCATCATGTAAAAAGAACTTCTTGGAGGACAAAAAGGTTGAAAATAAGAGCAATAAGATAGGGATGCTCTTTTAACCTCCCAAACTCTGAAAAAAGTGAAATTTTAGCATATAACTGGTGACATTTTTTTTAGTAGAATGTAACTGGTGACATTTGAATATAGGGCTTGTGTACAACTATCAAGAAATTGTACAACTATCAGCTTCCTTGTATGCTTGAGACTCCTTAGATGTTCATGACATTGTGTTCAACTTTACAACATTTACAAGGAAGCTGGTCATCCATAATTTGATTTATGAAGTCTCAATTTTCTCCATAAGCTTTATACCAAATGCTTCCAAAATATCCAGAGCTGTCAAGTCACACATAAATCATCAATATAGTGCAAGTATCAACATCTAAAAACTAGAATTTACTCCAGAAATTAATTTGAACTAACCTGGCATGTAGACTTCAGGTTCGAGTGGTCTAATTACACCTCTACTCTGGACATTGTTCTGAAGTAAGAGCTGCAAAAGTAAGAGCAGGGAAAATGAATAATAGTTTGCTAGTTTAATTAAGCTTGCCATGTTTGGTAACATCAAATGGAGAATTACCAGAGCTCCTATTGCTGCTGGAATCCCAACTGTAAGAGCCATTGCACTCGTTGTTTTATCATTTTGTACCCTTCCAAATTCCAGTAGGGTAGCCCAGTGGTTTTCGGTGGGTCTGCCATCAGGAAACTCCACTTCCACTTCATGATGTAAAAGCACCATATCCTACATGACAAGGTGAAATAAGCATGGGAAATTTCAAAAACCCATTCAAATATATTGAAGTTTGATAGCAAAATGTACCAATACAATTTCTTCAATATATGCATACATGGAACAACATGAGTTGTAGGATACTTATAAAAGCAACTGCAATAGTGAGAAAGTAAATATGACAAATCATAAAGGAACTAAAATGTACATGCATGTAGAAGACCATTAAGCTCCATTGGCAGGTGCCATTATTAGACATTTTCTGAGGTGCTTCATTATTAAAAATATTCTGACATGCTTTTGACTGTACAGGGCAATCGCTCATCGATCGTGAACTTCTTAAAGGTGTTTACCAGATATGCAATGTGCATTTGCAGCCGATGAGTAGGTTTACATGAGCCACTTCACATGGGAGCAGAGGAACCCTCCTCTGGCGGTGATCCAAAATTAATTTTAATTTTTATATCTCAATATACATTACTTCAGTTGTAAGTAGAAGATTCAGTGTCTAAGGTTATATAATTTTGTTTTGATTCAACAAAAAGTCATCAACTGACATCCAATATGAAATGTCATTGTTGCTGTATTAAGATGATTGCATCATTAAATTTTTCTAAGGCTTCTATAAGGGCCATCATAGTCCTATTCAACCAGCATAATATAACTATTTTACAAAATTGTAGACAGAAAAAGTGAAAATAACGAACAGTTTTAGTCTCTAAACCTTACTGAGTTAATAATAGTGGATGTAGAAATGCATATTTACTGAAAAAAGAAAAACAAAATCATTTTACCTGCTCTTTGCTGGAGTAGGCTAATCTGCGTTCCATGCAGAAGCACAAAACATCAAATGCACTCAAACACGCTACTGGGATTTCCTCATCCTCATGAAGTCCCAAGAACCTGATTCACAATGGTTATAAGTTAGTGAGATGTAAAAGTGTCCAAATACTAGACATTTGCACATGAATGAGCAGCAGCCAATAACTTGATAGTTTTAACCGTCTTCACTGCTGTCGCTGTTTCTTTGCAGTGCCCACTCAGAATCAACCTCTTAACCATTTCCTTTTCATCTCCAGTTGATCCTGCCAGGTTGTTAGCATTCACTGGAGAAGAGCATTTGGTGTCAAGAAGTTCATTTAGAAAGGTGCCAAACGTTGGTCTTTGACCACCTTTCAACATAGGATGCGGTTCAGCATCAAAAAAACCAATTTTTGCAAGACTTGCCATTACTTCACTAAAACCTGCACAGACACCACTAATGTTAATAAATGGCAAACATTGTTTCCTATAGAAAATAAAGACTACAACTTACCTTCATAGCGGAGGGTGGCCCTAAAGATGGTTGATGCCTCAGTGGTGATTCCATATAAGTACCCATATAGTAATGAGTTCCGGTTTGGGAGGCACTCCAAGGCAAATGCTGGAAGTTCTGGTATGCGAAATCTTGTTGCCGAGTCATAAAGTTCATTACCTGCATGAAGTTAAAAAGAATAGGAAAGTCAATTATTAGACAAGTTAAGATGCTTTCCATTATACCAGGTAGCTAAGTTGTATGAGCATCACCCTGAATGTGGAAGACCCTTCAATTGAGCTCATACATGGATGTGGAAGCAGTTACTGCCTGCCTCCTAAATGATATTTCATGAATAAATTATGTGCCCAAAGTTGTACAAAAAGCATATTGTACAATTTTCTAATGGAATATGACATAGCATTTCACATAATTCTCACTGCTTGAGTACAAAGTATATTTTATGTAATACTGGCATAAAGGAAATTGTTATGGTGGTCTACTTTAAATTTTATAAGGCAATTACTGCAGCCAAACAGAGAGAATATTGAGTTATTTTATTTCATAATGTGGATTCCCAAGAAAATAATCTGGTTTCTCAAACAAAATCTGAAGTTGATGTTCACAATTATTATGCCAGAACAATTTTTTCAGCTTTCAAACATCCAAGTTTAACAACTAGGTGCTGTATAGTGAAATTTGACATACGTCACTAAGTTGTAACATACTTTTGTCTAGGATATGACAGATAACATATTAATACCCTTCTTCTTTGTGTAACCAACAACTCACCATCAACATGAACAATCTCCCCCATATATTTGTAAGTGGCTGAGTTCCGCCCTGCACGAAGTGCACCAGATGGGTTCCAACTAAACCATGAAAGAAGAAAATCACTTACTGCATTCTATCTCAATATGTAATTGGAGAATAATAATTAGTTACTATAACAAAGTTTTGAACAATATCATCAAACATTAACAACACAAATCTAACACGAGGAATACTTGATATGCTTGTCAAGTTGTACCTCAGGTTCAAAGGATTTTCATTATTCCATTAAGGTATGCAGAAAAGATTGCAGAAAATAATATAGTCATATGAATAGCTAATTTATTGTGATAATATTCCTTACAGCATAATGTTGGGAGAAGGTTTTTGCATTAAATGAAAAGCTTTGGCAAAATGATAAGTCCTAAATGATATATAATTTGAATTTATAAATGACCTTCACATTGTTAAAGAAGCTTTGGGGAATTATTTTCCAAGGATTATAAATTGAAAAATTTTGGGAAAATTCTGACATTATGGACGCTCTGGAAAAAGTGGATGCATCAAAATAAAGCAGTTATTCAAATGGAAAAGAGATCCTAACAATTTTATTTAAAAACAAATCAAATATATTGAACATGATCTGTCATAGTCCCATGTAGGGATGGCAGTTGGTTGTGCCTGGTCTGTAGAAGCACATAACTTCCACTCAAAGTGGTGCACTTGCTATGGCATCTTTCCAAAACCTCGTTTCCACACCTGCCAATTAAGCTTTTCTCCAATTTTTTTAGAGATCTGTTTAATCTGCTATTTGCTTGCACCCACTTTCAGTAACTAAGGTCATGTCAGGTTAGGTTCGGGATCAGGTCAGATTTGGTCAAGTTAAAGAACCCTTAGGCAATCTCAACATGTTTATAAGCATGTTGAAACAAGTGGACCCACACCTGAATGGTCTATTTTTGATGGATTATTAAAACAAACCACAAACCACATGACAGAGAAGAGAAGAAGCAGAGGAAAAGGGATGAAAGATAAACAGAGATTGAGGGGTGTAGAGGAGAGGGATGAGAGGTAGAGGAGAAAAGATGAAGATATATCTTTACTGGTCATTGAAAACAGATCTAGATACTCATCTTTGAGTGGATTCAATTATCTGTTGATCTAAGGTTTTCTCACTTGAAGCCATGGGTGGTTTGGGGAGGGGAAGAGAGTATGAGATAGCTACATGACCCTACTTTTATTCAGAAAGGTTATTGTTGATTTTGTGTAACCACCCATGGCCTTACTAAAAGGACTAGCTGGAAGGTTTTATTTAGGTTTTTTAGCCTTGTATAAGTATCCAAAATCCATCCATGATCTACCCTTGTTTAAGCCCTAGCACCTTCACTAGGCTAAGGATCCAAATAGAATAAAAAGTCTAATCATAAACACCAAGACTGGTCTATGGTCAAACCAAAAGGGCTCACGCTGCAGTGTCCCCTGGTCTACCTGGACCATGTGCCAAGTTTGCTCTAATGCCATTTGTATCCTACATCTTATCTAAAATGGCTAGCTTGAAGGTTTTATTTGAATTACTTGAACTTGTATAGGTACTAAGGATCTCTCTAGTGCACAACCAGTATTGATTTAAGCACATGCCTTTCACAGGCTCACACAGCATTAGTAGTATGGGTCAAAAAATCCCAAAAGATTTCTTGCTTTGTCTGTGTATATATAGAGAGAGGACATACCTTCATGATTATATTAAGTTAATAGGTCAGTGAATAGCCAACAGACTGCATGATTATGGAGGCAAAGCAAAGTAGAGATTATAACAATTCTATAATTATTGGGTTTTAATTGTGTCAATAATGGCCAAAAAATACATCTGAAGGAAATAACTTTTCAAACATGAAGAATCACAATTTGCAAGAACTAGTTAGCCTAGATATAGCCGCTTTAACTGTGTAGAAAATCACAACACACTAGTGTTTAAGAAAATGACATACATAGGCATGAACTCCCACCAAAATGTGCAACAGATAATGGAAATACACGACATGCAACTAAACAAATTAATGAGAATTCTAGAAAATCAACTCCTGTTCTGATATTCAAACTCTCAGAAAGAGTATATAGGTAGGGTTTTTCTCAAACAAGTGTTGAGAGCACTGCAATTCATGGGGAACAGATTAGTAGATTCCATGATAGAGTCAACAGGCACGTGACAAAGCTGCACAACAGTGTTCTATGCCAGTGCATGCCAAGCACTTAATGACACCAGCGCAAGCCTGTTAAAACCTTGAACTGAAATACGAAGCAATATAACTTTTGAATTGGTACACTCAACTTTGCCATTTGACATTATATAGACTACAGGCAACCACAATAAACTCTGACTCTATGTACACATTTAATTCTCTCAACCATAATTACAGAGACTCTCACCTGCAGTAGCTTGGTTGTCATATATGCTGCTTTCAAATTCAAGAAAGTTATAATGCAATCATCTTATTACATATTTAAAATAACTACTCTGCAGCTATCTTCACAAAACTCAAAATTTTTAGTCACCATAATGGCCAAAATAATAGCCGACCCCAACTAGTTTGGGATTAAGGCTTCGTTGAGTATGATGAACAAAAGAATCGCACTATATGAATGACAAAGTGCAACCAATTTTCCAATGAACTATGTCAGGTTACAGATTTGCTAGATCACCATCAAAGCCTTTTTCCCATCAAGAAGGGGGTCAAAAATAGAGCATATCTCTAGATGGACAAGGCTCCAAGAAAATGATTGAGAAGATGGCAGTCAATCTGACACCATCCTGATATAAACTAATGCCAAGTTCCTAGCAGAAGCAATTTTAGGCAAGAAAAAGGCCTACCATAACATCTAGCAGGCCTGTCAATTGGTAAAGAGACCTGCCTTATTGGCCAATGTTAATCTCGTGCAATCAAAAGCCAATCCTATAGAATTCAGACTTCCCCTAAACTTTGAAAGAGTCCGGGCAGAAGACAAATAAGAATGAATTGTAAAATAAACTGCATTTGTTTCTAAGGCACAAATTATAATCCTTAATGAATCTATTGGATTTAGTAGAATCAGAATTAGTTACATTTCCTTTAACATAAGGACTTATAAAATTTACTGATGATGAACTAGCTAGTACACAGTTCTACCTGAACTTGTAAGCTAGTGGATTGTTTGCAGCAGCAGGAGATGGAAGTCCACCACAGTAAGAAGTGAATGATTTTATTGTCCCCTTCCCAGCGTGTGCATGGTCGATCATCTTCATTGCCATCATGTGATCTGCACATACAAAAAGAAAAAAGATCTTAATAAAATATAACCAGTTAACCACCATGAGTTTTTCCTCCATTGCCAATTGACATTCTTTATAATGGTACATCCTCTGTTAAAATAGAAAAATTATCACAATGATCATTTATTCAAGATCTTGGGAAGTGTAAATTTTGGAAAAATAATAAACTAACTTTCATTTATCACCAAGAGCACGTGCTACAACCCTTTTCTTTGGTAGAAATTGTACCATATCTTGAATACATAAAGCCTATCTAGACTCTAGAGTCTAGACTCTGGACTTTTGAAATGAAATAGGTGAAGGAATTTATTTTTTGACTTTTTAAACCGAAGTTAGCAAACCATTTGTTGACTTCGGTTCAAAAAATTCAAAAAAAAAGGTTCGTCTTGGAACAAGATAGTATGGATCTATACCGTATCACTCAAGGATCGTTGAACCGGTATCGGGGCCCATACCAGTACGTGTACTGGACTTAAAAAATTGAGAAAAAACTCTCTTCCTCCCTCTCAAGTAAAAATTGTTGAACCAAATATGAACTAGACCCGAACCAAGCCAAACCGAGCCCGAACCGGACCGAACTAGACGGTACGATACGGTATGCTACAGTATTGTACCGTACATAATTTAATTTTTTTATTTTTTTTAACAATCCAAATGCCGGATCGTTTTATATATATATGAACCGTACTGGATCTTGGCCGGTACGGTATCGTACGCCCTGTACCAGGAGGTACGGGACGGTACTGCAAATCCCAGTATCATTCTGATTGTTGACTAGTACACATCCTGGTACTGGTCTGGCGAACCTTGCTCTAGAGCAATATTTGCATTATCCATTGGTATTGGTGCATTCTAACTATATTGGTACCAAAGGGCATATTGAGTTTGATATCAATATAGGGGCCATACCGACACTTTGCGCCAAATCAGGTACCATACTAGGCATACCGATACATTAATTAATTAGTACTGGTATGGGATCCAGTATCAAGATGGTAAGCCTTGCTCTAGAGTATTCTATAAATAATACATTATTTGAAAATGGATGAATAATTCCATGACCATGAGTTTTAGTTATACCTTTTGAGATGAAAATTACTAAAAAAGCAAATTATATATGCCGAAAGTGATATATCACATATCCCTACGAGAGTTGCATAATGTATCTCCACACTTACAAGAATTATGCATGACAACAAACCTTATTTTGTTGATACAATTACATCTCCTACATCACTTGATATCAAAAATAAATAAATATATATATATATACACATGGGCATGCATGTTATACATATGCATGCACGCATGCGCACATATATATATATTTATGATAGCAAGTGATGTAGGCCATGTAATGGTATCAACAGAATAAGGCTTGTTGTCATGCATGTGTGTGTGCATTGTCTTTCAGATCTTCTTTTAGAACTTACTCCCAATTTTTTACATCTTATTTCCTCTTTATTTGAATTTGCTAGTACTATGACCCCCTTCTCACCCCGACCAAAAGAAAAAGAGAAAAAAACAGACACACAAATCCTCCTGACAAAGGGTCTCCATGATCTTTATTGCATGTTGTTTTATCATCTCAGATCTCTTCAAAGTTCAATCAGTTCAACTTCTAAACTTTTTTAGAAAAACTCAATGCATTGCCCCTTCTGCATTATTAACAGCGCTGGTGCTAAGGAGAAATACAATGTGGAGCTTCACAGAGGTTCTACAACTAATTAGGAAAAACATGAGACCAAAATATGACAACCATTCTCATCCAAAATTTCAAACACAACCGGTTGTGGCACATTTCCATATTGCTCAAAAAAGAAAAAAAAATTTCTAACACAATTAAAAAAATTAGATGTATATTTGTAGAAGCAAAAGAAACTACTAATGTTGACCTACTACTACATACCAACCAAAATGGTAAAACATCAAACACTTGTAGCTTACCTTTTTGATCATTGATTTTGTGGCTGCTTAATGCATAAGTAAGCCAAAAACATCTATAATATACATCTTTTGGTTTGTAGATATTATAATTTTCATAGATCTACGTCGTCCATCACAAAATCTACCCTTGCAGTTACAGCATTTCAGCTCCAACCCTTTCTGTAGGATTTGCTTGATTTTCTTTCACATTTTCGTATATGTAAACATGTGTAATCAACCATTAACTAAATGTTTTTTTTTTTTTTTTGCTTGAAAGAAACACCTTAGTCTAAACCTCATTGACAAAACATGGAGTTTATTTCTTATTTTGGATTAGATAACCCAGGTTATTGAATGTCAGATGACAATTTGGCACCTAAAAATAATCCTGCCCCACTGCACCACTATCACAACCCCAATCCCACATATGCAATCATTCCTCATCACCCGCATCCTCATTGTTAATGCCAATGTTTCAAGACACAATAAAAAAACTCAACCTGTCAAAACTGTGAACTAGAAACCTATATGGGTTGGGTTGATCCCAAATCCACAAATAATAAAAATGTATAAAATGTGCTAATACTTGCAGTCCAACTGCTCAATCTGTTCAGGTTGATCTGGTTTTCAACTCATCCAGGCTGGGCAGTTTGGAGATGTTGGAAAAACTTCAAGAAGAAAAAAAGGAAAAGGTACTTTTTTTGCTACTTTGCTCTTTAAGATTAGGGTTTGATGTCAGCCCTGGTGAAGATTTACAATTCCAAGTTCCCACCACTCTCCATCATTATTGCCACCTCATCTTCTTTCACACCTAGCCAGTTTAGTTATGTTTTCAATCATGTGTTGTGATTACCATACTTGTTCAACACATTACTTGTTTTTAGAGTAAGTTAAAAAATGAATCATTTAATTCATGTTCAGATTTCAGAACATGCTTGTCCATGTTATTGCTGAAGAACCTGATGCTAAATGAGACAACTGGAAATCAATAAACTACAAGATCATTTCCAGGATATGTTTGGGAAGATGTAACAATGCATCAAATATGACCCACCTAACCAGAAAAAGGTTTTTAAAAAAAACGAAAATAAAAAAAGCACAAATCCTAATGCCTGCCAAATTTAGCTATGCCATGGGGCTTATTGGCCTGTGCCTTGTACATGCACAGATAGGTGACCAGCAGAGATGCTAGCACGAGTTTTTAGAGCCATGATTAGGATACATGCTCACATCAAGACAGCTTAGTTGTTGATGTTACAAAAGATAATAAATTATAAGAAAATGTGTTATAAAAGATAATAAATGATCAGAAAATGGCATCCAACAACTTTAAAAAAGAATTACCTATGCCAGGATCCAGGCCCATTTCACAAAGTATTGTAACACCTGCACTTTTTGCCTTTTCATCTAACCTTGACATCGAGTCATCAACATAGCTTGCAGTCACCATGTGCTTTTTGTGCTGATGAAGAAAACATGCTAGTTAGACCAGCTATTTGCTAGTATGACACATCCATATCTAGTTATCTAAAACAAGTTACAATATTAAACTGCAGCTAAATATCTTATAAACTTCATGAGCTAAAAATCAAACACCAGATAGTGGACTTAAGAGATTGAAATGATAAATTACTCATTGGTTTACATAAGTTCAAGCTAAGACTGAAATATTTCATTTGAAACTGATTGCTTTCAAATGATGAGATATCCAAGCAGCCTGATTTTACAGTTTTGGTTGATTCAGATTAGCTTCTAATGAAATTGGTCAATTTCAGACAGCTCTATTTGGTTTGGCTGACTCCATTTTAACCTGATGAGAACTCCTCAAAAGAGGGCTGAACTAGTTTGGGATTATTATTTTTAACCATATTATTACACTTTTTTTCCTCCACTTTTGCAAGTAATAAGCTGCTTAAGCCTCCAATTTAGATCTTGCAATATTACAATCAAATTTGCAAAACTGAAGCATTTTAAAGGATATATAAGTGTTGCACTTACTTAGGTATCATTATAAGAGATTTTTCTCCCTCAGCCAATTAAATTCGAGAAAATTCAAAAGATTTGTACATGGTAAGTGAAGATCTTGCAGATCATGCTTAAATTGCATGAAACACTCAAACCTAAAGAAAAGATTTTAGTAATAACTTCTGAAAAATAAAGTTTTTCAGAAAATTACATGACTAGATAATTTTGCTTGTGATGTCAGACATGATCCATGCTCATATTTTGACAATTGACCAAAATAATTAGTCATTTCAAAACTTTTACCTCTACATGCATACATATGTATGAAGCACATGATTGAGATCATACCATGGAATCTCAAAATATTGGGAACAGAGATTTTCTATATAAACTACATTAGCTGTTATGATCAATTTTTGTCAAACGTAAATAAGATTGAAAAACACAAATATTTCATTTTAACATGACGATCTTGTTAAATATTATTATATTAAGATAGTTGTGATTTTTTATCACTTTTATTTCTTATTTTTTATTTTTTAAATTAAAATAAGATATTTTTGAAACAAAAGCGTAGTAAGCTAATAGGAATCAGAGCATAGCATACCATATGAAGATCTTGGTGAGAAGCATTGAATGCTGAATTGCCACTCAATAATAAAATAGTCAAATAAAAAAAACAATAATATGTTCATGAAGTATTAATAATTAAAAAATGACAGATGGAACATGGAAGAACATCATTTGTCAGAGACATCTATTTCCTTTTGGGTGTGGTATACAACTCTCATGGCAGAGCAACTAAAATGAAAAGTTCAGAAACTACCTCTATGCATGCATTGGCTATGACAGCATGAAAACTAGGAGGGAGTAAGCTAATCACAACTTCAACCTGCAAGAAGCACATATCAGACATGAACATACATCCTATGATGATATACTATGAAATATAAATAAATGTGTTATGAAAACAATGAAGTCATCAATAAATGAAAAGAGGAAGTTTTAGTTGGAAAGAAGCAGAACTGTTTTCTTGACACTTGGCAGAGGTACCAAGTGTGCAACTGTTGCAATGTGTTTGACAGTTTACCTTCTCGATGAACCAATATGAAGATGGTTCATAAAATAGAAGGTAAATCTGCAAATACATCAAAAATATGCTGACTACTTATTATCAAATAACATGCATCTCATTCCACAGATGCTACAAGATGGAAAAGGTATAAAACTTCAGTAGTTCAGAACATTTATTTGGCCCTTGAAACTGATATTATTTTAACTATAAAAATAGTTTAACTATTGAAGTTTATAATTTGCATGTTAGTGTCGCTTGAGAAGAAGCTCCAAATAATTGCACCAAGTGCTGATGTTTCTGGTTGACATAAGTAGGATACACCATTTCTTGGTTGTGTAGGAGATTCATGCCATGCCATGTCTGAAGTGCCCAGACATGTTATTAGCAGACTACATAAATGTTTGAAACTACGTTGCCAAGGTAACACTGATGAGAACAAGAGCAGAACCCTGTCAAGGTAATGCTGATGAGAAATTGTCAGTGCTAACATGTTAGCAGACTATACATGTTTAAAACTACATTGTCAAGGTAACACCGATGAGAACAAGAGCATCTTTATAATGGGTAAGATATTGCAGAAATGGGATGGGGGGGCAGAACCCCCACCCTGAGAAAAAAATGGTTAGGCAATAAAGCAAAAAAAAATCTACCAAATGAACACCAAAGAATTGGGGTCACTTGGTCACACCCCTGTAGAAATGCCCAATTGCATCTTTGCTCCCCTATAGATGCAAGTTGCATATTTATCCCTAGCTCCAATTCTTTTTGCATATTTATCCCTGCTGTCACCCTTTGTTAGGTATCCTTAGACAGCATCCTTAAATTGTTGTTAAAGCATTATCAAGTTTATCGAAAGAAATTTTTACCTCACAGAACCTGCTCCAAAAAATTAAATTAAACTAACATTCAAAGCTGAATCAAACCCTAACCATCAGATAAAACACAAATCTGCTAACCACTAAGACAATATGTGATAATGACTTAAGATGATGATCTTCTTTAGTTATGCTTACTAAATTGAATTATTTCTACAAGCTTATAATATTTGAATAGTTAATTTTTCCCTCTTCAATAAAAAATTTTAACAAAATACATACTCCATTTTATTTTTGGATATTCTCAAAATTTTACAGTTTAAAATAATTACAAGATATTAAATAGTTCTATTAGTTCAACACATTTTTCCAAATTTATATTAAATCTTATGAAAAACCTTCTTAAAAAATAAGATGATTTATTGCTATTTTATATTAATTTTAGTATTTTACTATTAAAATGAAGTATAAAATATAGATTCATGTCATTTAAACATTAGTAATTAAACTAATTTTTTTTTCGACAACTATGCATATTCTTATCTATCCAATGTCAAAATAAAAATAGATCTTTTCATTTTACTATTTTTAATATTTTGAAAATTTATTAATTAAAATTACTTAAACTGTTATGTTTTTTAAAAATATAATTGATATCTTTTAATTATTCTAAGTAGTCAGATTTTGAATATGATTCCCAAAATAAAATTATATATATATATATATTTATTTTTCTATTGAAGAGAAAAGAAAATGTCAGCAATGATAAACTTTTATTTTAATTATTGCTCTTTGAATGATATCAATCTACATTATACACTACTTTTTTAGTAGTAGAATAAATATAAAATAGTCATAAATCATCTAATTTGAAAAATCATGAAAAAATAACATATAATAAAGAAAAATGTGAAGAACTAATAAAACTGATTGATATCTTCTAATTATTTTAAACAATAAAGTTTTGAAAAGGAATAAAATGATGTACGTTTTTTGTTAATTTTATCAAAAAAGAAAATTCTGATTATTGAATATTATAAGTTAGTAGAAATAGTTCGACTCATTTAGTATAAAATAAATCATCATATATTGTTTGGTGGTTAGAAGCAAGGTTTCCATCTTAATATCAGGCCCTGTACTGTTGCCAACCACTTCCTATATTAGTATAGGGCTGGTTCAGTGTACTGAGTGTCAGTACACTCTCATACCGCATACCGGTACCAAATCGGTATGGTGTGGTATATCTCGTACCGTCCGGTTTGATACAGTATAACAAACCTTGGTTAGAAGGTTTGTTGTTTTAGCTAATGGTTAGGATTTCAATTCAACTCTTAAATTTTATTTTAATTTAATTTTTTGAAGCCATTGTGTAAGGGTTGTAAGATTAATAATACGTTAATGATAGTTTAATAGCACCATCTAAGTGTACCTAATAGAGGGTGACAGCAAGGGTAAATATGCAAATTGCAAATTTGCAGGGGTAATGTATATTGCAGCTTTGCAAGGGTAACCATGCAATTGGATATCTTTATAGAGTCATATATGCAAAAATCTCGATAATAAATTAGTGCTAATGTTTAACATAGCATTTCCAAAATTTGGTACCTAAATCATTGCCAGGGACAATAAAAAGAAAGATACTATCTGAATCAAAAATTATGCTAAAAAAGAAGCCTACTTAATTCCCTATTTAGAATATTGGAATTTGGAACCAAATAAAATCATTTCATTTGGTCATCATACTGACACAATATGAATAACAGTATCAAATAAATGACTATCTTAGATATAAAAAAAAATACAGATGTTTTTTAATGCTAATAGATAAAGCAATAGAAAGCAAGATTTTCATAACTGGTACCGAATCCCATTCTAGCCAACCAGTGATAGGAGTCAGTATGGCTCATACTAGAGCAAACCGACATGAACCGACATAGAAACGAACAAATGAACTAGGAAGGAGGAAAAGAGAGAGAGGAAGATAAAGAGAGAGGAGGGGAGGGAAGGTGGAAGCGGTGGGGACGCCGGTGGTGACCACAAGAGGGCAGCGGGTGCCACCACGGCTCTGCATCGTCCATTAGGGAAAAACGATTAGAGAGAGAGATATAGAGAAAGGGGGAGGAAAAGAAAACAAGGGAGGGGAAGGCAGTGGAGAGGTTGCTAGAGGGCCTCTAACCGGTAATCGTGACCGTCGAACGGCGTAAAAGTTACTCATGGCTCCGCAGGCTTGAAATAGAAGTGATCGCACTTATTTCATGAATTTTTTTTGAAACCCTGACCATGGGAAAGCCAGCAATGGATTTATTGGCTTTACTATTCATCCTCGTTTTAAAAAAACATAATGAACAAGGGCAGTCACCCCTATTCCGCGGCTCTGCCCATGCCTTTTCCACCATCTAGTGGCCACCCGGCACCCTTCGATGGCCTCTCCACTGGCAGTGCCTCCCTCTAGTACCCTCGGTCCCTCTCTTTCTCTATCTCTCTTGATTAAATGCCCTATCGAGTGATAGAGCCGCGGAGGCCTTTGCAGCCCTTCGATAACCTCGACAGTGTCATCCCCTCTTTCCCTCCCCTCCTCTCTCTCTCTTCCTCTCTTTCTCTCTCTTTCCCTCTCCCTCGTCCGGTGTTCCAATTCAGAAGGCCGAACCATCCCGGTTTGCCGTCGGTATAGCTTGGAATGCCCTAAATTCAGGATGGTTCAGAAAATCATGGTAAAAAGCATCAAGTTTAGAGATTTCAGCAAAGATATATGGTTATAAACATTATGCTAAGAGAAAGGGAAGGCCATGTGTCCTCCAAGGTGGTGATGGTTACAAGAGGGATACTAATGTCTAGAAGATCATTAAAATTTAAAAGATCCTAGCACTCTTAAATAGCAGTAGGCAGCCTTTACCTGTGATACATACTCAGACAGCCTTCCATAATCCATAGCATCAAGTTGAATAGCTGTTGCATTTTGAATACCTTCAATAGTCTGCAAGAAATTAGTTTTAAAGATTTGTAAATGCAGAAAAAACATACATTTGACAGCATAGATATAAATATGAAAAGCATGTAGACGGAAAATATGTAAAGCATGAATTTAAGTTCTGCTGCTGCCAGACAGCATGTCATAATGGAGGGAGATATTTATATGCTCTTGCATAGAAATGGTTTGGCACAAGGATTCAAGTCCTGTTGGGAAATCCCATGACATCAACATGGGGCACTGTCCCAAGTATTAGGATGGGACCGTCCTACTGTCCTCCCAGCATCCATTTTGGCATGTCCTGGAACATCCCCGGTCCTATGTGTCCGAACAGGGCGGGAATCTGCATGTCCTTTGGCAAATCATGGCTCTATAATATAAGAAAAGATTGCCAAAAGACTATCAACTGATTTTAATCACAAAAACTGGTTAAGTAAATTAAAATAACTCAATGAAAATCCAACTGAAAAAATAAAATATTTAAGTTACATTCCTTGCAAAGGACTTTGCCTAAAAGTAAATAAAAAAAGAAAAACCAAATTGGTCGAAGAAGCACTAAATCCATACCTCTTCTGCGTCCTTCAGGTAAAGAGATGCCACAATAACTTGAAATCCTTCAATTTCAACATTAATATCCTGACATGTTTTGAAGGAATTACTGCAGGATATGCTCCCTCCTGATGCTAAAAACTCAGCAGCTGGTCGGCAAACACGGCCTGCACCAAGAATTAAAACTGCAGGCATGTTCCTAATGCCGCTTCTGACCTCCACTTCTCTTTCACTAATTTTGCCTATCTTCAAAGATAATTCTTTTTCTTTGTTGACAACTCCATCTTTACTTGGATTTGCAATAGAAGTTAGGGAATCCACTATCTTATCAAGGATGGCAGTGTCATCAGCACCAACCTGTTAAAACCGTCCAAAATACAATACAGTTTGATGACCAACCAAGCCAGCAGAGGAACAAAATTAGTGTTTTTTTAGCAAGGCACAACCAATAAATGAGGGAGATACCAGGAAGAAAATACTCCCCTTGATCAATAAGAGTAATGAAGTTTGAATTGTGTAGGAACAGGTAGCTATTGAAAGTTTGAAACTGTAATAATGAGACAAATTCCTTGTACTTAGACTTTGTATATTTATAATATGTGGGTGTGCATTTAGAGTAAATTTAACAAAAGTAGTTGGTCATAAATAACATGTTTTAGAATGCTGATTGGCATTCTTAAGTAAGTACAAATTCAAAACAAGAAAACAAGCATATAGTACTCATACAAGTTAGATAATTAGTAGATAATGCTTGGTGTTGCCACTCCTTGATTTAATAAGATAATCATGAATAAGCAATGGGAAAGGCTAAACATTGTGATATATTAAATGTATCTCATGATGATAATAACTCCACATTTATCAAATTTTTGTTATTAATAAAAATACTAGTTGGGCTCATGACAAGGGTATCATCTGCCAAGTGTATGAGAAGAATGTGGCAGGGAACATTAGAACCATCGACATAGCAATACACTTGTAGCATAAGATATGTTTATAAATATGTATCAAAAGTATGTGTTTATTGAAAGAATTTAAAATTTTAATTCATAGAAAAGCTTGATTCAACAGGCAAACTGATATGCTCTCACCAACATGTGGATACCATATTAACCTCACATGTCAGCAAGAAGCAAGGTTTTCGAAACCATCCCGAACCACTCGGTTCGGGACGCACCATACTATACCGGCCAATAACCGATACGGTTCAGCCCTAAAAAATGGTTCAGGATCCGAACCATAAAAAAATGACCTGAATCGGACCGGTACGGGTTGATTCAGTATGGTACGGATCGGTTTGGACTGGTATGGTCCGGTTCAGGCTAGGTTCGGTCCGACTCAGGTACGGTTCAGGTCCGGTTCAACAATCCTTGCTTGAGAGGGGAGAAAAATAGTCTTTTCTCAATTCACCAAGACCGGTACACGTACCCATACCATACCATACCGTACCGTGCCGGTCGTTGACCGGTATGGATTCCAGTACCGGTTCAACGATCCTTGGTAAGAAAGCATGTAAATGAATCTTATCAAAAGAGGCTGTATGATTCATAACTCTTTATTCATTTAAGTAACTTACTTCTAGTTCTGAATAGGACATGGCATTTGAACTTTGACCCACATCACATCTAACCAAGCGAAAAGACCCACCAGCAGCTTCAATAACATCCAAAGCATCATTAATTAAAAATTGATCAAACAAATGACCACTAAGAGATACCTGTCCAAAAAGAGAAAAATGTTGAAGGACAACCTCACAGATTGTAAGTAGCTTAATTATAGATCAACATAAAATTTGTATAGATCCAGACAGAAATTTATAAGGGAACACATCTAGAAGGTCAACAAAAAAAATGGTCTGACCAGTGTAGTGTACTTCTTCTTGCCAGATGAATCATTTGCATCATTTGATGATGGATCTCTGCAATTAATGCAAAAGGAAAACTAAATACCAGCAGAGCTATCAAATAACAGCTAAAACCTGATAGCATATCTAGTTTCTCAGTACTCGATACAGTATCAAAGTTCGAATATGAGCATCACTTGGAGATATATATCTTAAGTAGACACATATAAATACAAAGCAAATATTATCTTCAGGAATAAACAACACATCTGCTTGTGTTGTTTGGGAATGAAATAGCAACTTTGAAACAAGCAATTCTTTCATAGCAAAGTAAGGGCACTTTTGACAAAGTAAATAAAGTCACATGATCTAGAAGTCAATTGAAGCATAATAACTGTAATATATATTTAGAAGGAACACTTATTAACTTAGCCTTAAAATTGTGGATTAATATTACTGTAATTAGTAATTACTTTTCCTCATTAAAACCTAGAACTGTTGAACACAACAACAGAGCATTTTGCTTATTTAGCACCATGGCTACCAAAATGGCATAAGACAGCCAAAAGTCACTCCTCTTACATAAAGATTTGAAGAAGAGAAAGAACAAAGTGTAATTATCTTCTTTTTCCATTTTTGCCTGTGAAAGTTAAATGATGACTAGAGGCATCATACTTATCTTCTTAAACAAAAACAAAATGTCATCAGGGTTTGCTGACTAAGCTCTTGATAGATTTGCACCACCTAAATTTTTGGAACCACGTTTATTGTACATATAAAATGGTATCACTAGAAAGATTGGAGTCAGATCAGATATTTTCTGAAAGACAAACCATTCATTATTCAGCTTTCAATTCATTGCAATGCTTTAGGTTTGTTGCTAACTAAGGGTTTCAGTAACCAAAAATCATTTGATCAACTGGAATACATATCAACAAGCTAAAAAAGTACAGAATAGAATGTCTCGATCTGATGTAAGACTTTCCAACCCACTCTAACCAAAATAGATCTGTATCATGATGGTCTTTGAACAGCTCAAGTAGCCATGGTAGATCAACTTACCTTAAAGTTCTCCATAGTACACACTAATGCTAAAATAGACTCGCTGATCCAAGTCATAACAGCCTAAAATTCATATTTTAACAAACAATGTCAAATCTAACCCAACTCATATTTAAGTATATTTCCATCTATATCAAGTTGGCTCCCATTAAACTTAAGTCAAAAAGTTAAGCTGAAGTTGCATCTCATCTGTTACATCGTGAATCATTTTCTGCCATGACATACAAGTAGTGGAAAGTGAAAACTGTTGAAAAAAGGATCTACATACTGGGCCTACCAGCCCATCCAGCCACACAAACTGTATCATTGAGGAGCAGGTACTCAGCACCACCTTGGGACCCCTTTGTTGACCAGCTCCAACAAGACCCTGCAGTACCCGATACTGCTCAACTTTTACACCTTTTTTTCTTGTTTCTACCTAAAGGTATGCCACCCAGTATCCTATGTTAGTATATAGTATACTATGAAACATACTGGCTGATACAGGTCCATGTCTCGATTCTAATGTTTGTATCAAAAGCATCCATACAACAACCTATTTTAACACAATCTTTTTTTTTTTTTTTTTGATAAACAAAAGGGAGAGGGGGGGATAAATCCTGGGTGTAGCTATCCCTCGAAGGCCCCAAACCCGCCAGGTCATGTTCGATTCAAGCCGCTTAGATTTACGCAGGCTCTCCTCACCAACGGTGAGTACGTCAGCCTGATACCACTGAGATGCTGGCTAATAGAACGAGGACAAAGGGGGAGACCCTGACCTCTCACTCATACCAGCTGTCCCAAGCTCCAGAATTTAATCCTGGATTTAATCGAGTCACCAACTGGATCACTACTCAAACTTGGGACCGGTTAGTAGTGAGGCAAGGCCTCTATCAACCGGGCTATCGCCTTGCGGTAACACAAAATCAAAGATCGTTGAATCGGTACTAGGAGCCGTACCAGTCAGCAACTGGTATACGGTACTATACCGATATATGTACCAGTCCTCGTAAATTGAGTCAAAAAACTATCTTTCTCAGGGAAACGGACCCGTACGGACCCGAACCGAGCCGAACCGGACTGAACCGACCTGAACCAGACTAAACCGACCCGAACCGGACCCATGCCGTACCGTATCGACTCGTATCGGTATGGAATTTATTTTTTTTATTTTTTTCATCTGGACCATTTTTTATAGGTGAACCGTACCGGCTCTTTGCCGGTATGGTACGATACGGGACGGTACCACAAACCCTGCACAAAATCTTTAAAAAAATCCAGTACCTTCCTATATGTTGTATTCAAACAAAGTGTGATGGGTGCTAACCTTCAAGATATACCACCATAACCTCCCATTCAAGTGATATGTGAGCAGATGGCCTTCTATCGATAAATGAAACTGTCCATTTGCATTGATATCTATAATTTAGTGAAATCAATGATTCGATGTTACATGATTGAATTTCTGGCATAACATAATGAGGGGTTATTGTACAAGATTTTATTGGAAGACTTTCATCATACAAGTCTTATAATGTTTCAAATGTTATCATTGTTGGGTGAGAAATAATTTAACTTGCAAAGATGCTAAACTATGCAATTTAATAGATTGCTTCTCTAAAAAATAACCTCTATGGATACATAACAAAATTCTAAAATATTCTTGAAAAGGTGCATGGAAACTAGTACTGCCCAATGTGAATAGAACACAGGAGGCATCAGACAGATATAAGCGAACAACAAAATATTCAAGATTATCCATACTTATTGCTGAATAAACTTGATACTAGCGGGCTTTGACACAGGTTTTGATTAGGGCTGCATAATTGAAAATAAAGTAATGAGATAAAGAATACAAAGGAGTTGGCTGAGGGAACGATGGATGCCCTAGGATTAGGGAATGAATGGATAAGACTTGGATGAAATATTAGCAATTTATAGGGATCTAATGATGAGTAAAGTGAATTAACAGCAGCAGACTTTTACATCTTCATTTCCATGTGTGCACAAGATCTTAACTAAACAAGCTAAAATAAAGAAAAAAGGTTTTTTTATTTTTTCTTTGTTTTTGTGGCTAGGACATGTAGATCTAAGTATTGACGGGCTTCTACAAGTGTTTGTACAAATACATAAAGATCACTTACAGATATTTTGAGACATCAAAGCAGATCATTTTTAGTGTAACAAATAAAAGTTGGTTGTAGACAATAGAATCCTGGGAGCTGGAAGAATAGATCTGTCTGCAGCTGATCGGGACCATTACACAGTCAGGTCTGCTATTAGTTGTAGGTTGTAGCAGGCAGTGAACAAAAAGCAAAATAGAGTGGGAAAAAAATAAAAAGGGAAAGAAAAAGATGAGGATAAAGGATGCATACCAACGTTAATTCCAAAACAAATTATAGTACCTCTTCAACAGCCTGCACCTTCCCCTTTTCAGAAGATCTAATTAGTTCCATGCTAAGCAAATGGAACCCAGTGGGGACTTGCATGAAAAGGAAAGCAAATAAACTTAAAGCTAGCCAGATCATCCTGTTTTATCTCTTCAATATATTCTGAAAATAGACATTTGCTCTTATGGGGTTGATTACTTCAACAAAAAATGGCATTCTTTGTTTCTGGATGCTATGCCCATTCAGGGCCCGAAATAGGTCCAGGCAATGGCCTTTCTTTGCATCGGTTTTCCAATACATGTAGATGCATATCAATAACTTATTCTACGAAGACAGTACAGAAAAGTGTATTGGAGATGGGAGATGGTTTCATATATGATCTCCACTTTATGTTAGTTTGGTGAATCTAGAGGAGTTGTGGGCTCCTCTTTTACAAAAAAATCCCAAAGGTGTGTTTAGGAGGTTTTGCAATAACCCTGAATTATAATTACCTTATCTAAGGTGCAATTTCCTGTAAAACTTTCATTCCTCTTTGTTTCGATTTCATAAAGCTTGCAAGTTTAGAAGGTTTCTTTCTAGATCCATGAGTTTAACAGTGAAATGAAGATAGTAAATTTCCTGACTTCCAAGTTCCTTGTCAAGCACCTGTAAGGTTGTATTGACCAGAAATCTAGCACTAGCAAAGAGTTGACATCAAGTTTAGACCAAATTAGGTTAAGCAAATCACTGGTAAAGATCTTATAGGCAAGACAAAGCAGAAATAAATGATGGCTGGGTAATGGGAATTGAATGACATGGAGTCCTGTGTGATGATGCTAATGGATGCTGCATTTTCATATGATTAAATATTTGAAGATTTTGACAGACGTGAAATACTTATCTGTTAAAAAAACTCAAAATAATAAAAGATGTTCTCAGTCTTTTAATTTCTGGTAGTTTCAAAATCATGATACAAACAAATATTAGAGAAGTTCTCAGAGAATCATAGATGGATTACTCATCCTTAAAATAAAGATCTTTAAATTTGTTTGCTATGACTCTTTATATTAAGATAGAAGTATTTTATTCTAAGGCAGTTTCAGCCCAATTAGGAAGTATTGTGGTTTTAAGTGGGCTAGAGGTCTATATAAAATCTGATGGAGAATCTTCACATGTAATAAAGAATTCTGCTACTGAATGTACTAGATGTCCCAGCATCCTCCTCTATCCAAACAAAGCATACACTAACAATCCTATTTCCTTCTTTCCCATGCTTAGATGACAATGAACATGCTAGTCCATCTGTACCATCTACCATCACTAGGAAACCATCTTTCTGCTTAACCTTATCTAATTGACATGGAAAGAAGATGAGAATATTTTTTGAGAAATCTAGTAGGATTTTGTGATGTCTTCTGTCATTTTTCCTGTTGTTAAACCTTCAGCATCTATGTGTAAACACAACATTCAGAGTCTGTTTGCAAAGGATAGGATTGGCCCGAATCCTATAGGATTTGAGAATCCTATGGATAAAAATCCCATTTCCTTTGCTATCCACGTTTGGATGATTAAACAATGAGATAAAAAAATAATGGGAAGTAGCTAATTCTATGGGAAAAAAATGATGACCTTAGGAGGGCATTTTTTTCCTACGATTGTCGGGCTCTACCTTCCAACCCCAACATCTCCCATCCCTCTCACCCGTGTCATCTCCTCCCCCTCCCATGCCCTCACCCTCTTCTATCTCCCCTCTCAACTGCCCCTTCTCTACCTCCTCCTCTCCCTCCCTTCTGTCAAGGCGCCTCCCTGCCCTCCGCCTCCTCACCAAACAACCTAAGAACCCCCGCAATCTCCCTCAAGTGCTCTTCTTTGCCACAAATCTCCAAAAAAGAGAATGAAATGAAAACAGAATGAAGCAAAAAAAAAAAAAAAGAAAAGAAAATGATCAAACTATGTAGGAAAAAGGTCTCACCTTTCAATTTTTCCGTCTTTCTTTTGTTTTCATTGATTTTTCTTATGTGTTTCCTGGTTTTTCCTCCATTTTTTATGTCTTCAGGAGTCTCGGTCAGGTTGGTGGCTTGGAGCGGCCAAGTAGGGAAGCTTAGATGGCTTTGTATTGGGTATTTATATATAATAGTTTAAAGTTTAAATTATATAAATATATTATCAATCAATTAAAGAAAACTTTTGCACTATGGCATATTGGTTAAGATAGTGACTAGACCAAGGAATACTGAACCGGTACTGGGTCCCATACCAATCACTGACCGGTACAATACGGTATGGTACCATATCATACCATACTGGGCCACGTACTGGATCCACAAAATCTTAAAAAAATTCCTTCCCTGTCCATGAAAAAATTGTTTGACCTGAATCGAATACGAACCGGACCCGAACCAGACCAAACCGAGCAGAACTGGATGGTATCATACCGGTATGAAATTTTTTTATTTTTTTCAACAATCCGGCACTCCAGACCATTTTTTACAGGTAAACCGTACTGGCTCTGGCCAATACTGTATGGTACATCCCATACCGGGCGGTACAGGATGGTATCGCAAACCCTAGATTAGACTATCTAAAGATTTGGAATTCAAATCTCCATATCCTTCTATTATACATATAAATTTTTTTATAAAATAAATTTTAATTTTAAATTCCAAAGATACATCAAGATACTTTAGCTTTTTCTTGATATGAGTTATTTTATAATTATAATAATAATATGATATTTTGATAATGAAAAGTTTATTATTTTGATAAATGAAAGGGTAGTAGAGGAGGGGAAGAGGAAGGAGAGAGGAAATCCTAATTTATCATTCAAATATAAGATAAGATTATTTATATGAGATTTTTTTTTTAATAGGACTTTATGCATAATCCTATTGGGTCAAATCCTATATTCTATCATGATTTTTATCTTAAGTTTATAAATTATAGACATCCAAACAGGCCCTCAATATTTCAAGTAATGTTCTTGTGTTTTGTTATATATTGCACTTAGTACCCTCATGGGCCCAATATCATCTGGAACAGGAAGCTTCATTTGATTTGCTCAAAATTTCAAACTTCCCTTGGCTTCCATTTTATTTCTTTTCTTTTTCCCGACTTTTCGATTTAAAGACAAGCCCAATCTCTCTGGGTTTACCTCCCTGAATATCCTAATTTTGATGTCCTGAATCTTTCTCCAGTGAATTTCCAAAAGCATCATTCCAAATTACAATTTCACCTCATCTTCCAATGTAATTATTCTGAAAATCATCATTCCAAGATTATCCACACAGCAACCTCAAATATATCCATCCCTCTACACTCACTTTACTTTTATATGCCCTATTCATTTGTCATGTTTCCTCTGCATGTAGTTGAGCTGGTCTTAAATTATAATTAATTCATTCAAGTCTCAATGGTACAGGATGATTGCATGATAACAATTCATTGGAAGATCTCAACTTCATATTCCCTTTTTCCCAATTTGAGATCCTCATCTCTAATGTTAAATTGACAACAAAAAGGTGGTAAACAACAATGTGATTTGGGGGTCACTTATATATACATGAGTTGGATTACATACTAGATGTTAAACATTTCGTAAAAGATCTAATGATTCCAACATCAATGGCAAGCCATCCAAACCAAACATGCACAGCATTGGTTTTGATCTAAATTTGTAAAAATGCCCTGATATTGAAAATCATATCTTTTGACAATTTCTAACTTTTGTGTCAAGTGGGTGCAAAATGGATGGCCTTGACCATGCTAATTTGCTAAAACACATGGCAGAACATTGAAACCAAAAATCAACTTTGTTGATCATGATCTATGCATCTTAAAACATGTATGGATTGGAAATCATTAAACTGCAATGTTTAGAAATTAGAATCTTTAGATCATAGCAACATATTGTATATGTGACTAAAGCCACCCACATTTACACCCACGTAAAGTGTAGGTTAGGTTTTAGAGACCATAGAGACATGATCTTTTGGTTTTTAAGCATGTATAATGTAGATCATAATCAAGAGTGTGGATCTCCAATCTGGAAAGCCAGTTAACCATACTCAATCGTCGAATCTTTCAAACTCTTATTTCATAGTGTAGCTGAAATGCAGAGTTACATATATCATTCCCAGAGCTGCAAACTACTATATCTTGTCCTATATATTTCTTGAAACATTTAATCTCTTCATCTTTCTTCCATATTGAGAAGTTCAAATCTTCTACTTCCACAAATTTTGATATGTACAAAGATACTACAAGGAAAGCATTTGCTGTCGCACAGAATCATCGATATGAAACATAAGTAAAAGGGAAACATGAAAATTGAAAAATTCAACTCAAAAATCCCATTTAGTGCATGCATTAAAGAAAAGTCAGGAGTCAGGACAGAGATCAGAAGCTTACGTTGAAGTTTTTCTCATTCGAGGGATATACTCATACAAAGAAGTAAGTTCTCCAGCATGAGCTATGCATGCTTTTCTCAAGAAATATGGAAGTTCCATCATGCTCCTAGCTGAAGCCAATCTACCAACAAATTGAGATAGAATATCCCCAAAATGTTGAGAAGCCTTCACAAAATTTCAAAAGTAAAAACATCAAAATAACAATTATAAGCAAGTCAGTCTCACAATTTCCTAACAGTTCAGAATAGGATAAGCACAAGGGAACTTACAATCTGGAGAGAATAACAATTGCCTTACCTCCCTGGAAAACTCTGTCGGAAGGATGTCAACAGCTAAACAAATTACACCGTCACCCTCCAGGTCATCATGGTATGAATCAGTGAATGGGTCATACCTAACAACAAAAATTCACTTGCCAAACTAAATTTCTAAAAGAATGATGAAATTATCAGGAGCTTAGAGTTAACTTGCAAGTAATCCCATTCCCATGACGAAATTTTAGTAAATATATTTTTCTTTAAAATGGATGAGGTATCATTTATTTATCTGATCATCATAACACTAGGTGATAGATAGAAAAGTCTAATACAACATACAGGTAGCTGCATGCAACCATTATAAGCTTGGTCACCAAGACTAATTATGGATGAGTACTTTTAGAGGTATCATTATGCATAGGTTGTATAAGAATGCTGCTTCCCAGCACCAATTATTTCTCCTCTCAGCACACCAGTTACCTTTGGCAACCAGGGAGTGGTGAGGTACATGGGGGTAACATGAGTGACAGGTGGGCCCCATCTATGAGCCCACAATCAAAATCTGCAAACTTATAGTGCACAGTCCAGTCATCAACAGCATGCTGTCCACAATAATTTAATCTACCATTACCTGCATGATTGTAATTTTATAGGGACAATAGCAAAATTATTAATGGAATCCAGCCAGGTCGCATTTGCCATTTATTAGGTTGGTCTAAACAGGTTAGGAGTGCGATGGAAAGAAAGTTCATTCTGCATTCAGTAATCTGATCATTTGCCCAATGCAATAATCTGGAGACTTTATTGTCTTTCAGGTATTAGGATGAAACAGTTTTTTGCTAGATTCCTCAATAAAAGCCTTTAAAATGGTACAAAGTTAGACAGTGCAGGCTTGGCAATTCTTCAATACATACAATTCACTAATGATGAAACTAATTTTGAATGTCTGTATCTCCCATTAATAACAGAAACAGGTATAACATGGGTAGGATATCAGCAAATATATGTATAAGAGAAAGAGAGAGAGAGAGAGGAAATAATATTAGTGATACAAAAGAATAAGAATATTGGCATGGATTAAAACCCATTGTAATTTTTAAAAAAATAGGGATGAAAAGGAGCTACCTGAAGAAAGGCCTCTCTATAAATGTTGTTTGGTTAACAAATTCAATTGAACCACCAATATCACAAGTTATATCGGAAACTCCAACAAGTGGACATCCTTTCTTCGTTAGTTCTTGCAGCTGCTTAGTAGTCAGCAACCGAGGAAATCTCTTCTCCCAGTACATACAATTCACTAACCAAAAACCAAGCTGATATATATCACTATCAATTGCAAAATATCAAAACAATTACATAGAATATCTATAGAGAAAAGGGGCAGTATACATGTCAAGACTTCAAGCAAGGATTGGGTGAAAAGTTACAATTACATCTTGACTGTGAATAAAAAAAGTGTAGTTCAATTTTACAAAACTTTTATTTGGGTATTTTTTATAATTGGTTTAGAGTCCTAGTTTAAGCGAAATTTGTGTAAAAGAGTTTTGTGTTAGGAATATGTTGGGTTGGACAAGTCACAAAACCATTAGGTTTTCTATAAAGGCTTATGTGTTCTTCCAATTTTTTTTGGAAAATATTTTACAATTAGTTACATGCCTATCAAGTGTCCTAGTTTGTTTGAAAAGCAAGTCATTTAAAGTCTACAAAAGAGTATAGTGGGATTGAATTAAAAAACACTGTATGTGATGTTCTTTGAATAAATGAAATTATGAAAGCATTTCTTTAGATTAGGTTTGGCCTTTCTTATGATCTTATCTTTCTATCCCTATTATATTCTCTATTTCTCTATTCTTCTTCTCTTCTTATTACTTCACAATGTTCACATTATTTCTTCATACTTTCTACTATTCTCTCTTATTTATTCTGCTATCCTTCATTTTTACTGGATAATTGACACTACAGATTAATTTTCTATAAGATATTAAACTAGGTCTGTGTTGGAATTAGCTTTAAGTATTGTAATCCCTTGCTGTCCTGCATCAGTTTGGTGTCAGAGCAAGGTCTTGCTCTGTTCTTCTACTGTTTCTCTTGATCCCTTTCTGTTTTCTTTGTTTCTTTCCCTTTTCATCAATATTATCAATTGAGGAGTTGATTTTCAGAATTGATGATGTTCATGAACATGTCAAATATGAGATGAAGATATTTTGCTTGATCGATCATAGGTTGACATTTATCAATAATGATGTGACACGGTCATTGACTGCTACAGTGCACCATTGCAGCAGTTTTAGGCATTGAAAAGCTCTCTAAGGTTGAACTATAGATCAAGAGTCAGAAGAACGAAGGAGATAAAGAAACACTTCATGAAGAGCTTACAACCAAAGCTACTATGTGGGAAGAGTATATATTCAAAGTTCTATCATATAAGGATTCTGAAACTGAAGATTGATTGCGGATGCTGCAGATGATGACCTACAAAGGATATTGAAGGTAGAAGATCACAACGATGAAGATTTGAATGAAGAGTAATCATGGCAAGATCAAGTTAGAACCCTAAAGGCACTGACAGAGACTGAGCAATATGAAGATCCAGTCTTGACTGATTTATCAGATTCAACGAAGATCACTGTCAGAAGTAAGAGCCAAAGTTTGTCGATTGTCAAGAAATGGATGTCAGACCAACCAATAAATGGTGTGATTGTAAGAAAATTTAAACAGGCCTTCATCAGATCTTTGAGATTCAATAATGAATCAAGCTTATGTATCACATCATGAAGATCTCAAAGTCAAGATCATCATAGCGGAAGCAAATAATGGTGTGCAAAAATGTGTAGTTCATTTTTTATTTTTTAAAATTTTATCAAGGAATGCTGAACCGGTTCCGGGCCCATTCCAGTCACTGAGTAGTATGATATGGTACCATACCGTACCATACCGGATCCAAGAAATTATTAAAAAATATCTTTCTTTTTCATAGCAATATTGTTTAACTTGAATCGGACCCGAACCGGACCTAAACCGGACCGAACCGGATAAAATATACCAGCACGATACCATACCGGTCCGATACATGGTATTTTGAACGATCCAGTATTCTGGACTGTTTTTCATAGCTAAACCATACCGGCTCTTGGCCAGTACGGTACGGTATGTCCCGAACTGAGCAATTTGGGACGGTACCGAGAACCCTGAATTTTATTATGGTTTAATATTAGTTTTAGAGTCTTACTTTAAGTGAAATTTGCATAAAAGAGTCTTATACTAGGTATGCGTAGGGTTGGAAAAATTATGAAATCATTAGAATTTGATTTTTGTTTATTTTGTGTTTTTTTCATAGGGTTATGTGCTATTCCAAATTTCTTTTATGAAATATTTCAGGGATTAGTTACTTGCCTATCAGTCCTACTTTGGAAAACAAGTCACATGATGTCCATAAAAAGGTCTACTAGCATTGAATGAAAAAGCATCTTACATGACTTCTTTTGAATGAATGAAAGGATTTCTTTAGATTAAGATTATCCTTTACTTCTCTTTCTGTCTTTCTATCCTTGTTTACTTCCCAGGATCGCTGAATTGATACTGAGCCCCGTATCGGTCAATGATCAGTATGGTACTATACCGTACCATACCGGTATATGTCCGACCTTAGTGAAAGTGATAAAAAATTCTCTCCCATAACTACATTATCCAATCTGAGCTGGACTCGAACCGTACTGAATCGAGTCGGAACTGGACTAAACTGATGCGTACCGGTGCGTACCATACCGAACCATCCCGAACCGGTCTAGTTCAGGTGTTTTTTGACTGTCCAACATCCCAGACCATTTTTCAAGGCCGAACCGTACCGGTTCTTGGCCGGTACGATTCAGTATGCCCTGAACCGGGTGGTTCAGGACGGTTCTGAAAATCTTGTTCACTTCTCTATTTCTCCTTCTCTTATTACTTCATTTTATTTCTTTCCTAACTTCTAGTCTTCTACCATTCTCTCTTATTTTTGCAGCTTTTCTTCTTCACTGTATTGTTGGCAACTTGGCATTTTAGATTGATTTTCTACAAGATATTAAATATGATCAATGTTGGAATTAGCTTTTAAACTGTTTTAACCCCTTGTTGTCCTACATCCCATCTAGGAAAATTATATCACTTAAAGAAGTCAAAATATCATTCTTCAGGTCAACCTGCCTAGCTAGCCTTCCAAGTTGATAGCAGTCATTTAATCTAGTGAGGCTGTCCACCATGCAGCAAATAGATTAAAGTTCCTAGATATGTCCTACAATATGTAGGATATGTACTATACCAGCAAGTTATTGGCATGGTACAAGGGTGCAGACCTCTTTACTGTCCATGATTTTCTATTTCACCATATTGGTTGCATCAATGTGTATCAAAACAATACACCATAAAACGGACTGACAGGGAGCGGTACAAGCTTACTGCTTATATCTCTTTGCCGATTCTACACCATTCCAACCATCCTTAGCAGCATTGTTTTAAATCAAGACAATAAAGAAATCTTCCTGATTGCTTTTCTTTTTTTTCTCTTTCGAGGATTTGAAAGCCCAAACTACAGACCAAACACATGACAAGTTCTACCACAACAAGCTAAAAGTCAGAGACAAAGATAATGTGTAATATATAAGCTTACTAAGATACTACCAACATATGAGCATCCTAGAGCACTTGCACAACACCTTCAATGTGGTAATCATGTGTAGGCATATTCTCATCTTCCTGTACACGTTTCATCATAAGTTTTGAGCTTATGGGGGTGTTTGTTGATGCAAATGGGATCACCGGTGATCCAATATCCGGTGATCTAAAATCACAGCTTTTGGTCAGTCATGACGCAATGATTATTAAAGATCCCGAGTATATACGGGTAACTTGTTTGGTATATTATATGAATAGAAGATAGCAGGCATATAATAGCAAAAATATCCCTGACAAAATTATTTAACAAAGTTAAACTTAAATGAATGTAAATTAAGAAATAAAAAATCTTTTATTTCAAAAAGCCAAAACAAAAGAAACCAAAAATTCTTTGTTTCTTGTTTCTTCCTTTCTATCAAAAAAAAAAAGAAGATAAACTAGGAAAGATAACAAGAAAATCTAAGATTAGATCTTTCCATAGTTCGCGTAAAAAAAATTTGTGACCAAAAAAAGATAATACTTTTCCTACTCTCCTCTTTCTTGATTTTCTTAAATGCCTGGTTTTCTCTTTTTCCATGGGCTCTCCTCTTTCTAATCAAGAAAGAGCATGATGCTAAGAAGAGATTTCTCCTCTTCCCCAACCATCCACCATGAACAAAAAATACGTCATAGAAAATTATCGCAGCAAAAAAGAAAGGATAGTTTCCTCTCTCGTGGGGTCTGCAATTATGAGAGATATTTTAGTTAACATATTTTAATCTAAGATCATCGCAATATGGTGATGTTGGATACCTGTCCTCAAGAGCAGGTTTCTGATCACCGTATTGGACAGTGATTTAAAAAAATGGGATGATGCAACTGCTATGTAGGATTACTATGATGCAACCAAGATGATTCCATCACCTTCACATAGATCACCCTTAATCTTGGGGTCATCACCCTATACCAAATGCCTCCTATCTGTATTGTCAAAGGTCAAAAAGAGTGGTTTGGTGTCAGCTTTTATGACAAGTTATTCCAAATTATGTATTGCATATACTAAACAACAATCAGCACATATATCTCCAGTTCTACACATGATTCATTTTCACCATTCAGTCCAGTAGATCAATTCAATATCAAAGGCAAGTGGCACCTTGCATTTTTCTATCAATTAGTGCAAATTTTAAGCTCATTTAAGATTTGTAAGCCAAGTGGCACCTTGCAGTCTTCCACCAACTAGTGCAGAAGAGGTCTGATAGTTCCTCCAAATGCTTCTCAACACCCAGGGGTACTGACTTTAATACAAATTTCAAGGCATGTGGTTATTTGTCCAACATTGGTATATTTCTTCATTCAAATAGAAAGTGAATAGGGTCAAGAGGGAAATGGACTTAGTAGTACTGCCAAACTCAATGATCACCCTTCTATTCTGTTTGG
This sequence comes from Areca catechu, assembly GCA_021397845.1. Lineage (NCBI taxonomy): Eukaryota > Viridiplantae > Streptophyta > Magnoliopsida > Arecales > Arecaceae > Areca > Areca catechu. The sequence continues at coordinate 139,234,429 of CM038042.1, read as the reverse complement.
CAAAACTGATTAGTGGTACTGTGGTATAGCAGTAATCATGATTCAACAGCATCTGGAAGAAATGCAAGGATGGTGAACATGAAAAGGCATGTCTAGTAGACAAACACTACTTGAAGATCTGTACAGAAGGAGACTTAGTATGGGCATATATAAAGAAAGAACATCTTTCTTGAGAAACCTGTGATAACAAGAAGGTCGGACCATCCTGAATTTTGGAAGATCAATGGCAATAGTTACAAAGTTAAACCTACTTTAGCTTACATATAATTCCCAGTTTTAATGTTCAAGATTTGTTAAATTATAGTAAGGACTAAGGAGAACTTCTAGACTCTCTCTCTTCCACCATAAAGGAAAATGATTATTTTTTTTTTACTACTCATAATGTTATTTTTGGTCATGGACCCTTAGTCTGAATCCTTGTAAAACACATTTTATATATTGAACAAATTTATGTTTACCATACATTGAAGCTTAGTTACTAGAGCTAAGAGCAAGTGTAGGAGCAAATACGGAGGCAGGTGAAGTATAAATTTTAAAAACATGATGCAAGTGCATACTTAGGAAGCAGGTGCAGGTTCAAGCTTCTACGGAGATTCCGAAGTGGGTATATTGCCCTATTTAAGGTTTGTTTGGGAAATCCAACAGAATTGGACTGGACTTCATTCTGGATTCATGGATTAGGCAGCCCATTGTGGTAGGGCCCATATCAGCCCAACACTCCCCAGCCCAAATCCTATGGGAGGGAAAAAAACCCTCCATGGCTCTTTTGTTTCTTCCTGCAGATCAACAGGCCCAGGGACTGGGATTTAGGCTAAGACTTGGGCATGCCTTTGAAAGATTGTGAGCTGGGTAGGCCAATAGATTTGATTCCTGCAGGATATTCTTGCAGAAAAACCCAAACACGTCCTTAGAAGTTTCCATGCTATTTACTATTGAAGTCAAGAGCTTGCCGTGGTTGAGCATGTCCCCCTTGAGTTGAGGAGCCCACGACCCCCTTCCCCTCCCTGTAACAAAGGTTTCTCCTTATGTTTCCTTCATCTTTGTTATGCTGCGAAATCACCTTAACAAATATAGAAAAGAAAATACTTGATATTTTGCATGTCATATGTTTCATTCCTTTATGCATACATGCTAAATAATTTAAAATATCGGGCATACTTTTATTAGAGGATATAAAAAATAGACTGATTTGTAAAAAGAACAAAAGGTCAGAACCTAAAAGCAGTCATCTATGTATTTTTCATGATTTAACTATGAATATGCAGGCTCGCATTTTGTTTCAAGTGTCAGGAGAAAGAAATACAATTAGATTAAATGACAGGAAGTGATGGAAACTCATACCAATGACAGATGCATATGGAGCAATTCTTTCATGAAAAACAGGATAATAGTGTTCTGGATGGGCATAATAGTCAGCCTGCAAGGAATGACATTTAAAATATGATGTATAATTAGTCCTAAGGAGAATCGAATTATGTTTACAAAGTCAAGTATATAATATTCCAATTTAAAAGCTCACCAGATGTGACAAATGAATGACAAACTTTCCTATTGAGCATTAATGTTTTGACTAGATAGTTCACAAATTGCATAATATATACCAAAGATAGGAAACACTATCAAGATGGCTACATAGAAAGGTTTTAAAATCCGATGCAGGTGTGCATGCCAGTCACCTGTCAGCATGGTTCACACCATGCTATGCAGGCACCATGACAAGTTGTACTGAAAAAAGAAAAATAAAAGAATCTCAAAAATATTTATGATTAAATATTAAAAGAGGGTTAAATAGTTGCCATGCCAACCTATACAAAGTGCCGGTACTGGCAGCATAGTACATGACTGGCATCTGAATTCTCGTAATTAACAAAGAAAGTACAAAAATGGAATGCTTTCCAGTAAGACAAATTGAACATATAGGGGCAACTGGGCAAGAGTACTAGAACCTCTTAACTAGTAAAGAGATAACAAATGAAACATACACAATGTGATAGAAAAGTAATTGATTGATGGTCAAGCAGTTGGATAAAGAAAGCTAATTTGTCACTTAAAGATGTTTTAGTTTTACAAATTTAGTTTTTTAAAGTGTTAATTTCCAAAATTATATGTCGAAGCAATATTGTAAGTCATTGGACAGTCCAAATAGGCTCATATATAACTCAGTAAAAAGGTCTGCTCTGTCAGTGCAAAAGTTCTTAAACTTCCTGCTTGTGGTTATCAGCTGATGAGGGCCCTCATTTTGTGAAGTACTTCCAAAACTCCTTTTGTCTACTTTATTACAACGAGTTCTAATAATATTTGAGAAATTTTTCTAAGATCATAGTCTATTTCTAGAACAAAAGGACTAGGTGACATGAACAGATGAATAGATGCTAGATGGGGCACTAGTTAGAAATGTTTGAATTTCTTTTTTTGCATTTAATTACTGCTATAGTTATTAATAGTTATACCAAGGTTCATTGTGCCAGTACCTTGGCTCATACCGGCCAGCTGGAGGCACGGTTCAGTATGAACCCATGCCATTCTGTGCCAAGCCCGAATCGGTATATTAGAGAGCAGGGGAGGGCAGGTAGGCCAGCAATGCCCACCAAGGGGCCGCAAAGGTGCTCGAATGGCCAGATTTGCCTCCCAGCCTTAGTTGGATTGAGACAAGAGTGACACCCCTATTTCTATTATGATTTTTTTTTTATAAATTCATGGTGAAGTCGGCAATCTTGTTGAGTGAAGTCACTCAACAAGGTAGCCAACTTCACCGAGTCCACAAAAAAAAATAAAAATCATGAACAAAATAAGGGTGTTGCCCCTATCTCAATCTAATGGAAGCTAAGGAGGCAAATCTAGCCATCTGGGGGCCTCCACGATCCTCAAATGGACACCACCGGTCTCCCCACCCACTCCCTCTCCTTCTCTCCCTCCCCTGTCTCTATTTCTCTCTATATATATTTTTCTCTCTCTGGAGGAGGGCGGAGCTTCGAAGGCCTCTACGGGTCTTTGACAGCCTCCCTAACCTTTCCTTCTTCCCTCCCCCTCTCTCTCTATTTCTTTTCTTCTCTTTCCTTCTCCCTCCCCCTTGTCCTCATTGAGATTTCATTTTGAATGCCATAACCATCTTGGTTGGCCGCCGATACGGTTTGGCATGCCCCGAATTGGACAATTCAAGATAGTTCGACGAACCTTCCCTTGAGATCCAAGAGGCCAAGGTTTGCCATACCATACTGAACTGAATAGTATAAGGCATACCATACTATACTGGTTTGGCAAGAGTATGTCGTACAAGAGGTGTACCAAGTGCCAAACCAATCCCAAACTGACACAATAACAGGTTGGCACTGGTACAGGACCTAGTACTAAGAAGGCAAATCTTGCAAAAGGCTTTTCAGATACAAAATATATTTAAATATTTGGGTTTAGACGCACAGCAAGTGTTTTGAAGGGTATCATGAATATTTCTTATTGTTTTCCTTGTACATGTAGTTAATGGTTTAGGTCAAACCTAGTTTGGCTAAAAAAAGGTGTAGAATTTGGATTCCACTCACATAACAAGATCCCCATAAGTTGTCTTAACATTTTTCTTTATTTTCTATGTATTTAATGCCCCTTTTGATGAGGTTGAGAAGTTAAGGAAGTAACAACTAAAATCTTCCATAGATTTTTACAATGACAGAATTCATGAAAGAACAAATTGCTAGTCATTGTTTAAGGAAATGATCCGGAGTTTAGAAATGTGAAAATGGTAGCATATTTTAGAAAATATGAATTCCTCATTATATTTCATTACACAACAAGAAGGATCATGATGCTCATGAGAAAAGTGAAGAGACAATATACGTAATACCAAGGATTCAGGTCCCGGCATGACATCCCGTGGGACATCGGGACAGGGAACCATCCCATGTATTGGGACAAGACATCCAGTCAACATCCCAGCATCCCAATCGGGACACCTTGGGACATCTCTTGTCTCGCGTGTCGGGATGGGACGAGACGCCAATGCATCCAGTTCCATAAAAAAATCGGGACAGTCCTGTCCCACGGGATTTAAAACCTTGCATGCTACTACATTTAAAAAATTAAACAGAGGGGGAAAAAAAGAAAAGAAAAGATGAAATACTTTATCAAAACTTTTAGTAGAATCCATGGGTGCAACCATGTCTTGAGAAGTCACAACACATCCATATACTTGAGAGACTCTCCTCATTGGTTGAGAATGCTGAGCTAAATCTCCAGCCTACAATCAAAAAGTAAACAATTAAATAACTTCCAGAATGGAAACAGCAAATTAGCCAAATCAAGCATGAGAAAAATCAATAACTGAAATTAGCAACCAGAAGACCTCAACCAAGATAAGCAACACTAGTCTACATGACAAGTTGAAAAAATATATACTATTTATTACATGCCTTGCTCAATTATGAGAAGCTGGGTATAATTGATGCAGGAGCAAATACATTGATTTAGCTTGTATGTTTTAACATTTATCAGAGATAAATAGAAATCATTAGATCTAGAAATATACTTAGAGTTTCCATAGGCTTGCTTTAAGGAGATTCCTCAGAGGTATGCATTTTAAGTTAAAAGGTATATATTCAAGTCCATTATAGCTCAAGCATTCTAATTCTCAAATTTGTTCTGGAAGATCAAAGTTTCTCTCTATGGTCTACCTTGGTTTTAATGAAACATAAGCATGTGATTATGCATGAAAATAAATTAAGATGTAGAATAATGAATGATTTATGTTAGAACTTGTAACATGAGCATTTGTGAACCTACATTGTATGCACATACATGTTGTTCATTTTGTGCTCTGTGTTGTTCGCCATACAGGTTCATATCATATGTGTGCATCAGGTGGTTGCAGAGTACATAAACACATATGGTATATTGCATCTAGAGTCTATACTTGCTTCTTAAATTATAACAATACAAAAGCCTAGTTATAATCAAGGGGTTTGCATGAGTGCTCAAGCATGACAAAGAAGAGATAGGTAAGTTTCTTGACAGTCCAATTGCTGTTTCAGAAGTTTAGACTATCCCATTTTGGATGCTTTAGATCAAGGTCTGCAGTCCCAAAACCTGCACCTAACAATACGGTACGGTACAATACTGTGTCATGCCCAGTGTTCTCGATACCGTCCCGAACCATCCGGTTCAAGGCATACCGTACTGTACCAGCCAAGAGCCGTACGGTTCAACCATAAAAAATGGTCTAAAGTGCCGGATTGTTCAAAAAAATAAAAAAATTCTATACCGTACTGGTATTGTACAATACGGTACTGTACCGGTGCATACCGCCCGGTTCGGACTCAGTTCTGCCTGGTTCAAGTCCGGTTCGGGTCCGATTTAGATTAAACAATTTTGTCATGAAAAAGAGAATTTTTTACAATTTCATGAACCCGGTACGGGGCTCGGTACGGTATGGTACCGTACCATACCAGTCAGTGACTGGAACGGAGCCCAATACTAGTTCAGTATTCCTTGGTCATGACATTCCAATGTGAACCAACCAATGGGAAATTGGCAAGGGGGTAAGGGAGAAGAGAGAGAGAGGAAGGGGGGAGAGAGGGAGAGGGAGAGGGAAGAAGTGAGGGAGAGAGCAATAGAGGGTGGTGGAGAGAGAGAGGCAGATGAAGGGGAAAGAGGGAAGGAAAGAGAGGAAAGAGAGAGGGAGGGAGGGAGATGTAAGGAGAGAGAGAGAGGAGGGAGACAGTGGTAGAGAGAGAGATGTAGAGGGAGGGCCGAAGAGAGGGCTTTCGAAGCATTCTCTTCTCTGTGGAGAGGGCTCCACCCCTATTTTGACACTACAGAGGATAGAGGGATTTGAAAGCCAACTCTCTAGCAATCCTTCCACCTCTCTTGCTCTCCGCCACTATCTCCCTCTCTTGCTTCCTCCCTCCCTCTCTCTTCCTCTCTTCCTTCTCCCTCTTCCCTCCCTTGCCAATTTCTCAATGTATAGCAGAATCATCCTGGTCTGCCTCCAATACAGCTCAATGCACCATAAACTAGACAGTTCAGGACGGTACCATCAACTTTGATTCAAATGTTTATCCTGAGATGAGTTTGAAATATGTCTCTCATCACTAACCTAGCTTTAGTTCAAGAAATATGAAGCCTCTCTATCATAACCAGTAAATAATTCTAAAACTCAATCTTCAGCACCTCTTAGAATTTGGGATATGTAAACTAGTTTGACAATACTATTGTTAATTTGTTGTGGTTCACAAAATTGCCACCTGCCTTTACTTTATATGGTTTCTTGAGAAGCTTACTGCAGCATATTGTTTTTTCTGCATCTTCCTTTATTTATAAATGAAAAATAAAACATACAGATATCATAGACCACATTGAACCATGAAATATTGGATGATATGCCTAATCCTTGTTTACATTACATGGTTTACAAAATTGATTGATTTATTGTAATAATTCAATGCGAATACTCATGTTTTGCCCTGCCTAATACTTCATGCTTGTGAATCTTTTGATCCTTCATCAATCTGCTTGAATGAGATTTTCAAGGACTTTCAAAATTTTCTTCATAGAAAACTAAGAAAATGTGTATGAAGGTCCTGTAGTATCTAGCAGCTGAGACATGATTCGATTCAAAAAATTTGCCATTTTAGAAGAAAAATGTTCAAGAACTGGGAACTTTAAAAGAGAGGAGAAATAACTACCGGTCTAAATAGTTCTGGAAGTCTGTGAGCATCCACAAAGGTATGAGGTAAGAGCTTAAATATCTCTTGTGCACCCTGAGAAACTACAGAAGCAGAAGGTTACATGCTATGAAACTAAATTGAAATAAAAATGCAAGCAATAAAATCTCGTGGATCATTTTCCACTTAAAAAAGACCCTTTAACATGTAAGCACAACTTGATGTTTAATTCATTTTTCAGATATTTATACTACAGAGATACAATTGCACTAACTCAAATATATCAGTCATTGATATTAAGAATGAAACTCAAAAATGAGAAAACAAGTTTTATGTCCAAATTCAACCACTGACACTAGAAAGCATAATTAGTTATACAGTTCTAGTCAGCTGGGAAAGGACCTTGGATCACCCTGTCAAAGTCTTACTCAGATCCTTTCTCACTAATTTTTATGCAATTTAATCTCTGAATTGCATGTTTCTGATATTTATTTTGTGATCAGATTTTATGTAAAGCTAGCTTTGGATCTGACTAGTACATTCAGAATTCAAAAAAAAAAAAAAAGAGGAGAAAAAAACAAGGAAAAAATTATCATCTTTAAGTCAGCACAAAAGAAACAAAAGAATTTGTTCTTGTATAAGAATAGAAGGTGTCTCTTGCAGTCTATCCATTTTAGGTCTCACTCTTTTTTTATTGAGGACTCATATTCGCTTCTTGACTGAAAATCTAAATACAGCTCTCAAGTACTACAATTCACCAATAAAACAAAAAAGAGAAGGAAGGGAAGGGTTAAGCAGACACTCAAGTTGGTCAATTTTCAAGTGAAGGTGGAGAAAGAATCAAAATGATAAACAGGAAAAATGACTGGTGTATAACCTAATTAGCCAGACAAAGCATATTATTGCTGAAACCAGCATAACTGTATTCAATTTTATTTCTTATCTTCTTCTTCTTCTTTATTTTTCTTCTCATACTATTTTTGCATCATCTTCCCCTAAATATCTCTTGGTTCCACCTTTTTATACCATCATGCTCAAAACTTTAGCATTACTCAATCTCTTCATAACCATTTTTAAGAAAATCCAAATTTCCCTTGTTTTCTAATTTTTCAACATTATCATTCTTGGTTCAGCCATATATCTACACTAAGATCCTCATCAAATCATGCTCATTTTATGAATCATGTATTTTTTACATTATCAAGCTACTTATTCATATAAATTAATATAAGTTTTTAAAAAATAAGAGCTTGGTCATCTCGGTGGATGGCTCATCCCAAGATGAATAAAGATCTCAGTTTATGTTAGTCTATGTTCAGAAGCAAAGAAAAAGAGGAATGAGAAAGCCATAATATTCTGAGATACAGAGAAATATCAGCCAATGTTTATCAAAATCAAGGTACTTGAAAATTTAGTCAAGTCAAATTAATTACCTTGTACCTCATTAAGGCATTAATTTGAGTATATAATAATTAAAATATTATTTAAAATCATGAAAGGAAGACTAGAAAATCTTGGATGATAGATGATATCGTGTAGCCAAAAACTCATAATACATTATCTTACATCAACCAAGACCTTGTAATATCTTGTCGGTGGATGGATGGTACTGATACAACCTGCAATCTTAACAAAGATGAAAACCAAAACCTATGCAACTGCCCTTCATTTCGTTGGTATGTATTCACAGGACAGAATATCAAGCACATCTCTAGTTCACCCACCTTATTCAGTAAAAAACTCTTCGATCAATCTGTTATATGAATTTTGAAATATGGGCAACGTACCAGAAACATTCACAGAGCAATATCTATTGACCATCAACCTGTCTAAGCCTTGTGTAATTTATGTGTTTATGGGGGAAAAGAAAAATACAAGATTGTTCCATAACTATCAAATTACTCTAGCTTTAATATGCAAAGTCTGAGCAGAAGATATGTGCCAGACGTGAGACAAACTAATAAAAAATTTGATGGGAAGTGTATAATGAGATCTTGGTATCAGGCAATACATACAACAAAGAAATTGTTATGATGCCCAAGTTCTTGCACATTTATGAGATGTACTTTGATCCAAGATAAATATGCAGACAATATAAAATAACCATTTAAAAATGGTTATTCTCCTTCCATCAGCTATTATTTAGTAGGAAGACCCACAGGTTTAATTTATTTGTTTACATTCTACTTTTATTAATTTATATCATTATGTAATTACATAACCCAGATATGAACTAATAAAAATGAGTAATTACTTCAACAGGATTTTGAACCTTCTATCCTTGTAGATGTCAAAGATTCTATGGTACATTGATCATCATAGACAACTTCACACATCCATATGCATCAAATTTCATGTTAATCATATGAAATCAAACCCAACTTAACATAACCATAAAATCTACAAAAAATAAAACTAGTTTTGTGTCGTCAGAATACCATTTCCATCCCCAGTGAATACAAAGACTATAGGAGCAATTCCAGATGGCAGTTCCAGAGTAGCTATTTCTTCACCCACAGAGATAACCGCAGCTTTTGCTGCAGCAAGAGAATAATACATATGAGATGCCCCAAGTGAGAGGAAAGGTGTTGAATATCCCAGAGTCAAGTATCCTGAAATCAATGAAACTTACATAAGCAAAACATCCTTAATTCAAAGAAGAATCACCAGGTTCAAAAAGTAGCTACATATATTCATGTCAATTTTCTAATTTTGACAAGAAAAGAAATGGGTGCATATATGCTGAGGGGAATATTTTTTAAGATTCTTACGTTGTCCTAGCCCATGTAAGAAGTCAATCATCCCAGCTCTACCAGCAAATTTTCCAAATGAGATTGATCTTTTCCCATTATCCCCCACAATAAGCTCATAGTCATATAAAGACACCCTTTCAGCAAGAATCTGTGGGATAAGGAATCATTTACAAGCAGATTTGTGATCAAAGAAATCAAGACAAAAGTAAACAAGGGTGCACCATCAGGAATGTTACCTTATCTAAAAGAGGCATGTTTTCTTTCTGGGCCTTGTGGGTGTGGGAGAAGAAGGCATATGCTCTATCTGGAAGAATCATCTCCAACTGCATAGACATATAAGTCCCTCAACTTTTCAGAATTTAGAAAGCGAACAAAAGAACAGAACATATCATATCCAGACTGCAAGTACACGAGCATTATGACCTTTGGTTGTTTGATCCCTATAATGAGACCGCATTCTGATAGATCATCTGATATTTCACACCCAACATCCTCATACCGAGCATCATGATGAATACGCTTCGTGCTTGGCTGCACGATGATACGTTCAACTCCAGTTTTACCCTTGCCACCAAGTAGAAGACGGGCACAGTGGGATGGAGTCAGTGGTGCTCTTCTCTCCCATATGTTGATAGACTCGGCAAGGATTCCAACAACTCCATTTCCCAACAAGCTGCAACTGCCCTGTAATTGAGTAACCAATGATAAATATGGTGACAAACTTAATCCTTGTACCACTAGTTTAGGATAAATAGAGGGACAAATTGAAAACATCAAGTCTTAGGCACGCACTTCATAGGTTGCGGCATCCATAATAAAGTTTCCAGCGGTAATGAAGCTCTTCTTTCTTTAACCTGATAATCATTGACCATTTAGTTTAAAATACTTGGAGAAAAGCCGTCTAAGAATAATTAAACTTGTCACTCTAAAACAAATTCAAAAATCTAAGCATCATCTCGAGATATGCCATAATGGCATAACAAACATTTTACCCTCTTCTAATTGGTTCTCAACTCGAGAAAATAACATACTAGAAAAATATATTAAGATAGAACAAAATTTCTTTGCATACTAAAGAAACTAAAGAAGCGCAGTATCTTGCAAGAGCATTGCATAGTTTACTATTATTATGAAAAGTTTGCTAGCTTGGTCACTGGCCAGACAAACTGCCCCCATAAATTGTCGAGGTAAAAAATCAACCCTTGTGACCCAAAGGGTTGTTGCAAATCCTTCTTTTCCTCGTAATACAATGCAATAGCAAATATATCGGCTCCTACCGGACAAAAGAAATGGCTCGCACAAATAAACTATATCAGACATAATCCATTTATGGATACCAAAGATTTTTTTTTTTCCTTCGTAATATACCAAAAGGAATAACTATCATGCAAAGTACCGTACAACATCAAATACTGCAACAACCAGTAATCAGTTCCGAAAACCTCAAGTAGCACAACAAGACATGATTCATTTGATCTCTGCTACGCCGAACTTTCTGAATCCACTTAAAATTATGCACCTTAAACAAAAAGATCAGAAGGTGAAGAAAGCAGATTGATGATAAGCTCGCTTCAAACCAAATTGACGTTCTCTGCACGACAAGCCCTTGACATCAAGAACTTAAAACCTTCTTGAAACCTGATATTTGAATTGAAATTAGAACGGAAGAAATAAAAGCATTCTGAAGGCATTCCCTTGGAAAAAAAATGTTACGGAGGATGAGAAAAAGGTAAAATCATTACAGGCAACGGATGAAAATTATGTTTCACAGAAAGAGAAAAGAAAAGAAAATTTTAATTAATCAAACGTTGAAATTATAATGTCTCGCAACGGGGGAAGAAGAAAAAAATGGAGAGAGGAAGACGGAGATCTACGGTAGAAGACGGACGTGTTAAGACCAGCGAATGGATTGGAAACCGGGATGCTACTTATAGATCGAAATCCACGAAGGAAGTAGTCATCAAAATAAACTCGATGCAAAGAAAAGAGGCTCATGAAACCCGAAAAAGGAGACACCTTTTCAACGAATAATAATAATAATAATAATAATAATAATAAAGCCTCCTGCGCGCTGGCGCACGGATCTGTTTCGGTGGGTAGGTAGGCCCAGCTTTTTTTTATCTGTACGAATGAAAGAAATAAACTAAAATAAAATAAAATAATCGTGAAGATCGCGGGGAAGGATTACTGCGGAGGTTTCTTGGTTATCCGATTATACTCCGGAGGATCCGTCGTTAGTTTATGTGGATTGACGGAACAAGAGAAAAAGAAAAATAAGGTGGTTTTTCTTTCTTTAAATATTAATTTTTTAAAAAATATTAAAATAATATTTTTTATCAAACTGATTTTTTAAATTTTTTTAATTTTAAAAATAAAAAAAATGATTTTTTTAAAAAAAAATTAAAATATTTATTTTTTTAATAAAACTCTTTCATAAGAATGATTTTTTTTTTCTTTATATCTATTTTTTTTTTAATAAAAATTATCCAAACAAAACCCAAGAAAGATTCCAACTCGAACTTCTATCTGTACAAATTAGAGAAATATGATATAATAGAATAATCATGAAGACCGAAGGCCTAGGGTTATTGAGAAGGTTTCCATCCATACGCTATTACAATCCGGCCCACACAAACCTATCCGTACAGATTAAAGAGATATAATAAAATAAAATAATCATGAAGAATTGAAGATTGAAGTATTACTGTATTAACAAGAAGATTTTTGTGGTTATTTTATCATGCTACAGGCTCCGATTTAGATGGGATTTATTAGATTATAGAATAATTTAACAATTTTCAAAAATATTCATATAATAAAATAATTATAAAAAATTTTTTATTATATTTAGTTGGTGAAAATTTATCTCAAAAAATAATGTTAAAAAAAATATTACTATGTTTGATTTGAAATAATTTTACAATATACACATCATCATAAAATAATTTTTTAATATCAAGATAGTACCATCGGTTAATATTACATTATCCTTTATACAACCATATACATACATCTTAAATTTTTTTTGTAAAAACTCTTTATTGAATAAATCTAGGAAGGCATCAAAACAAATCATTGATTATATATATATATATACACACACTCTATTTTTCGAGCTTTATTATTCTCGGTATTCTCATTATTATCAATATTTTATTATTATGGATATTTTTGTCAAATATAAATTACCATCATTTAAAAATTTATCAAACAACAACCTTCCATGATATTTATTTTACTTTCTCTCTTAAAAAACTAAATATGAGATCCATCATTTTTTTATCATATTTCTCTTCCATCTTCTCTATCAAATATGATAATTTATGATTTATTTTTCTATAAGAGATTAACCTTAAGTAAATAGAACCTTGAAGTAAATTACACAAATCTCTTTTAAATTTTATATTTATTATATTTATAACCAATAATTGGTAAAACCTTTCCTTGCTAGGATCTGCAAGAAGTCAGCTCTCATTGAAGATTTTTAACAGAAAATTATTCGATGGTTATGCGAGTGAAAATAATAAGAAAGATGATAAGTAAAAATGAAGCGATCCCCTTTGTCCCTTCTTGTGCAAGGAGGGATGGTTGTGATTTGTTATAATTTGAAAAACCTATGTCCGTTACAAAGGGTGGGACATTAGTAAGTGATTATGGAAGACTTAGAATAAGTGGATAATCCTAATTTATTATAGTTAACAAAAATGTTTGTTGTAAGGGTTAGTTGTAAAAGATTGGGGTTGCAAGTCAGCCCTATTCTTGACGATGTTATGGGGATCATGAGCCATGTAGATTTCAGGTTGGTAGGCAATTGAAGTTATAGAATATCTGTGGAGGATAATTGTTGGTGATTTGACTATGCTCCGTCGAGTCGGTAGGAATCCAACGAGGTTATAATCGAGGATAGTACCCGGTCTGGTTAAACTCCGATCTCAAAGTTGGTACTTAGCCGATGATAATCGGTGCCCTTTAAATGTTCCATTCCGTGATAATTATCAAGATGATCTTTTGTCGTTTTCCCAGTCAGCACCCGATCCTTGGTTATCCGGGTCATTTCTAACGTGTGATTGCCGAAATCAGGTAGGTAGTTCCCTGTAACAATAATAATACGATTCAGGTCTTTATATGTAAGAACGACTCTTAACAAGTTTCAAATGCATTGCTTTAGAATATATAAGTGGCAAGGAGACAGGATTTGATTCAATTTGGAGTCAATTCTTGGCATTGGGATGGGTACGAGATCCGAGGTGAAAATTGACAGAAATGTATGCTGCAATGCTGCCATAAAAAAATAAGTGTGGTGTATGATAATTGATAAGCAGAAACTTGCGTCTGAAAAAAGGGATAGCGGCAATGTCGTCGTTCCACCGCGTTCGGTCGTTTTTTTTTTTTTTTTTTTTTTTTTTAAATGGAGGATGACAAGCCAAATGCGGACATTTTTCATGGGGCCTGTTTTGACAATTGATAGCGCATCACCACGTGATGCAGCACTTATCATTTGACACGCGCCTGTGATGTAAGAGCCTCGTGCCGTGACGGGAAACGATTCCAACGCATAGATTGAACCAAAGTCCTTTTTTTTTTTTTTTAATTTATTTATTTTAGATGAGCGGAAGTCGCGTTGTAAAAATTTTTTTATTATTCCAAGATTATATGCATAATTTTTAGAACATCAAAAATAATATTGTTGCACTCAATCAATTTTTTCTGAATTGAATCGGTGCAGATGGGCTTCTGGCTAGTCTAGCTGGCCCCCTCTCCCAAAGGTTCGACCGGCCGAACCACGGAAGGAAAGATTCGAACGACCCACTTCCTTCGAGATCCGACCCGTCGGCTTCCTCCACCAGAAATCCTGGTGAACGTTTTCCAAAGCAGAAGCCCGATCGACTGACCCACGGAAGGAGAGGTCCGAACGACCCACTTCCTTCGGGGCCCGACCAGTCGGCTTCCTCAGAGCTCCTGGCAGATGTTCCCTATCGATCGGATGACCCACCACTGTTGAGTCCGACCGACTCATTTCCATCCTGGGAACCGCTCGAAGGCTCCAGAAGCTCTTTCCAGCTGGTACCGGAATTCTGTTACAACGGACTCCACGACGTGGCCACGTCTCCGCGCCACCTGGCCACCATCCTGATTCTCCTAGGGGTAAATCGGGACTTCTCAGCCTATCCCCTAATAGAATTTGGCAGCATTCCATGCCTACTTAAGGTGACTGGGGGACCTCCGCTTGGGGCTAAGTACACTCTTCCCTCTTCGTGTGCTATTCTCTTCGATTTCTTCATTCCGTTGCCCTCAAACTCCTGCTAACTTAAGCATCGAAGCGCCGGAGCATCGCCGGCATTTGAGGACTTTGTTGCAGGTCGACCGGAGGAGGAGTGCTCCAGTGTAGCCGACCGTCCCGGTCCAGGAGAAGACGTGGCAACAAATATTATTTTCAAGAATTAATTTGAGCAGATCATAGATCCATAAATTTTATAAAATAAATAATAATTTTGGATTTGGGATACGTACATGTATTTATCATTAATTTACCAAACCTGTAATCATAAATGTTCATATGAACATCAAAAATCAAGGCCTACACTACCCGCCTCAATCATACCACCCAATAGTGCTTCAAACCCAAACACAAGAATCACATAACATTGGACAAATACATGTCTATCAACATGGACCATATAATTAACTAATTTTTAACAAATCAAAATAAAAAATAATAATAATTAATGGTAGCTCATAATTAAAAAAACTCTTACATTCTTCTACTTGAACAATATCAATTATGATTTTAAAAATATTTTATTTTAAAACAACTCTCGAGTTGAAAATAATATGTGGCCACTAAAATATATGATCCATAGACAGTATTTATAAATGACTCGGTCCAACAATATCAATTATGCTGAATCATGGAAGTCATTGCATCCCTTATTTGATACAAGACCTATCCATGATTACAAGCACCTTTAATATTATTGATATAAATCTTGGTATGGTAGCGTAGTAAGAAAATAATATCAAAAGTGATCTAAACAAATAAAATATGCTATTTCTATTATCAGTCTGCCAATTTCTTTTTAACATGCTTGAAAATAAAATAAACAAGAGAAATTTTAATGGCTTCAGAACAATAAGCTATTCTACCTCACATACTCAACATGGTATTAATGACAAGACGACACAATATATATGAGACTCGACACTTAATCTTAGTTTTCATATAATAGGAACATAAACAAGAAATATATCATAACAAAAAAATTATATAAATGTACCATCAATCATGATTTCTCTTTAATTATATACTTTATTATAAGCTAGAGAATTTCCACAACTTCAAGAAGTCCATATGTCTCCAAATAAATATATTGAGATATCTTAATTAACAAATAAGACATATCCATACAACTGTCACAAGATACATTCTTGAGATACTATGTTATATTTTATTTCATATACATATTTAAACCATATGGAAATATAATCCATTAATTATTATATCAACAATATATATAAATACTCATGATAGATATAAAATGAAACAAAGCTTTATAATAATAAAGCATAAATACAAAGTTACTCCTACTAACCAAGCATATCCAAAAAATTCAACATGTCCATATTTTCAACAAGTTTTGTAAAATATATGGGTTTCAAATCCTTGATCAGAGGATCAACCAACATAGACTTTATATTTATGCACTCAATAGTTGTGTCCTTGGATTACAATCCATCAATAAAGCAATTAATAACAAATAAATTTATCTATCAAGTCAAATCATCAATATATCAAAATATATTAAACTCCTACTAATCCAAAAAATTAAAAGATTCTAAAATGTCCATATTCTTAATATATTTTATAAAAGCTATGAATTTTATTTATTTAATTAGAAAATCAATAAACATTGACTTTGTATAAATATACTTTACAAAATCCAAAAAATTAAAAAATTCTAAAATATCCATATTCTTGATATATTTTATAAAAGCTATGAATCTTATTTATTTAATTAGAAAATCAATAAACATTGACTTTGTATAAATATACTTTACAAAATATCTTTTTTTAACTAAAATCTATGACTGTCAAATATTCTATTTTCATATAAATAAAGATAATAAAAAAATTTTATTCTTCCTTCAAAGATATAGTTGTACTATTATTATAACAAATCTTAAATAGTTTTTAAGATAGAATTAGCAATTATAAGATCCAGGACAAAGTTCCATCATCAAAAGCAATATGAATTATGACTTTACGACATGCCACAAATTTTACCTGTATATCTAAAAACATCACTAGATTCCATTTTCATACTTTTCTATGAAATAAACCCTCTAGCTATTCATATCTTAAAAAATCAAATTGTCATCAGAACAACATGTTTCCATTTTCTATTATGTAATCTCTTTACTAGTGCTGCATCAATTAGTAATGGAGATACTATAATTAGTTTGTATATATGATGTTACTCTCCCGCTATCCTCTAGCAAGACAAAATGTAATATTTTCATAAATAAAAAAAATAAAAACAGTAACTTATTTTTCCTTTAATGTCATATTTATAGCATAGGAGCATCTAATATCATTTAAATCAGAATATACAAACACGGTATGATTTGACTCAATATTCTTTATATCCCTATTAGGATAGTAGAATATGTATTCATTTAGAATTATCTAGATAATCATTTGAATAACATATTATTTTTAAATTCAAAATTTATTCATTAATGGAGTATTAATGATTAAGTATCGCAGGATAGCCTCAAACATAAAATTAAATAATAATGGATTTCCTACTAGCCTTCAACATAAAAGGTATCTTGTGTAATTACCTTACCAAGACTTATCCAAAATAAAGATGGCATTTCTTAGAGTCTCGTACTAGAGATATCATGATAAATTATGCTCACTCATTATACTTCAAACCATATCTTTCAGAATATAATTTTGTTACTCAGTCACATCATTTTACTTATGATTTTTAGGCATGGTATATTAAACAACTATCTATACTTATATAAATATTCAATAATACTATTTATTTATTATATATGGTATCCTAGATATGACTGATATACCATATCAATACTCTTATCTTTTTTTTAGTAGTATCAAAAACTTTTAAATAAAATAGAATAAAATTACTAATTATTCTACTTATATGATTTTAAGTTTACTAAATCGCATAACAATAAATTTAAAACTAAAAATATAATAAGTAACCAATATATTAGAGACAAAGATCTTAAAAAATACTTAATTTATGTATAATGCTATCTAGTTTTATGATATGAGTCCTGATACCATCATGCCATCATATCTCATATTAATTTATTTATCCATCAACAATCTAAACTTTTTTTTATCAGGTTCTATATACTTTTACTAATAAAGTCATAAAATTATATTAGATCACCATTCTTAGATTCAATTTCAAGAATGAATTCAATTATATAAATATGTTATAGACAAAATGATTTACTTTTTATCATTTTTGTAGGCAACTTTTATTTTAGAGTATATTTATAAGTCATTCAAGATGGAAGATCATTGTATAATGTAATATCTATAATCCATCATACTTAGTACTAGTATAATTTTAACTTCTATATTTTATCAATTATTCTAATTATAATCATCATAATGGAAGTATTAACTTTATTGAATAGAAATATACTAACTACTAAATAATCTTGATACAGTTAATCAATAAAAAAATATAAAATAATATATATGACAGAAAATCTTTATAAATATATTTTAATGAAAGCCCTTAGTCCAATAATATAAAATTTCTTTAGGAAAAACATGACCCACATAAGGTATTTCTTTTCAATATATAATACTATTCAATCCCTTCTAAATATCTTATAAAAAGATCTTGTAAATCTCGGTGAACGGGTCATTTTGGTGGTCACCATCTATTGAAATTCATAAACCTTTCAATCAGGGATCATCAAGTCATGACCTTTAAGGTGGCATAAGATACATAAACAATAAATCAAGATCATATACGGTGTAGCATATTTGAGGTACAAACAATAAATAAATAAGGGTTTTAAACATAACAAGCAGCCATTTTCAACAAGAGTGCCATGTGCATTATCATAAAACTTTTCTTTATACAGAGAACATAACATACTTTTGAGCTTCAATAATGAGATTAGTATAATGAGAATACAAGGCTTTTAAAAATCTGTCCCCTTTGGATAGATAAACTTTTTAGGCCTGATATATATCCCTTTTCAAACAAAATTAAGGTTAACACAATGACCCAATTAAGATCTCAATAATAACATTATTATTATTAACATTAAAAATAATTGTATAATCAAAGATAGTAGCAGTACAAAATATTAGTCAATGGATATATATATAAATGATATACAAGAATCCAAATATAATATTTTATATTTTTTTTGACTGAACATGCAATATACATTAGTACTCTTCACATGAAGCCATAAGCAAATAAAATATCCTAATATTCACGAACCTATCTCCTTTAGACACACGGATCAATAAAAGCTAAAGCAACCTTGTAATACAATGCCCCATGTAATATTTTCTAGTTAAAATATATAACAACTTTCTTGGGGCAAGTGATTGTATGCAATAACAAAAAAATATCCCTCTTATATTAAAAAATCTCATGGACAATATAAATAAACTATTTTGGTGATAAATATTTATGCCAACCCATAAAATTATTCATACAAGAAAATAAATATCCAATCAAACATGAAATGACATACTTTAACCATATACCACAAAAGATCAATCCAGAATAGAATATTTAACAATATGCATCCCACTGATCAAATTATAATATAATATTACATTCAAACTACCACTTCTATTAATAACACTTACTACACAACTATAAAATACTTTTGGACAAAAATTATAGCATATAATAAGTATCGCAACTAATTACAATCATTTTTGGATCAACTGTAACAAATATATCAATATATAATTTTAAAATATAATAAAAAATAAAATAATTAGTTTTCAATAACTCAACTATTTAAAATTCATAGAGTACTTTGGATCCCTGGGGACTATACGAAAACACGCATGAATTATACAATAATAAGTAGAATTGCATATAAATAATTTATAAATTATTTAAATATTTTATCATAATAAAGAACTCAATCAAAATGTTTTTCAAATTATCACGAGTCTAATGGTCCAAAAATAACTCAAATCAGATGTAAAACAAGCAAGTTATAGTTATTTTATTAAAAAATAAATAATGAAGGACTAAATCATAAATTATAGAAATATAGGGACCTATATGTAAGATTTTGACCGATTTATAATATTCAAAAGACTTTAGAGACTTATATGTAGTTTTATATGGACTCATATATAATTTGAAATTTATAGGAGCTTAATGGCAAATTTTTCTTTAACCCAAAATTAAAACCGGTCCAATGTGATTGGGTTCAACCAGCTTATAAATTTGGCTCAAATTTAATTAATAGGTTGGGTTTTAAATGGGTTGAAACTTGAAATCCGTTAACCCAAAATCCATTAAAAAACCCTCTCCTTCCTCCCTTCCCTTCATCCCAACCAAAGCCTCCAAACCAGGATTAATGACGGTTCAAGCTCTGAATATCCCCCCGTGGAGGGTGTCAAAGTTATATGCATGAGAGATTTACCGATTCCTTCACGAATCATTAGAAAGAGAAGCACGATCTCCAAGAAAAGAAAACACGGAAACAAATTAAAAACAAAATCTAGAAGGAAATCATGATCCTTCCCCATGAAACAAATTAACAAATAAAAAAGGTTATAGATCATGTATAGTTGCTCCGATACCAATTGTAAGAAAAATTTTATTATTCTAATATCCTATGCATGATTTCTAGAATACCAAAAATAATATTATTTTCAAGAATTGATTTGAGCAAACCATAGATCCGTAAATCCCATAGAATAAATAATAATTTTAGATTCAGGATACGTATCTACATTTGCCATTAATTTATCAAACCTATAATCATAGATGATCACATGAATATCGAATGCCAAGTCATTCTCTCCAGCATTTTCTGCCAACAGATGGCTATTCGATGGGACAAATCATGACAACAAATCTCGCATAAAATAATAATATTATAGGAGTGGAGAGGGGACCTATCATATTTATAAGTAAATCTTAATAGGCCCTTCCATCACGGGTCAGTTAGGCCAAGGCCTATACTGTGCCACCTCAACCATACCAACCAATATAAAGCGTTCCAAGCCCAAATACAAGGATCACGTAATATTGGACTAAATACGTGTTCATCAACATGGATCATATAATCAATTCATTTTTAATAAATCAAAATAAAATAAAATAAAAATTAAAGGTAGTTCATAATTAATTTTTTTTATATATGTTGCATATAAAAAGTAGTATACAATACAGTACCATTGGTAGCGTACGAGAACAACCATTACAAAAGCTAGCTGTAGGGAAGAAAGGAACGGAAATGCTGCTGGTATTTGTTATCTTCATTGTAATTCAGTATTATCTTCCACCAAAAGCAGAAAAAATCGGACAGTATGTATAGATCTCTAACAGGAGCTGTAACACATATAGCCCCCCACCAAAAAATAAAAGAGAGCGTAAATAATCAATATCAAAATAAATACAAATATCATGAACTCATACACCAACCATCGAGCACTACTCAAATAAACTGGTACACATCTATACATCATATATCATTAAATAAGATTTCTATGCAAAGTGATAGTTACGCATCTATTTCTCATTAACATGATCTAGGATCGACAACAGTTAATTTCTTGATTTTGGATTAATGACAGCCATGCTCTAACCCATAACTAGCAAGCAAACGATCCTAGTCATGCATTAGACAGTTGAAGCTATTCATAATCCTCATGCCTCGGTCCGTGGTAACTATCCATGATACTCTCGTATCAGTCCATGGCAACCATCCATATAATGAGGTTAGTCTAAATATCTCTTACTCAACCATCCAATTAATCAATTTTATTCTTGCAAAAGGCAAAATATGATCTACTCTTTTTCGAATTTCAAATCAAGCGGTAACATATTCCATATAATCAAAATAAGCACGAGTTTACATAAAATAGGTATGAATATATATAAAACATGGAATGAGTGTGCATGATTATAATGCAGGGATAAGAGATGCGGAGAAAACATAGCTAGAGACTGATTGGTAGGCTAAATCAAATTAAGGGACGAAAAGTAACTTCTCCGAGTCAAAGGTCTCGTGCATTGTTAGTAATCATCATGTATGATGTAGCTAATATTTGATAAAGCTCAATTTTGATGTATCCTGGGCAAGAACTAAGAGCAAGGTATGTGTAATATGATCCTTGCAGCAACATTCCAACTCAAGATGATAGGATCGGTCTCTTGCCAAGCTGGATGCCAACGTGGCTCCTTTCTTGCTAGGACCTACAAGAAGAAGTCAACTCTTGCCAGAGATCCTCTGATGGAGGACTGTTCGATGATTAATTCAGTCGGCACGTGAAAATAGTAAGACGGAAGGTAAGTTAGAATGGAGAGCTTATCTTAAAGATCCTTTTGCCCCTTCTTATATAAAGAGGGATTGTTAGATGATTTGTAATCGCCTAATTTGTCATGGCTCGAAGAATTATGTTTGTCCGGACTAGGGTACTAATAAATGGTTATGAAAGATCCTGTTTATTAGAGTAAGTGGAGAATCTCTAACAAAAATGCCGGTTGTAAGTGCCAGTTGTAAAAGAGTGGAGTTGCAAATCAGCTTATGTATCTTTGACAATGTCACGGAGATCATGGGTCTCATATAGATCCCGAATCGGTGGACGACCCAAGTCATGAAATATAGCTATAAAGGATATTTGGTCTATAGAATCGGTAGGAATCCATCATGGTTGTAATTGAGGATGATACCCGGTCCGGTTGCAATCTGAACCGAGAGTTGGTAATTAGCCAATGATAGTGGATAAGTTCATTTTCATGACAATTATCAAGATAACCTTTTGGTCCTTTTCTAGGTCAGCACCTGATTCTTGGTTGTCCGGATCATTGTTAGAGACTGGATAGGTAGTTCCTCGTAACAATAATGATACCAGCCAGGTCTTTATATATAAGAACAACTCTTAACAACTTTCAAATGTATCGCTTTAGAATATATAACTGGCAAGGGGACGGGATTCGATTCAATTTGGAGTCTATTCTTGAGATTGCGATGGGCAAGGGACCCGAAGTGAAAATTGGCAAAAGATATATGCTGACATGTAGAATAATAAATGTGATACGATATGATAGTTGATAAGCAGAAACTTTCGTTTCCGAAAAAAGATAGAAGCAACAGCGACGTTCCACCGCCTTTGGTCGGCATCATTTTTTTAAAATTATTATTTTATTTGGAAGTGGAAGATGACAAGCCAAATGCGACTTTTTTTTCTGGGACCCAACTGTTTTTGACAATTGGTAGCGTGCTTCGACCAGGACTTATCATTCGACACGCATCCGTGATCTACGAGTCTCCTGCCGTCCCAAACGATTTCAACGCATGGATTGAACCACATCGCGTTTTTTTTTGGTTACAGAATGGTGTTGCTTTTTTAATTTTTGGTAAGGGGTTCGAGGCTATGTTGCATTTAAAGAGTAGCGTACAATAGAGTACGATGGGTAGCGAAGGGGAACACCAATTACAAAAGCTGGCTGTAAGGGAGAAAGGAACGGAAATGCTGCGAGTATTTGTCATCTTCGTTGTAATTCGATATTATCTTCTACCAAAAACAAGAAAAAATTGAACTATATATATATATATTCATATATCAGGAATCGTAACACATAGAGACTCTACAAAAAAAAAAAAAAAAAAAAAAAAAAAATCAATATCAAGATAAATACAAATATCATGAACTCATATCCTAACCATCCAGCACTATTTAAATAAACTCATATTATATATATATATATGTATATATATATATATATATATATATGTATGTATGTATGTGTGATTGTATACATGAATTCTTACCTATATATACCAGCGACAAAAAGTCAGATACAATCTTTATCAGTTCTCGTGTGCTTCTCATACGTCAAATTAAGTTAACATCAATATAAAACCAATTTATCCTTGATCAACTACTAATATTATTAATTAATTTCTTAATTAATTAATAGTTTTTTAGTTTCTAAATTTTAATGTTTTCAAATTATACTTTTCAGTAAATTTTTCTATCTTACAACAATTTAAAATTAAAATAAATAAAGAACTAGAATTTTGTCTCAAGACTGGAGTGTAAAGTCCTTTGATGAACTTTTTCTTTTCTAGAAGACTATATTTCTACATAAAATTAAAGCCGATCATTAGAATATATTTACATAAAATAGTGCAAGAAGGACAAGGTTGGCCGAATGGCGGCATTTAACAGCCCGAATTGATCATTACGGTATAATCTAATTCGTTAGATCAAAAAACAAGCATCTATTCAAGGGAAGGGTAAGGGTTTGTTAATAAGGGGATCCATGAATAACGAGGAAAATTGGGTTGAAAGCAAGCACAGTGGGCGAGAGTTGGGACCCTTTGATTGGGTCCTCCCAATCATGTAGACAAATAATGAGAGGAAGAGGAAGAGAGCAAATAAGAGAGAGAAAGGATG
Source organism: Areca catechu (assembly GCA_021397845.1). Lineage (NCBI taxonomy): Eukaryota > Viridiplantae > Streptophyta > Magnoliopsida > Arecales > Arecaceae > Areca > Areca catechu. The sequence continues at coordinate 139,210,358 of CM038042.1, read as the reverse complement.
GAAGATAGCCAAAAGGGAAGGTTGGAGAAGAGTGGTCTCAGAACTTTTATTCATTTATGTTTTTTTTTTTTTTTTTTAGTAAAGCGGTGTATTCATTCAAGAACGAAAGTGAATACATCCCATAAGATCAGACCACAAAATATCCCGAAGCTGTGGAGGAACAGAATGCCAATTGGTCCACAAGACCAGACCAGAATGATTGGCCACATACGAGGTGACCCAGTCAGCTGCTGAGTTCACCTCTCTATACACATGTCTGACTAAAGAACAAACACAACCTTGCAACAAAAGATGTATATTTCTGACAATAGGATGGGAAGCACGTGTCGAGGTCCTCCGATCAATCCAGCAAATAACCGTAGTGAAGTCTCCCTTAATAAAAAGGCGGTCCCTCTGAAGGATAACATAGGCATATATGATCCCTGCCCAAGCCGTCAGAAGCTCAGACTGAGGGACCGAGGTGTCCCAAACCAGGATACCCCCGTCGCTAGAAAACCATGAGCGAAATCCCGAATGATAAAAGCAGCAGCTCCACTGCCCTGACGGAGGCTACCATCGAAACTGACAATACAGAAGGAAGGAGGAGGGGGTTACCAAGCGAAAAACACCCGACGGGTCGCTAAAGGAGCAGAAGGGGAACCCCAGGTCTCCAATCTCGAGTCTGTCAATCCCTAATACTAGATAGCATTAGCCCTGGCTCTCTCCACCAAGAACCTGGGAGAACCAGAAATCGAAGAGAAAATCTGGTTATTCCTGGACAACCAAATACGGTAAGCAAGATACGCGATAAAGGAGAGCTGAAATGACGTAGAATGATGAAAGGAGGAGAGGAATAAGCCCTCGACCTCCGAGTTTGAGCACCCAAGTCAAGAAAACCCGCTAGTCTACAAACAGTCGATGCTCTCCTGCAAGTAAAAATAGCATGACTCTGGGTCTCACTCTTTGCGGTATAGAATGGGCAATCCGAAGGAATGGAGAGACCCCTAGACGACAGCATATAATGGGTCGAAAGTCGACCCCAGGCGTACTTCCATATAAATAGAGCCACTCTGGGATGAACCGGCAATGACCAGATTCAAGCGAATGAGTGGGACAACGAGGGCTGAGGCACCACAATCCTCGTCAGATCAGGAATCGGAGCCCTCTGAGAGGCAGAGTGCCGCCAAACCCTAAAGTTAGGACCAGAATAAATTGGAATAGCTATAGATAGAACCCGGAGGCCAAGGATGTCACCGAAAATAGAGTGCACAGCTAGGCGGTCCCAAGCAGTCCGATCAGGAGACATGATATCAGGGATAGAAATAGAAATCGGCGTATGCATCGAAATAAAAGTGGGCCACCAACTGAGCAGAATCTTTGAGATCCAAGGATCTGCCATAAATCTGATAGAAGCACCATCCCCTATAACCCAAGATAAATACGGAATAATAGAAGGGACCCTCCTAATCATCTCCCTCCAAATAACAGAACAATTCCTAGGAGGTGTCGTGGATGCAGTGAAATCAGTAGAAATATCACCATATTTGGCTCTCATGAGGGAGGACCATAGACCATCCGGATTAAGAAGGAACCTGATGACATGCCTTGCAAGAAAAGCCTCACGGCGAGCAAGAAGAGAGGGGATACCCAAGTCCCCCCCACCCCCACCCCGCCCCCGAATTCATTTATGTTTAATGAATATCACTTGCCCACAAAAAGATGGGAAAATTTTTTAAGTTTTTAATGTATGCGAGACATGTGTAAGCATCCAACTTTTTTTTTTTTCTCTTTAGAAAGAGAAAAAAGTATGGAGACTCATCGATACTACAATTACCCAAGTACAAATGTTTTAAGACACACAAATCCAACAATGAAACTCATCTTGATCGAGATTTCAATTAGTAATCATATCAGTTATCCATCAATACAATACAGAAAAACAATATCTAATTTTTTTGACGGTACAAGTCAATCTATCTGAAATATTGATGATTCAAGTATAGAGATATTGGTTGAGATTTTTTTGTTACTTTATTAGACTAATAAAGTAACTATAGTGAAGAGGATTATGTTGAGAAAAAATATTTCGATTCAGTTCACTAAAATAAAATCTGTAAGGAGACCGAGTCTAGAAAGGAGTCAGCCTCGACTCAATCCCGCACGAGCACGGCCCAACCCACAGTGAGATGGCTATTACGGTTCATCGCAGTCCAGGGGGTGGCACGGTTCATGGGTATTTCATCATGGCTCACAGAGGGGATATCATGTTTTACGGGGTATTTATCATGGTCTACACACTTTTTTCTGCATGATTGGATAGTGGCAAATGCTCCTGGGCAAGATTTGACAGTCCCAAATAAGTCTTAACTTTGATTTGGCTTGATCTAGTGTGATATGTGACACGTTTGATGCTGATCGTGTGCCTAGAAGGTATTCTAGGGTCAAACAAGATTTGGACAAAGTACAAGAGTCCTTTTCCAACATGGTTTAAGCTATCAAACTCTTGGCAAAGTGCCCTTCGATAAGAAGACACCTAGAGACTATAAAAGAGGGGTAGATAGGTCAGAATCAAGGAGTAAGGATTTAGAGGACTTCCAAAGATATGACAATAATAAAAAAAGCTTGTAGATGATAGAGGATCTTTTTGAAAGTTGAGAGCTTTGTAAGGAATTTGGGGTTTCTTATTGAAAAAAATTATACGAAATTGAGAGTGAAAGTTCTTATCTTGTAAGTATTTATTTTTTCATAGTGAAACCTTACATACACTATTGATTGTGTCTTTTATTTTATTTTTTTCTTCTTCCTTCTCTTGCTGCATCAATTTTGATATCATAATCTTGGAAACGGGAATCCATATTCCATATAAGAAATTCTCTAACAAGTAATATCAGTATAGTTGGTATCACAATAACTGGTATCAGAGTTTCAGACTATTCGTGTTGATCGAGATTGAAGAAGATGCAAGTAATCAAAGTCAATATCAACCGATTTGATAGAAAGAGTAATTTTTTCTTCTAGCAAGCAAGGATAAAAGACATGCTCATCCAGCAAGAATTGATCAATGCTTTCATATACAAGGAGAAGCTGACCACCATAAAGGACAAGACTTAGAAGCAGCTCTATATATAAGTGGTGAGTACGATCCACTTGTACCTGGAAGATGACATGGTAATCCATGTGCTAAGCGAGACTTCTTTGACGGTACTATAGACAAAGCTCGAGAAGTTGTACTGGCAAAGTCCCTCACCAACATGCTTTTTCTTTGGAAGCAGTTTTATTAACTATGGATGACCAAAGGATAGAATATGCAAGAGCATCTGAGCAACTTTTAGAAGATCCTCACCAATCTTCTCAGTATAAGTAAGAAGGTTGAAGAGAAGACCGGAACATTGGTCTATCGTCACTTCCGCACTCTTTTGAGTCCTTGGTGACTACTCTCTAGTGGAGAAGAGCACCATCAAGATGGAGGAGGTCATTTCAACGCTTCTTCAAAATGATGTTCTCAAGTGAGAGAACCAAGCTTTGATTTCAGGTAAGAACTTATCATTGGTGGTCTCTAGAGGAGCTGGTGGTAGAGGGTGGAGTGATAGAGGATGGTGTGGCGGGCAATCTAGGTCCAAGTCAAAAGATGTGAGCAATATTAAGTACTATCGATGCGACGAGTTGGGATATTACGTCAGAGATTGTCCACAACTCAAAGATCTGATGAAGGCTATTGCGGCGATGGCTGATGGTAGCAACAGTGACGAATACGATGATGCACTCATGGTATTCGATGAGGTATCTCTTTTATAGCAAAGTATTCTAGATTCTGCATATTTTCATCATGTATGTTACAAAAAAAAGCTGTTTGACTTTCTAGAGAATAGAGAGGGTGCTCTACCTACCAAACTGATCAAGCTATGTGATCAAGGATGAAGGAACAATCATTTTAAAGTTTTATGATATAATATTGAGGAAACTAGGTGAGGTCCGATACATATCCAACTTCAGCAATAATCTAATCTCATCAAGTAAACTAGATTCAAATAGCTACACATGGAGAGCTGGTGATGCAATCCTGAAGGTTATTCATGACAGTAGGGTTGTCTTACATGAAAAGAAGTGTAGAGAAAACAGGAAGTTCAGTACGAGGTAGAGTTCCTGATGCAAATAAGAGCCCAGTATAAGGTGGAGCTCTAGGAGCAGGTAGATTGGATATGAGATGAGAGACTCAGAAGAATGACAAGCAATGTTGCATGATAAAATTTCTATTACCATAAGAGATTTTTTCAAGCAGATCTCAGGTCAAGGTGAATATAACATATGACAGGGATGGAATTAAGCATCCTGGCTCGATTTTCATGTTTACCCATCCATGAGCAGCAAACACCAGAGCATGAAGACGAGATCCTTTAAGAGCTTTCAAAGTCAGATAGATATCGAATGTCGAGTTGATGTGAAGATTATTGAGAAAAAATGCCTTAATTTTGGCCCACTAAAGTGAAACCCATGAGGAGACCCAACCCAGGAAGGAATCAAGCTCGATAGCAGCAAGCTAGACCCAGTTGTGCATGAATGCATGCAAGGCCTAGGTGTGCGATCGAGCACTGGCGTGCGGCCCAACCCACAACAGGATGGCTATTGCGATTCACATGGTCCAAGGGGTGATGCGGTCCATGGATGTTTCGTTGCAACTCACAAAGGCATATTGCAGTCTACAGGGTATTTATCATGGTCTATGCACATTTTCTATGGTCGGATGGTGGTGCACACTCTCAGGTGAGATTCGACAGTCTAGGAGGAGTTTAACTTCAATTTGGCTTGATCTAGCACGATCTGCAGCACATTCAATATTGATCGGATAGCCATGGGGTATTTGGAGATCAAACAAGAGCTAGATAAGGCACAAGAGTCCTTTTCCAACATTATTTGAGTTACCAGACTTTTGTCGAAGTGCTTTTCGATAGGGAGATATTCCAGAGGCTATAAAAGAGAGACAGTTCAGCTGTTTAGAACCAATGTATGAGGATTTAGAGGACTTCCAAAGGTGTGATAATGGCAGAGAAAGCCTATACGTGCTAGTTGATCTCTTTGAGAGTTAAGTACTTTGCAAGAAATTTTAAATTTTTTGTTGAGAGAAATTGTACAGGATTGGAAGTAGGAGTTTTTATCTTGTAAATATTTATTTTTTTCATAGTGAAACTTTACATGCCCTATTGATTGTCTTCTATTTTATTTTTCTCTTCTTTCTTCTCTTATGGCATCAATAATAATATCGTGATCTTGAAAACGAAGATCCGTATTTTACATGATTTTTTTTAAATAAATAATATCAATATAATTGGTACCATAATAGATTATAGATCTTGTTACATTCCAAGTAAATGTGATGGTAATGAAGAGGCTAGGATAGGTTCTTGATAGGGGTGTGAATGCATCGGGTCGGATCGGGTCATGAGTGACCCCGATCCGACTCGGTTGACTTGATCCGACCCGGTTCTTTGATCGGGTCCTAATAGTAGATCCAGATCCAATCTACTAGAAAATCATGTCGGGTCGGGTCTGGTCGGGTCCACTATCATAATTTTCAACCCAACGGGTCATTCGGGTTGGATCGGGTCCATAAATAATTCGGTTCTAATCTACAAAGTTTGGATCTAAATATGATCCGAATAAAATATAGACAACTATATTTTAATTATTACATAGCTAACTATTATTAACTATAAAATAGATAATAAATAATATTATTTTTAAAATAAATTAAGATATAAAAATAATTATAACTAGTTTCATACAAATTTTAAATTATAATTTAAAGGTCCAAATATATATAATTCTAACAGTATTAGTATGTTCGAATTGGATCGGGTCGGATCGGGTTCAAATTCAGTAAATCCAAACCCAACCCGGAAAATAGAACGGGTCTAATTTTAGGACCTAATCCGAATCCACGGGTTCATAAAAATGAATTGGATCATGTCTAAATGGATCGGATCGGGTTGAATCATGAATCAACCCGATCCATTTGTAACCTTAATTCTTGATAAGGTTATTGGCTCCATAATTTCCTGTGCCATTCTCACTTGATCGGTGCAAGGTAGAGTCTCCTGTACCTTTTGTTTCCTTCTCTCTTATGTCACCACAACCGAATCCGCTTAGATTATAATACAAGGGACATTGTTAAAAGTTAAGACCGATAAAACTGGAACTAGCTTTTATTATTTTATCTTAATTGGCTGGATTTAGAAGAATAAATAGATTAAGATACCATATACCTCAATAATTTTAAATATTTTCACCTCAAAGCCAACCATGGCTCTGAAGAGCTTAGCTCCTACCCGCCAAACGAGAGGAAAAGGGTACAATTTTGGGTGGTGTCGACTCTCAATATTTTTGACCCCTTGTTCCTTTCCTCGATAAAAAAAATATTGTTTTACCAACTTAACTCTGTTTGCTTGGAAACCTGCGTCCCACGCTTTAAGTTAAATGGAACGAGTTAGAGTTGATTGACGTCTGGGGTGATCGGTGATCAGAGCATCCCCTCTCTCAAAAAAAAAAAAAAAAATAAAAATAAAAAATAAAAAATAATAAAATAATAAAAAATGTTGCACTCCCAATATCAGCAACCTACCCAGATGAACAGTATATTAAACATCAAGAACTTTGGCATCATCGGTATAGATATGGAGCAATGGAATCCCCTCTCCCGTGACGTGTACGGCCCGGCATTAGAACGGTCTCAAGATTTCGGACTACTCATCGCCCATTTGATTGGCCATGGTGTTGCCATGTAAGCATTTTAGGCCAGCTGAATCAAATCAACAAATTCCCTATGGAACTCGGACACTCTCGATAACGATAGGGTTCGACACAACTATAGACCTAAACATTGATCTGATTCACCTTCACCCCTAGCAATAGCGGCAATTAGTCCGCTTGCATTTGAATCAAAGAAAAATTATTAGCTAGTATAGTTTTATCACGTGTATCTTAGACTTTTTTTGTAAGAAACTATCATAACATTCGGGAAAGTGACTTTTTTTTTTCTATATAAAACAATAAAAACTGTTAACTGGTTACTTATAATTTATTTTTTTAGAACACAATGCCAACATGTAATGATCCAGGATCTTATCCAAAAAAAAAAAAAACTAGCTTGAAAGTATTATTTGGATTTCTTGATATTGTATAAGTATCTAAGAAATCCAATATTTGGATTTCTGCGGATATAGTGCCTAACGTTGAATATCCATATATATATATATATATATATATATATATATATATACAGCAAGTGAGAACAAAAATAATAATGAAACCAATTGAAGGCAAATGAGGCATTTAGATTTCCTGCGGTGCTGGCACAGGCGTGCTGGGGATTAATTTCTGTCTGTGTTGATGATGTCAATGAGATTTTCCAATTAACAACAAAATTCAAATCCCACATTCTCATAAGATTTTTGCTGATGCAACACTGAAAATTATTCATTTTCCCCACGTTGACAATAGACTGTCAAAATGTTTCTGTTCAACCTTCAATAAATTCAAAATTCTTAAAAGTCTATTAGTCATGCCTTGATGGTAATAAGTGCATCCAAACAGTTATCAGGTCCCTAATACCTACAGCATCCTCATGGCCGTATAATAATCAAAACCAAATATGAACTGCAACCTTTATCCATGATTTATTGGTCTTCAGGATTCTCAATAAACAACAAAACGAATTCATTTCAGTCTACTGACAAAACCTTCAGAGTTGACGTTAACGATCCAAAACAAAAGCCCAAGCGGTCAGATTTAAGGATCCACTTCTATATCATAAATAACCCACAAAATTCTCTGTTCCGCCTACTTGTATTTTTAATTGGTGGAGTTGGGGGTAGTGGAGGGGTCTCAGTTCACCATGGTCTAATAAGTAGTCCAAGAGAAAGGATTCTCCGTAGAAAAAAAGGAAGATATCTTCACAAGTTTTGGTACCACTGGAGCCTTCTTTTTGATTGAATGGTTAGAGTAACTAAAGAAACATTTGGAAACCTTCCCCCATGATATCTCAGGAAGATATATATATATATATATATATATATATATATTAAGCAAAAGGTAAAAGAAAATAAAAATTCCAAAAACTGCCATAGCAGGTAGCACAAATTGTGTGACAAGGCCTCATGATAAATTATTCATGAGATATACTACATAATTCTCAAGCCGCAACTGAAAATACAAGTGTTCATGACATATATAAGTTACCAAGTTCCAAATTTTTTCTCAAATGACTATGTATTGTATGGCTGATTTGCTTTGAATCTAATCAGTAACACCCATATGAGGTGTTTTACGAATGCCAATATATACTTTGTCTTGGCAAGGTCCAACAGAAGCATGATAGAAGTAATCAATCATTCCATATCCATCTAATAGAAAAGTGAACAACACAAGTGTCTATTTTCCAAAAAAAATGTGCAGATAAAATATGATGTCGTAACTGATGTGCATGGTGATTGCAAATAATATGTGGCAAGCCACATAATAAACATCACTGCAGTATCCAACAATCGGCCAATTGACATTTTCTTCTTCTTCTCAAGACGAAGGAAAAATATTGAGGCTTCAATAGAATTAATAAGATTATTTAAAGATATGTTTGACATTCTTAGCTACCTACACAACTTGCTCCAGGATTATTCCTTTTGGGACCACTATTCAATTAGTATGTTTTTTTTTTCCAACACTTCGAACCGTGCATCGGATTGCTCTTTCATATCCTTTATTCTTTTGCAAATGATAGTACCAAGTGTCAAAGCACACAAAGATCCAGTATCTAACAACAATTCCAAGTCACTTATCCATGAGATAGACTTTCCAATCCATGCAGGTAGAAACAGCCTACAATTATATAACACCATATTGCATGCCTCGTCAATCTTTCCCTATGAAAACATACCGTATTGCAATTGCTGCCCAATATTTGCCCGACAAGGTGCCCTGGATACAAACCGCTGCAGCAAACCTGCCCTGCCATTTAGTTTGGGGAGGGGTTGTCAACTAATGCATGGGTAAGGACGCCGGGATTGACGACACTCCTTGAAGTTTTCTCCTTTTTCTTTTTCCCATATGTATCAGGGTAATACAATGACTTACATCCTGGTGAACGATTTCGCACTGTTGTTCTGCAGTGTGGAGCTCATGCATGTAAACTAAAAGAAGGTAGAGCCACCACAAGAGAATGCTGGAGGATAAGTGAGGGAGTTGCAGCCCATAGCATGCTCACAGACATGGGTCTTGCTGGAATTCTCTTCCTTGAGTTGCACCTTCTGAGAGTGACGATGTGAGAGTGCCTTGCTTACTAGGTATCATCATGGTAGAGTTGAAAACAGAGATTGACATCGGTTGCTTCAATCGAATCAGTGACATGAAGAGAGACCTTATCGATGTCTAAAAGGGTGCCATGGTTTGAAGCCTCCTAGGCACCATCAGCTGAACCTGAACATTCTGATAGAAGAACATGACCGATGTTAATATCAGGAGATGTCTATTCTCGGAGACCTCTTTCAGATATAGCTTCAGATATTGATACCTTGTTCTGAATTGAAACAAGTTATAAGATTATAAGAGATATGGAATGGGTATAACATGGTGACCATCTCTGCAAAAGATAACAATGTTATGATGATTTGGATAAAGATGTCCCAACAGTATCAGCCAATAGTATAAGGCACGGGTGAGTAGGAATCTGGTCACATGGGAAGTAGAGTGAAATCGACTTCTAGTCCCTTGTTGGCTGAGAAGTCAGCTACTTGGTTGGCCTCCCTGAATGCATGAGTAGCCTGAAATTTAGAACAGTTAAGACTTCTAAGCAATTATATCTTGATATATAGGCGAGTTGTAGGGCCTGAAATGAGAAGGGTTAATTCATTTGACAACTAAAACAGAATCCCCTTCCAACCAAATATCATGGGCATTTAGAACTGATACAGCGTAGGAAACCACAATTAAGCGATGTGGCTACAAGTTCAGGGTAAGGTACTAAAGATTGTAATAGCAATTTCCCCTCTATAACCAGGACATTTCCATCGTGATCCTGAATAAAGAGAAAAGCAGTAGCCTTAAGAGTCATGAACAGCCGCATCAAGGTGAGGGGGGCGGGGGTGTATGGCTGTATGCCATGTAACTGTTGCATGGCAAGTGAAGAGTTTTGGCAAATTTGAGGTATGCTAGTGCCTTGATGGAGATTTAGAAGTTAAGTTCAATTAGACTCTGTTAAGAGCTTCCCTCACCGCCTGAGTGAGCAAAACAGTGGACCGTAAAATGCATTCATTACGAGTTTTTCAAATAAGCCACGCCACATAAGCCAAATCAGCTTGCTCTCTCCTCTCTACCTAGGCCTCAGATATCATATGGACTGAAGTTGGCAAAGAGCAGGGTTCCAATTAGATATGTAACAGTTTTGTAAATTCATCCCAGCAGCTAGAAGCAAAGGGGCGCAAAATTATAGCATGTTCACAATCTTCCACATGATTTCCATGCAAGGCAAACCCTTGAATCTCCTGTCTAATTAATAATTATGCCCCGATGATGAAGAAAGCTTTTGCATGGGAGTCTAAGTCTGATGAATCTCTACCAAAACGTTTTGACTCTTGTAGGAATTAATGGACTCATATAACCATTTTATTTGCAAGATGTGATCATCTGGTTGAGGTATCTTGATAATATGATATATTTCTTTTATGAAAATCTTAAGAAGTCTGCTACAGGCCTAACAAACCTAATTAGACCAAACTTCTTGCGCAAGGGGAGTATAGCATATTTGGTTCATCATCTCGAGGGGAAATAAGGTAGTGAGCTTTTGAGTATCCCATGTGCCATGGGCAGATATGAGGTTTTGCACCTTCATATTTGCCCACTGGGCACTAATATTTATAAAAGTTGGCCACATGTTGAGAGGGACATTAGAGAGCCAAGGGTCTTGAAGAAGGTTCATAGTAGAGCCAACCCCAATGGACTAGATGAAGTTATGTTGCACTTGAGGGCAAAAAAAAAAAAAAATCTTGGACTAGATTGTTGGTACCTTCCATGGCTTCTTATAATGGAACCAGGTTTCTTTTTTTTTTTTTTTGGGTAAACAAGAGGAGGATAAGCTTTCATTAAAGTAGAAACCTGAAACAATATACCATGATAGAGAAGATCAGGACAACTACAACATACACAACAACTAGCAAGAACCATAAAGGATTACAAGATAGTAAGAACCATATGATAGCTAGAAGACTATAAGCAACAACATACAGTAGAAACCTGTTTCAATGTACAACAACTGTCAAGACACTAGTAGACCTTGCAACCAGGTCACAGGACTAACCCAAGTCTCGGAAATATGACAGGTGTAACAAACATCAGGATTAGAGATGAGAACCCCCAACATAACCTGGCAATAGGATGCATGATCACTGATACATTAACAGAAATTGATATTGATAGAGACCAACTTCTAGAGCTGCAGTAAAGTATATAATATCATAGGAATTTCAAACTCCAATTCTGAGCAACCATTGAAATGACAACAGGCAAGAATAATAAAACTCGTTGATTGTGGCCAAGCAACATCCACTGCATTGAATGATTAAACATTGAGATTGATCGCATTTCATCTACACATAGATGGCAGTAGGAAGAAAGATAGCTGGACCTTCTGGATTGCTAAACATAGACAGCATTTCCGGTGCATAGGAATTGACAGATAAAGAAGTATAGACTGCTGATACTTCTGAAATGGGAGACAGGTAAAGAAGAATAGACACTGAAGCTTAGTCCCCTGTATAGAACCTGCAACCAAAAAAACTATTAGAAGTTGTTGATTCTATCCTCTTCTTGTCGGCTTGAAGGATGTCATACGTGTCTGTTGGGATCAAATGTTGGTTCGTCCAGTGGCACTATCCATTATGAGCATGTTTCGCAATAAAGTCAGCCAATTGATTAGCCTCCTTGCTAACATGATACACATGAAAAGAAATGCATTTAGAGATGCAAAGTTGGATATCTCTTGATAAAGAATACAATCGATCTTGCTTATGTTGAATTGAATGAATTAAAGATATAGCAGAAGCAGAATCCCCTTCAAGATGGATATGCATAACTTCTAAAGTGCACACAACTTCCATTAAACCCCGCCGGGCTACTAGAATTTCAGTATATTTAACAGAAGAAGAAATAATAGGTTTTCCTACCGTCATAATAAGATGCCTAGCAGAGTTATAAATAACAAATCCAATAGCAGCCTTATTATGTAATACAACAGCATCACAATTGATTTTGAAACATCGATAGGGGGGTGGTGCCCAAGAAACATTAAGTTTTTGAGATTTACTCAGATTGAGCAAATGAGGAATACCACAGCACCTAGAAGGATTCTGAGCTTGCTAGTTAGGATTGTGATTATGCTGAGGAGGTATATATTATTGAATCTTACAAATAAGTTGGTTAGAAAATAGAGTGTTATAGTTAAATATCCTTTCATTGCGCACATTCCATAATAACCAAGTAGCAATAGAAATAATTAATTTAGTCATGACAGTAGTATGAGCTGCCGATAATAAATCAACTAAATCCATAATAGACTGAGGCACACAGATATGCAGATAGAGTTTCATGAGTTGGCACCAATAAGAGAAAGCAAAGGAGCAATTGATAAGAACATGGTTCATATCTTCTATTATTGCTGGGCAAAGATTGTGCATGATTCTGATGAATCAGATTTTTGGATAAGAAAAATATTTTGCATGGAAGCCTTTTCTACTGGACCTTCCACCAAAAGAACCCGATCCTTGGAGGCACCTTGAGCTTCCATATCCAATCCATAGAATGCTCAGATATAGGATTATTCTGCTTAAGCAAAGGATATAGGTCTTTTAGAGTAGGCTTATTAAGAAAACTATTTTCCATATCAACTGATCAGGAACTTCATGTTTGGCAATAGATAGTAGTGACATATTCTACATCATTTCTGTTGACATTGCATTAGATAATAAAGGTAAGTTCCACTCCCTATTTTGAGTAATAAGATTACTTGCATTGAGATTATCAAAATTAGCATAAGGATTAATAAAAGTAGGCCATAGGCTAACAGGCAAAGAAGAAATCTAAGAGCCATATAAAACATTAATGGATGAACCATCCCCAACAGCCCACAAAATATGTTGCTGAATTGTACTTCCCCATTTAAGAATTTTTCTAAAAATAATTGAGGAGTGCTAAGAGCTTGTATAATTAAATCAAGAATCCTGAAATTGGTATTTAGCAGTAACAACCTTAGCCCAGAGAGTATTAGGATTAAGGACTAAGTTTATTACCAGTCTACCAAGAAAGGCCTATTGTTGAACATGAAGAGGTACAATGTTAAGCCCCCAAGGGCTCTACGGCATACAAACCTTCTCCCAAGAGAGTATATGCAACCTTTTCTGGTCCACAGTGTGACCCCATAAGAAAGCTCTATGTTCTTTCTCAATCTTATGAATAACTGCTACTGGAACATGAATACATGAGAGATAATACAGAGAGAGAGATGCAAGAACTGATTTAAGTAGAGTTGTTCTATCATCCATAGATAAAGTCTTCTATTTCCAGTTTTGATTCTTGCATTTATCTTAGTTTCAATGAAATTATAGTCCCTCCTTATTAGAGCCTTCCCAGATATTGGAACCCCAAGATACCTCCATACCCTATCAGTGGAATTCATTTGAAATAGACTCCTAATCTGACTTTTGAGAATGGAAGGGGTTTTAGGGTTACATGGGATTTAGATAAATTGACAGCCAAACCAGAGGCATTATAATAAGCATCCATAATAGCCCTTAAACAAGCTATATCAGTCATAGTAGCTCTGGTAACAAGTAGACAATCATTAGCAAATGGAAGATGAGATTAATGGGGCCTCTTCTCGGAGAATGATATGCTTTCAATAATTTATTTTGCACTGCAAAATAAAGCATTTTAGATAAAATCTCAGAGCAGAGAATAAATAAATAAGGTGATAAGGGACACCCTTGGTGGAGACCTCTAGATGCCTAAATCCACTGAGTGGGGGTACCATTAATGAGTAGAGCCAGATGAAAGTTCTGAATGCAAGCTCTTATTCAGACTATAAATCTTGGATGAAATCCAAACTGGGTCAGAATAGTGAAGAGAAAAGGCTAGTTTACTCTATCATAAACTTTTTTCATGTCTAGCTTCAGAATTGCCAATCCTTGAGTTGGAGAAGCTTTTTCCATGAAGTGCATTAGCTCCTGAGCTAGAAGGATATTTTGAGCAATATCTCTACCTTGGATGAAGGCTCCCTACTCTATAAATATGAGATGTGGAAGGATTGGTTGAAGTCTTTGAACCAGTAATTTAGCAACAATCTTGTAAGTTGTACACAAACTTATAGGCTGAAAGTCAATAGCTAGTTTTGGATTTGGTTTTTTGGGAATAAGAGTTATGAAAGTCCTATTCCAATCTAGAGGTATCACACCAGTCAAGAAAAAATATTGCATCGCATGTATCACATCATACTTAATACGGTGCCAAAATTTATGAAAGAAGAAATTAAGGAACCCATCAGCTCCAAGGGCTTTATTAGGATCCATGGTTTGTAACACCTCTTCAATCTCATCTTTAGTCACAGGTATGATCAACAAATTATTTTGGATAGTAGTAATGGATGGCTGGATAAAAGAACTATAAAGTTCCTTGGCTTGATCTTAATAGGTCTTTCTTTGTTGAAAGTGATTGAGGAGAATGTAGACAATATCATCATTGTTATTATGAATTACTCCCTGCTCATCCATGATTCCATGAATTCTATTATGCCTCCTTTCGAGGATGATAGAGCGATGGAAGTATTTTGTATTAGGATCATCTTCTTTCAACTAATTGGCATGAGTTTTTTGCTTCCAAAGCACCTCTTGCAAGTGCAAATTGATATTATATTCTCTGAGAAGGGTCATAAGTTGATTAAATTGGTCAACAGAAAGTCCTCCCAATTCTGCTTCCTGCATTTGAGGTCATAAATTTATTGATAAAGAGATTGACCCTTAGAAAAAATAGTACCTATTATGTACTTTCATTTGATAAGTGGCCGGCGAGTATTTTTTAGTAACATTGATAGTTTGATTGTTTGAGAGAAATTGCCTTAAACATGCCAGACTTGATCAGCTACCTCTGAAACTCCTGTACAGTGAAGCCAGATCTTCTCAAATATAAAAGAAATTTTTATGTTAGTATTTTTACCTTCTAGAGATAGTAGGATTAGACAATGATCAAATGCAAAGTGAGAGAGATGAGTAATAGTGGCCTCAGGAAACATATTTCAAATGCAAAGGCTCTATCTAATCTTTCCTATACTCTAGCATTATCCTACCTGTTGTTGCACCAAGTATAATTTGGTCCCCTGTAGCGAAGATCAATGAGGCCCATTTTCCTAACAAAGCTTCAGAACTCTTTGATTTCTCTAGTAGTTTGGAATGGTCTTTCACCTTGCTTATCTGAGACATTAAGGATACAATTAAAATCATCAATTAGAAAAGTAAGAAGATGTAGTGCCAAGATTGCCTAAGCAAGCATCCACAAATTCCTTCACTCGGTCCCACAGGTACTAGCATAGATGAATCCAACAAGCCATGAATGTTGATGATTGAGTGTAATAACTCCAAAAATGGCTTGCCAATTCATGTGAATAAAACTTGGTTGGCCCATATTTTTCTTCCAAATGATAATAATACCCCTCGAAAGCCCTTGTGAAGGCAACACATAGATATCCCACTACGATCTGATAAATCTTTGAACTCTAGGCAAACTTGATTCAGAAATCCGAGTCTCAAAAAAATAACAAATATCAAGATTATAAGTCCTAATCATGTTTTTTTATATAATTAGCAAAGGAGGGCTTCACCATTCCTCTGCAATTCCAAGAAATGATCTTCATGACTCCTCAGATGTGAATGTAGTTGAAATATTATCAGCCACATTCTCAATTAGCCTTTGGTTAGTCATTTCATACTCCCTGTCACTTTAACAGTATGGGGATGTAGTTGGGTGATTAGGATCATTCTCCCTTTTAGTCTCCATGCTCCGCTTCCCCTCTTCATGCATTCTATGCTACAAATTATGAAGGATAAAAGTATGGGACATAATCTCATTACCTTGCATATTTGCTTTGCTTTTTTCACCATCTTGATCCTTATGTGTCTCCACTGACGAAGGTTCTGCTTGAAACTGTTAGCCTTGATTACTATTCATTCTCAAAACTAGCCTCCAAACATCTTTACATAGACTTTTGCCTTAAGATAATAGCTAAAGAAATTTGAAAAGGCCTTTCACTCCCTGTATACCTAGGTCCTCCAAAAACTTTTGCTTGGGGTGGTGATTCTGAACCTCCCCCTTTGCAAATTATCGGAGAATCGTTCTTTGGAGGCGATCGTTTTCTTTTCTCTTTAGAGCCACCCAGGATTGTACTATGAGCCCTAAGTCCAGTTTCTGGAATAGCAACCCTTTGAAGCAATTGGAATTCCTCCTCAGACTGGTGTGTCATTAGTAGAGTGAATTAGGAGGCAGATCCAACTTCAAGACTGGTATTTGATTGGAAACCAACCATTTTTGGGATGTTTGCCTCTGAGGCTTTTTCGGTAGCATCCAGTCATTAGAAGGTTATCCACTAATAGGGATCGGGTTAGAAGGTATACTAGTAGGCACTGAGGGGGAGACCGATATCCTGGCTGCTCAGATCCATGCCCCATACACTTATTTAGTATTCTAGTCCTTATCATAGTCATAGGATTTCTTGGTTTTGCCCATCAGACTACAATATTAATATTTATCAAGCAATTCTTCATAAGTGAATGGCTACCAGTGAAATGATCCTTTGACCCGAATATTGGCCCTTGGACAAATAGCCTTCTCCACATCAACCAGAACACAAACCTTAGCAAACCCCTTTTGGCTTAAATCTTCAATCCATTCATCAAGAGATAGGGAAGAACCCGTGATAGAAATAATTTTAAAGATTTTTTTCTTATTCCATAGTTCCATCGACAAATCTAGTGACCGAGCCCAAATCCAAGCCTGTCGAATTTTATCTTGGTTGGGATTAAAGTTCGGTCACCAACTCTCTAAAGCTAGCAATTAACCTGCAAGTATCCATGATCCTTTGGCCAGTATTCTGGCTTGACCATCCTTAGAAGGGAGATCAAAAAGGAGAAATCCCTCTTAGAGGATAGACACATGAAAACTTCCTTGAATGTTTCATCATAGTCTTAGCTCATTTTGAATAAACTCCACAAGAAATCCATTACCTAAAAACTTACCAATCAGAGCTACTTTCCACCGTTTGCAAGCTTGATTAATGTCTTCATCCACAAACTTGATAACCTGGGCAAATTGTGCTTGAAGATCCAGCACCTCCTCTGTCATGACTTTGGAGGTCTTCCATTTGAAGCACCGGACTCCCTGAATCACTTGTGCTCAGGACTTACCTGCCTCCACCGTTCGAGCTCCATTCCTATTCTTGGGACTATGAGAAGGAGAGCCATTTCCATTTTTTGGAAAGGGATCTAGGTTCTCCTTACTCTTTGGAGGAGAAACCCTCTCTTTTCTAGCCTCCCACCCTCAGAACCCCCTTTCTTGGACTCCATGGCAAAACCCTAGTTTTTCCTTCCTCTTTCTTTCTCCCGACTTGCTCTTTCTCACTCATCATGAACACTCAGGTAGAACCGAGTTGCTTTTGAATTTATATTTAGTAGCTACCAAATTGGACCAAGAGGGGTTAGAATTAAGAACTACTTAAGTAGTCAATCTATGTAAGAGGGTCTATCTTTTTTGACCAAGAGATTGCACTCCTACACACCCGCCCCCTCCTCGATGTTTAGGCATATAAACATTATTCCAAGATATCAAGTGGAGGTGTTTTTGACCAACCTAGTCTCCCTACAAGAAGGCATGAATGTCTCTTTCTAATTTTGCAATGACTAGCATTGGAACAGTGATGTATGACATGCAACATAAAGGGGATTAAAGATAGCACCGATTGAAGCAGAGTTGCTTTACTTGCGAAGGATAGAACCTTCTATTTCTATCTAGTTATTCTAAATTCTATCATGTCCAGTAGGAAGTTAAAATCAACTTATCTTAGAAGTGTTCTTGATAATGACACTCCCACGCAACCCTTCTCTTAATTATAGGAAACAGCCTGTGTTATAGTAATTATCCACTTGGCCCCAAGATGCATACTAGACCATCGACTAAGGGGAAGGCGGTCACCACCAACCACCTCCAGTGTCCCTACTCTTGGTCCAACCCTCTCTCGATCATTCCTGACTCTCGGCCCGGCCCTCTCTCGGTCATGTCCCTTATCAACCTGGCTCTCTCTTGGTCAGGTCCACTCTCGATCTGGCCCTCTCTCGGTCAGGTCCTCTCAGAATCCGAGGCTGGCAACAACCGGCACCGACTGTTTCAACTATTCCAATCATTCCACTTGTTCCTACAATAGCTATGGCCAATAGGATTATGGCAGACAATTTCGTAAGGGATAGCATTTTCACTAAATCAATCATCCTAATAGAAAAGATACTAATGAAAGGGGCTTCATGAGACAAGATCCTAACAACCTGTTAGAATTTGTTACTTTTGTCGAAAACCACCTTCTTTGTAGCCTTTCGTTATTCCGTGTAATGCTATAAATAGATAAGAGTGACACCTGATAAGGTATACTTTTTGCACACTTCTTTATACTTGTGCTCACATAGTCATCAGGGCTCTCAGCTTTGGCTACTGTTGCTCTCTTCATTTTCCCTCACTGACTTGAGCATCAGAGTGTCCCCACCGGTTATCCCAGCCCAGAGACCTTGTAGATCTCCATTCATAAGCTACCAGGAATAACATCCCACTCCACCATGGAAGATCGGAGGACTCCTCGGTGCCACCTCGACCTATTGGAGGGTGATATGGCAGCAATAACCTACAAATGTTACTTTTTATTCTATGAGATGTTGCCAAGTTGAAACTAATATGAGATTTTGGGGTATTAATTGCTTGCTAGAGATTAAGCAATATACATCAATTAAAGCCTTTAAGCAAATAGCATCTTTTAAAGTAGCTCTCACCAGTAAAAGACAGGCATTAACAAATAAGATATATAAGATATGTACAGAATGTCCTCTAGGTTGATAAACATACAACATGAGAGACTGGACCATCAAGTGAAGCAAGAAAAAAAATTGCTAAAAATATAAGATGAAGAGGTAGGGCAATATAGGATAACCCAGCCATAGCCTACTCGTAGATAGAAACTAGCCTATAGGAGATCTGTTAATGAGAACAGAGAACTTTGATGGTGACATAAACCTTGATTTGACCATGGAAACCAAATTGAGTTAGCACATTGAAAAGAAAAGGCTAATAAATTTTTTTAAAAATATTTTTCATATCCAATTTGTATTGAGTTAACGTTGCCAACATAGATGACTAGCATGCAAGACTAGTTTCTAAACCCTAGGTGAAATGGAAGGAAAAATCATGAAAATGATTTTTTCAAAAGCATGCTGATATAAAATAAATATAAACATTATCTAACCATGCCACTTAACATGCTGGAATAGAAATATAAATCAGATCTAAAATTTAATAAAATTATAAGATGAAGGATTCAACTTATTTTAATTGCTAAATCCTTCTTTTTGTACTAGATCTATCGGATCAATCGGATCTGATGGGATTTGTCGGAGTCATGTACATGCCTGGCCTCTACTAGTATCTATATGGAGCCATCCTAACCGAATCATCAAGACTCCTAACTGCTAGATCTTTACAGGTCTTTCTTCAAACACGGAGATGGACCTCTTTCTTCTAGTCGAAGATCTAAAATCCTAGCAACCTTCTCTCCTCTTTTAAAGGAAATAATCACCAGAAATATTAATAATTATTTCTAATTTTTTCCTATCTATAAACTAGACCCTCTCTACTTTCTTTTAAGGAATGGAATCAGATATGGCATGGAGGAGGAAAAATGGGATGGCCAAAAATTTTTTGTGCGATAATTCCATTCTAGCATAGCCTTTTTTCTGTGCCACTTAAAACTCCATGCCAAATCCTATCAAGATGCCACCTAAAAATCTAGATAAATTTAGATTCTAATCTAATTTGAATGATATTCAAATTATATAAGAGTTTCAATTTATTTTGTAGGAGAGAGAGTCCTTGATAAGGAAGAGAGGCACCAACTTGGCACCTCTTTCTTCTCATCGTATGTGCCAAGAGGAGGTGTGCAATTCCATGCCCTCCACTTGGTTTTTGTGTGAGAAAAATAGAGAGACCTAATCAACCGGATCTCTTAGCTACTAGTCTAGTTTGACTCAATTTTTGACTAATTTCAAAATCATTTCATGTCCGAATTAAACCAAATTCAAAAAAGTTATTGACCCAGTCAACTAGATCAATAATTCAAGTCAAACTTGAATATGAATCCAATTAACTTTAAATTAAGTTAATAATTATTAAATTTGATTTATTTAAATCAAATAATAAAGTCAAATATTATTGTAATATTTGCAAACAAATCTATTATGCTAAAATTAATAAGTACTAATATTAGTAAGTGCCAAACCAGTAGGTGCTAAAATTAGTAGGTACCAAAATTGGTAAGTACCAAAATTAGTAGGTACTAAACATGTAACTCTTACATAAATCCATGCTTAGATCAAGTCGAACTCCTTTTGTATGTAACCCCTTAGGTTCTATTTTATCTGGTTGTGAGATATACCATGAACTCTATCATGGTATCATTGAAACTCTTTCAATGGATTAAAATAATTTCAGCTCAACCCTAATTTGGATCGTTGATCTAAAAACGATCATAGTAAGCTCTCACAATTCATTAATGACACCTAACAGTATGTAGTGGCAACCTAGTAAAAAAAATAAATCTCTAGGTATAGTTATCATGTGATCAAATTTCTCTATCAAAAATCCTGATAAGATGCATGTCATGAAAACTCATCAAATCCTAAGTATCCACAATATGTTAAACTTAATTAGCTTGAGTCTAATTATGATTTTCTTGAAAACTCTTTTTCAATATCACACTATTATGGCCATAGATTTAAGGACTCAATCTATTAGATCACATAGGATCATATCTTAACTACTAAGGCTAATAGATCCCTTATAAGTATACTTCCTACTCTTATAGTGAAGCTACTGCAGTCAATGAACACCACAAGGTTCCAAATGGCTAGGGACATGATCATGTGTTGTCAAACCACAACAATCTTACTGTAAGTAGTCAGGATATCGTAGGTCAAGGAATTACTCATACAAGTACAGTATTTAAGGGTCATTGATGAGTGAGTAGACATCCATATGATTTTTCGAACTTGGTTACACTTTGTGCCATTATTCTCTCACAAACCACTTGCACTCTCACTCCAGTATCTCTACACTATAGACTCAATACTCGTCTACCTAAAAGGAAGATGATTCATATATTGATCTTGATGGATCAATCACCATTTCCATGATAATCCAATAATCAGGAACTTTAAGAGTTAATCTATAATGACATATTTCAAATTTTTAATTTATGAGAATATATGTCATCGTCCATTAACTTCATGGATGATTCATAGACACAATAGGTATGAATGAAAAGAATAAAGCCCAAGTTCATTGATTTTAATGAATCAAGTACAAAATTATATCATAGAAAAGATATAATTTGCCATGCCAACTTAGCTTCTAGGGCATACATCTAATAATCTTCTACTTGCACTAAAGCTAATTGGCTATATACCTAAGTCTCATCTTTTCAAGGTGGACTCTTTTACTGGCTCAATTACTTTGTCAGTGGATTTATCATGTTATCCACAGAGTCTACTCTTTGCACCATGATATATTTTTTAAGGTAGTCAAGTATGATATGGAACTGCCGCTCGATGTATTTGGACTTCTGGTGAGACCTGGGCTCCTTGGCAAGGGCTATGGCACCGTTATTATTACAGTACAAGGGAATGACATCTAATGGCATCACTCCTAGATCTGTAGAAGGCTTCCTTTGCAACTTCAGAGATGGTGATGTACTCAACTTCCACATAGAATCATCAATGATGGGTTGCTTAGAACTTTTCTAGCTAGTAAAACCACCATTGCAAAGAAATATACATTGACCTTCTATCATCAAGATCAGACATAAAGTCTGAATCAATGTATCCCTTTATCCATAAATCAGGACTTCCTTCAAAGGCCGAGAATAAATCCTTAGTTCTTTTTAAATACTTAATGATGTTCTTCTTAGCAATCTAGTGCTCTTCGCCTAGATTCGACCGATATCTACTTCTGACACTCATAGTAAGTGCAATATCAGGTTGAGTATACAACATGGCATACATTAGAAGCATATGGGATCTTGCTCATATACTATATCTCCTTAGGTGTCTAGGACACATCTTCTTGGAGAGATTAATGCCATGCCTAAGGGATAATAATCCCCTCTTAGAGTTCTTCATGATGAGTATTTTTAGCACTTCCTTTATATATAATTTTTGTGAAAAGCCAAGCATCCGATTCGGTCTATCTCTATAACTTAAAATTTTAAAATATAAGATGATTCATCTAGGTCTTTTATAGAAAATTCTTTTAACAACTAACTTTTAACTAAAGTAAACATGAAAATATTATTTTTAATTAGGAGGATGTCATCCATATACAATGCCTGGAATGTCATAGCCCTTCTACTGACCTTTTTGTATACATAAGGCTCCTCTTCATTTTTTATGAAACCAAACAATTTAATCGTGTCATTGAAACAAGTATTTCAACTCCGAGAAGCTTACTTTAATCCGTAAATGGATTTATGTAGCTTGTAGACTTTGTGACCTTCATCACTGGAAGTGAAATCTAAAGGCTGCTCTCTCTATATATATCTATTAAGGAATATAGTTTTCATATCCATCTGCTATATTTTATAATCATGAAATGCTGCAATAGCAAGTAATATACAGATGGATTTTAGCATAGCTACTGGTAAAAAAGTCTCTTCATAGTCAATGCCTTTGTGTTGACTATACCCCTTTGCCACCTACCTAGTTTTATAGATATTTACCTTACCATATGCACCTATCTTCCTTTTGTAGATTCATTTACATCCAATGGATACTATCCCCTCAGGTGGATCCATTAAGGACTAGACCTAGTTTGAATGCATTGAGCCAATTTTTGACTTCATAATACTCAATCATTTCTCAGAGTCGATGTCTGACATCATCTCATCATATATCTTAGGATCAATTATTTGATCCTTGTCTCCTACAAGAAACATTTCCTCTATATCCTTTCAGGAGGATGGAAGACCTTACTAGACCTACAAGGTGATGGAGCAACTACATCTACTAGTTCATTTAGTTCAACCTGATCTTTAGCTGGTTGCTCTTCAGAGACTTTCTCATCGAGTTTAATTAACCTCCCACTACCACCATCCTGAATAAATTATTTTTCTAGGAACGTGGCATGCTGGCTCAATTACATCGTGATCCTCTAAAAAGTAAAAATAGTATCCTATATATTCTTTAGGATATCCTATGAAGCGAGATTCCATTGATCTGGACTCTAATTTGTCTGCCATTAGTCTCTTAACATAGGTTGGACATCCCCAAATCTTGAGATGGCCAAGACCTAATTTCTTACCATGCCATATTTTATATGAAGTGGTAGGAATGGATTTAGAGAGAACCTTATTTAGAATGTAAATTGAAGTTTGTAGAGCATGATCCTAAAGAAACAAAGGTATGTTAGTGTAGCTCATAATGGATCAGACCATATCCAATAAGGTCCTATTCCTCCTTTTAGATACCCCATTGAGTTAAGGCATGCTAGGAGGAGTCCATTATGAGACTCTACCATTATCCTTGAGATAATCCAGAAATTCTCTACTAAGGTATTCACCTCCCTGATCTGACCGAAGAATCTTAAGGGATTTTCCTATTTTCTTTTCTACTTCATATCTGAACTCCTTGAATTTTTTAAATGCTTCAGACTTATATCTCATAAGAACCAATTACCCATACTATGAGTAATCATTGATAAAGGTGATGAAGTATTAAAAACCGCCTCTAACTTGCACATCAAATGGCCTACACATATCAATATATATCAGGGCAAGTAATTTAATAGCCCTCTCCCCATGATCTATAGAGGGTAACTTGGTCATTTTTCTTTGAAGTCATAACTCACAAACTGGACATGACTCAGAATTAATTGAGTTTAGGATACCATCCTTTTCTAATTTGTTAATCCTGTCCTCTCCAATGTGACCAAGTCTAAGGTGTTACATATACTTTTACTTTAGATTATCTCTAGGTAATTTTTGTTGTATGGCATTCACTATTTACTCATTAATATTCACAGATACATCAATATGTAAATGATATAGATTGTCTATTGAGAAAGCTTTTATAATTAATTTATTTCTAAAATAAACCAAATAAAAAATTTTATTAAAAATAAATTCATAACTCTTCTGTACTAGCACAGAAACAGAAATCAAGTTTCTGCTAGTTATAGGTACATAATAATAGTCTTTCAAAATTAAACTAAACCCTAAAGGTAATGACATAGGGCATGCTCCTATGGTGACTATAGCAACTCTTACACCATTTTCAACATGTAGGATCATCTCTCATTCCCTCAGCACTCTACTTCTTACCAGACCTTGTATTGAAGTATAAATATGAGCACTTGAACTAGAGTCTAATACCCAACTAAAAGTAGAAGATACTATAAGGTTTGATTCAATAACAAGCATAGACATACCTTCTAAAGGTGCATCCACCTTCTATTTCTTCAAGCTCTCTAGGTACAGCAGACAATTTCTCTTCCAGTGCCCATCCATGTTGCAGTGGAAACATTTTTTTTTGCTCATAGCAGGCTTCTTTTGAGCATCTTCTTCTTAGGCTTACTATCCTTCTACTTTTTTGCAGGCTTCTTTCTCTTTCAAATTGACTTTCTCTTAAATGAAGATGCTTGTTTCTCAGCTAGAATAGAGTTTCTTGAACTTTCCAAGATCCCCTTATTACTTACCAGCATGTTTAACAATTCAGGCAAAGTGTAACTTAGTTTATTCATATTATAATTCATGATGAACTGAGCAAATGAGTTAGTTAGGGACTAGAGGATCAAATCAATGTACAATTCTCTATGAATTGGTTGTTGGGAATTGTGTCATAAAGCCAATCATCTAGGCTATAGATGGTTTTATAATTGTATATGAATTTCTTAATGAATAAAAGTTATTCTTTTGGCTATTCATCATATGTGCATTTTCCTGAAAAGAACTCTTGTATGATGGAGTCTTTAGAACTATATTATATTTGATATAAAGAGGATATATCAAATAGTTTTTGAACTGGTTCACAATCAAAGGATACATTGTTATAGGATGACGATGTATATAGGTTATTGTATCTCACATTGGTTGGTTATCCTCTTGACCAAGGAGTGTGGTGACATTGATGTGACATACAAGTGAAATATGTGACATCTCACTGAACGTGACTATCTGTGGAGCTCCCTTCTGTCAAAGGGCTACTCGCAAAGGGATATGGGTATATATGTCCATCAGACCCGAGGTCACTATGGTAGCTTGCAAGCAACTCACTGTACTTTGGTACCGGACTACCTGGATCTCTAATCTAGTGATGAAAGGTTTCTGGGTACAGTCAAGTACTTATGAAGCGGTGGTGGATCAAGATGGAATTGATCCCTCCTAATAGTTTGGAGTGAATGACTCGCTATGTCTCAATTTGGCAAAACCTTGGCCAGGGTAGTTTTTGTGAGGAGTTACAAAACTTGTAAAGTTGAGACATAATCTGGATGAACCAATTTAGGGTTGGCAGTCAAATCCTAAGTCATCCTAAGCATTATGAGGTCAAAGGAATGAATTATGCGGTAACCATATGCCACAGGTTCTTATAAGTTGCTCTGCAATTTTTGACCTATCCAGATATCGGGTATCATTGCTAAATGAGGACTTTGACTGGTATTGGAAGTGTTCCAGTACTACCGACTTAGTATTCGAACCTATGGGATCACACCATAGGGATTTCTATCTGATCTAAAGGCTGATCGACGATTGAGAATCGTTTGCCATCACTGGAGGTCAATATGATTGACCATGTTCGAAGTGTCGACACTTGGTAAAATGGAAGTGTCGACACTTGGTAAAATGGAAGTGTTGACACTTGACTAACAAGAAGAAATTCTGGAAAGTTTTTAGGAAAGGTTTTGACTTCAAATTTTGAATTCGAATTTCGAATTCTCGGCATTTTTGCCTCCAGGCTTTCATGTATGATGGTCATACTTGCCTTTTTAGCTTAGACCCATTTGGTATGGCCCTTGACCATCTCCTCCAATCACTCTTCTTTCCTCTTTCTCTCTCTCATGGTTGCCTCTATAAATAAAAGTTATTTTAGGGACTACTGGTTGGTTGAAAAACTAGAAAGAAAAAAAGGATTTGTGAGGATTTGGGATTGGGTGTGAGAATACCTAGCACTCAAGCTAGGTCTTAGGAAGAAAGCTAGTTATGAAGGGTTCCACCTCTCCTCCTTATCTTTAGAGAAGAAAATGATCGGCCCGAAGGATCCCAAGGAGCTAGCACTCTGAGGGAGTTGATCAGAGTCGAGCCATATGGCTTGAGAGCTTTTCACTACCTCTATCTTTAAGGTATAGCGATAAGGTGCCTTTATGCCTATTGACTCTTTTCTTGCTGTTGATATTTTATAGCATGCTACATTGTTATATTTGGTCCTGTTACAGGCAGATCGGTAGATCATTTTGATCTATCTAACGAGTCTTCCATTGCATATTTTAAAATAGTTTTAAAATACCATGTTTTTGCCTTACATGCCTGCTTTCCTTTCCTTTTTCCCTTCAATGGTATCAGAGCGCAGGTTTTCTTCATAGTATAATAATTCTAGCATGCTTTAACATCATTGTTTTCTCTTAAATACTTGGATTGAGTGCTTTACCATGGCCATCCAGTCATAGAAGAGAAGTAGGGCTGTAAGATCCTCTCTTCCCATTCAAAGGGATCTCCTATGGCGTGTAGGGGTGCTGCTTGTGATTGACTCATGAAAAGGAAAATAAGAGAAAACATAAATTAAAAATGTTTTAATCTAATGTTATGATCATAAAACAAATTTAGATGAGATCAAAGAGTTTTGTTTTGATCGGCTTTGATTATAAGTTTGGAGAAACTTTGGATTTGAAATCACTATTTTTGTCCTGTGACAGGCCTTAAGTCGACCCTTGAGTCGACTCATGAAGGCTGAAGTGCAGACACTTGACCAGGAAGTGTAGACACTTGACCAGGAAGTGTCGACACTTGACCAGGAAGTGTCGACACTTGGGCTCGTGAGTCAACACTTTGCCTTGAAGGTGTCGACTCATGAGCGCATACCTAAAAACATGGCGTTCTATTTTCTTCCTGTCTCAGGCCATGAGTCAACCTAAGTGTCGACACCTAGTGTCGACACTTGCCCCTGGTGAGTCGACACTTGACATCAGAATGCAGGAAAATAATGAATTCAAATTTTGTTTTGTTGTAAAATTATTTTACATGATAAATTAAAATTATTTTAATTTATTAAGACTATTGAACTTAATTACCTTGAATAACAAATAACTCTAGAAATATAATTCAAAGATTTTAAGTCATTTCTATAAGCCTTAAGGATCATGGGTTAGCTTCTTTTAGGTTCTTAATTGGGTTAGACCGAAGTTTAGATGCATTGGACTAAATAGAGAACTAATCTAATCAAATATTGAGTTAGAATTTTTTCTCTATAGATCCCTCTAATAGTTAGATTAATTAATCCATAAATCTAAATGGACCTAATTTATGGCTCAGTGGTCAGCCTGAGTCTTTAGGCTAGTCTAATTGAGTATGATGAACCAATTGATGTACAAAATAAGTTTGGCATTTTGATCTCGGTTCTTTGGGGCTACCTCTTATCTGGCCAACTCGATTGGTGTCTAAGGCGAGACGGTTAATGATGGAACCCAACCCATGATCTCACTTACCTGGCCAATATGGTCGATCAGGATTGATTGGATAGCTCATTGACTTGTGTTAACCCATGTCGCCCAACGTTAACCAGTCTTGACTAATTTTAGGTATCCATGGATCATTAGTTATGTGTAACCCTCCTTGATTGCTGATGTGGTTAGTGGGAGGTTGATCCATGTCTTCTCATCTCTTCTTCTATCATATTAAAATTAAACCATCTAAATTTTTAGATCCATAAAAGGATGAAGTTATAGGGATAACCAAGTCCTAGCCTCCCATTAAGTGGGATGGTAATGGGTCCAATAGTTGGATGTTCATCGACAGATCCAAAGATTGAGTGTTCATCGGGCTATTGAAATTACTGTTCCTAATATGATGGCTCAGTACGACTCTCTTAATGATGGTCGGGTGGGCTAGCCAAAGTCGGGCTTGACTATTTGTTAGTTAGAAGAATTAAATTTTGTCATGTTAATGGTTGGACCTAACCTGGACCTTCAATAGGAGGCCCAAAGGTCGATTGAAGTGCATCTTAGGATAAAACCTAAATACTAGAGGTTACTTGGAGAAGTAATCGGTTGAAGAACCTACCTTTAGACGTGCATGGGTGGGCCGGCCAAAGTCGGGATCATGTGTTGTCTATTGAACTCTAGTACCCACTAAGGAATTAAAGTGATTCCTCAGATTGAAGGTAGAGGCTACCAGTCTGAACAAAATAGTGGGAGGGGGCTTTAGATTAAAGTCCATGTCTTTAGGTTAATAATTCATATACACTAATAAAGTTTTGGTTTTCCTTTCAGATGTCTTCCAACTTGTCAATCCGATCTCTTCTCGACAACGAGAAGCTTAATGGACCCAACTTCAATAGCTGGTATCGAAGGCTCAGGATTGTCCTGGAGCATAAGCAGATCCTGTATGTGATATCGGATTTAGCACTTGAAATTCCTGCTCCCAATGCTCGGGGTTCAGTCAGAGATACTTATCAGAAGTGGCTCTTTGACAAGACTACTATCCAATGCATAATATTGGCAGCGATAAATGATGAGTTCAGTTGCAAGTTCGAGGAAGCCTAGCCAGAGAAAATCCTTTAAAGGTTGAAGGAGTCCTTTGGCACACCAGATGACATGGAGAGGTATAAGGTCTCCTGTGCTATCTACAATGCACAAATGCGTGATGGGGCCTCAGTCACTGATCATGTACTATATATGATTGAGATGATTGAGCGCCTGGGCAAGCTCGGATGTCCCTTGTATGAACAGCTTGGGAAGGATACGATTCTGAATTCCCTGCCCTCTTCCTATCTAGATTTTCTCAATCATTATAGAATGAATAAGCCTGCAGTTAACTACCACGGTCTGTTAAGGTTATTGCAGACTTATGAGAAAGACCACCAACTGAACAAAGGAGTGGTAAATCTAGTGGAAGGATCTTCGACAGGGCATTATCTCTTTAAGAAAGGGAAAAAGAAAAATAAAAGAAACAAGGTGCAGAATGCTTCTGGGCCCAGTCAGGCCAAAAGGGTAAAGGCTGATAAGAGCTATGCGGAGTGCTTCTTCTACAAGAAGCAGGGTCATTAGAAGAGGAACTGTCCTCTTTACATTATGTCCCTTGACCCGAACAGGTCTAAGAAGAGAAAGCAGCAGGACAGTGCTGGACAAGGTATTTATATGATAACACCTTGTAGTTTTTCTATCTGCGATACTACTAACTGGGTATTGGATACAGGAAGTCCAATTCACATTTTCAATTCTTTGCAGGGACTTCACGTTAGTAGAAGATTCGAGGACGATGAGAGATTCTTGAACGTAAAAAATGGAAGTCAAGTTCCAGTCCTGGCATTAGGAGTCTTCAAACTAGTTTTTGAGTCATGTACAATCATTTTGAATGAGTATCATTATTATCTATCTTTTATCTTGAATGTCATTTCTGCAGGCCAATTGGTCATGTATAGTTATGAACTATCAAGAAAGAATGACATTTGCAAAATCATTTAGAATGGTTCTATAGTGATGATTGGACATATAAACAATGGCATTTATGTACTATCGCGATCTGTTAGTATAATGTACACGTCTAGCAAATGCTCTAGAATAGATAATGTTAGCGATACGTACCCGAAGCATTATAGGCTAGGTCATATTAACAAGAACAGGATAAATAGATTGAAAAGCGATGGTCTCCTTAATTTTAGTAAAAAATGGTTCACTGCCAACCTGTGAGTCCTGTCTTCTTGGAAAGATGACAAAGTCACATTTAACTGACAAAGGTGAACGAGCCAAAGAGATTCTAAGTCTGGTACATACTGATATATGCGGACCCATGAATATTAGTGCCATAGGTGGGTACAGTTATTTCATTACGTTTACAGACGACCTTTCAAGGTATGGTTATATCTTCTTGAAGAAACATAAATTTGAATCGTTTGAAATGTTCAAACGATATCATAGTGAAGTAAAAAAATAAACTGGAAGGTGTATCAAAACCCTTTAATCAGATCGAGATGGTGAATACCTTTCTGGTGAGTTTCTGATATATCTCGAGGGGAATGGGATTCTCTCTCAGTGGACACCTCCAGGGATACCTCAGTTAAATAGAGTGTCTGAAAGAAGGAATCGAATCCTGTTAGACATGGTTCAGTCCATGATGGGCTTTGCTTCTTTGCCGCTATCTTTTTGGGGATATGCTATGGAATTAGCCTGTTATCTTTTGAATAGGGCTTCGAGTAAGTCCGTTAGTAAAACCCCATATGAGATATGGACTGGACGTAAGCCGACACTCTCACACCTTCGGGTCTGGGGTTGCCCAGCTTATGTAGAATATTTGAAAATGGACAAACTTGGACCTAGGTCTGACCGGTGCCATTTGTTGGGTATCCAAAAGAGTCTAAGGGGTATCACTTCTACTTGGTTAAGGAATAAAAGTTGTTCGTCAGTCTTAGGGCTATCTTTTTGGAAAAGGAGTTCCTTGGTGAAGGAACTGTAGCCGCTAAGATCGAACTTAGTGAAGTTCAACAAGTAGAAGAACCGACATACTTAAGGGATAACATAGAACCGGTTATGATTAGATCACACCCTGAGCCCATACAGGAACCATTAAAAAGATCTGGTAGGGTACCGAGTCGATTTGACAGATACTACAATTTTTTGGTCTGGGACAGTGATCCCATTGAACTCGATGAGAACAATGAGGATCTGATCATCTATATGGATGCAATACAAAGGTCCGACTCTGAGAAATGGCTGGAAGCCATGAAATCTGAAATGGAGTCCATAGAAATCAACAATGTATGGACATTGGTTGATCCACCTAAAGGGATAAAACCCATTGGGTGAAAATGGATTTTCAAAAGAAAAAGGGGCGCAAACGAGCAGGTAGAGACCTATAAAGCCTGTCTGGTTGCCAAGGAGTATCGTCAACGTTATGGTATTGACTATAACGAGATGTTCTCTCCTATGGCAATGCTCAAATCCATTCGGATCATGCTTGCTTTAGCGGCACACTTTGACTATGAAATCTGGCAAATGGATATCCGAATAGTATTCCTGAATGGTGAGCTGGAAGAGGAGGTGTATATGATACAACCTGAAGGGTTCACATCCACAGACGAGTCAAAGGTGTGCAAGCTTCAAAAGTCCATCTATGGACTGAAGCAAGCATCATGGAGTTGGAACATGCAATTTAATAAGTGTATTAAGTCGTATGACTTCGTTAGGAACGAAGAAGAGCTTTGCATTTACAAATGGGCTAATGATTTTGTAATTATATTCCTTGTGTTGTATGTGGATGATATTCTCTTAATCGGGAATGACATCCCAGCACTGCAAGGAATAAAAGTCTGGTTGTCATCTCAGTTCTCTATGAAGGACTTGGGTGAAGCCTCTTATATACTGGGTATGAAGATCTATAGATATAGATCTAAAAGGCTTCTGGGACTGTCCCAGTCTATGTACATCGACACCGTGCTGAAGTGGTTCAGCATGAAAAATTTCAAGAAATGCTATCTCCCGATAGGCACTGGAATTGCTCTCTCCAAAAGTGATTGTGTGACAACTCCTAAGGAGAGAGAGCGTATGAGTAGAATCCCGTATGCTTTGGCAATGGGTTCAATCATGTATGCCATGACGTGTACAAGACCAGACATGGCATACTCACAAAGCGTGGTGAGCAGATACCAGTCTAACCTAGGTAAAGCTCATTGAAAAGTGGTAAAGACCATCATTAAGTATTTGCAAAATACTAAGAACCAATGGCTGATTTATGGAGAACCTGACTTGAAACTTGTGGGGTATACTGACTCCAATTTTCAGTCAGATAAGGATGACAGCAAGAGTATGTCAGGATTTATCTTTATCCTAAATGGAGGAGTGATCTGCTGGAAAAGTTTCAAGCAGCCTACTGTGACGGACTCAGTATGCGAAGTAGAATATATTGAAGCATCGGATGCAGCGAAGGAAGCTGTGTGGTTGCGAAAGTTCCTTGGCGAGCTGGGAGTGAAACCTTCCTTAGATGATCTTGTTCTGGTGTATTGTGACAGCACTAGAGCCATTGCTCAAGCCAAAGAGTCGAGTCTCATCACCGCACAAAGCACATTCTGCGGCACTATCACCTTGTATGAGAGATCATGGAACGAGGTGACATTGACCTTCATAAGATCGATAGAAAGGAGAACCTGGCTGACCCCTTCACTAAAGCCATCGAAATTTAAGAGTTCGATAGTTGTAAATGGAAAATGAAAATAAGATTATGTATCGATTGGCTTTAGTCCAAGTGAGAGTTGTTGGGAATTATGTTCCAAAGCTGATTCTAGGCTGTAGACGGTTGTGCTAATTTTGTAATTGTATATAAATTTTTTAATGAATAAAACTTATTATTTTAGCTATTCATCACATGTGCATTTTCTCGAAAAGAACTCTTGTGTGATGGAGTCCTTAGAACTATATTATATTTGATATAGAGAGGATATATCAAGTAGTTCTTGAACTGGTTCATAACCAAAGGATACATTGTTATAGGACGACGATGTATCAAGTATAGGTTGTTATATCTCACATTGGTTGGTTGTCCTCTTGACTAAGGAGTGTGGTGACACTGATGTGATATACAAGTGAAATGTGTGACATCTCACTGAACGTGACCATCACGGAGCTTCCTTCTGCCAAAGGATTGCTCGCAAAGGAATATGGGTATATGTGTCCCTCAGACCCGAGGTCACCATGGTAGCTTGCAAGCAACTCATTGTACTTTGATGCCGGACTACCTGGATTTCTAATCCAATGATGAAAAATTTTTGGATATAGTCAAGTACTTATGGAGCGGTGGTGGATCAAGATGGAATTGACCCCTCCAAATAGTTTGGAGTGAATGACTCGCTGTGTCTCAATTTAGCAAAATCTTAATCAGGGTAGTTCTTGTGAGGAGTCACAGAACTTGTAAAGTTGAGACACAATCTGGATGAACCAAATTAGGGTTGGCAGTCAAATCCTAGGTCATCCTGAGTATTATGAGGTTAAAGGGATAAATTATGCAGTAACCAAATGCCAGAGGTTCTTGTAAGTTGCTCTACAATCTTTGACATATCCGGATGTCGAGTATCATTGCTAGATGAGGACTTTGACTGGTACTGGAAGTATTCAAGTGCTACTGGTTTAGTGTTCAAACCTATGGGGTCGCACACCATAGGGATTTCTATTTGATCTAAAGGCTAATCGGTGATTGAGAATCGTTTGCCATCACTGGAGGTCAATGTGATTGACCATATTCGAAGTGTCGATACTTGGTAAAATGGAAGTGTCGACACTTGACTGACGAGCAGAAATTCTGGAAAGTTTTCTGGGAAGGTTTTGACTTCGAATTTTGAATTTGAATTTCAAATTCTAGCCATTTTTGGCTCCAGGCTTTCATGGTATGATGTTCATACTTGCCTTTTTAGCTTGGACCCATTTGGTATGGCCTTTGACCTTCTCCCCCAATCACTCCTCCTTCCTCTTTCTCCCTCTCATGGCTATCTCTATAAGTAAAAGTTGTTTTAGGGGTTGCTGGTTGGTTGAAGAACTAGAAAGAAAAAAGGAGTTTGTGAGGATTTGGGATTGGGTGTGAGAATACATAGCACTCAAGCTAGGTCTTGGGAAGAGAGCTAGTTAGGAAGGGTTCCACCTCTCCTCCTTGTCTTCAAAGAAGAAGAAGATCGGCCCGAAAAATCCCAAGGAGCTAGCACTCCGAGGGAGTTGATCAGAGTCGAGCCCCGGTATGAACTACTCATAGAGGCCAAACGCGTGTGTGGCTTGAGAGCTTTTCACTACCTCCATCTTTAAGGTATAGTGGTAAGGTACCTTTATATCTATCGACTCTTTTCTTGCTGTTGATGTCTTATAGCATGCTACATTGTTATTCTAGGTCCTGTTGCAGGTAGATCGGTAGATCATTTTGATCTATTTACCGAGCCTTCCACTGCATATTTTAAAATAGTTTTAAAATACCATGTTTCTGCCTTGCATGCCTGCTTTTCTTTGCTTTTTCCCTTCATTGGTATGCCCAGCTTCTCAAGCTGTTTAATGTCTTTGATCATTGTCAAGCAATGATCATGGACTGATTGCCCTTCATGCATTTTGGTATTAAAAAGTCTTTTAGAGACCTTAAAATATATAGTTTGACTGCTCACCATACAACTCTTGCAGGTGAGTAATTAAAGCCTTAGTAGTTGGCATATCCTCCTGAAGGCTCTAAAACTTGTTTAACATTAAAGCCAACATGTAACACTTTACTTTATTATCATTTTTCATGTGTAGTTGTCTGGCAAGCACTAGGATGGTCAGTAAGACAAGGGATCCTGGTCGAGCACATAGTCCAACTTCTTGGAACTCAAGACTATTTTGAAGTTCCTGAACCAATCTTTATAGTTAAGGCTAATAAGTCGGTTTGTTTCAAGGATACGGGCTAGTGGATTAAAAGCTGACATGGTTTAGCTATGCAATAGTAGAAGATTGTGAAACTTTTGTATTTAATAATAAAAATTATTCTAGAAACTTTAAGTAATAATTTGGACTCTCACTAATTTCATGGTACTCACACATTCTCCCATTAAGATGTGAAAACCTCTATGAAATCAAGATTTTTAGTAGATGCTGTAGTCCCATCGATATATGGTATCTCATCATGCCCGGTTATTGGTAACTCGCTATACCAATGAGTGGATAACTCTTGTCCAATATAACTCATGCATGTTGCAGCGACTTGGTCTCTAAGTCATGAAGCCTTACCATGCCTGGTTATTAGTCCAATCCTTAGTTAAGTCAGACCCACCGTAATGCCTAGGCAAAGCCATCATTGGGTCCCTCATCGTGCCCGGTTATTGGGCCCAACCCCATCTATACCTAGCGACATCTCATATTAATAGGATGGTTATGTTTTCTTGGTATAACTGAACCATTGTAACCAATCGAGAATAGTTAACACCAGTAGGACACCTATACACCTACAACGGTGGAATACCTAAGACTTAATATTAATGGAGAGATTTAGGTTCATATCTCATCTAAATTAGTTAGTTTAATCATATGTCTGACTAAATAGGTTTATGTCAGCACAATCTTATGTTTGACAAAACTAATCGGCATGGGTGAACTCGAATCAAAAGCAACATAACCAAAAACTTAATCGACTAAGTTGGCCAGGTAAGCTAGATCAATGATAGGGTTCCATCATTTAAAACTCTTTTCTTAGATACCAACCGAGTTGGCCAAGTAAAAGTTAGCTCTAATTAATAACCATGATCAAGACTTACCTTAGACACCAATTGGTCAATAAGTATTGACAAGTTAGCCTAGTGACTCGGGCTCGAACTACTGAGCCAAATTAGGTCTTAAAAAGATCAATTCATATCAAGTGTGAATGGATGTGACCAAACTATACTAAGATCAATTTTGAATCCCTTTGACCTAATCCTAATCAATCATTGATTGGGTTGGATCAACTGCTCAAAACCAAAATAAGGTTCTAGTTTGATCTAATCAAAACCTTAGTATATAGCCTAATCACTTGATTTAATTCAGAAATCCATACCCACATTCATGAAATAAAAATTGACAACCTAAATCAATTTTAGATTATGTTTAATTTTATGAAATTAATAGTTTATGATCACAAATTGATGATTCAGATCTAAACCCTAGTCTATATGTCATACACATATAGTTTTAGATCAAACCGATTAACCTACATCTTATATAATTAATTTTAAATTTAAAACATAAACCTAATTCCCTTAACTGTGTTCTACTTCATGAATTAAATCACAAGTGGCATTCTTATACATTATAGGAGACCCATTGAATGGGAAGATAGGACCTTTAAACCTTACTTAGCTCCTATGATCGAATGGCCATAGTGATGTACCCAATCTAAGTACTTGGTTTGATTTTCAAATCTTAAATAAAACCATGACATATCATATATATCAAAAATTTTAGATCTAATCATATGGATACATGTTTCGAAAATAATTTTCACAAATAGCAAAAGTAGTGATATGAAAACCTTTTCATTTATCACAAATTTATTAAATCTAACTTAAAACCTTTAGATCTAAAGAAGATTTAGATCTGAATCTATTCCAAACATATCAAAAACCTGGCTTTGATACCATTGTTGAGTTGCTGACATGGATGACCAACGTGCAAGACTAGGTTTTGAACCCTAGGCATAATAAAAGGAAAAATTATGAAAAATAATTTTTTAAAAGCATGCTAATTTAAAATAAATATAAACATCATCTAACCATGTCACTTAACATGCTAGAATAGAAATATAAATTAGATCTGAAATATAATAAAATTGTAAGATGAAGGATTCAACTTACCGTAATCGCTAAATTCTTCTTCTTGTACTAGATCTATCGAATCAATCAGATCTGAAGGGATTCATTAGAGCCGCACACGTACCTGACCTCTGCTAGTATCCACATAGAGCCATCCTAATCGAATCACCAAGATCTCGGACTGCTAGATACTTGAAGGTTTTTCTTCAAATATGGAGATGGACATTCTTCTAGTCGAAGATCTAGAATTCTAGTAGCCTTATCTCCTTTTTTAAAGGAAATAATCATAAAAAATATTAAGAACTTATTTCTAATTTTTGTTAATCCATAAACTAGACCCTCTCTGCTTTCTTTTGAGACATGGATCAAATATGGCATGGAGGAGAAAAAATGGGATGGCCAAAAATTTTTTGTGCAACAATTCCATTCTAGCATAGCCTTATTTATGTGCCACTTAAAATTCCATACCAAATCGTATCAAGACACCACTTAAAAATCTAGATAAATTTAGATTCTAATTTGATTTGAATGATATTCAAATTAGATAAGAGTTCCAAATTATCTAGTAGGAGAGAGAGTCCCAGATAAGGAAGAGAGGAACCAACTTGGCACCTCTCTTCTGTGTGCACCAAGAGAAGGTGGGCAATTCTATGCCCTCTTAATTCTTGCATGAGAAAAAGAGAGAGAGACTCAGTCAACTGGGTCTCCTAGTTGCTGGCCTAGTTTGACTCAATTTTTGATTAATTTCAAAATTATTTCATGCTCGAATTGAACCAAATTCAAAAAGGCTATTGATCTAGTCAACTAGGTCAATAATTTAAATCAAACTTGAATTATGAATCCAATTAACTTTAAATTAAGTTAATAATTATCAAATCTGATTTAAATGAGTTAAATAATAAAGTCAAATATTATTGTAATGTTTGCAAACAGGTCTATTATACTAAAATTAGCAAGTGCTAGAATTAGTAGATGCCAAAATTGGCAAGTATCAAAATTAACAAGTACTAAATATGTAACTCTTACATAGATTCACGCTTAGGTTAGGTCAAACTCCTTTGATGTGTGACGTCTCAAGTTATATTCTATCTGATAGTGAGATATATCATGATCTCTATCATAGTATCATTGAAACTCTTCTAATGGACTAAAATAATTTTGGCTCATTCCTAACTTGAATCGTTGATCTAAAAATGATCCTAGTGAGTTCTCATAGTCTACTAGGATATCTAGCAATATGTAGTGGCAATCCAGTAGAATATAAATGAATCCCTAGGTGTAGTTATCATATGATCAATTCTTTTTTTGAAAATCCTGACAGGATGCAAATCATGAAAACTCGTTAAATCCTAAGCATCCATCATATGTCATACTTAATTAGCTTGAGTCCAATTATGATTTTCTTAAAAAACTCTTTTCCAATATCATATTATTGTGGCTATAGATTTAAGAACTCAACCTATTAAGTCGTATAGGACTGTACTTTAACTACTGAGGCTGATAGATCCCTTATAAGTATACTTCCTACTCCTACAATAAGCTAATGCAGCCAATGAATATCACAAGATTTTGAAAGGCTCGGGACCATAATCATGTGCTGTCAAACTACAGCAACCTCACTGTGAGTAACTGGGATACCGTAGGTTAAGGAATTACTCACACAACTACAGCATTTGAAAAGTTACTAACGAGTGAGTAAACATCCATGTGACTTCTCAGACTTGGTCAAGCTCAGTATCGTTGTTCTCTATTAACCACTTTCACTCTCACTCCAGTGTCTCTACATTGTAGACTCAAGACTCGTCTACTCGAAAGGGAGGCGATTCATGCACCGATCTTGACAAATCAATCACCATCCCCATGATGATCCAATGGTCAGAAACTTTTAAGAGTTAATCTATAATGATACATGTCTCAAATTTTTAATCTATGAAAATATATATTATTGTCCATTAACTTCATGGACGATTCATAGATATATTAAATATAAATGAAAAGAATAAAGTTTAATTTCATTGATTTTAATCAATTAAGTATAAAATTATATCCTAGAAAAGATATATTATGTCATGCCAACTTAGTTTTTAGGACACACATCTAATAATTTTTAGCATTATGAGCCTCCTAAAAGTAGAGGCATGCAGTAAAGAGTGATACACTTTTGAGCCAGAAGAATATTCTCATAGATGTTTCAGCAGATGAAGGCCCTTTGTTCCTTGGAAATGGAGGTAAGGATGGGTTGCAATATATTAACAAGGACTTTTACTATTACTTTATAAATGGTGTTGCGCATGCTTTTGCATCGATAGTCCTTCACATTGTCTAGACTAGCTTTCTTTGGAATTAGGGTGATAAAAGTTTGAGAACTTAGCATAAAATTAGCTTGAAAGAAAAACTTAATAGCTTGAATGACTTCCTTTTTTTATTAAGTGCTAGAATTCTTGAAAGAAAAAGGGTGGAAGCCTAGGAGCTTTATGCAGATGAATTTGATAGCTTTCTCAGTTTCTTTCACTTATATGTCTTTAATAAGATTTTCATTTTGTTGATTTGAAATTGCTAAAGTAGGGGTTGATGCATTTGTTGAAAATCAGGTTCCATCGTTGGATGAAGTATTGGGTCATGATCTGTCTAATTGTGTATCATTGACTATGTATCCTTGGTCATCCCTCAAGGTCCCTCAAGGAGGAATTCCATCTCTTTAGGGATTCATGTAAAAAATGACATGCTTATTATTGTTCAACATATTTTAGCCATTTATTTTTTAAGAAAATACTATGGTTTTTAATCTTTCCATACCAATTGGCTTCAGCGTCGTAGATAGATTATATGGCACTCAAGCAATTTGCATTCAATAAAAAAAAAAGTGCACCTATTTGAAAGCAATGTGTATTGTCAGTGAACAAATGCGTTCATTACAAAAAAGTGTATTCACCTCCATATAAACATATAGCTAAGATATGCGGGTTTGAAATACAAACAAACATATATGAACAATTTGAAATGCATAAGTCTAGATAGGGATGACCACAACATGGACAGCAACAACAATAAAAATAATTAATTAATAAATAAAAAGGTTGAAATCGATGGATTCATTTTTTCAAAATCCTTGGTTCCCTATGTGTATCCTTATTGATAATTACATCTATTTCTCTAAAAAATCTCTATAAATATAATATATATAGGGTAATGTTATTAGGGCCTATTTGATATCATTATTTGATGGGGCATCAATAATAAGAATATATACTTTGATTAACTCACCTTGTTTTTGCAGCTATAATCAATAAAGCCTTGAGCCTTGAAGCAAGTTCCAAAATTTTCTTGAAGCAAGTTCATAAGCCGACACATGAAAGAGGACAATTTTATTCATAAGTTGGTTACATGAGTCGACTCATGAGAAAAGCCAAGAGTCGACTCAAGTTCAAGCATGATGTAGGACCACCCCTTCAAAGTCCAATTCAAGCCATTCAAGCCCAATCCATGCCAAGACTTGAAGCTAAATTTTTCTCACATGGAGAATACCACATTAAGCAACCATGGGGGAGAAGGAATTACACTATATCAAGAGTTTTATAGGGAACATAAAGATTCCTTCCACTACCTAACAATATTTGACAAGTGGCACTCCACAACTTATAATACCTAAGCCTTCACATCAGCACTTGGAAGCCACATTAGGACCTTCTAGATGCCACATGTCAAAGTAGTTGTAACTTTCTACCTACAATTTGTTTCTAGTTAAAACTACTTACCTAAGAGTTGTTGGAGCCAACTAAATCATCCTTATCCCCTCCCCTTCATCCTTGAACGAATTTCCTAGCTTAGGAGCGTATAAATAGGGTCCCAAAGCTCTTATTTATTTTCATGCTATGTTATGATGATTAATGAAAGGATTATTTCTCTTGTATTCTAGTTCTCTTATATTCTTGTTTGGAGTGAGAGTGTTCTTGCTAGTTTGAGCGTGTAGATTCTTATCCAAGGAAAGAGTGAGAGTTTTTAAGTTTATGTTTGAGAGAGAAGAGTACCATTGCAAGGAGTGAAGAGTGGAATGCCCCATAGTTTGGTCCAAGTTCAAGTTCCAAGCACCAAGGCCACCGGCCACTTTCTTTTTCTTCCCTTTCCCTTGTTTCCATTCCAACCCCAATTCTTCTTCCATGCCTAATCCCAAGTTTATTTGCAGGTTCTCTCAAGTTCCTAAGTCAAGGATGAAGGTCTCCACACCATGGATCAAGGCCAAAGTATGTCTCAAAGTAGGGAGTGCTAATCTTAACTTCTAGATCTCAATCCTTAAATGATGAGAGCTTCTTCTTCCATCAAATAATTAGTCATCAGTGTTGGTAGAAAACCTTCTACTTAGCTCTTTAGATCTAACCATTTGAAGGAGATTTGACCTAGTAGGAATGGTTTCCTAGCCATGAGATCCATCTCCTATTATTTTGGAAGTGATTAGCATGCGAGTGTTTAATTTTCATGAACTAGTCTCCTACTTGAATGAAATTGTTCTTCCTTGTGATTAATTTTTGTTTTAAATTTTATTGCTCTTAATAAATTGTTAATCTCTGGAAGAACATCATCATCCTTGCATTTCATCCATCCCCACATCCTGTATCATTATTGCTTTTACATTTTTTGTCTCTATGTAAATTAGTGAAATACCACTTAAAAATTGATATTCAGTATAGCACTTGCATAAAACTTCAGTTATATACTCTTTTTACTTTTTCACCCTTTCCTAAAAGCAAGAAACCTTTTTTTCTTCATTTATCTCATTCAGTTTCGTCCATTCCTTGGGTTTTTGAAAATAAAAACGATATTACATGAGTCCTTGGTAACTTATGCCATGCAAAAATTACAAAAAAAAAAAAAATGTAAATGAGAGTGGAATACAATTCCCATCTCACCCTTGGATAGAGTTAAAATTGCTGTCACAAATACCTTGGATAGTTTCTAGAGTTAAAAACAATCATGCAATGCATGACATTGAATCGAGCAACAATGGATACATAAAAAATGAATTAGAATTTCTCAAAGAGAAGTACCTTTACTTAGAAACCAGAGGTTCCCATCCATGCGCACCCCCCACCCCCCCCCCCCCCCCGGTCCTACTTAGAATTTCTCAAAGGTAGTGATTAGCATGCGGGTGTTTAATTTTCATGAACTAGTCTCCTACTTGAATGAAATTATTCTTCCTTGTAATTAATTTTTGTTTTAAATTTTATTGCTCTTAATGGATTGTTAATCTCTGGAAGAACATCATCATCCTTGCATTTCATCCATCCCCACGTCCTGTATCATTATTGCTTTTACATTTTTGTCTCTATGTAAATTAGTGAAATACCACTTAAAAATTGATATTGAGTATAGCACTTGCATAAAACTTCAGTTATATACTCTTTTTACTTTTTCACCCTTTCCTAAAAGCAAGAAACCTTTTTTTCTTCGTTTATCTCATTCAGTTTCATCCATTCCTTGGGTTTTTGAAAATAAAAACGATACTACATGAGTCCTTGGTAACTTATGCCATGCAAAAATTACAAAAAAAAAAAAAAAAATGTAAATGAGAGTGGAATAAAATTCCCATCTCACCCTTGGATAGAGTTAAAATTGCTGTCACAAATACTTTGGATAGTTTCTAGAGTTAATAACAATCATGCAATGCATGACATTGAATCGGGCAACAATGGATACATAAAAAATGAATTATAATTTCTCAAAGA
Organism: Areca catechu; assembly: GCA_021397845.1. NCBI lineage: Eukaryota > Viridiplantae > Streptophyta > Magnoliopsida > Arecales > Arecaceae > Areca > Areca catechu. Next base: position 139,167,787 of record CM038042.1, on the reverse strand, counting down.
GAAGTACCTTTACTTAGAAACCAGAGGTTCCCATCTATGCGCCCCCCCCCCCCCCCCCCCGGTCCGTCCTACTTAGAATTTCTCAAAGATAGTGATTAGCATGCGGGTGTTTAATTTTCATGAACTAGTCTCCTACTTGATTGAAATTGTTCTTCCTTGTGATTAATTTTTATTTTAAATTTTATTGCTCTTAATGGATTGTTAATCTCTGGAAGAATATCATCATCCTTGCATTTCATCCATCCCCACGTCCTGTATCATTATTGCTTTTACATTTTTGTCTCTATGTAAATTAGTAAAATACCATTTAAAAATTGATATTGAATATAGCACTTGCATAAAACTTCAGCTACATACTTTTTTTACTTTTTCACCCTTTCCTGAGAGCAAGAAGCCTTTTTTTTCTTCATTTATCTCATTCAGTTTCGTCCATTCCTTGGATTTTTGAAAATAAAAACGATACTACATGAGTCCTTGGTAACTTATGCCATGCAAAAATTACAAAAAAAAAAAAAAAAATGTAAATGAGAGTGGAATAAAATTTCCATCTCACCCTTGGATAGAGTTAAAATTGCTGTCACAAATACTTTGGATAGTTTCTAGAGTTAATAACAATCATGCAATGCATGACATTGAATCGAGCAACAATGGATAAGAAATGAATTAGAATTTCTCAAAGAGAAGTACCTTTACATAGAAATCAGAGGTTTCCATCCATGCGCCCCCCCTTCCCTCACACTTTCTAGATCTCCAGAGAGAAGAACGAATAAACAACTCTTTAAACGTACATGCATAAAACAGAAGAAAGAAAGAAGAAGTGCATACAAAAAATCTTATTCAAAAGCAAGAGGCATACAATGCAGAGCTGTGGCTACCTACTTATATCTAGCACAGGTATGGCAAAATCTTGGCATCATTTCACCTTAGCTTGCTAATCTTCTTAAGGATACATTTGGAAGAATCCTCCCACATATGAAAACCATATATATTTTAAACAAAATTTTAAAACTCGTAAGACATGAATGTCTCAATTTTTTTATAAAACGGAACGTATCGATGTCCGATCCTATCCTAATACTTGAAATAGAGCATGTTTCAAGATATTTCGATTAAAATGCTGGAATACTGACGGAATGTCTTGTTCTAATACATAAGATGGTATTCCATCCTGAAATCCTATGGAACGTCCCGCCAGAACTGGATCTTTGATTTTAAGTCAATCATTTTCCCACTACACAGCCTGTAGTAATAAAGAAGATAAAAAATGAGAACATGCTAGCATGTTCATGATAGCAAAGCAAACAACACAGCAAATACACAGGCAAAGCAGGGATCCTGCTGCTAGTCAGTAACAAACTAAATAGCTAAAATATTCCATCATGCTCAACAAGAGATGTCACAGGAGGGTTTACCATGGATTCAACCACTCCACATCGACTGACTTTACAAAATTCTTCAGTACACAAATCTAAGACTCTTTTAACTTTTTCTTAAGGTCCGCATCATAATGCATTGTCTACCGATCAACTCACAGTTGCAGCAGGGGCAATGCCATCACAATTCCGAAGACTGACACCATTACCAGCAGTAACCAGAATGGTACCTGCTTTCTCTGCTTTCTCTTTCCAGCATTTTGTACAATCTTTCTGTCTTCACCTTCAAGTCTAGCAGCTTGTTCAACCACGCCAGGAGGAGAGCTCCTATGTTCCTTCATCTGCTGTTGTGATACAGATTGCTCTGGGATCTGTTGCTGTTGGTACTTCTCTACATATTCTGGGAACAGCTTCCTGAAACTTGGGCAGTTTTTGCTGTTGATAGAAAAAGGGGTAAGCTTTCAGATAACCAGTAAAGTGATGAGGTAGATACCAGTATCCATACACAATTCTCTATTAACTGCAGAATTATGACATTGATAGATTCCAAAAGCTTATACAAACAGCATAAACTGAAATTTTCTCAACAAACAAATGCAAAATTTGTTCTCCTGCCATTCAGGACTTCAGCTTAAATGTATAATGCCATAACTTACAATAACAAGCCTGCAGGTCACAACAGCAAATACGCATAAAAGGCTAGACCTAAAATCACCACAACTTCCTCGTGGAAGGGTCTTTCCCAGCCCTTCTTCTAAAATGTAAAATCATTGCCATCTTACCCAAGACCTAGGGATTTCAGATCCAACAGAAGTGAAAACTAACATCCGAGTCTCAGAAACTCAACCCTGCTCCTATTCCAACAAGTTTTACATGATTTTCATAGTACAACTTACATATTATTTTGTACATTAAAAAAAATAAAAGGAACACTTTCATGTTTCACTTCCAGTCTGATTAAGATGTTAAGGCACTTGTTAGTCAACCAATAATACTAACATATCACACATAGGAACCAAAAGAATCTTAGACCCTTTTTGTTGATACATGAACAGACATAAGAGACAGAATAACACTCATCAAAGACTGGGAACCAGACTGAAAATCTTTTCCAACTCTTAGAATAATGAATATGGCCATTATATTGAACATATGTTTAAGAACTTGGAATTTTATAATTAAATCTCATGCATGAGTTTAGCCTATGACATCAAAGAATTTCTACCTTTCACAATTATAAGCAAGTGAAGCCTTAGCTAGTTTTCGCTTTTCATCATCTGTAGTCCTAATGCTGCCAGTTGTCTGACCATCATCCATCTGCATGCTCAAAAAACATAAACATTGAGATCAGAAAGTTGCTAAATTGAACAAGCAAAGGCAAAGAACAGCAAGCTATTCTTTTGAAAAAAAAAAATCTAGATTTATTAAATTTCTTGAGTTTGGGGCAGCTTAGAGTTAATTAACTACAGAGAAATTGAACCAGAACATGTAAATATGACCAATCACCACTTCAAGTCTTGAAAATATTAACCCAAAGGGCCATAAGTACTACCAACAGACAACCAAACCCCACTGAGATAAACCAATGCCAGGCCATATCCCAGCTGGCTCAGGCGACGATAGACGTCTTTGCACCCAAAAGGCCCATTTAAACCTACTTGCATGCCCAAGCGGACATTCACTGCCAACATACTTTAATTCCCCTAATGTCATAATTAGGATGGGTTGTTCCTTTAATATCAATGGTCCAGCCACCTCTCAATCAGAATTTTATTTTGTTCTTTCCCTAATGTGTCTATTTGAAACAAATGAACAAACTCAAGAGACAGATTTGAGCACTGAAAAGCTGTTTGAAGTTTCAGATGCTTCTCCAAAATGGAAGGGAAAAAAAGGCCAGCCAGCACCAACACACAGCATACATCTTGCCGAGGGGGGTCAAAATTTGACCCAACCTATCAAACCCGACACGCGTTTGACTTGCCTTAAATAGGTTTGGATTGAGCTTAAATGGATTTGGATCGTAAATGAGTTAATCTGTTTAACCTATTTATTTTATTAAATTGAATCGGATTCAGGTTTAAAATTTTCAACCTGCATAACCATTTATTTTTTTAATTAAATTATTATATATCTGATTAATTTAAAAATTAAATGGGATTTCTTTTCATTGCTTCCATCCCGTTTCAAATTAAAACCATGCTTCCCAGTTTGTCACGGTGTCAGATGATCTGATGGATCATGGACCTCACACGAGGTCCACAGATCATGGGTGGGTGGTCCAGGACGAATCACCTCCTTTTTATGGTTATTCAAAAATCAAAACTCCTCCAAGCTCTACTCTGGAGCCCTGGTCTTCCTAGCTTCCACAGTCCCCACCTCCCTTTTTCCTCTTCCCTCGAGACTCGCCATCGTTGGTGCCCTTCCTCCCCTCCCCTACCCTCCATCTCGGGCTTCTCTGCACCAAGGATTCAGGTTCCGGCAAGACATCCCACGGGACACCGGGACAGGATAACATCTTATGTGTTGGGACAGGACATCCCGCCAGCATCCCGGTGTCCCAATCGAGAAACCTTAGGACATCCCCTGTCCCAAGTGTCGGGACAAGGTGGGACGCCGACACGTCCCATTCCAGGAAAAAACCGGGATAGCCGTTCCACGGGATTTAAAACCTTGCTCTACGCACTCCCCTCTACTGAACATCCAACATCCCCCTTCACTCCATCTCGAGCTCTTCTGTGCACTCCCCTCCCCTCACCCGTCACCCTCCCCCGATGACTCCTTTTCCCTCCCCGCCCCTCACCGAACCTGCTGAAGCGCTCCCTCCCTTTGCCAATCACACCCTCGTGCGATGCCTCATGGCCCCCCTCCCAGCTCCTGGCCACCATCCCTCCATCTCGAGCTCCTCCAACCACTCCCCTCCCCCCGCCCATCACCTATTGGCAACGCTGCTCCTCTTCCCCCCCAACACCTCACCCGACCCGTCAGAGGCTCGCAGCCCTCCCTTCCCTCACCCGTCATCCCCCCAAACCCTCCAAGCTCTCTCAGCCATGGCTTTTTTTGGCCCTCACCACCACTGGCCATGATGCTAATGCTAGAGTTCGTGAAGCTTGTCTACTGTTTGACCCTTCTCCATGGCTCCCATGAAGGTTGGCCATGCGATGGTGGCAGACCAAGAGAGTTTTTTTTTTTTAATCGGGTTGGAAATGGATTGGATCGACATTTTCAAGTTTAACTTGTAAACAGGTCATAAATAGGTCAAGTCAGATAACTAATTTAATAAACAGGCTGGGTTCGGATTCTAAAATTTGACCTGTTTAATAAACAAGTTGGGTTCGAGTTGAGCCTTTTTTGATCCAACCTGAATCTGACCCAATCCGTTTATACCTAACCCGACCCGATTGCCGCCCCTAATCTTGTCTTAAATGATTAAAAAGTTCCTTCTTCATAATAATGATGAACCCATTAGCCATTGCCTCTACACCATAAAGTCTGAGGCATGAAACTTGCTATGAGAATAGACCAGTATAAGAATAAATGCTCCTAGGATGCTAGGGCTTTTTTTTTTTTTAATTAGAGAAGGTAAAATAAATGCTTATATATATCTGCTACTAAAATATTTTGACCAACTTGGAAGAACATGACCAAGATTTTAGCACCAAAAAGCTCTTCGAAGTTTCAGATGCTTCTCCAGGATGGAGGGAAAAAAAAGGGAGGGCCAGCTCCCTCACACAAAGCATACATCTTGTCTTAAATGATTAAAAAGTTCCGTCTTCAAAATAATGATGAACCCATTAGCCATTGCTTCTACACCATAAAGTCCGAGGCAGGAAACTTGCTGTGGGAATAGACCAGTATAAGCACAGATGCTTCTAGAATGCTAGAGTTTTTTTTTTTTTTTTGGTGATGTAGAAAAGTAAAACTAATGCTTACATACATACATATATATATCTGCTACTTGAATATTTTCACAAACTTTGAAACATGAGTGCAAATGACAATGGCCATTTGAGGAACTTACCATGAAAGACAGCAGTCCTGTGAGAATGCTGCACCCAAAAATTACAAGTCAGAGCCATAAAAAATGTATTTCATAACTTTTATAAAGAAATGTTCTAGGTTACAGTGAAAGTAATATAAAAAAAAATCAATATAAACAAAAGCTAGAGTTTATCTTATTAAATATTAAGGTCAATTCAGAAATTATTGAATTTTAGTTTGACATAATGTGTTCAAATGTTACATTAAGGTTTTAAATCCCATGGAACGGGGCTGTCCCGGTTTTTCTATGGAAGCATTGGCATCCTGTCCCGTCCCAACACTCGGGACAAGGAATGTCCTAAGGTGTCCCGATTGGGATACTGAGACACTGGCGGGACGTCCTGTCCCAACACATGAGATGGTACCCCATCCTGATGTCCCACGGGACAACCTGTCGGGACCTGAATCCTTGTGTTATATACATGAGCACACTTAAATCAACCTTGGGAAGTTACAGAAAGAGTAAGAAAGTTTAATACTAAAGCTTAATGGAGAATTTTCATCCTCATGCATTGGTTGCCCTTACCTTGATACAGACCACATTGGATTCCAAGACTCTGGATGAACTGAAATATAATAAAGTAATGTTAAAAATCACCTACATACCAAATAAAGCAATAAAAGCATTATTCATCTAAAAACTTACAGTCACTCATGGATAAACAGATCTTTTTGTGAGGGGCGAAACGTCCATTGGGAGTGATCATGCTTAACCCACAGAGAAAAGGATAGGGTAAAACTTTGTGAGAACATTGTAAGCTATAAACAAAATAATCAGTTGTTAATAATCTGCATTAAAATTCCTATTAAGGATTTTATTACCTGATACTTGGAGGCTTGTATGGATAATCAGGTGGAAACTTGAGTTTTCCATAGTAATATCCACCTTCATAAAAAATAGTGTAAGAACAGACAACACAAACAATAGGAAATCTTGCAACAAATGAGATAACATGATCTTACTTACTCAAACTGATTCAAGCAACAAGTACTGCTATAAACAGGAATAAATCAAAGCATCATGCCAATAAATGTAATGAAAGTGCCAACATTCTTTCTGCAAAGCAGTATAAGAAAAATGAGCCAACCATCATATACCTTCAAATGGTGTGCCTTTACTTCCTTCAAGGACAAAATCTGAAGAAAATAAAATATAGAATCATCAATTCCACTTCAAAATAGCAAAAATAGCTAGATGGATCAAATAAGACAAATTCTAAGATCAAAACCAAAACGTTGGAAAAACTAATCAAGGTCCCAGCTAGATTTAATTGATTAAGTGTGGATAAAAGTGGTGTGCAATTTGTTACGAAAGAACTAAAGTAGGAATTATGATAAAAAGTGTCCTCTAAGGCTTCAAGTAAAATTTCAAAGTTTAAGGCATAAGAAAACAGGCAAAATGTTTTCCCAATATTTGATTAGTGTGCACTGATAACAACTGATTTTGTTGCCCATAAAAATAAATATTTGGAAACATACTAATAAAAAATATATCATCACAATTAAGAATGACTAGGATTATAAAAAGGGGGAAAAGAATAAATTTGAGAAGTTTGTTTGGTCAGGTGTTGGTATCACCAGTTATGAGCTTTGCATACTTTAAAGGTGAAGGCCAAAAGATCATTAGTATTTAGTACTCATGTAATAGTTGATCAGGTTATCACATTGGAATCCAAAGTTTTTGTTATGTCACTACGATACCATGTGCATGTGTGACTAATAAAGCCATGCATGAGTGCATGCACATGCAGTCATATGTACACATATGAATATATGAATGCACGCATACATGCATGCCTATATTCATTTAGGTATGTACGTACATACATACATGCATCATAAAGAATTGAAATCTCTTGCATACCAGATATTTCTTGGAAAACCAAGGGCCAATATGCAGTGGCATTGTGAGAACTGTGCACATATTTTGCTGCATCACCTAAAAATGAGGCGCACTGCCCCCATATGGGGGCACATTGCTGGTCCTACACCAACCACATAATGCTTGGCACTTTTTTGTTTTCTATGCTAATTTTTGCCAAGGAATATTGAGACATACACCCCCATATTCAGGATCTTACTATACCAGGCAACTATCAAAATGGTATTTATCTTAAACAAGGATTTAAGTTCCGGCAGGGCAGGGGCCACACCGACTGTCCCATCCTGTTTTTCTTGAGATTCTGGCACCTAGGACAGGTGCAGGACCCTGACACCCAACTCCGGCTTCTATCCTGGCCATCCCACCTCCATCTCGGCTGGATCACGCATGGTACAGCCATCCCAGTCCTCTATTTTTTTTACCTGAGTATGATGTTTCGAATGGCCAAGTTGACACCAGTATGAAGAAGAATGAGAGTGTGGACAATGTATTGACCTTTTTTCTCTCTTTTTTCTGCTAATGTGTTGGTGTCAGCATCATCCATCATCATCGGGAGGGCGAAGCATGGCCATCACCCTTCAATTCTGATTCCACGAAGAGAAGAGCGCTCAGGAAGGAGAAGGCAACAGAGAGGAGGGAGGGAGGGGAGAGGCGGCCGGATTTTCCGACCAGGAGCCAACCAGGAGGGAGGAGGGAGGATGAAGAAGGTTCGAGATGTTCGACCGTCAAGACTTCGACTAACACATATCATAGATTTGGGTTGTATTTTTGTGAAAGAACTATCATCCTTTGGATCACACCCACGGAACTCTCAAAGCACTCCACAATCCACAATGTGATTCATCAACCTGCATAGACCTTGAAGCAGTGAATCTTTCCTTTGCACGAAAGACATGATGGGTGCAGTGGATCATTCCTTTACGCGAAAGAACAGCAGTCCAAGTCATGGGAGAGAATTTCTTTTTGAGCCAATCCAACAACAAGGTATAGTGAAGGGGAAGAAAGCTTTTAAAAAAATATCAAAACAAAACTTCACTGACACTCAACATGATTTGAAATGGTGATACCATCCATTCACGAAAAACAATAGCTAGCCCAAAGCTAAATCAACACTGAATGCATATGAAAAAAATTAGATCATGTGAAAATTATTTGTATTGGATCGATGTGATTTAAAGTGACATTGTGTTCAGAAAAACAAACCTAGCATGCAATTTGATCCCACAACCTCAAGACAAATTCAAAAAACTATATTATATATATATAAGGGCGTGCCAAGTGTGCATCGGGATAGCCATTGGGACGGGGTGGGATGCGGGGCATCCTATTTCAAGCAAAACCAGGATGCCCTGTCCCATCGGATTTAAAACTTTGATCTTCAATATTCGAATCCCTCGATATGTCTATAGTGTGTGACACACACACAGGGAGAAGGGGGGCCAAGAGGGAAGATAGATTTGGTATGTTCTCATAATAGGTCCAATGTCATTAATAGAATCATTGGTACGGGGATCATGACCATGTTGCTCTTCAAGGGGCAAACACCTAAAGATAAAAGGGACTTCATGAGTAAAAGTAAACAATCTTACTTCTTAATCATTTTCAGTACTTCTTAATCATTCAGTTTCATAAAAAAGCCCTTCCACAAAATCTTAGTCTTCCTCTTTGTATTACCAAGACAACTGAACAAAATTGTTAAGACTTGTAGCATATACTATTTATCAAAAGTAATAATCAGAACACACTAATTACAGAAACAAAAATAGGCACTGAACTAAGGCAGCTGTGATAACCAAAAGCAGCCAACAAGGATGGACAAACAGCCTCCTCTCATCACATTCAAATGAAAGGTCTCAGGACTTAATTAATCTTTATAGATCCATCCAAACTATTTAATTAACAATAACCCAACCAACACATTCATAAGGAATCTTGACACATTCTATATAAATGATAATATAGAAATAAAGATAACAACTACCATTCAGTGAGGCAAGAGTTCTAGAGCAAGCATGAATTGAAATCTTTCCATAGTGTATAACGAAGAAACTTCAAATATATATTCTAGATCATGAGAAGAATGATAAAAAAAGTTCGACAGAATGACAACACTTAAAACACATCATTACTTCAAGTACTCTCCTGTAACCATTTTTTTTTGCATGTATGCATGATTATTTTAAATAATATGCCACCATCAAGACCTCTTTCAAGTGGTAAAGAGGAGACGACAATCATTCTACCAAGGATTTGAATTTAGTGAGTTACAAAGAGAATGTGGTTGTTTTCTTCAAAGGAATCTGTTATGACATGATTATAGGCAATAGATCAACAGAACATGTAAGCTCTATCTTTTTTATACTGACATTGCTTTTCCAATGCCACATACAAGGTAATTTTTTTTAAAAATCTTTTTAATTTTATGAAGTAAGATTGAGGTTGAAGACTCTTGCAGTTTCTTGGAATCACGGGAACATTCTAACTGATGAATACCAGTATGAAAGAATTTTGTGGATTATATTGAGTGAAAGAAATTTCATTTTCCTAAATAAATATTATATGAAGTAATTTAACAAAGCAATTTCGTAGAAATATTTGAGCATGGATTATTCTATTTGGCTAAGGAACTAGTGTAAACAAGCACTGAAGCACGTGTAACACCCATCATGGCACCAAATCTTGAATGATTCTTCTAAATGAAAAGTTCACAATATTATAAAAGGACTCCAGTGAATCTTACATATCAAATATGGATAAGTCTCGCATCCTCTTAATTTTTCTCACTGCCAACTTAACTGAAATATATTTAAGTGATTGCAGTTAAGAGAAAAGGATGGACTTGCTCAGGATTCATACGAATTTATATTTGATCAATCACACTGTATATATGTATGCATGCTTTGCATCTTATTTATGTCACTTTATGCAGAACTAGTTCCATGTTCTGATGTATATATAACGTATTTCAACATTGATCTCTTCCTATTCAAAGCATGAAGTAATTTACTACATTTATTACTAAAAACATTGAATATGCATATCCAACCTTCAATGTAATTCAATGTTAAGAGCACATAGTGCTTCTGTAATAGAGTGGGTTTTGGAAAGTTATAAAAAAACCTCCAAGATATCCATCCCCTTTTTTGTCTATGGAGCAAAAATCCAAGAACATTTGGATGAGCAAACACATAAAATTTGTACAGAAAGAAAATAATAGAAGCTCAATAAAAAAAATAAAGGCAAAGTCTTTACACATGTATTATTGAAACTGTTGCAATAAAGGAATAAAACATTGACCTTCATTTTGTGGGAGTCTAGTTTGTGGCCAGTGCATTAAGGTCTGTAATCATCAAAATGGGAACTCAAAGAAACAAGATTTGGGAGCAAGGATAGCACACTCTCCAAAAGCAGGTAAGACAAATGATGATATCTTCTAGCTGAATATCGTTGGGTTTTCTATTAGAAACCAAGGAGAGAAAGGATAAGGTGATAATAGAAGCCACCAACAGGCTTGTGATCTTGGTAATGACTGGCCAAATAACACATTGAGTTAGATTAAAAGTGCACACTGAAGTAAAGATCATGGGACATAAACGGTTGGGTTAATGTTCAATCACAAAAAACATATAAAGTATGAGTTTAGAAGCATGATTACCAATAATTTATGTTTCAACTAAGGAAATGCTCTATGTAGGAGATCTGGGAAGAATTATGTAATTATTGAAGTTGGACTCCCCACATTACAATGATAGTAGTACAAAATAGGCAGCTATCTTAATCTTCACATAAACACAATAAAATATTAGTATTTTTTTCTTTAGAAGTTGGATGTACCAGTTAGCAAAGATATATGCCATGTCTGAAGCATTCATTAGGCAGGGGAAGCAAAAAGAAAAAGGAAGAAAAAAGATTGAAAAATTCCCCTGTTGTTGCACATACTTCTTATATTGATTAAAATAAAGAACTTATCACTGCTCTGCTCTGAACTTAGTACAGGTAAAACACATGGCTAACATAAGTTTTAAACTAACCTATTCCTTGTTGTGGGAAAAAAATATGCAGTGCAACAAGATAAATATCTTACAAATATCATGCAGCATATACATACAAGACATGCAAACCAAAACTATTCGGTATTGTATGAACCAAACACAATATGTAAAACAAAACAGGAATAAAATAAATTAAACTACTCACGCCAGTCTAGTATATCACTGGGTGAAGGACGAGCAATGATCTGGGGTGGTGGTTCCTGCAAACATTTGGGCTGATTGAAGTTAAAATTTTCAAAATAGAAAAAAAGGGGAGAATGTAGCATTGCCCTCTATCAGAAAATAGAGGGCCCAAGTAAAAACATACAAGTAGAATAACTAAATTATACATGTTTTCCCACCAAAACGAGTGGAATTTGCAATAAAGGATCCACTAAAAACAAAATTCATGTAACTTGCAAGGTTTACCATATCATTTTAATAAAAACTACATTTATTATTGAAATGATTAGTTTCTTTTCCAAAATTTCACATAACTATAAGATTGTGCATTGCCTTGAATCAGTCTTAATTCTTGACTTTTTGATTATGTCCTGAACAAGAAGGCAGGGCAATAGCTGGAGTCTTGGAGATACAGGAAGTTCATGTAATATTCTGATCTCTATATGAATATGGACCTGACATACCTTACAAATTGCATGGTATTCCTTTTGAAGGCGTTTCACACAGGCTCTCTCTGCCATAAGCAATAGCAGGTCTCACGACCGCAAAGCCAGAACCGCTTTCAACAAATCCTCAAAAGTAATGCTCCTCAAGTAACTCAATTTGAGTCACTGCAAAATAGATAATATTAAATAGTTGAATTCCAACCTAAAGTAAAAATTCAAAGAATGACAAGAAGACACAAGCATAGAAAAAAGCATCGTAGGTTTCACATGCAAATGAATGTAATGGGTGAAAAACAAGCATTTTGTATGAAAACATGAACCGAACCAAGGGTAGCCACATTTCTACTATGTCATATTTCATTAAAACAACCCTCAGAAATCTCACCTTTCTTGAAGAAACGTCACGTGCCGGACCAAGCTCCTGTCGGAGCCTGATGTTTATTTCCAGAAAAAGAAGATATTTTCAAATTTTTTTTGACAAAGTTTGTCATCATAATATTGCTCTTCGTAAACAATAAGCACTATCAGGATTGAAATTATATCTAAGTCCTGTGTAAAATTGAGAAGCGCAAACGGATGCTGTGATGTGAACTCGATTTGAACTCGTAACGCAGTGGATAACGTCGTATGATCAAACAACTAAACCTGTTTTGACTTCCTATCCCACCGGGTAGAGACATTGCGAGATCTATGAATTGTCAACAAATTAATTTTCACGCTTATTTATTCCACCATATATTACAAAATTCTACGAATAGAACAAATCGATCCAAGGCAAAATTAAAAGATCGAGGCGTTGATTCACACAACAAGGAAAAATCTTAAGAATGCAATGACCAAAAAGCCAAGTCATTCAAACACAGAAAATCATAGACCCGCAAAAAATTTCCGGTCTCCAGCAGACCGATCCCACAATTCGAACACGAATTCAGATTAAAAGACTTCCCCAAAGACATCAGAAAGCGAGATCCGAGCGAATATCGAAACACACAAAAAAAAAACAAAAAAAAAAAAAAAAACACGAAGGGAGATAGAGAAGGAGAGGGAAACCTTCGGGAGGCCAATTCCGTGAATCCTAGGGCAACAACGGAGCAACCTTTAGATCGTCCGCGCCTATGGCAATGGGGAATAAGCCAGGAGAGACGGCTATTGAGATCGAAGAGAGGGATGGTTGGGGGCCTGGGTTGGGGGGGTGGGGGGTGGGGGGCGTGTTGGGGCGGGGGAAGGAACCTGAGGGGACGGGGCTTGCGCGTCAAATTTCATTATATAACAATATTAATTAATTAAAAAAAAGGAAAGTTGGAGCTATTATCTCGACCCTTCCCCAGCTCCATCTCCATCCCCCATCGGCGCGATCCAACGGCTAGTATTCATCCTCCCTGGACCAGTGAAGGATCAGCTGTCTAGTTAGATGTACCAAACAGTCGTCTTGGCGAGCCTTCTAGTACGCATAAAAATGGGACCCACAAACCATATCGTGACAGGGAAACACGTAGACTAGGATCTCTGTTTCCTGTTAAGGATAGACTGCTAATCTAATCTTTTACGCTGACTCTGCCTTGGTTCTTTCTCTCCTCTATCGAACCCACCTTCAATATATATATATATATTTTTTATTCTTTTTCTTTGTTGATGTATCGAGAGCGGTTCATACGGATCGGCTTGAGTTCAAAAGCTGGGAGGCCGTTCACATGCTCTTCTTCCATTCTGAAGGAAGCGGTTGAGAGGAATACAGAGGAAGAATTGTAAGATGCTTCTTTTCACTTCCTGCTCTTCTGATTCGCCTTCCTTTACTGAGTGCGTCAAAGCATCTTGGAATCTGCTAATTAGGAGACCAAAACAACTTTCTTTAATCACCTACGTGGAAAAAAATGGTGCAACTTTCTCGAAAAAAAAAAGAGTTACGAATAACTAGATTCATACTTGATCAATATATCTTTCCCCCTGATAAAGTCATCACTATGAAAGGAAAATAAACTAGTATGGATGTAAGTTGTTATGGGTGGTATGCATCGCAAGTAATTGGCGTAGACAACTTGTTGGTTGGGCTTTATATGATGATAGCAATTCCATGTCGTTGCGAAATTGAAAAGAATTGGACAAACTGTTGGATATTGAATCTAAGATGAGGTGAAGTGTATAAAGATTCAAGTCGAGTATTAAATTGGGGAGTTGTAAGATTAAATTCTCAGTCGCCGCAATGTCCTTCCTTTTTCCGTTTATAATGTTCAAATATTGTTCATTCTTGTACGGGATCATTTAGAATCAATGACATAACCAATCGGTTTAGAACCTCTTCAGATTCCACATGAGTATACTTAATTACCTTGACATTGTTTCATTTCTACAGTTACTTGGAAAATTCCTTTTCCGTTAGAGGAATTTTTCACAAATAACATGTTTAGTATATCATTTTGATTGATTTCCCGGAACTAAGAACTGAATGGGACATTCATTGTTTCATCAAGGAAAAAGGTGCTAGGTTTTAGAGAAAGTAAAATCACCCTAAATATAAGATTCTGGCTACCAAGCTTATGCAAAGAAAAATTTAATGGCTTTACTAGATATTTATGACTAGAGAACTAGAAGAGAGTTTGTTGACCTTTATAATGCCATGTATATTTCAAGGCATGTTTGTCACCATTGTTCTCTCTTTTTTCCTGAATGAATTCAAGAAAACTAAAACCAATCACTACAAAAGAGGCTGGGTTTAACTACAACAAAAGTAGTTGGTTGCAACTGCAAGAATATATTCCTATTCATCCCCCCCAACAATACACAACTAAAACATTGTATAGAAGATATGCCCAACTACATTCTTGTTTTCAAAATTTAGTTAATTATCTTCACTAGTATGTTGTCTATTGCCCTTCTATAGCATACATTCCTAGGAGTATCAAATTTAATTCATTAATTTAATCTTTAATGATCCTAAATTACTGCATATTATATTTTTGAACAAGAAGGAATACCAACTTGACTTTGCATATTTTTTTTACAATAATCATAATAAACTTAATACATCGCTCAAACCATATGATGAGTAATAGTTCAAAGTAAAAGTCCAAGTCCAACAATTTCTATTTCTCTTTAGTTGACATACATGGATACCTGTGAAATGGTTTTTTCCTGCTTTCTAATATATAGTAGGGCAGTTATAGGAGTCCACCGCCAAACTTGTGGGATACCTTTTTATGAGATGAAGATGTGGACATGTGATGCACTTCACTACACCTATTATCTTCTTTTAGAGCATTGTTGTCATCACATATTTCAACTTCTAGTCCAGAATCCTCTATTCATTGTGATCAAGGTTTATTTTGAGAGTAATATTTGGGAGCTTGGTGTATGTATAAGTTTTGACTCCCAGGGATTGTGCTTGTGGCTAGAGATTACAAATGTGCAAGGATTTTTCTTTCTTCTTGGGCATTCATTTTTGTGGAGACTTGTTTAACATTTTCCATCTTATCCAGGGTCTATGGCCCATAGGTTCTTTCATTCTCAGATATTATGACATTCTTATCCATTGGTAAATAAGTCTTGCATTTAAAAATCTTGCTGTTAGCAGCGACCTGTCTTTTTTTCTGTTAATTTACAGAACAAATAGGTTGAAATTGTTTCTTCCACTCTCCAACAGAGAAGACATAAGAGCTAAATGCCATTTTCTTTTCTTGAGTGCATCCTCATCTAGATTTTTGAAGCAATGCCTTATGATTTCTGGCTTTATTTGGTGCTTTAAGCACCTTTCTTTTGAAGGCACCACCAAAGTGTTGACCATGATTTTTATGATTATGCCATCAACTCGATGTCAATCCTTGTATACAGTCATACATTATTTTCATGGCTCACATTAATTGACAGGTAGATGGAAGAAAGACGTCAACAACTACAAGACCCAAAAACATGTGTAGCAGTATCATGATTCTCAAACATTATATATCCAGCACAACCATGTGCACAGTACTCCAAAACACCAGCTAGTTGGGTCTTCTTCATAGGATCCTTATCTACCATTTTCTTTTGTCAAATGTAAACTTAACAATTACATCAAGCCTCTTAAAGTCTCTGCATGATACTTTTGTAGACATAATCCTGAGCCTGGCTCTCCTCCTTGCTCTTCTATCATTATCAATGGCCCCCTTTTGCACAGGCTTATCTTCTTATGTTGCCATGGTAGAATATCTTGTAGTTGCAGCAAGCTAATTCATCATGCTCGTTCTTTCTTTTTTCTAACAAGATGCTAGCATGATCTCCTAATGCAGCACCTGGAGGGATGTTGGCCCATATGACTTATCACTATATTAACCATATTAACCAATTGGCAAGAGTTTTTCTCTTACCTTTGTCTAGATCTTATATAAGTTGCTGGAAGCTTCAAGGGAGTCTCTTTCATTTACTTATGCTAATGATGTTACTAGCATCTGATAAAAGATCATTAAAGCTGTGCCTTTTGTTCAGGCTTTTGTATGTTGAAATGCTTCTTATGTATCAAGCCACTAGATACTCCTGTACAACTCCAGGCACACATTTAGTGCCAACAGAAAGTAAAAGAACAATTGTTGGGGATTGTGATGGTTTTGGAGTCTATCAGTTCAAAGGAAAACATCAGAATCTTTAGATGAATCTAGAAGCTTATATGCTCAGAACAATTGCCATGGAGTCAAGTTCAAGTCTGTTGTTGGAATCACTGACTTTGAAACCTCCTTGGAGACTCATCCTTGCACCCATTTCCTTATTAAAAAGAAAAAACCAAAAAATTAGAGACTGGCACCCACTTTCCCCTACTGACCCCTGAATCTGTTCCCAAACCTGCATCCTCTTCTGTTAATTAAAGTCATGATTAGTCTTAGATCAGGGCCTATTTGTAGTTTAGTTACTGTTATATGCTCATCTATCAAGTTTTATTTAAGACATATGTAAAATTTTAATGGTCTTTTACATGTTATGAACTACTAAAGAGGATTCATTGCAGACCTATATCTGTGTATTACGTGCTATATTAAGTAGAATATATAATCAATCTAGTTAATTATAGATTAGTTGCTTGTGCTGTCTTGCGAAGACTACCAATCTAAATTTTTACTAGGCCTGATAGAGTTTTACATGGAGAATCCAGCTGCTTAAACTTAAAAATCTTCTTATATGATTGCTGGATTTAAAAATATTGCACCTGTTTTGAATCATTCTAGGATTTCTACTCTACTTATATGTGCAACTACCAAGTATTTCCCTCGCCCTAATAGAATATATCTGTGTATTACGTGCTATATTAATTAGAATATATAATCAATCTAGTTAATTATAGATTAGTTGCTTGTGCTGTCTTGCGAAGACTACCAATCTAAATTTTTACTAGGGCTGATAGAGTTTTACATGGAGAATCCAGCTGCTTAAACTTAAAAATCTTCTTATATGATTGCTGGATTTAAAATATTGCACCTGTTTTGAATCATTCTAGGATTTCTACTCTACAGAAACATGGATGCTAGCCACTGTTTATGAGCATTAAATCCGATTTAGAACTCCTTTAGAAAATTGGAAAATTTTATTTTCTATCCAATTTATCATAGAACTTGCATTCATGGAAGTGAAAAGTTTTCTTAATTAAAGCTAAAGTTTCTAGGGACCAAATATAGTTCCTCCTGAAGCTTGACCATGTTGACCATTTCAATATGGTATTCTTAATAACTCTAGGGTCATTTTAAAGATATAATGTAAAAGTATAGTATTAGGCACTTCTTGAGAAAATACTACCTAGGTTTGAGCCTGCATATTGCCCAGGTTTTAACCATGCTATTATAGTTAAACCCTTTTGACAGAGAACCAGGGATCCAGCTACATGAGATCAACATGCGTGCATGGAAGCAAAAGGTTAACTGAAATTAGGTCGTGGAAGTCATGGGCTCTGGATTCCCATGAGTAAGAGACAATCTAAGTTACAAAAACTGCAATGATAAGGCCCAAATAAATCCTCTCCCAACCCCTGATAGGAATTAAGATTTTCTAGATAATTGCAAAAAAAAAAGTAATGTTTTTGATTTTTACACTAATTTGGAAGCAAGAAAATAAAAAAATAATAACAAAAAGGCTAATCTAGAAGCAAAAAGTAAATAAAAAAATCTAAATTAGCTTAATTAGGATAACTAGATAGATTCTCACCAATCAACCCCCTCAAACTGACCAAAGTTGCACCAGCCTTCTCTCGGGCTTCCCATGTATCCATTGATGTTGCATTGATTTCGCATGGGATCTTCTAAAGTTGCACTGGAAGAAGTGGCCTTCGGGTTGCATGAAAGTTGCTATAGATCACACCCTACCATGGCAGAGTCACACTCTAAAGAAAATGCTCAAAGAGAGTTTCAAAATTCAACAATATTCATTATGATCAGAAAGAAGGGAGCAGGGAATATTTATAGTATTCTAGGGCCCTTATAACGATAGAAACTCATGGGATCCCTTAGAGCTCAGCTAAAATTCAAAAAACTTGCAAATGAAGGCTTCTAGAGACAAAATCTCAGCCTTAAAAGTGATCTGGTTGCTAAAAATCAATTGATGGTGACCTAACTGCTATTAGTTGGGTAAGGACAGCATACTAAGTTACTAACTACCATGAATAGACTCTTTGGTCGATTAAGAGTTAGTAACCAACTGATGGCAGTGTTTCTGCCATCTAAACTGTACTGATGGTGCTGCCATCTATACGCTAGGGATGATGGATGAAGGATTGTGGCCTTCAATTCACAGCCTCAGACTGCACTGACACAACTTCTGTTTTTTTGGTTTGGAAATCTTACTTGATGAGGGATGTTGAAAGTGGTTTCATACCAAAATTCTATCCTTTATGGCCTTGGTGATGTGATCTTTTTTTATTGCTTTACATTTAACTGCTTCTAAAGCTACAAGTTGACCTGACTTTCAGCACTTTAAGCTTATTTGAAATTTGTGAATCAAATGCAACCTTTAATCCTTAGCTGGACTAAGGATGGTTTGAAGGTCATTCAGGGGCCTTTTGTGACAATGAAGTGTCTAGGTTCGCCTTCAATCTTGTACCAATACAATTTTTAATGCATCCATGTCATTTGCCACCTCCTTGATGATGTTTGACCCTGTTCATCCATCCATGAGGCTCTTTATTGTGAAATTTGATACAAATAGGAGCTAAGGTCTTGTGGGCAGTGGGTTTCTAGCCTGCATCAGCTGATCATGCCCATTATGGACAAATATTAGTGATTTGCAGTGTTTTACTTTTGTAGCCATATATTTTCTCAATTTAGGCTCCAGGTCAAATGGTGAGCTTATTTTTGTCCTAACTTCTAGGAAGTGTTCTTGAAATATCCACTATTGGCACACCAACAACAATAAATTTATTTCTCTTATAATTTTTTTTTTTGGAAACAAGTCAATCATAATTACCCTCATTCCCTCTTAATTGGTGGCACCTTATTTATGATCACAGGGTAGGTGCCTTTTTCTCAAATGAAGCACTGGATTGGAAATTTCTAAGGTTTTTAAGATGTCTCAATGGATTATAAAATTGGCTGTTCATTGAGAACTATAATTGAGAGTGGTTTCTGAACATTTGCTACATTACATGTCAACCACTTTGCATTCATATATCTTTTTCTTCATTTTTTTGATATACTTTTTTCATTTTTCTCAATCCAAGCAAATTTGGCTTCAAATGAGGAATAAGATAATGGTCCACCATCTTCCTCCAAGGATAACTTTTATTGTCAAATCTGACCCTTGTTCCAAATGACTTCTGAAATCAAGATTTTTTTCTTTTCAGTGTCTGTTTGGTTTGCGGATTAGCATCACCTTACTTGTAACAAGTGGCATTTTCGCAATATATAGTGATTGGTGACCTTCAGCCTGGCTCTCCATTACTAGAATGGATAGGTAGTGTAACAATGAATGATGTTGCAGTGCAACAGTAGTCTAAACCTCCAAACGAGGATACTGCTTGTCCAAGACTCTATAAGAACATATCTTGTTTAAGTAAGGTCATAGCAGTCTACAATCGCACACAAACATCTGTAGGAGAACCTTTTGACATACTGATTTGTCTGGTCAAACAAATCCCATCATATGCAACATTGGTATAAGAAATGTTGATTTGGATATGAATTGAGGTGATAAAAGTCACAATCATAATTCATAAATACCTCCAAAGAGAGCCATGTGGCAAAATCATAAATGTTGACTCTATACAAGCATAAACCTAGAAACTTAACTCCAAATATTTCTGAATCACTTGCTCACCTTAATAATGTTACTTTTGATGAAGGATAACAAAAATGGTAAATTTTAGGTCATCTTACTTAAAATCATAATTCCCACTATGGATGACCCCCTTTTGGTACATTAACCACTCTCAACTAGTTCTCTTGCAATAAGGATATTCTACCATGCACGATTTTTGGAACCATGCCACACCACCCAGTTCGGCCCATACCGGTTTTGAATCGGGTTGGTTTGGCTGTAAAATCGATTCCATGACCAAACTAGCAAGAATAGTGCCAAACCGGACAGTTCGGCACGGTTTTAGGTGGAATTAGGCGGTTCGGCATGGTTTTGATTTTTTTCTTTTAAGGTGGCTGGGATGAGAGGAGAAGGTTCATGAGTTCTCTTCTCTTTCAACTTATTTTCATTATGAAAAAATAGAAAAATACAAAAAAAATGAAGAAATCGAAGAATAATTATAGGAGAGTTTTTTTTTTTATTTTGTCCATGCAAAAGTCTATAAATATCTTGCTTTGTCTATATAAACTTTTTGAAGTACTTAAGTTTGAATGATCAGTTTGTCAAATATTTCAATAATATTTTAATCTAAATTTATCTAATATCATTGATTCCATATCCTGTTCTATTTTTAAGTTGATTTTTATCAAACAAAAAAATATTTCTTAATTCCTTAGAATAATATTAGTGAAGGCCAATGCATCTCATCTGAAAGGATTTACAATAATTTATCACTTATTTTTATTTAAAATTTTTAGTAAACTTTTCGATCACGAGTATCACAGTTATCAAAATTTACAAATTTTTTGCATCAAAAATACTTGCTTGGTTAGGATTTCTTGCTTGAATTGACTAATAGATGTTTATGAATATCACAACCTGCCATTATTCTATGAAAATAATGTACCGTTATTATCTATTATATGAAAATAGAGAAAAGTATAATTATGATTATATAAAGAAAGAAAGGCATCAACACATTTAGATAAAAAAGAGAGCACAAAAAAAATTATATTAGCCATTTCATATTATAATAATATATTTCATAGTAATCATCGATTCAACTATGGCTATTTTATGAACATGGAGGAAAGCATGCTATACAAAGATGTAAAGATATCTAGACATTTGAGAAAATAAGTAACCATATTAGCTAATTCATACCATAACAGACATTTGGAAAAATAAGTAACTATATTTTTTTCATGTTATTATATAAAAATGGAGGAAAAAAATCATTATTTCATATTAGCCATTTCATATCATAATAATATATTTCATAGTAATCATTTATTATTCAGGATAATTTAACTATGACTATTATATAAAAATAGAGGAAAGCATTATATAAAGATGGAAAAATATCAAGACATTTAAGGAAACAAGTAACTATATGAGCTATTTCATACCATAATAGGTATTTGGAAAAATAAGTAACTATTTTTTTTTTCTCGTGCTATCATATAAAAATCAAGGAAAGTAAGTTATGTAATGAGAGAAAGGTATCAACATATTTAGAAAAAAAGAAACGGAATGAGAAAAAATATATATTTGACATTTTATATCATAATACTATATTTCATAATAATTA
The DNA here is from genome assembly GCA_021397845.1 of Areca catechu. Taxonomy (NCBI): domain Eukaryota; kingdom Viridiplantae; phylum Streptophyta; class Magnoliopsida; order Arecales; family Arecaceae; genus Areca; species Areca catechu. The sequence goes on along the minus strand of CM038042.1, from coordinate 139,146,002 downwards.
TCCATGATTTAGGATGATTCGGCTATTGTTACTATATGAAAATGGAGGAAAACATGATATATAGAGATAGAAAGGTATCAAGATATTTGGAAAAATAAGTAACAAGATGGAAATGCATCAATTTAGATTTTAAATCATTCAAGAAACTTTAAAAAACTGATTAGATACCTTAAAAAATAAAAAAAAATTGAGAAACAGAAAATAAAAAAAGGAAAAAAATTGTGTGGCTATTTGACCAGCACACAAATTGATATGTCTGCCTGTACTGTATATCGATATGGTACTAAATCGGTGCCATACTGTACCGATTGATGATCAGTATCAGTTCAAAAATCCTTGTTACCATATGTAAGAGCATCTTGTTGAGCTCACGGATATAAGATTTCTAACATATCTGCTCTTGATTCATTGTTAGTGATGCTTCATTTTATCCTTCAAATTTTCCAAAACAGGTCTCGGTAGAGTTGGCTCGTCCTAAAATGCTGGCTCGTCCTAAAATGCTGGTTAGGTTAAACCTACTCTCTGCTTTAGGACAAGCTATAATCCAGACCTCATTTCTCAACTTCAATTGGGAAATTATCAAACAAAGTTTCAGTTGCTTTTAAGATGGCTTCATGGCTTTGGAACTGATAATCCTGTAAATATAAGAATTGAAAACAGACTTTTTTCTTAAATATCCTCAGGACAGTTCCACGTTGACTGTGGTGCAAGAAAATTGCAATTTTTTTGAGTCCTTGGCAAAAAATTATTATTAACTATTAATTTTTTTTCAAAGAAAAAGAATAAACCGAGATGACAGAATTCTTTACAGACCATCCTGGTTGAAATCAACATACGTTTAGGTTACAAAGTCTGGTACCATCCCAAACTGTTGAAACTGCAATGGCTGTCACTTTGGAACTGACAATCCAGTAAAATACAATATGAACAGGGGATGGACATTGTCATTTCAACTCATTGCGGATGGTTGCCAAAGTCAACATAAATTAAGTTTACAAGATCCAATCATCATATGATCCCACTCGGGTCTTGCTTTCACAACACTGTTTCACTAGATAATCAGCCACCATATTGCCCTCACCAAGGATATAAATGTTATCTGATATAATTCAAGTTCGATGAACAGATTGACCAATTATGGTATGATATGAATGGAGAAGGCTCCCGAGTTTTTCCTTAGAGATGCTCGATCACCATGGTAATTTCCAGTTCCACCTAAACTTGTAAAGTCTCTTGGTGATCAATATTATCCTCCAATTAAAAATTACCAGCATGTCTATCATCTGGATGTTCTGTCCTTGACAAGGTGCTGCTTGGTTTAAAACTAAGAGTCTTATGTGACGTGTCCCTATCGAGTTTGATCCGTACTGCTTCTATAGAAATCCAGGTGGACCCACGTCTTTTTTCTTTGCAGCAGGAAGTCATCATTCAATCCATTGAACTGTACTTCCATCACTTCAAAGCCATCTTGACTTATTGGATTTTCTGTGCAGTTTTAAGCATCTTAGTGTTAACAATTCTGACATTCAGACTTTTCCAGAGAATCTACATCAGATTTTCTGGTCCCACTATTCATACAGTGGTTTAGACCTATTGGCATGTTTCCTCTGTTATAGCTGGCATAGAGATATGACCGCTAGGGCCCTGAAAAATAATAGATCAAGAAGGGGCTCGTAATGCCTCTGGCCTTTCACAAGTTCTCTCACTTTTGTCTAGCATGAATAAAATCAATGTTTAATAATGCCTCACCTGTTACAGGATTGCCCGACTGTTTTCTAAATGGCTTAAGATGTGTAGATTGCCTTTGCATTATGAGTTACTCCATGTACCTAGCTTGTAGATCAAGAAGCTGACAGCCATCGATGCAATTGCTCGACTCCAGGAGAGAGCTCTACTTGGGACGTTTGATGTAATGGACCGGCCCAGCCCACCTGGCCCGCCTTTAAGGCGGTTACCCGATAAGCACGGAACGGAGGACTTCCATGCGGTAAAGCCCCCCAGCCGCCCTCTTTCTTCCTCTCCTCCCGTCACACGCCCTCCTCCCCCGCCCCCGCGCCCCCCCGCCCCCCCCCGCTCAAACGCCCTCCCTCTTCCCTCTTCCCTATTTCTTTTCTCTTTTTTTTCCTCTTCTTCTTCCCTTCTTCTCTTCTTCTTTTCTTCTTCTCTTTTTTTGTGGGCTGGTTGTCTCCACCTTCGCCGCTCCTTCACCCCAACTCATGTAAGCCTTAAATTAATTTTATGTCCTCTTTCTTGCTATAAATTATATTTTGAAAGACAGGATATGAGTATTATGTTAGAATAAATATTAATTTTAGGATGAATGGATTCTATTACGTAGTGAACAAGAATTTTTAACTTCTTAATAATCAAGTATTTTGATCTAAAATTTTAATTGGGAATGGTCAACTTATTGTTCAATTCAATTACAACATTTGAGAATTTTTGGATATTATTTGTTTTAGTAAATAAATATTGGAAGGGGATGATTGTGTAAGGGGAAGGCAATGAGTCTTAAACTGGGTTTTAGAGTTTTTAGGAAATTCTACTGATTATTGTGAGACAAAAGCATGGTAATGATTTTAGATTTATGCATGTTTGGGACCAATAGGTTTGGAGGAGTCCGAGAAAGCATTGGATAATCTAATTGTGGGTCATTGCAAGGTGTTCAATGCATGGGCAAGCTGAGCCAGCACTTTGGGTGTGTTTTGATATTGAAGGAGATAAGGATTTCTAATCATAATTACATGTATGAGTAAGAATGTTTGATATTATATGTTGAAAATAATGGATTTTATATAATTGCATAAATATAAGTTTTGATTTTCTGTGATTTTCAATTATGCTCAATTACATAAAAATAGTACAAATAATTAATTCATAAAATACTAATAAAGATGAAATAAATAAAAAAATATTTGTAATAATTTAAAAATTTGGCATCTGGACTAGTCATGATATTGAGTTAGCCTAGCCACGGACTGAGAATGGTCAATCATGAGCTAGAACGTGGTATATACATATATTGAGGATGGCCTAACTATGGGTAGGAATGTGGTGTATATAAGAGTATGTCTAGTTACAGACGGGAGCGTGACCGTGATCAGTCCAAATGCCTGAAGAATCGGATCCGGTCCATAATAAAAATGTTATAATAATAATGTTAATAAAGAAAGTGATAAAGTAATATTAATAATGATAATGATAATAATAGCTTAATGATTATGCTAAGAAGATGTAATAGTAATTGAAATAAATTTTTATCGAAGAAAGTTGATTTTCTGGAGATGTGTGATAAGCATATCAGTACTGATGTTTGATGGGATATGGTATAAAGTTGGATTATTTACTATTGCAACTTGACAATTATATTGGTATCATTGTTAAGATGATTATATTATTTGTTGAATATTGATTATTGAAATATAAACTAATGATTTCTTAATATGTGTAATTCTGTAAGAATTGATTTTATCTATTATGCTTGTATATGTACTTAGAGAATCCTTACTGAGTTATTAGCTCATATAGTTATTGTGTTTCTTTTTTCAGAGCCGCAGAACACCTAGCTAAATGGGATTGAGTTGGAAATTTTCGTGAGAAATTAGTAATAGTTTTGTATATGATACTAGATATTTATGAACCATGTATTTTAGATATACTTAATCTCCAGCAAGGAATACTATGTAGTTTTATTAAATTGTTCATCTTTTAATGTTGAAGGTTTTGGTTTAGATTATCAAGCCTTACATATACTTTAGAGTTACACTCTAGGGGAATATGCGGCCGTGTCACCTGGCCGACCCAGGTATGGGGTTTGGGACGTGACAATTATGATATCATAGCATAGATTTAAGATTCTAAGAAGAGCGGGTAGTTGAACTCCTAGTTGGATGTATATATTAAGTGGTGAATATTTGCAAGAGCATCATGCTGGCCTGGAGGAATTTAAGATATTTGCCCCACCAGCCTTTCAAGGTACCTCTGACCTTTTAGGGGTTGAAAGCTGGTTAGGCAAGATAAAGCAAATCTTTGAGATGTTGAAATATTCCAATGAGGTCTCTTACACCTCTTTTATGTTACGAGGAGAAGCTCGTAGTTGGAAAAGCCTTTTCGCTACCAAGCCTTTTTCTTATTTTTTGGGCAAGATTCCATCTTGGTTTAAGAATTCACCCAATTGGGACATCCATTCAGAACCTGAAACCATTACCAACGAAAAAGAAGGTGTTAGAAAGGGGCTTCGAAAGAACTCTTAAAAGAAGAAGGCTTTTAGGGGTTGAAAGCTGGTTAGGCAAGATAAAGCAAATCTTTGAGATGTTGAAATATTCCAATGAGGTCTCTTACACCTCTTTTATGTTACGAGGAGAAGCTCGTAGTTGGTGGAAGATAGAAAAAGAAAGATTGGATACAAATGTTGCACCTATCACTTGAAAAATTTTTAGGGAGGCTTTCTATGAAAAGTACCTTCCTCAAAGTATCCTATATCAGAAGTATGAGGATTTTTATCAATTGAAATAGGGTAATACATCAATCACCCAATATGCTAGGAAATTTGAAGGGCTGGCCAATTATGCTTTAGGGTTAGTAGAGAAGGAAAAAAATTGAGCTTGAAAGTTTAAAAGTGGGCTTAGAACTCAACTCAAACAGTAGGTATCTAGTTTTGAGCTTTCAACATGCAAAGAGGTGCTCGATAAAGACCAATAATAGAGAAGGGATTTAATGATACCCAAGCTGAAAGAGATAGGTGTTGAGAAAGAGGATTAGGCCAAGTGGTCCTAGAGGTTAGAGTAGTAGGGCTGCTGAATCAAGAGATAAGAAGCTAGTCATTATGACTTCGAGCAAGAGAAGGCAGCCCTTGGATGCTTTTTGATGCTTTAGATGTGGTGGACCTCATTTTTTATGCCAATGTCTAGGATTTTCGGGAGTATGTTACAATATGGACAATCAGATCATAAGGCAAATGTATGTTCTAAAAGGAAGGAGCTTGTAGGTCAATCGGAGTACCATCCTGCATAGGCACTTCCAGCTAGTCAAGCTTCTTAAATAAGACCACGACAAGGAGGACGACTGTAGAGGCCAAGGACCTAAGGAAGAGTTTATGCACTCGCTCCGCAAGATGCTAATGTCTCTAATTCTATGGTGATAGTTACAGGAAGCATAAGTCTTTTCAAAAATTGATCTTTGCTTTAGTCATCACCAACTAAAGATTAAGGTTAATGATGTGTCTAAGATAGCTTTCAGAATGAGCTATGGATATTATAAATTCTTGGTCATGCCCTTCAGATTGACTAATGCACCTATAGCCTTCATGGACCTTATGACTAGGGTATTCAAATCTTATTTAGATCAATTTATGGTGGCATTCATTGATGATATCTTGATCTATTCAAGAAGTCCTCAAGAGCATGAGGAATATCTAAAAATAATATTGCAAACTCTTAGAGAAAAGAAGCTTTATGCAAAGTTGTAGAAGTGCGAGTTTTGGCTTGATGGTGTTATCTTTATCAGGCATGTGATATTCAAAGATGGTGTTTCAGTTGATCCAAAGAAAATAGAAGTAATGGTTGAATGGAGTCGCCCTACTAATATATCTAAAGTACGTAGTTTCTTAGGATTGGCCGGCTATTATTGTAGATTTGTTGAAGGATTTTCTTGCATTGCTATGCCTTTGTCCCGTCTGACTCAAAAACAGGTAAAATTTGAATGAATAGAGGAATGGGAGCAGAGTTTCTAGGAATTAAAGAAGAGATTGGTGATAGCTCCAGTATTGACCATTCCATTTGGAATGGGAGTTTTTACCATTTATAGTGATGCCTCTCAGAAGGGCCTAGGCCGTGTCTTGATGCAAAATGGAAAGGTAATTGCTTATGCTTCCAGACAGTTGAAACTCTATGAATAGAATTATCCAACTCATGATTTGAAATTAATAGCCGTAGTTTTTATCTTAAAGATATGGAGACATTATTTATATGGAGTCTTGTGAAGTTTATAAAAGTTTAAAATATATTTTCATCCTAAAAGAGTTGAATTTAAGGCAAAGAAGATGGTTAGAGTCGATAAAAGATTATGACCTTACTATCAATTACTATCGAGGAAAAGTTAATGTGGTAGCAAATGCCCTAAGCAGGAAGTTCTCAGGTGAGTTTGGCATCTTTAATTACTTCACAGAAAACTCTTTTGATAGATTTGGAAAGGATGGGCATTGAAGTGTGTCTTTATGATGCCCTAGCCGTAGATGGGCTGCCTGGGCTGAAGTCAGCAGCTGTCGCCGACTTCAGTTCAGAACTCAGGAAAAAAAAAATTTTGGGGATGGAGATGGAGAACAGGGGAACCATCGTTCTTCCCTATCCGATCGGTGTTTTTGTCGAGAAAGTCGGAGGAGAGGTCGTAGGGGAGACGGGGTCAATCAGTCGGAGGGAAGTCGTGAGGGAAGGGAAAATTCGATCGTGTATACGCGAGAAATTCCTAGTTTTTTTCTTTAAAAACCCCACCCCATCAAATCCTCTTCCTCTTCTCCTGTGACTGCGCCGCCTCACCCTTCTTCTCTGCCCAGCTATCAGCTAGCAAACTTTTTCCCCCTTCGGTCTTTATCTGTAGGATGCTGGAGGCCCGTGCGATCGAGCCAAAGTAAAAGAGAAAACGGAGCAGGGGGGAAGAGATGGCAACTGCTCCGACGAGCTAGTGGTTCAGTGATCGAAAACTGTTGGATCGAAGGAGGCGTCCATTTGGCTGGCATTCCTACTATCGCCGGTAAATTCCCTTCTTCCCATTATTTTTGGATTTGTTGGTTTGGGCAATATGTTTCCGGTGGCCGTGCCACCAGTTTTCTTCCGATCCGTCGAGTCTTCCCAGCAACCTCCTCCTATGGTCGCCGCCGGCAATCGTGGAGGGGGGTCTCGGTTCGGTCAAGCCGAGAGAAAGAGGGGGAGTTCGGTGGAGACGATGGAGAGAAGAAGAGAACAGGGAAAGAAAAAAAAAGAAGGAAAGGAAAGAAGAAAAAGAAAAAGAAAAGAAAAGAAAAAAAAATACTACCTAGGAGTTTGAGTTGCTGGTATGTTTTCCTGAGTGCTGGAGCTGCCACTAGTGGTTCACCCGAGACTCTTCCAGTTATCATGAGAGAGAAATAAGAAAAGAGAAAGAGAAAAGAGAAAGAAGAGAGATGAAGAGTGGAGAGAGAAAGAGGAGAGGGAAAGGAGAGAAAAAAAGATATATTGAAGGGAGTATTGAAAAGTCTCTTTCTCTAAAAAATTAGAGAGGGTATCAACAGGAAAACCATTGATGAAAGTTTGGTAAAAAGGTTTTGGATTTTTACAATTGATTTAGGATTATTTGTTTATGTTTAAAAATTATTATTGTAGGGGAAGCAACCTTCTGAGCAGAAGGGTATTGCGCAGGTTTCGGATACAGACTGATTCGGATATTTTGGGTTGTCTCTAGTGAGGTAAGGATCTCTGGACCTGATCACATATATATATGTATATATTTTTTTTTCGACATGATTTGATCCGTGCATGTGCATCGGCATACATGACTGGTTTTGCACGGAATGATTTGATATTTTGTGTTGGACAGCATGATTTTTGATGTTACTAGCTATGTTCTGGTATACCATGTATTATCAATGATGTGTTATTTGTGTGGGTTGGACCATGATATAGTTATTGGAAAGTTATGAATGTTATGATTTGATAAGATGATGAGGATGGATAAAGTGATAATGGTGTCTGGACTAGCCATGGATCTGAAGTTGCCAGAGCCACGGGCTTTGTACATAGAATAGCCGGCCATGGGCGTTTAAAACATGGAACAGCTAAAGTCACGGGCTTTGTACGTGAGCTAGCCTGGCCACGGGCTTAGAATACATGGTTGATTGTGAGGTTGCTAGTTATGGGCGGTAGCATGATAATAGCTAGTCCAGAATCCTAAAGAAGAAGGAAAACTAATGAAAACATATAAAGAAAATATAATGTTATAAAAGATTTTTGATATACTTGATATATGATTGGTTTTGGTTGCGTGACCGAAAAATTATCGTTTTCCGTTATATGATTATGATCTTGCTGCTTTCAGTTTTTATATTAATACTGGTGTGATTGTGAGGGAACCTTACTGGGCTGTAAAGCTCACAACTCCTATTTGTTTTCCCTTCTCAGCAGGATCTTCGAGCTTGGTAGGGAATTGGATTGATGGAAAAACAAGGAATAGCTAGAGAGTTATTAATACCAAACAGATGATTGAAGGATGACTAAATTGAACTATATGTGTTGCACTATTTTTTTTGTGTTAGGTAATTTCTTGTAAACGGTGATCAATAATATTATGAAGGATTTAAGTTATAAATAAAAAATTTTTAGGCCTTGCATGAATTCTAGAGGGTATTCTAGGGTTCGTGCGGCCGGTCGCGTAGCCGATTCCGGTGCTGGATTCGGGACGTGAAAGAGTGGTATCAGAGCTTAGGTTATGATCATTAGGGATAGTGATACAAGTGGTTAAAGTGATAATAACTTGGTTAATAGGATATGATAAGAATAGTGTCAGAGCTTAGGTTATGATGACTTGAGACCGTGGCATAAGTGATTATAATAGATATGGATGACATCGAAATTCAGATCATGATTGTTTGAGACTGTGATATAAGAGATTAAGAAATTAACACGATGATTAGTAAGACATGACAGAATGGTATCAAAGTTTGATTTATGATCACTTGGGATAGTGGTACAAGTAGTTAGGAAATAACGTGATGATTATTAGGACATGGCAAAATCGTATCAAAACTTCGGTTATGATTACTTGGAACTACGACATAAATGACCGGGACATAACGTGGAGAATATTGAAGCTTAGCTCATATTTATTAAGGATTGTAATGTAAGTGATTAAGACATGATATGAATGATGTTGAATCTTAGTTTATAATTATTTGGACTATGATATAAATAGTTTGGACATGATATGAATAATACCGAAGTCAGAGTATGATCCTTTAGAATTGTGACATAAGTGATTGGGATATGATGTGAATGATATCAAAATTTGAGTTATGATCAATATGGACTGTGATTTAAGAGGTATTTAAATTTAGTGTCATGATCAGTCGAGATATGAAGTTGAAAAGAAAATGGATTCGAAGGTTGGATTCTAATCTTTAGGTATATGTTTAAGATTCGGCATATGATTAGTACCAAAGAGGAACACGATGTTTGGTTTGTAAAGTAATGGGATTGATCTAGGATAAATGTAAAGAGCTGGATGATTGTACTTTTAATCATGATAAGTAAGCATATTTTGGATATAGAAGAGTTGGATGGGAATGTATCCTCGCCTTTGATAAGTGGGTAGGCCCAAGCATCAAGAGTACTGGCCTGGAATTATAACATGTTATGTTAATAGGTCATACTGAATAAGTAGGTTCAATTGTTAATTGGATGATTTTGAAATTTTGAACCCAGTGTGGATGTGGATAATGATAATATGCTAGTTCTATTATTAATTGTTAGATTATAAATTTTTGGGACTGTTGTGAGAGGATGTTTAGAGTATAAGTTATGAAAGAGTTCAATGTTATTAGAAAGGATATGCTTTTGATAATCTGTATGTGGATTATGATTGAAAATATATAAAGAAAAATGTGTTTGGGATGATGTATAGCTTGTCACTCTATATTGGTGGATTAGATTATATTGTGACGATTTGGCATGTATTATTTTGATAGAATCTTGATAGCCTATATTTGCAGTTTGGATTGGATTACTGAGTCTACCCTATAATCGTTGGGGATTCTTGCAAGAAGATATTTCGGATGTAGGTTATGAAAGAGTTTACGATATTAAGAAGAAGAATTTTCTTTCGATGAATTTATACATGGATTATTAATGAAATTATGAAATGGAACATGTGTTTGGCATAATGCATAGATTTGCAATTAGTGGAGTCAAAGATATTATGTGAGCATGCCATGCACATTTTGGTAGTATCTTTGATGGGTTAAGTTAGTAGTCTTGGATTGAGCTACTTGATCATCCTTATAATTGTTAAGAATTATTGGGTGTGTCCAACTTAAGTTAAATTTAAGATCTATGAAAATATTTTAGTTACCCTATTGCCGATGTTGTTTTGAGTAAAGAACTTGGTGTTGGATGACTTATATAAATTATAGTAAGTAGAGAATTTGGTATTGGAAGATCTATATGGGTTTAGTCTATAAGGATAATATTTTAGATAGTTTGTTAATTGATGCTAAGAGTTATGATAAGATTGTTCTATGAATGATAAGATGATTGATTCTAATCATAAGAGCATTGATTGAAAGTCATTTATTTCGTTAGAGTTAATGATAACTTTTCAAGAGAAAAGTTGATCTAGATTGTCTATTTGAATTGTCAAGAAGAGTATGATTAATCCGGACTTGAACTAGAGGTATTGGTATTTTAAAAAGGATAATGAAATTTATGCAAGGACCTCCAATACGGAAATTGCGTTAGGGTAACTCTTGAAAGGATATGCCTAAAATAGGGACATGATAAAGAGATTCAAAAGTTTTACTTAAGTAACTTGAGATCTTCTTGGTACGAATGTAAAATAAGTTTGGAGGGATTCATTTAGTGAACCTAGATGGTTTAGTAAATTTATCAGAGTGTGCAGTGGAAGTATAGTGATTTGAGCTATCCTGAAATGAATTATGAATGTTAACTTTAACTTTAGAAGTATTGTAATGGAAAGTAATGATTTGAATTTTAGTAACAAGATGAAAAGATAATGTTGATGATCCTTGGGCTAGTCTATAGATATTGCCAGACAATTTTTTTCTCAATGGGTCCCCTAGTGTAGAGGACTATATAGTAAACAAGAATTTTTGGATATCACTAAATCTAGAATAAAGAAGTGATGGTCCTTTCTCCGATTTCGATTGGAAATATTTATTGCATCTGACATTAAGATTTCTCTTTTTAAGGAGTGTTCGAGGTTTTCATAAGATAATAGACTAATTGTAAAGTCATGGAGAAGGTTAAGGAAGAAAGTCTGTTAAAGACCATGGCAAGTAATTAATGCTCAAGCTTTCTTCTAAATTTTTGGTTAAGAATATAGTAGATCGATTATGATTTTCATGTGGGGGTTAATTAAGAGAAATAAATTTCGGGGGCAAAGAATTATGTATTTAATTCGAGATTGAGATGTTAATGATCATTTGGAAGAAATTAAGAAAATTTAGTATGTACCGTAAATTACAAGGAGCACGAATTGAGATGGGATATAATATTTAAAGAAAGGAACCGTGTAGAGGCTCGAGAACGATGTTAAGGTTGGATATTTTCAGATTTGGATTATCATGATGTTCATGTAAAGTTAATTAAGGATATTTGTTGACATTAAAGAATTAGTATTTTTTGAAAGAACTCAAAAGAATTTGATATGGAAAGGATTTAGTTTTGAGTATTACATAATCTCATTATATTAAGATGTTGAAAAAAAAAAATGCCTTACGAGATATACTAATTGAGAGTTTGAAGATGACATAAGAGTTGGATATTTTCAAGAATTAAAAACTCAATCAAGCTAATTTCGAGGATGAAATTATTTTAACGGAGAGAAAATGTGAAGCCTAAGCCGTAATTGGGCTGCCTGGGCTGAAGTCGGCAACCATCGCCGACTTCGGTTCAGAACTCAGGAAAAAAAAGATATATTGAAGGGAGGATTGAAAAGTCTTTCTCTGGAAAATTAGAAAGAGGGTATCAACAGGAAAATCACTGATGAAAGTTTGGTAAAAAGGTTTTGGATTTTTATAATTGGTTTAAGATTATTTGTTTATGTTTAAAAATTATTATTGTAGGGGAAGCAACCTTCTGAGCAGAAAGGTATTGTGCGGGCTTCGGATATAGACTGATTCGGGTATTTTGGGTTGTCTCTAGTGAGGTAAGGATCTCTGGACCTGATCACTAGTATATATATATGTTTATTTCGACATGATTTGATCCGTGCATATGTGCATCGGCATACATGACTAGTTTTGCACGGAATAATTTGATATTTTGTGTTGGACAGCATGATTTTTGATGTTACTAGCTATGTTCTGGTATACCATGTATTATCAATGATGTGTTATTTGTGTGGGTTGGACCATGATATAGTTATTGGAAAGCTATGAATGTTATGATTTGATAAGATGATGTGGATGGATAAAGTGATAACGGTGTTTATACTAGCCATGGATCTGAAGTTGCCGAAGCCATGGGCTTCGTACGTAGAATAGCCGACCATGGGCGTTCAAAACATGGGACAGCTAGAGTCATGGGCTTTGTACGTGAGCTAGTCTGGTCACGGGCTTAGAATACATGGTTCATTGTGAGGTTGCTAGTCATGGGTGGTAGCATGACAATGGCTAGTCTAGAACCTTAAAGAAAAAGAAAAACTAATGAAAACATATAAAGGAAATATAATGTTATAAAAGGTTTTTGATATACTTGATATATGATTGGTTTTGGTTGTGTGACCGAAAAATTTATCGTTTTTTGTTATATGATTATGATCTTACTGCTTTCAGTTTTTATATTAATACTGGTGTGATTGTAAGAGAACCTTACTGGACTATAAAGCTCACAATTCCTATTTGTTTTCCCTTCTCATAGTTGTGCAGGATCTTCGAGCTTGGTAAGGGATTGGATTGGTGAAAAAACGAGGAATAGCTAGAGAGTTATTAATACCAAGCAGATGACTGAAGGATGACTGAAATTGAACCATATGTGTTGCACTATTTTCTGTGTTAGGTAATTTCTTGTAAATGGTGATCAATAATATTACGAAGGATTGAAGTTATAAATGGAAAATTTTTAGGTCTTGCATGAATTCTAGAGGGTATTCTAGGGTTCGTGCGGCCAGTCGCATAGCCGATTCCGGTGCTGGATTCGGGGCGTGACATATGATGACAACTTCCAACTTGCTAATCTCATAATACAACCTACTTTATTTGATAGGATTAAGGCATCTCAGAGAGAAGATCCGGAACTCCAAAAGATCAAGATGTCGGTAGAATCTGGAGCTCAAGCAAAGTTTCAAGTTCATGAAGATGGCTTATTGAGGTTTGGTAATCGACTCTGTATCCCTAAAAATTCAGAATTAAAGAAAGATTTTAGAAGAAGCCCATAGCTTTGCATATACTATGCATCCTGGTGGTACCAAAATGTATCAAGATCTAAAAGAGATTTTGGTGGAGTGGTCTGAAGGACATTGCTAAGCATATAGCTCAATGTTTAGTATGTCAGCAAGTAAAGGTTGAATATTAGAGACCTGCAAGACCCTTGCAATCTCTTTCTATTCCTGAGTGGAAGTGGGAATATATAGCCATGGATTTCATGACCAATCTACCATGAACCCGTAAAGGTAATAATGTTGTATGGGTTATTATTGATTGACTGACGAAGTTAGCTCACTTCTTGCCCTTCAAAATTGGAATGTCATTGAAAAAGTTAGCAAAATTGTATATTGATTAGATTGTAAGATTATATAGAGTTCCGGTCTCTATAGTGTCAAATAGAGATACTGGATTTATGTCCTAGTTCTGGAAAAGTTTACATAAAGCCATGGGCACCAAGTTGAATTTTAGTATAGCTTTTTATTCACAAACTGATGGACAATCTGAAAGGACCATTCAAATTCTAGAAGATATGTTGAGAGCTTGTATCATAGATTTAAGAGGTGCATAGGATAGTCACTTGTCTCTTGGTAGAATTTGCATATAATAATAGTTACCAAGCTAGTATTCAAATGGCTCTTTTTAAGGTATTATATGGAAGGAAGTGTAGATCTATTTGTTGAGATGATATTGGTGAAAGATAATTATTAGGCCCTGGATTAGTGTAGCAAACTATAGAAAAACAATTGATCAGAAAGCGATTGCAAAAGATAGATAAAAGAGTTATACAGATAACAGAAGACGAGAATTAGAGTTCCAAGTTGGAGACCATGTCTTCTTAAAAGTATCTCCTACCAAAGGCTTAACGTGGTTTGGTATCCGTGGCAAACTCAGTTCAAGATATATGGGCCCTTTCAAAATTTTGGACAAAGTTAGAACAGTGGCATATATATTGGCATTACCACCTATACTTTCTAGCGTACATAATGTATTCCATATATCCATGTTAAGAAAGTACGTGCCAGATCCTAGCCATGTAGTAGAGTTAGAACCATTACAATTACTGGAGGATTTAATATATGAAGAGCCCTCGATTCAGATTGTAGATAGAAATGAATAAGTTTTGAGACGTCGCACAACTTATATCAAGGTTCCATGGAGTAACCATACCGAAAGGGAAGTTACTTGGGAGCTCGAGGATGAGATGAAGATATCCTCAACTTTTCTCAAGCTTAGGTATATTAAATTTTGAGAACAAGATTTAATTTAGGGGGGAGGATGTAAGGGACATGCCCAGCCCACCTGGCCTGCCTTTAAGGCGGTTACCAAATAACCACGAAATAGATGATAAATCCTCTGTTCCATGCGGTAAAGCCCCCCAACCGCCATCTTTCTTCCTCTCCTCCTATCACTTGCCCTCCCTCCTCTCTCTTTGGCATGCTCTCTCTCTCTCTCTCCCTCTTTCCCTCAAACTTCCTCCCCTCTTCCCTTTTCCCTCTTTCCTGTGTCTTTTCTTATCTTTTTCTCTTCTTCTTCCCTTCTTCCCTTCTTTTCTTCTTCTTTTCTTTTGTGGGCTGGTTTTAGCCACCTTCACCGCTCCTTCACCTCAACTCAAGTAAGCCCTAAATTAATTTTATTTTCTCTTTCTTGCTATCAATTATATTTTGAAAGATGGTATATGAGTATTATGCAAGAATTAATGTTAATTTTAGGATGAATGGTTTCTATTATGTAGTAATCAAGAATTTTTAACTCCTTAATAATCAAGTATTTTGATCTAAAATTTTAAGTGGGAATGGTCAACTTATTGTTCAATTCAATTGACATTTGAGAATTTTTGGATATTATTTGTTTTAGTAAATAAATCTTGGAAGGGGATGATTGTGTATGGGGAAGGCAATGAGTCATAAAATAGGTTTTAGAGTTTTTAGGAAATTCTATAGATTATTGTGAGGCAAAAGCATGGTAATAATTTTAGATTTATGCATGTTTATAACCAATAGGTTTGGAGGAGTTCGAGAAAAGCATTGGATAATCTAATTGTGGGTCATTGCAAGGTGTTCAATATGCGGGCAAGCTAAGCTAGCACTTTCGATGCGTTTTGCTATTGAAGGAGGTAATGATTTCTAATCACAATCATCTGTACGAGTAAAAATGTTTGATATTATATGCTGAAAATTATGGATTTTTTATAATTATATAAATATAAGTTTTGATTTTTTGTGATTCTCAATTATGCTCAATTACATAAAAATAATGCAAATAATTAATTCATAAAAATATTAATAAACATGAAACAAATGAAAAATATTTGTAGCAATTTAAAAATTCAGCATTTGGATTAGTCATGATAGAGTATGGCCTAACCACGGGCAGGAATGTAGTATATATATATATATATTGTGAGAATGGCCTAGCCATGGACGGGAACATAATATATATTGATGATGGCCTAGCCACGGGTGGGAACGTAGTATATATATATTGATGATGGCCTAGTCACGGGTGGAAATGTAGTATATATATTGATGATGGCCTTGCCATGGATGGAAACGTGGTATATATATTGATGATGGCCTAGTCATGGATGGGAACGTGGTATATACATATATTGAGGATGCTCTAGGCACTAGTGGGATAGTGGTATATATATGAGCATGGCCAGTCACGGGCGGGAGCATGACCGTGATCAATCCAAATGTCTGAAGAATTAGATCCAATCCATAATAAAAATATCATAATAATAATGTTAATAAAGAAAATGATAAAGTAATATTAATAATGATAATGATAATAATAGTTTAGTGATTATGTTAAGAAGATGTATAATAGTATTTGAAATGAATGCTTACCGAAGAAAGTTGATTTTCTGGAAATGTGTGATAAGCATATCAGTACTGATGTTTGATGGGATGTGGTATAAAGTTGGATTGTTTACTATTGCAACTTGACAATCATGTTGGTATCATTGTTAAGATGATTATAGTATTTGTTGAATATTGATTGTTGAG
The DNA here is from genome assembly GCA_021397845.1 of Areca catechu. NCBI lineage: Eukaryota > Viridiplantae > Streptophyta > Magnoliopsida > Arecales > Arecaceae > Areca > Areca catechu. Next base: position 139,129,865 of record CM038042.1, on the reverse strand, counting down.
ATATAAACTAATAATTTTTCAACATGTGTAATTCTGTAAGAATTATTTCATTTATTATGCTCGTGTATGTGCTTAGATAATCCTTACTAAGTTATTAGCATATTGTTATTATATTTCTTTTTTCAGAGCCGCAGAATGCCTAGCTAAGTAGGATTGAGTTGGAATTTTTGATGAGAAATTAGTAGTAATTTTGTATCTGATACCGGATGTTTCTGAACCATGTATTTTAGATATACTTAATTTTCGGTAAGGAATATTATGTGGTTTACTTTAATTATCTTTCAATATTAAAAGTTTTGGTTCAGATTATCAAGCCTTGCATATATTCTAGAGTTACACTCTAGAAAAATATGCTGTCGTGTCACGTGGCCGACCTGGATATGGGGTTTGGGGAGTAACATTTGACCCACTTATTTTCTGAGAAGATTCTGTTTTCAACTCAATATTTTCTTATAGTTATTTATGGCTCATCAAAACTAGCTTTAATGCTTCTCAGTTTATTGCACAAGTTTCTTTTTTATTTTCTTTTTTCCATCCAGTTTGTAATATAAATCTTAGAAATTTCCAGTGTTCAATCAGGTTTTCGTTGCCTTTCATGTTATTAATTGGTGAAAATATTTTAATCATTTCTTCTCATCCATTGCTTTGCACTAGATACGGTACTTAGACTTGTAACTTAGCATACTTTCTTCCTCTGTTTGCTTTGCGTTTTTATTTTGTTCACGCTATGCAAAAGTCTCTTGTCGTGGGATTTGTTTTCTCATTGGTTGGGAATGTTTTCCATTTAATTATTGATCAGAATAAATAACATAGTTTTCTGGTCATCCCTCTAAACAAATCTGGTCGAAATGTGGGTTAGAGAAGATGGCTATGGTTTCTGAAAGTTTCTCAGTACGCACGCTACTTGGGTATAAAGTTGGTTTTGGAAGGGGTGATGACCAAAGGACAGTTGCTTGCTATCCGTCTTTCTTTTGTAATTAATTAACTGCACATTGGAGAAGCAAAAGAGAGATAATATTTGCTTGTTCTTACTTGAGTACCGAGGTTAAACTGCTGTGAATGCTTTCATACCAGTCTCTTTAAAGATGCCTGAGAAAGTTATGCCCTTTGTAGAGCAAAGGGCTAACATATACGATATGTATAGTTGCAAATTCAATTACAGATTTCTTTTTACTAGTAAAACCATGGTAGATGATCGACCATTTGCTTGATAAAATAAATGATATGATATAGAAGAGGTGGTCATTCACATGGACATGAGCAAACGAGAGCTAAAGGGTGAAACAGGAGAAATGGTGGAGAGTAGTAGTTGATAACTCAAACCAGCATGGACTGCCAGTTTATAACCACAGCAGAAGGAACAAACTGACATTGGTGGCATGAACCTGATTGACTTCATCATGCTCTTTGTGGAACTCATTCTAATGACAACTTCTATTTTTCAGGACACACTTTTATTTTAAAATCTCTCTCTCAAGCAAACACTTGCTATTTTTCTCAAAAATGAAGTCTCTCTATTTATGTTCTAATTTCACCATGTGGAGAGTGTTGACTAGGCATTCCAATCAATGGTGCTAAAATTGCATTGGCAGAAGTTTCAGAAGGTGATGTTGGAACTTAGAAATTCGAATATGTTTCACCTGCCGGTAGATGTTCCTCTTACAATTTCACAGTGGCTACTACTTCTATCAGAATAACCTCGTGTGCCTGTATGCAAGAGATTGCAGCTCATAGTTTCTCATACGCATCCTGCATGCCAAGCTCATTGTTAGTGCATTATCACACAATTAGAATTGCATTTGCTTCCACGCAGCCCCATGATTTATTGGTTCCAATATCATTTGGATGGACTGTTGGTTAAGAATTCTACCGAAATTTGAATCATTTTTGTTGAATCTTTTACCGTCACTCGGCTCAAAATTCCATCATCGCCAACAAAAACAGTGCATATATTTACATAGCCGTCTTTGAAAAAGCTTATATCTTGTGTAAGAAATATTATTAAATCATGATAAGTCATGGATTTATATATTTATTTTAAATATTTTTTAAAATAATTTTAAAAAAATTTAAAATTATAGTATATTTATGAAAATAGATGCCGAGCAGATTGATAAATTTAAGTATCAAAACAATTTCATGCTCATTAGAAATTTAATCTATATTTCTTTCTTATTTGATAAGTATATTTAAATTATTATAGGTGTCTGAAATCTTAAAATATTAAAAAATATTTTATAAATAAAGCAAAGGTGCATGTTAAAAGTTCAACTTGGAGGATGTAAACAAAACTTTGAGACAAAATGGAAATCTAAAATCTATATAAAATCCAATCCAATAATATGGTTGGCACAAATCCATGGAGCTATTGGTCTACAGCCGGTCCATAGGAATCGTTACGTTTGGTCTTTCACGCGGTTGCTGGGAAAACACCTGGGAGCATTTAATGTGGGAGCGCTTGATGCGGTGTATAAGAAGAACTTGGGCGCGATTAATGCGCTGGTTTCAGGCCAAAACGTGCGGGTGAGATCCTTTTCATGTGAAGATCTGGAGCTCATGCCCGACAGGGAAAGCCCGGGTGTATTTAATGCTCGCTATCTAGTGGGTGGGAAGCTCTCCAGCGATTGATCGGACGGTTCCAAATCAAGCCGAATTGAGGAAGGAGTCTGGGCGTGCTTCAACTCCGATTTGCGGCGATCCAACAGGCGAGAGGCCAAGAGCACGTCCCACGAGCAGATCAACGGATGACAGCAACTTCTATTTGATTCAAGCATTGATCACCGATCAGGCACGATCGGCATGATTTATAGTGAAACACGACGGCCTGCATCAAGTCCGATTAGATCTGGGTGCTAATGAGGCGCTAATCAGTGATTCTAACCCGATAGAACGGTGATCTGATGGTCCAGATGTGTGATGTGCCGTAGATTTCAGCAAGATTTGAGGTGATCTGAGTGCTACAAGTTTCCAGAATAATTCTTAAAGATTAAAACTCTATCTCTACACTGATTTTGTTTATTTCTCCTCGGAATCCCGGGTTACAAGAAAAATTCATTTATAAAAGAGAGGTACGGTACAAGAGTTGTAGAGCTTTGGGTTATGAATTGGTTTATAAGAAAGGGATGTTTAGAAGAGAGTTTTGCTATCTTATCATCATCCTTATGCTTATATCAATCTTCGATCTAAAGAGGAGGAAGAAAAAAAGTTTAGCATGCTCGGATGAGTACGAAGAAAAATGAAAAGCTCATCGGGATCATTTTTTTCAACAGGACTGTTCCAATTTATTTGGAATCTTTATTACAATTTTTATTACTTTATTTTAAATTTCTTGTAATTAGATTTTGGTTTTAATTAATATAAAATTTATTTTAATATATTTTTAATTTTTAATTTTTTATTTTATTGTAAGTAGATGTCAAATGTACCTGTTCTTTATTTTTATTGCATGCATATGCTAAGATTTAAATAGTAGATTTTAGTATCATGTTTAATTATTTATATTTTAATTTTTTTTTTCTAACTTTAATCTTTATTTTTTAATTAAAAATTATTTTTTTTAAATTATAAAAAATATTGTCTTCTTCGTGGATTCAATCCGATTTATTACTATCTATGTTGTTTTAATTTAATTAGAAGTAGGATATTTAAACTATGTTAACGACAACGTTGCAGTAAATCAAATCCTATCTTGTTCAGCATATGTTGTTAGAAAAATTGAAACTGTTTCTGAAACAATCTTTGATTTCTCATCTCTTCGCTACAATACGTTTAATAGCTGCCTTTTTTATTGCTTGATGTAAAAGGGAAACCTTGGGATCTTCATTCCATGTAAGATGGATTATTGCACAATATTTTCTATTGCTTGATATTGCAGGGAGACCTTGGGTTCTTTATTCCAATTTACATGTGAGCTGGAGCAAAGCTCTTGGCAAGCTTTCAATGGTCATCTAAAGAGCCTCATCCATCTGCTTTATTATTACTATTATTATTTGGAGCAAATCATTTGCTCATCATGACTACATGCCTAAGAAGAATGGTTTATGATTATATATCAAGTATCATGGAGTGCCAAAGATTGTGAAAGCAAAAGCAAATCACTGTCCCCTAAATTATTTTTTTGACGATAGCTTGTTTGAGGATTATTGTGCTACAAAACCAAAATTGATAATTTGTAGTATCTTGCATAAACCAAAATATATGGTGGAATTTTGTTTCATAGCTTTGGTATTTTCCAGGTAGATTTGGTCAATTTGTATGTCTTTCAAGAGGGGATAGAGAACTTTCTTTTACCATTAGCTACGTAGGGTTGAACCAAAGTATTTGGAAGTATTTCTAAAAACTACGTAAAATAATTTTGTGCCGTTCTCGCTGATGGAAGTTGTCATCGTAAAACCTGGACAATGAACAGATAGTATAATAAGGCCACGGAGTCCTAAACAACAGGTTTCTAATTTGTATTTTTTAATGCTTAGATAGTTAATATATCAAAGGTAATCTTCCTGTATTCTTTTCGTAGGCTGGCACCATTTCAAAAACTTAGATGGCCGGCAAATGGGAATTTTTTTAAAGATAATACCATTTAAAAGTTATTTATAAAGATAGATTATTTTTAAAAATATTTACAAATCTATATTTTTTTAACGAAAAAAAGATAGGAAAAATAAATTTTACATAACTATTTTATAGGCTTTCACTTTATCGTGAGATGTCCGATTTAACGTACAGGATTTTCATAATTTTTTATAAATCTATGTTTGTTCGGGCAAGACCGTCTATACATGTAGGGATGGAAACGGATTGAACTTGAATCGGGTCATTCAAAATTCATACCCGTCTTGCTAAAAAATTCTGTCTCGTACCCGTTTCATATCCGTCTTGGATCGGTCGGCTATAAAAAAATTATATTTGAATCGGATCGGGTATATCCAGTCTCATAAAATATGATTTATTTAAAACCTAAACAGGTCGAGCCATGTATAATAAATATTTTATAAATATAATTTTTTTATACATAAATAGATCGAGTTCGGATAGAGATGTACTATTATTGATATTCGATCCAAATCTGAATCGAATTTTTTTTATATAATCTGTATCTATCTATAAAATAGATGAATCAGATTTTACTAGTTCTATTAAAATCGAATCGGATCAAATATCCATGAAATTGATAAAAATTATCATCCCCGGCCCACTCCAAAGTTAAGGAGGGGGGGGGGGACCTGCGACTTATAAAATCGAGGGTTCTTCCCCTTCTTCTAAAGAACTCCTGATGTCCGGGGTCATCAAGTCCGGCCTTCTTCTCCTTCCAAGAATGATCCCCTTCGATCGCTCGTAGTTCCCAGTAGCCCCTTCTCCCAGTTGGCGCGCCACAGTGATCCCCTGTCAAGGTTCTTCTATACCGTGATCCCTCAATCCTTGTCAAAGTTCTTCCATACAATGCTCCCTCGACCTCCTTTCACCGTACTGTTTTCCCTTTTTTTTTTTGGTACGGGATGCTATGTTCCGGCCGGCCGGTCCCCCAATCGATTCCCAGCGGTTTATTTTGCGTGCCCAATCTCGCCCAGGTCGAGCTCCAGGACAATCTGCTTGCCGGCGAGTTCTCGGATACCGGCAACGCCTCGATATCGCCGAGCCTTGACCAGATGAGCCTTTCCAACAACCGCCTCTCTCCGGTCCCCTTACTCCGTATATCGGCAACTTCTCCGGCGTCCAGAAGCTACTCCGCAACCAGAACCAGTTCTCCGGCCGAATCCCTCCGGAGATTGGCCGGCTGCAGCAGCTCTCCAAGGTGGACTTTAGCAGCAACCGCTTCTCTGGCGGAATCCCCCCGGAGATCAGTAAATGAAAACTTCTAGCCTTCGTCGACCTCGGCCGGAATAATCTCTCCGGCGAAATCCCGGCCAGTTTATTTGTCGGTGATGGTAACCTCTGCGGGCCCTTCCTCGGCCCGTACCACTCTGCCGGCGCCGACGGCACAGTCTCTGCCCATGCCCGAGGTTCCCTCTCGGCCTCCTTCAGGGTTCTACTGGTCATTGTCCTCCTGCTCCGTTCCATACCCTTCGCCATTGCTGCCATCATCAAAGCTCGGTATTTGAAGAAGGCGAGCGAGGCCTGGTTTTCCATCCGTGGTCCACCAGTGTGCCATGTGGTCTTCCAAGTGGAAAACAGAGAAGAGGATTAATGATGCATGATATTCCATTTCAAATTAACAAAAAAGTTTTGCTGAAGTCCACTTCAAGAGAAATTCGAACTGATTTTGGTGCTTCCAATTCCTGGATTTCATTTATCCTTCTGAAAAAATACGGGCACACTTAATGGGTGAGAAGTTTTCAGGAACATAAATTTTGATTTATATAGACTTCTCATGGTCTAAGTTATGATGAGAGGAAATTTCTGATTACATTGCATGCTACTCATTTGGCAAGAGGATATTGAGTTTCTGGTTGGGGAGTTTCCTAGCCAGCTATGGAAGTACCTGTGAAGTTTTGCTAAGCCATGTTCTGATGTTCTCTTTGTACTTCCAGACACCAAAAGTCTTTCCATATGACAACCTGCGGGTAGAGATTGGTGGAGAGACATGGAAGCAGTCCATGAATGGTTCAGTTCAGTACCTGATGCTGTGCTGATACTGCCTGTGTACAAGTGTTTGCTATGAACTGAAAGAGAAGAAATCATGGATCATGTGCAATAATGCTTTGTTATGCTCTGCTTTCTCCTTGTCTTGATGAGATGAACTTGTGCATTTCCTTTTTCTGGTTACGAAATTTGTCAATAAAGTAGCATTTTCAGTTTTAACCCTTTTTTTTTTTAATTCATTTTGAATGGGATATAAGGAAATTAGCCTTTTTCATTCAAATTGAAATTATAAGTTGAACCCATCATTTCATAAAACAATGAATTTAAACATAGGTTTTTAGGTCTTAGGCATCCCGTCAGTAAATTTAAAATTATGGATTCAAACCATAATTTCAGTTTTATTTTTTTTTTTAAAATCTTATTTTGAATGGGATACGGGGAAATTGGAGAGCTGCACCGCTGGTGGTGGATGGGGGAGAGCCGTGCCGCGATGGGGGGAGGGGTCTCTTTTCAATGCCTCGCATGCTCCTGCACTCTCCTCCATAGCCAAAACTCATACGGTATTAAACAGATATAAAAATGGAACTAAATTTCTTAAATTTAAAAAAAAAAAAATCCAAGATTAAATACTAGATTTAATACTGCACTTGAACCTCCACAATCCTTCCAACGTGCATAAGAAAATGAAAACCGAAGAACCACGACCTCACGACAATATAGAATGGAATAAATCTCAACTTATGTAAGAAGAAGATCCCTTCCCCTCTACCCTAACTAATCCCATTCAGGCCGAAGGAGGGGGGAAGATGGGGCAGAGGATGCGGAGGCACGGCGCTGTGAGGGGAGGAGGGATGCCGAAGAACGACGGGAGGGGAGGCGTGGAGCCGTGACATGAGAGGGGGGACAACATGGCCGGAGAAGGAGATCGCGGCCGGGGGGAGACCGCCGCCGGTTTAGCTTCCGTCGGGGAGGAGAGCGCCTCTGCGGGGGCAAAATACCGCGGGAGAGGGGGGCCAGGCTTGATATCTGCTTATGAAGGAGACAGTGGAACAAAAAAAAAAAAAAAAATTATTGGAATCTTGAAATCTTGATTTAACCTATAATTCCAAGTCAGCTACAGTATAAACCGGTCAATTCAATCCACAGTTTCAAGCTTGACCTTTTTCGTAACAAAAACAAGTTTAAAGTTCTAAATACACGGGTTTAAAAAATAATCCTACGGATGATTCAGTTAAAATTCTAGATTTTTGGGTATACATGATCGTAGGACGGACCAGCTGATACTCCAATATTATAGAGGGACTAGACTAGTGTACTCATCCATTCAGATAAATTTTGAAATATGAGAAGAATATGCAGAAAATTACGATCCGTATCGAACATGACCTAGCAGGCTGGGGACGGTACGGGACGCTACACCTAGATAATTCCTTCTATCATTTTGTTCTATCAAAAAAATAAATTTTTAAATACTTTTAAAATACCATAATCCAGGAATTAATATATTTTTTAGCAGTATTTAGAAAAATGCTTGGCAAATGATGAATCATCACCCATTAAGCGGAGTAGCTGATCACAATCTTCTATCTGTCATAATTCTGTTTTGATCCTAAGCGGTCATTTGGGGTTTCAATAGAGTTGAACATAAAAAGAGTAATAATCGCCAGACCAATCACAGACGAATCTAAGATATATTTTTTTTTCAAATTTTTTTTTTAACAGAAAATGTATAATACTTTATAAGGTCTTTTTAAGGTTTTTAGATTATAAAAATAAATGTGGATGTTGATTAAATTCGGGATTAAATTATAGAATTTGTGATAATTGAATTCTTTCCTTCCTTAATTTTCATTCTTTTTGTATTGAATAATTTTTTTCATTCTTTCTGGGCTCTGCCTTTTTCAAAAGGCAAGCACCAGGACAATGGCTTTGGCATGTCGGTGACGCTGGTTCATATGCTAATAATGAAAGAGGTACTTTGATATCTAACGTCTCTCTTTTTCTTCTTTTTTCTTTTTTTTTTTCTTTTTTTTTTTGGCATGATAGAGGAAGGCTAGGAGGATCCAACCATCTTTTATTAATAAAGATTAAAAATACATATGAAAGGATAAATAATAAAAAAATTAATAAAATTCTATGAGTAGGAAGAGAGTAAGAAATATTTTTGATTATCTTCCAAATTCTTTTTAAGATAGCTTCTTTTTTTTTTTTTTTACTGCAAAGAATAGATTCCTCATTGAAATTATAAAGATCGGTCAACATAAGCAATAGAAATGATGAAGGATCGCTTGTTAAAAATATCTGGATATTTCTATCATCTCATCATCCACTTATTAGCTCCCATGGCTGGTTCCGTTTTAAGTGGACCATGATCATGTCGTAACATAACCTATTGAAAGGAAAAAAGCATGCAATGGCTCGGTACACAACTAGTGTTTCTTTCAAAAAAAAAAAAAAAAAAGATAAGAAAAGAAGTTCGTTACAGTCTATCCAGTACACAATGAATGAACCCTTAAGGTTCCGCCATTAGAAGGACAGTCGTCACACGGCTTAGAGCAGACCAGTTCTGATGCCACGTCCATCTATTTGGAAGAGCCCATCCTCGAGAGTAAGAGAAAGGTGACCCTACCCACGAGCTCAAAGATTCAAATGATGTAGATGAAAGAGGGTTGGTTGGGGAGACAGATTGGCCTGTGAGGGAATTTAATGCGAGATAGACCAGAATAAGCGAAGAAGAACATGGGATATTTATTTATTCCATGGATTGATGTATTGGGTTAGCGTAGAGTTCTGAACAGAAAGATGAAAGCAGAGGATGGGAAGACCCAAACATTTCACATAGAATTAGTGAACATCTACCATGACGGGTTAGGTATTATTCTGAATCATGCCAAGGTACTTGTGCTTTCATATCCTATCAACAATGAAAGGAGTGCGACGGCCGAACTATACACGCGTTGCTTTCATTTAGAGCGCAGGGTGTCGGCAGAATCAGAATTGGTATAAGATCAAATCAGCAACATATATGGTCTTAGAATTTTGACTAAAAACTCCATGAAGTGATCACTTTACGGAAGGGTTAAGCCTTGTATGAGGCCCGATCTGAAAATCATGCCCATTTGGATTGAAGCCGGCATTTGGGATGCCGACTTCAGTTCGGATTGACTCTGGCATCAGAATGGCCGATTTGTTCGACGGAGAAGCGGAAGAGGGAAGGTTGAGGCGTGCGGGAGAGAGGAGGCTGAGGCGTGCGGGAGAGAGGTTCCTCTCTATAAGAGTTCCGTGTGCCTCGATCGATCGGGAAAAGCCATCTTCCTGAGGTGAATCCCGACGAAGCTCTCTCGCGTGCCGCGGCCCTTTCCGGAACGCGTACCCCTTCGGTGGACGTCGACCTCGTCGGTAAGCTCTCCGGTCTCGTTTTCTCTCGGGTTGGCATGAGCAGAGGAGGATGAAGGGAGCCTTTCTCTCTCTCGAACGGAAGTTTTGAGCGTAATAGACCGGCCGGCATGGGATGAGGGGATGGGTTTCGTTTTGGATTTCCGGCAGTGGCCGGACAGCTGTCGAGTACTGATGGTTTCTTCTCTTCCCTTCCTTTTGTTCTTTCGATGGCAGTGGAGAGTTGGTTGGGGGAGATGACAGCGAGACTGAAACGGAGAAAAAAAAAAAACAAAACAGGGGACGACAACGGGAGGGAAGAAGGGGAACGAACCGAGTTGACTCGGTTTCTGGGGTGAGTCAACTCGGTTGGTTAATTGGTTGGGTTAACTTGGTCATAAAAATTGAGTTGACTCAATTAGTAGGGAATTTAGATTTCTTTTTGTAGATTTATATGGGAATTAATTATATGATTAAAAATTGTTATGCAGGATCGGGATTATCCTTGGAAGATTCGGTTTAGTGTTAAATTGTACTAGTTGGTGGTTATTCTACTGTAAGTTATCATTCTCTAGTAAAATTTACCATGCAATATTACTATAATTAATGATATGATGTGGTATGAGGCTAAACACTTATGATTAAAATGTATTGTGTCATGAGTTGAGTTGGTTTAGTTACTCTCTAGTCCGATTATGATTACACGAGTTAGGATCTAGTCTCCTTGTGGACCTCCAGCGGGACGATCACTGGCACATGACCGACGAGCGGTATGTGAGTCAGGAGCTAATTTTTCTTGTGGGCCTGGCCGGCGGGGCGATCGCTGGTACATGCAGAGGAAGCATGTTTCTCGTGTAATTTCAGAGCTAGTTTTCTTTGTGGGCCTCCAGTGGGGTGATCACTGGCACATGACCGATGAGCGATATGTGAATCAGGATTCTAGACTCTTGTGGGGCTAGCCACGGATCGATCGTGGCCATAGTCAGCAGGGGACTAGGTGAGAGCGTGTTAGGATGGCCATCCTAAGAAGTGTATATTGTCAGAGTATTAAAGAAGAATAATAATGAAAAAAAAAAAAACTGATTTGGCTTTGTAGTAGTAATATTTTTATTACTTATGTGCATTAATTTATTTAATTTGCTTTGCTCTTAAATTATGGTATAATTATACTTGAGATGTATGATATCTTATTGAGTTTTAGGAAAACTCACTCTATTCCCTTATTTTTCTCAGGACCAGAGGAACATGTGGGCTTTGGAACTAGTCAACGAGGATTAGGGCTTAGTGAACACCGTCATTTATTTTAAATAAATTATAGCGTGTGGCTGTTAGTGGCTTGAACATTTGAGTTTTTTATTTAAATAAATAAAATTGCTTGGTTGATTATTTTATTTTAGTTGTGTATGGTATAGGCCTTGTATGTTTAAGAGAAAAATAAATCCAATGGCATACGGCCGTCTGATGCGCTTCCGGCTCTGTTTCTAGGTCGGGGCGTGATACCTTGGACATGCATAACAGATCAATAGTGTGTGTCCATGCTCTCCAAAAATATATACCAAGTAAAACCAACGCACAACAGCAGGTTAGGGTTAACTCGACCATTTTCCGCCAACGCTTCATGGAAGCGTCGGGAAGACCCAGAACCCGCCGACGCTTTTTGAAAGCATCGGCAATAACCCAAAGTCCGCCGACGCTTTTAAGCGTCGGCAATTACCCCTGAGTTTTACCGACATTTTTAAGCGTCGCCGGACCACCCCGCTGAAATCCGGGACATTTGCCGACGCTTATAAGCATCGCCGGAGTCTGGGACCTTTGCCGACGCTTATAAGCGTCGCCGGACTCGGGACATTTGCCGGTGCTTATAAGCATCGCGGAGTCCAGGGACCTTTGCCGACGCTTATAAGCGTCGCCGGACTCCCCACCGCTCGAATCCGTCGACGCTTTTGGAAAGCGTCGGCATCACACGGGACATTTGCCGATGCTTATAAGCATCACCGAAGTCGGGGACCTTTACCGACGCTTATAAGCATAGCCGGACTCCCTTCCCAGGATATTTGCCGATGCTTCTAAGCGTCGCCGGAGTCCTGGACTTTTGCCGATGCTTATAAGCGTCGCCGGACTCCCAGGACCCCCAAAACCCCAAACCCCCCCTTCCCGAGCCCTAGATCTCCTATCTGCGGCCGAACCCCCCACCCTCCCCAACTCCTCCTCCTCCTCCTCCTCCGCTCAGTCCGCCGACGCAGCAGCCATCCGTGATCTCCTGGTCGATCGAGCCGCCGCTGAACACCCCCCCCCTCCTCCTCCTCCTCCTCCTCCCCCCTCCTCCTCCTCCAAGGTCTCCCCGCTCGGTCCGCCGACGCAGCAGCCGTCCAAGATCTCCCAATCGATCGAGGCGCCGCCGAACCCCCCCCCCCTCCTCCTCCTCCTCCTCCCCCCCTCCTCCTCCTCCTCCTCCGCTCAATCCGCCGACGCAGCACCCGTGCGAGCGCTGAACCTCCCCTTCCTCCTCCTCCGGCAGGCCAGTAGTTCCTCTGTGGTATTATTTTTTTTTAAATACGAATATTTTATTATTTATTTATTCATGAAGAAAATGCCTATTTTGATTTATTGTTGTAGAGTTTGTTTTTATTTTGAAGTATTTCATTTTATTTTGGAGGGATTTACATTTATTCTTGTAGATGAGCATGTTAGTTATTTTGGAGGGGTCTTGCAGTCCTAGGGCTTAGGCAGGGAACATGGTTTCATGCCATGGCTTTGCTTTGTGTGAACTAGGATCTGTTATTTCTTTCCTCTGAAGTCATTTCAAAAAAGCCAAAGGGGTGGTGCTTCTCCTGAGTATTAATCACAGGGTTGCTTTTGGGATGACAGATGTCCATATTAATTGTTAAAAACAATGATGAAACAATGGAAATCAGGTAGTTTTCTTGGCTTGAGAATATGGTTTCTAGTGACAAGTATATAATATTTAGTTTTGATTATAATATTTTAGATTATTTTGTTTAATAATTTATGAATTTGAGTTTTTTTTTTTTTTTTGATTTTTTGGACATCAAAGTGGCAAGTGCAGCTAGACTCAAGCTAGAATAACATGAATATAGGCCGGGTCAATCCAATCCATAGCTTGCACTTGGTTGGCATAAAATGAAGCTAACATGGTTTGTGCTTGCATTGGAAACTATCAATTTGACCTAAGTTCGATTAGGTTAAATTCAAGTTAAAAGCCTTGATCAACCCAACCCAAAGCTCGTATATATAAATGGCTATCAGCAAATATAATTCTACACATTACAGCAAAACAGGGTACTTGTAACTATTTTCCGTCGACTAGAGCTTGTTATGGCCCCGTCTGTCAATTCACTTACCCATCTATCAGTCATATTGAACTTAATACTGAAGCAGCTTTACTTAGTTGTTATCAAGTACGGTCCTTCGACGTGCTCCTTCTTACATGGTCTATTTCTGAGATTTCAAATAGCCAATTGCCTAAATTACAGAAATAGTTATCTCATGCTGATAATATCACCAGTAGCAGTCTTCTCCATCCATGGAAGCGAATAAGGACTATAATACGGTAATGGCACGATCAATAGTCCGATACTCTCGGATTTGCCTATTTTCTCAGTCATCTTTTATAAATAACCAAGACCTTAAGGATCTCAAGATAAATAACTCTTTTTTATGTTCATTACTTACTTTCTATCTATTCTAGATGTCTAGCTTGAATGTTGGAAGATCCTTGCCAGAGCTAACTCCGGCTAAAAACTTTGTTTATAGATCACTTCAGTGATGATTACTTCGATATCGAAATCTACTGCAACATGTCCGATAAGTTGTCCATGAATAACTACATTTTTATATATTTCAATACCATATGTAGTTTTGTTACGATCAATTATGATTTTTTATATATTTTTTTAAAAACTTGCATTGCATTGAAACATAGACCCGTCAATTGATTAAAGTACATATTCGACACGATCCATACAATTATTTAATTTTTGTACGGATGGCAGAAATATGTACAGTGGTCAATTGAATGTCCAGTTTGGACAGTTTGAGAATTGCAAATAATTTTATAGGTGCTTACAATAATCAAACAGTACGGATAGAGTTTCAGATATATTTCGGATATCATTTCCTTTTAGTGGCAGTTACCTGAGGGTGAGAGAATAGTGATAGAGTGCAACAAGCTAGGGCAGCCTATTAAGAAAGCTGCTAGCTTGTTGACTAGCTTTCTGGGGACAGTAGCACGTCGTGGTCAGCTATATCCCCTGAATTATTCGAAGTGGAACGACATGCTTCCTGCATATAAAATAGAAATGCTACAAGTTGTGCAGGTAAAAAAATTAATATATTATTTTATATCTTAGGTTTTTAACAATTGAATTACTTATTTCATTTAATATTTATTTTATTATTTAATTAATTTGTAGAGCAAGTTCGTTCTTCCTTCAGATTCATCTGATTTTGTGCTTAAGTCTCTCAATCACAAGTAGAAAGAATATAGGGCAAAGTTGAAGAGAGACTACAAGCTAAAGGGTAGGATAGAGGAGCAGGTTGTAACTACCTGTCCTCCTGATGTTCACCCTCATCAGTGGATGGAGCTGGTGCACTATTGGTTCTCCGAGAGGGCACAGGTTGTGTAGCATCATTAAACACTTCAAAATTTATTAATTTTCACTTGTTATAATTATATTTATACAATATATAACATTGTTTTAATTTTATTTTGCAGACGTATTCTGATATTGGTAGAGCTACACGAGCTGCACGAGCTGCTCAGTCTATTCCTCACACAGCGGGGTCCAAGAGTTATGCACGACTCAGGCATGAGTTTATATGTTTCTCATCCCATAATACTTTTAGTATACTTTTAGTTTTAACATCATGTATCATCATGTATCATGCATGTGCAATGTATAATGGTACGGGGATATAAGATGTGTTATTTTGAATTTTTTTGTAATATTTATTCTTTATATAGGCTGATCAGTAGGGGAGGAAGCCTGGTGAGGTGGAGTTCTATCGGATGACTCACGTTCACCAGGATGGCAGTTTTGTTCGGGACGAGTCCAGAGATATATATGTATTTTTTTATTTATATTATATTATGATTTATATTTTTATTTTTATTAAGTATTAATATATGTGTTTTTTTTAAAATATAGAATAGGGCTACCTCTATGATATCCGAGCATGCTTGCGAGGGTTCATCATCTACACAGAGCAGTAGCATCGAGGCCGAGGTATTCTCGGAGTTGATGGGACCAGAGCGTCCTGGACGAGTGAGGGGTTATGGGATTGGAGTTACCCATACTCAGTTATCTGAGATGCGTAGATATACTCGGGATACTAGAGAGAGTCATGATCAGTTACATGTTCGTCAGCTCCAGGAGGAGATAGCAGAGCTCCGACAGACACGTGATGCAGACAGAGCAGAGATGCAGACCATTAGGTCTCAGCTAGAGCATGTTACATCTGTGCTGCATATGTTCATGTCATCTCAGGTAAGTAATTATTTATTAATTTTGTATGTATCTAATAATTTAGAATATATATAATGTATGTATTATAATTCCTGATGTATATCTTGCAGGTTCTTGGTGCATCTGCGAGCCGCAGACCTGACGATGACCAGCCTCCCACGGATCAGTGATGCCAGATGGTTTTTTTATTATTTATGTATGTCTTTTTATTTATTTGAACTTGGATTGATATGTTTATATATATATAAAAAAAAAATTTATATTTGGTTTGTATTTGTGTTTGTGTATGTTGGACGTGATATGTGATACAAGTTTGAATATTTTCATTTGTTTGTGTATGTTGGATGTGATACAGGTTTGAATATTTCATTTTCATAATGTATACAGGTTATGGGTTTGTATATATGGCTATTTATTTTTTTTTGTAAAAAAAAAATCTACCGACGCTTTAAAGCATCGCTAGGTCCAAACCTAGCGACGCTTTAAAGCGTCGCTATACCTGGAACTGGCGACGCCCTAAAGCGTCGCTATAACTGGAACTGGCGATGCTTTAAAGCGTCGCTAAAACTGAAACTGGCGACGCTATAATGTATCGCTAAGGTTTAGTCTAGCGACGCTTTAAAGAGTCGCTAAATGCCGACGCTTTAAAGCGCCGATAAATAAAAATTTAGCGATGCTTTAAAGCATCGGCAAATGCCGACACTTTTTTCAAGCGTCGGCAGGTTGCGTCCCAACGCTTGCATAGGCGACGCTTTACAAAACGTCGGGAGATTATTTAGCGATGCTTAAAAGTGTCGAGAAAGATAAAAAAAAGCGTCGCTAAAGCCCAGATTCACTGTAGTGACGTATATGTGCATAAATGCATACCTTTGTACATATATACTTTCTATATTTGATGAAATTGTACTTCAAGTCACCTTCAAGTATTTAGATATAAATAATTTATCTTGACTGCCTGCTTCTCCCTTATGTTGTTCTCTTAATAATATATTCACATAGATAGATGTCCAAATGGTCAAAACGCTTATATCATCAAAATCCAAGTATCTATTGACTTAAACCTACAATTCCTGTCGAAGTGTTCAATCCATGCTAGTATCAGATTTGTTTGCCCGGATTTTCAAGCCCAGCAAAAATGCCAACCTGCCATGTGGAATCCAGTAACTCCAACCGAGAAGTCTGCAAGTCTATTTTGGAGTTTCAACTAGCGTACCAAATATGATGCATGTCAGACTTTGAGATCCGTGCACTACTTGCAATGACAAGCAGGTGGTCCCAATGGAAGCTTTTGTTCAGTAGCAGAGATAAGTGATGATTAGCTCATTATTTTTTTAATTATTTATATAAATAAAAAAAAAAGGAATAGGAGGGTTTAATCCAGTGTAGCTATCTTGCATGCCTTCGTCATGCCGGGTGTTGACATTGAATCCTTGCCGACCGGATGGAGTGATTCGCCCGCCGGTTCACCATCGTCCGGAAACTGCAAAACAGATCCCTTGACCGGAAATCTTCTGGCGGGGGACACTCCGATGCCAAAGTCAGCAAGGACTCAGGTAGCATAATGGAAAGCTTAAAAGCAGAGAGGGAAAGGAAAGAATTCGAATTTCCGGGAATGAGTTTCGCTCCTTTTGAGTATCACCTCTTACCAATATTTATAGGCTCCAATGCAACTACTTACGGTTATGGGAGTTAGCAAATGAAACCTCCTTATAACTGTAAGTAGTGGTAGTCGGAAAATTAGTTATTTCATAGTTATCTAATCTGAAGATTTCGACCATGTGGGCAGTCGCAACAACCAGAACAGATTTCAACTATTTCAGGGTTGGAAAAGCCCACATGTTTAATATGCCTCATTCTTTTCGGAGTAGATCCGAAGCGAACTTAACATTCTTTTTAGTAGCTCTCCTATATGGAATGTTAGTTACATACTTCAGAAGAGTTTCTTTGGAAATAACAACAAAATGGGTAAACACTTACAGCCATCTCAAAGATAAGATAACATGCTCTTCGGACTATGCTGATGGTACGAAGCTGACAATGTTAAATTGACGAGCTTGGTCTTCGGACCAGACAGAAGGTACGATGCCAAAAATATAAGGTTGATAAACTTGATCTTCGGATCAAGTTAAAGACACGAAGCCAAAGATATAAGGTTGATAGGCCTGGTCTTCGGACCAAGATAAAGGTACGAAGCCGAAGATATAAGGTTGTTATGCTTAGTTTTCGGACCAAGATAAAGATACGAAGCCGAAGATATACAATATATCCTTTTATAGATCAGAATCTTTAACAAGTCTAGGAGATATTTTTCTTAGTATATTGATTTGACTAATAGATCAAAAATTAAAATTGGTTCAAAGAATAGCCCGGTAATTAATTAAAATTAAATCAGGATATCATAACAGCTGCCCCCCACTTCCAAGTTCGAAATGATTTAATTTCAAAAAATGGGAGTATTTAAAATTTGTAGTTTAGTAGTAACTGACAAGTACTGATGGTGCTGAATTCTGATACCTGACATCCGCAGTAACTGCTTGGTGGTGCAAGGGACGTGCTGAAGACACGTGCCACCCTTTTATTCGCTGCTTCGAAAAGACGTTTCGAGTCTGGAAAAACTCTTTAAAAAATTTTTGCAAAAAGGAGCTTTTATTTGATCGAGGCAGGATACCTGGCAGTCATCTAAGGCTTGATCACAGTTAAAAGACTATCCTGGCCATCCATGGTTTTTCACGCAGATCACAATCACCGTCTCATTAATGGATGGTTCTTAGAAAACTGTACCCATGATTGAGGCCGCCGATACAGTGCACGATCGAGGAGATCTCCGAACCATCTCGAAATCCCATTACCTCACTATAAAAGGGGGAAGAGCCACATGAGAAGAACTTCTTTGCACCCACAGTCCTTCTTCCTCTTGCTCTGCACTGCAACCAGCCATTTTCATTTCTTTCGGAGGTAGAAGTCCTCTCTTTCTTTTTGTTTCTTTGCAATGTTGGAGTCCACTAGGAATCTTTCCACTAACAGGGGTTCGCCGGGAGGCGAAACTAGCAGGGGAAAAGGTTCGGGTAGGAAGAGGAGTCCGAAGAGATCTCCCGATACTGTTGCCAGTTCCCTGTCGCTTGCCAAGCTAGAAAGTGTTAGGCACCGATTTCACATTCCACGAACTTTCAAAATAATCCTCTCGAAACCTGAAGAAAGGGTAGATAATCCCCCTATGAGATCAATTGCCATATATGAAGATCACCTTAGGGCTGGTCTTCGGCTTCCACTTCATCCTTTTTTCACAAAAGTTTTCAATATTTACCAAATAGTTCCGACTCAGCTGACTCCGAATAGCTTTAGGAATATCTGCGGATATCTAGTTCTTTGTAAGCTTCGGAACGTGGAGCCGAAGACTTCCCTATTTACCTCCCTGTTTGTACTAAAAAGAGACTTCCATGGTAAGGGATGGTAGGTCATAGGTCCTTGGCCAGGCCGAAGACTAATAAAAGGGACCTCTAGTGCCATTCATGGATGGAAACCCTATTTTTTCTTCGTATACTATACCAACTGGGGGTTCAACACCGAATGGAAAGCTCCATGTTTGGATGCAAATGCTGGGAAGAGGGTTCTGAAAGTCGATCTCAAGGATTTTGAAACTTTATCGGAGTCAGAAATTTTCATGTTTAAAGAATTGCTGAAGGAAGAAAACCTTCACCGTGCCCATATTAGCGAAGTCCTAGCATTAGGTATAGAGATAGTAGTCTTCAGGTTTTTCTTCTCTTTTTCTCGTATATATGTATGATAAAATTATCTTTTGTTTGCAGGTGAACCAATGAGACCGAAGCTTGATAAAGTTCGACAGGCTTCTAGGAAGAGGGCGGTACCAATTCTGGCAGAGTCCGAAGCTCAATAGAAAGCAAGAGCTGAAGAGGGCTCGAGCACGCCTCCGATGAGGCCCATATCGAACGAAGAAATGCATCCCACCTCTTTGCCAAGTCCACCTGGACCTTCCAGGACCCCATCTCCGAGGAGGTCCCCATCGAATAGCCCTCGTTCGATGCCCCCTCCGGATCAATGTCATTCGGCATTTGATAGGAAGCCCCTTCTCGAATCTCCGAAGGAGAAAGAAAAGGAAAAATCAAAATATCACTCCAAAGATGATCCCAGGAGGAGCACCCCTTCAGAAGAAGGTTGCAGCATGGATTTTACTATCTTTTTCGAAGCGCAGGGCCTGGAGAATCCTGAGCTGGCCAGGGAGCTGATGAAGCGTACACTTCTTTCTAAGGACTGGGATAATACTAAGTCCCGGTGCATTGAAGACGTCTCTGACTCAGTATACTCATCCGCGCTGAAGGTGAGCATCGAACTTGTGTTTTCAAAGTATAGATCTGTTGTTACTAACTTTTCTGTTTGCTAATGCAGATGATCCATGATATCACTATCATGGAAGAAAGTATTTTTGACTTCGGAGATAACTATAAGAGAATGAAAGAAAAGCTGAAAACGGTTGAGACCGAGAAAACAATAGCCGAAGAACAAAGGCAGGCTACGAAGGAGAAGCTTGCCCAGAATGATGCTTTTGTTCAGAGTCTGAAAGCTGATGCATAAAAAATCTAGATAAAGAACTCTAAACAAGAGGCCAAACTTAGGAAGAAAAAGAAAAAAATCTGGTCTTTGGAATATGCAATCAAGGAAGCCCATCAAAAGATCGAAGAAGCTATCAAGAAGGCCGAAAAGGCCATTGGAAGGGTTGAATCATCAGCTGAAGAGATTCGATCTTTAAAAGATCAACTGAGAAGGGCTGTAGAAGATTATAAGGCATCTTCGTCTTGCGAAGGCGAAATGATTGAAGCAGGGTTTTATAGTTATAAAGGAGGCTTCAATGATGGAGTGAATGAGATGGAAAGCCTTTATCCAAATCTGGATATTTCGAGAATTCAACTGTTTGTTCTCGAAGATCCAAGTGAGCCCGAATCACAAGAGGGTCCCACTGAAGCACCAGCAACAGTCGAAGAAGTGACCGGCCCGATCGACCTCACCTAAGCCGAAGATACTCCATTAGAGGGCGATCCGTAACTTCTTCCTTTTCCCTTGTCTTTTTGAAATAATGTAAAAGACCTTATCAATGAAAATTTATTCCAATGAGATTTCTTTGTGAATGTACATGTGAGTGAATGAAAATTTTTCCCAAGTATAAAGTCTTCGGATTAGAATATGGTTGAAACCTCCGAAGTATAAAATAATGCTAAGTCTTCGGACTTAGAATAACATAACCTTTTAAAAAATAGAATTCCAAAATCTGATCCAAGGTTATATCATATTGGATAACAATATCGAAATAAGAATGATCCGGAGATTTTAAGACACCAAGTCCAGATAAAAATGCCAAGTCTTTGGACTTAGGAGAATTCCAGATAATTGAGATAAGAGGATACCAGATCTCCAGATAAGAAAGCCAAGTCTTCGGACTTGAAAATATGCTAAGTCTTCGGACTTAGGAGAATTCCAGATAATTGAGATAAGAGAATACCAAACTCCAGATAAGAAAGCCAAGTCTTCGGACTTGAAAATACGCTAAGTCTTTGGACTTAGGAGAATTCCAGATAATTTAGATAAGAGAATACCAAATCTCCAGATAAGAAAACTAAGTCTTCGAACTTGAAAATATGCTAAGTCTTCGGACTTAGGATAATTCAGACCATGTGGGTCATCAGCATGTAAATGAGAGGTTGATTAACCCTTGGCATTTTTACAGGATTGATCACTTGGATCATCCTTATGCCTTTTAAATAAGGATTAAGATAGTTTGATCGGGCCTACCTCGGTATTTGATAGAGTAGATCACGGAGATCATTCTCATGCCTTTTAGAAATAGAATTAAGATAGGCTGATCATGCCTACCTCAGCACTTCATAAGGTAGATCATGGAGATCATCCTTATGCCTTTTTGATTAAGATGGACTGGTTAAGCCCAACTTGGTACTTCATAAGGTAGATCACGAAGATCATCCTTATACCTTAAAGAAAAGAAAATTAAGATAGACTGGTTAAGCCCACCTTGGCACTTTGCAAGGTAGGTCATGTAGTCCTCCGCATGCCTTTTTAGAAGAAAGATGAAGACAGAATAGTTAAATCTATCTTGATGACCTTGAATAAAAATCTTTATTGATAATATTTGCGGAGATTTTGTACATTCCAAGATCGAGGTAGGAGAATACCTTCTAAGGTTTCCAATCAATAAGTCCCGGGTCAAATAACCTCTTTAACTCGATATGGACCTTCTCATGTGAGAGAAAGTTTACTTTGTTCAGTAGGTTTGGATACTTCAGATTTTCGTAGAACTAGATCCTCAGGATGAAAGATCCATTCCTTTACACGAGAGTTATAGTACTATATAGTTTTTTGCGGATATATAGCCATTTTCAATTGTGCCTGAAGTCATGTACCTTGTAGCAAATCCAGATCAATTTTTCGGCATTCAAAGTTTTTGGGCTCTTTATATTAATCAATCCATAGAGATTGTAAAGAGATCTCTACAGGAAGAACTGCTTCAGTGCCATAAAATAGATAAAATGAAGATTCACCAATAGCTGTTCTGGGAGTGGTTCAGTATGCCTAAAGAACTGAGTTCAATTCATCGGCCCACGATCCCTTAGCATCATTTAATCTAGTTTTAAGACCATGAAAGATGGTTCTGTTTGTCACTTCAGCTTTTCCATTGCATTGAGGATGCCCCATCGAAGTAAGCTTGTGAAGAATATGATATTGAGTACAAAAATCCTTGAATTTTGGATTATCAAATTGTCTTTCGTTGTCAGTTATTATAGAATAAGGAATTCCAAAATGGAAGATGATAAAATTTCTCATAAAATTTTCAACCTTTGCTTCAGTGATATGCGCCAATGCTTCGGCCTCGACCCATTTTGTAAATAATCAATAGCTACTATAAAAAATTTTCGCTGCCTAGAAGCCAGAGGAAATGGACCAAGAATGTCCATTCCCCACTGTGCAAAAGGCCAGGGAGCTGTTAATGGAGTCAACTGATTTGCAGGCTATCTTTGTACATTTGAGTATCTTTAACAGTGATCACACCTTCGGATAAACTCAGCATAATCCTTTTGGATGGTTGGCCAATAATAACCTTGACGGATTATTTTGTAAGCCAAAGATCTGCCCCCCAGATGATCTCCACATATTCCTTCATGCACCTCCCTGAGTGCATAATCAGCATCGGATGGCCCCAAGCATTTCAGCAAGGGCTGCGTGAAAGACCTCTTATACAACATTTCATTCAGGATCAGATATTGAGAGGCCATCCATCGAAGCCGTTTAGCTTCCAATCTATCTTCGGGTAGGGTGCCTTCTTTCATAAATTTAAGAATAGGGTTCATCCATGAAGGTTTATGTTCAACTTGACATACTTCAACTATAGGTTCTAATATGTTGGGATCTTCAAGATATTCCACATGTCTCCAAGCGAATCTGGTGCAATAGTTGCAAGTTGTGAAAGAGCATCCGCCCGAGAATTTTTCGTCCTTAGTACATGAACAATTTCAAAATGTTCCAACCTGGATATCAGGCTTTGGACTTTTTCCAAATACTGAATCATATTTGGGTTTCGAGCTTCGAAATCATCTTTTACTTGATTCACCACCAGCTGTGAGTCAGAAAAAACTTTGATCCTCTTAATCTCCAATCTTTGGGAGATTCTAAGTCCAGCAATAAATGCTTCATATTATGCCTGATTATTCGAAGCTTGGAAAGAAAATCAAATAGTATATTCAATAACTTGCCTATTCGGACCAGCCAAAATTAGACCTGCTCCGCAACCATTGACGTTTGAAGCACCATCTACATGGAGCATCCATATGAATTCTGGACCATCTTCAGTACTCTCCTCTTCTTCGGCTCTTAGTTGGCCTTCTTCGAATCCCCATGTACATTCTGCTATGAAATCAGCCAGAATCTGTGCTTTCATTGCTGACCTAGGCTGAAATTCAATATCAAACTCTCCCAACTTAACGGCCCACTTTGCTATCCTCCCTGAGGTGTCAGGACAACGAAGAATGGCTTTTAAGGACTGATTTGTCAGAACCACAATGGAGTGGGCTTGAAAATAGGGCCGAAGATGCTTCGCTGCAATCACTAGAGAAAAGATAATCTTTTGCACTCTGGGGTATCGAACTTCTGCTTCATGCAACACTTTACTAGTGTAGTAGATTGGCTTCTGCAAGTGATTGGCATCTCTTCGTACCAGCACCACACTAACTGCTTCATTAGAGCCCGATAAGTAAAAGTAGAGTATCTCTCCGTCGCATGGCTTAGAGAGCAAAGGAGGATTTTCTAAGTATTCCTTTAACTAGTCAAAAGTAACTTTACAGTCTTCTGTCCATTCAAAATTTTGAGTTTGGCGAAGGACCTTAAAAAAGAGTAGACATCTTTCTGCAGAACGGAAAATAAATCGACTCAATGAAGCAACTATTCTTGTTAACCTCTGTACTTCCTTTTTACAAGTGGGATGTCTCATTGACCGAAGTGCTTGGATCTTTTTTGGGTTAACTTCTATTCCTCGCTTGGTGACCAAATATCCCAGGAATTTTTCAGAAGTTATACCAAAAATACACTTAGTTGGATTCAATTTCATTCGATGGTGTCTAAGAGCATTAAAAGACTCCTTCAGATCTGTAATGTGATCAGACTTTTGAAGACTTTTCACAATCATATTATCAACATAAGCTTCCATATTTCTCCCAATCTGATTTTTAAAGACTTTGTTGATGAGCCTTTGGAAAGTTGCCCCAGCATTTTTTAATCCAAATGGCATTACCTTATAACAGTAAAGTCCTTTTTCTGTAATAAATACAGTTTTCTCTTCATCTTCAGAATCCATTCAGATCTGATTATAACCTGAGAAGGCATCCATAAAACTTAACAATTGATGACCAGCCGTGGCGTCAACTAATTGATCAATTTTTGACAAAGAAAAACTATCCTTTGGACATGCCTTGTTAAGATCTGTATAGTATATGCAAATCCTCCATTTGACGTTTGATTTTTTCACCATAATCATATTTGCCAACCAATTCGGATATTGCACTTCCCTTATGAAGTTAGCCTCAAGTAGCTTATTAACTTCTTCATCACCTTCTGTCTTTCTGGAGCAAAATTCCTCTTCTTTTGCTGAACAGGTTTATAGCTAGGAGACACTTCTAAGCGATGTATGATCACATTAGGTGGAATTCCGGGCATGTCTGAAGCTATCCAAGCAAAAATATCAGCATTATCTCGGAGAAAAGTAATTAATTTTGCTTTTGACTCTTCATCTAATAAGCTGCCAATTTGTATAAATTTTGTTGGGTCATCTTCGGATAATGACACAAAAAGTATTTTCTCCACTGGTTCTCCACACTCTTCGGCTTCATCTCTCGGATCCAACTGATCAAGTGTCAAAGAATTGGTTGTCTGTTTATTTTGGATCATCAGACACTAGTGAGCGATCCTTTGATCCCCCCTCACTTCTCCTATGCCTGACCTGGTAGGAAATCGAACTAAAAGGTGATATGTGAAAACTATGGCCCTAAACTTATTTAATGCTAGATGCCTCAATATTGCATTATAAGTTGAAGATGTTCTAGCCATAATGAAATTGATGGGAAGGGTTCTTTGAAATGGTTCGGACCCAAAAGTCACGGGCAAGACTGTTTCACCTTTGACTCCAACTTGATTTCTCCCAAAACCAGTTATAGGAATGAGAGACCTTCGTAATTCACGTCCTGACAATCCTATCCGAAGAAAGGCATCATACAACAAAACATCAACTGAACTTTCATTATCAATCAAAATTCTTTTTATATCATATTTTGCTATTATAGTCGAGACCACGACAGGGTCATCATGTGGAAGTTGGACACTTTGGACATCCTCATCAAAAAAAGTGATAGAGGTTTTCCCTTTAAACCTTTTAGGGATATTCTCCTCAGCTTCGATATCCAATGCAGCAGATCGATGAAGCATACCAACATTCCCATCAGTTGGTTTTTGGTGAGGCAGATCGGCTTCATCAGATATCCTTGGAAGAGTTGTTGCTTCAGCCTGAGATTCTGGGTGGTTAATGTATTTTCCCAGATATCCCCTCTTTATCAGGTCTTCAATGGTATCTCGAAGCTAAAAACACTCATCAATGTTGTGACCATGATCCCGGTGGAATCGATAGTATTTGCTCTTGTCCCTTGCTTTTAGGGATATTCTCCTCAGCTTCAATATCCCATGCAACAGACCGATGAAGCATACCAACATTCCCATCAGTTGGTTTTTGGTGCGGCAGATCGGCTTCATCAGATATCCTTGGAAGAGTTGTTGCTTCAGCCTGAGATTCAAGGCGGTTAATGTATTTTCCCAGATATCCCCTCTTTATCAGGTTTTCAATGGCATCCCGAAGCTAAAAGTACTCCTCGATGTTGTGACTATGATCCCAGTGGAATCGATAGTATTTGCTCTTGTCCCTTGCTTTTGCAAATGTCTTCAGGGGACGTGGCCTTTGAAAGTAATTTTTCTTCTCAATTTCTAGCAGAATTTTCTCTCTTGGTAAATTGAGAGGTGTGTAGGCATCAAACCGGTTATTCTACTGCTTGGATTTGGGACTACGCCTGGGAACAAAGCATCGTTAGAGGATGTGGGCATGTTTGGTCCTTTGACGCTTTTCTTCTTAAAAGGATATCTCCCTTTTGCAAGTCTTCGACTTGCCGCTTGCTCTTTAGCGGCAGCGTATTTCTGAGCTCTCGCCAGTAACTCATCATAACTCAATGGAAATCTTTTGTCCAGGAAGAAAGTGAACCTGGACGATTTAAGGCCTTTCTTCAAGGCAGACATGGCCACATGCTCATTCAGATTTGGTATTTCCAAAGTGATCGAATTAAAATGGTACACAAATTCCTTCAAACCTTTTCATTCATGCTGTTGGAGGAGAAACAAGCTATCTGTGTTGCGCGGCATCTTCTGGCACGTTCTGAAGTGCGAAACAAACTGCCGCTCTAACTCAGCAAAAGAATGAATAGCTTTCGGTGGTAGGCTCGAGTACCACATTCGAGCAGATCTCTTCAATGTAGCAGGAAAAGAAGACAGTAAAAAGCATCAGTTACTTTTTGCACCATCATATGAGCCTTATAACTCCCTAGATGGTTGAGAGGATCCGAAGTCCCATCATAAGCCTCTAGCTGTGGGATCTTGAAATGCCTAGAGATAACTTCATCTATAATGCGATCAAAAAATGGAGGCTGAGAGTTAAAAGCAATAACCTCATCATTCCTTAGATCCGAAATTCTGGCTATTTTTGCTTGCATGGATTTGAATTTCTCTTCAAATTCGCAGTTTATCTCTCTCTGTCTAGTCCCTTCAGGTACAAAACTTCTAGAAGAAATAGAGGGAGAGCGTCTGATCCTCTTCTTCCCACCAAAATCTCCTGCTTGTCGATCTGGAGGGGAAACATAGCGATCACGAGATGACCGGATCCGTGAGAAGCTTGGAGAGAGTTCTTGATGTTGATCTTCTTCACTTTCAGGTTGATGGTTGGGCTGTGGAATAGGTGGCGGACACTGTCTTTGAGTAGCAGCTTCTTGCAAGTTTTGAACCAACACCATCAAGGCCTCTACCCTATTTAAAAGGGCTTCAAACTGCTGCTGCCCCATCATTATCATAGGTGGCTGCATTCCTTGATCTGCTAGAGGATCGTTTGCTGGAGGAGCATGCTGCTCCTTGCTTGTGATGCATTCTGAACTTTTCCTTTCACCATTTTTGCCTGAGCAAAGCTCTCCTTCAAACAGAGGAAATGGATCTCCCCTACCTGGTGCGCCAATCTGTTGACGTTGAATCCTTGCCGGCCGGATGGAGAGGTTCGCCCGCCGGTTCACCGTCGCCCGGAACTTGCAAAACAGATCCCCTGACCAGAAATCCTCTGGTGGGGGACACTCCGATATCAAAGTCAGCAAGAACTCAGGCAGCAGAATGGAGAGCTTGAAAGCAGAGAGGGAAAGGAAAGAATTCGAATTTCTGGAAATGAGTTTCGCTCCTTTTGAGTATCCCCTCTTACTAGTATTTATAGGCTCCAATATAACTACTTACGGTTATGGGAGTTAGCAAATGAAATCTCCTCATAACTGTAAATAGTGGTGGTCGGAAAATTAGTTATTTCATAGTTATCCAATCTGAGGATTTCGACCATGTGGGCGGTCACAACAACCAAAATAGATTTCAACTGTTTCAGGGTTGGAAAAGCCCACATGTTTAATATGTCTCATTCTTTTCGGAGTATATCCGAAGTGAACTTAACATTCTCTTTAGTAGCGCTTCTATAGGAAATGTTAATTACATACTTCGGAAGAGTTTCTTTGGAAATAACAACAAAATAGGTAAACACTTACAGCCATCTCAATAATACGATAACATGCTCTTCGGACTATGCTGATTGTACGAAGCTGACAATGTTAAATTGACAGGTTTGGTCTCGGACCAGATAGAAGGTATGATGCCGGAAATATAAGGTTGATAAACTTGGTCTTTGGATCAAGGTAAAGATACGAAGCCATAGATATAAGGTTGATAGCCATGGTCTTCGGACCAAGATAAAGGTACAAAGCCGAAGATATAAGATTGTTAGGCTTAGTCTTCGGACCAAGATAAAAATACGAAGCAGAAGATATACGATATATCTTTTTGTTGATCAAAATCTTTAACAAGTCTAGGAGATATTTTTCTTAGTATATTGATTTGATTAGTAAATCAAAAATTAAAATTGGTTCAAAGAATAGCCTAATAAATAATTAAAATCAAAGCAGGATACATAATACCGGGTAATATTAAATTTAAGATACTTAAATTTTTATAATTTTTTTTAACCAAGAAATAAATACGTTAATATGGTATCATCGAGACGTTGATAAGGTAGAACGAAAAAATAAAGCAAAAGAATCCTGAATTTTTACTTACATCAATTATCACGTACTCCAAAAAAATAATTTTTAAATTTAATTAAATAATTTATAAAATTTTATTTTGTACTCATGATCTGTAATGAGATAAAGCATTTATCAACCGTGCTACCGTCTCAGGGTGATTAGCTCACTGCTTTGCCACATGGCTTAGCTTAAGAAGACGGACATTTCCCGTAGAGCGGACATTTTACATGCAAAAAGTGCGACGTTTGTAGGTGCGGGACATGGCATGTTTCACGTAAAAAGATGCATCACGTCGCGCCTCCCAACCCAACTCCTTTTTTTTTTTTTTTTTTTTTGGGTAAAATAACCAACCTTTAATTGACGTAAAGAGGATCAAAGCTGAAGTAAAGTGCAAGCCGATGGTGGTGGGGTCCACACGGGAGAGGTTACGCGTACGTTCTCTCTGTACAGTGACCTAATTACTACGTGTCGATACTCGACTGGCCAGGGTCTACATCGGTGGCCAGTGCCGACACTTCGTAGGACGTGGATCCTGGTGTGTTCTTTGTTCCTTGGTCTGATTTGGCAGCAGTTTCCCTCCCATGAAGGTGGTAGCAAGGTGCTCGTATTCACGGATTTTTTTTTAAAATAATATAAATAAAATAAATTTATGGAAATAGGTATTTCCCTGTATCAATAAAAATAGATATTTTTCCGCCGACGTAATAGAAAATTTCACTTTCCAAACGAAAGATGCCAATTGGACTGAAATCATATATGGTAGTCAATTTCAAATCGAAAAATCATCCTGGCGAGGGATGAGTTCAGAATTTTAAATAATTTTTTTATAAAATTTAATATGAGATTGATGTGTTATTTTTAAATTATAATTTTTTTGATATTATTTTTAAAATCATCGGTCGAAAAGAATTTAAAATTATCTTTGCCAAAAACGACTTCAACCCATAAATTATTTAATTTTTTAAATACCTTTTTAAAAAATAAATTTATGAATGATATTTTTATAATTAAAAGAATGGTATTTTCGTAATTAAATCAAATATTATGAAAGTTATTTTGAAAATTAATTGTTCACTCCTGATCCAATTTTAAAAAATTTAATTCCAAAAATATCCTTTATAATGTTTGATTTAATTATAAAAATATCATTTATTTAATTACAAAAATACCACTCATAGTTATTTGAACTCATTTCTCATAAAGGTATTTAGGGAATTAAATAAAAATTCCTCGTAAATACCTCTGCACCCCATAAATGCTATTTTTTAAATTAAATTTTAATCTAATAAAATTTAAAAAAATATATAATAAAATTTAAAAGATATTATAACATTAATTAAAAATAAAATTAATTAAAAAAATTATTATTATATATATTTATATTATAATAAATATTTTATATTCTAAAATATAATAATTTTATTATAATTTATTATATTATATATTTAATATTATATAATAGTATAAAAAAACTTAAAAATAAAAAAATAAAAAATAATCACCATGTCGATACCATCCGGTTGCCAGCCCGGTACCAGTTCGGTCGACAGCCCGGTGTCAGTCCGATCCCTTGCTTAGGATCGACGGTTGGACCGGTGGCCAGACCTCAGTTCGGCCCCCGGTTTGAACGCCGGTCTGGGTATCGATTCGTAACTAAGGTCCGATTACCGGTCCGATTGCCAAGATCCTACCACCGGTCTGGCCCCCAGTTCGGCCGCTGGTCCGGCTCCCGGTCCGACCGTCGATCCGGGTGTCGGTTCGGTCACTAGGGTCTGGCTACCAGTCCAATCACTAGGATCCTGTCACCAGTCTAGCTACAGTCATGCCACATATCCGATCGCCGGTCCGGTCGTCGGGATCCTGCCACCGGTCCTAAGCAATATTTAAAAGATATTTTATAACATTAATTTAAAATATTTTATTATATTTTAGAATATAAAATATTTATTATAATATAAAAATATATTACAATATATTATTATAATATTATTATAATTAATTTTATTTTTAAGTAATGTTATAATATCTTTTAAATTTTGTTATATATTTTTTAAAAATTTATTAGATTAAAATTTAATTAAAAAATAGTATTTATAGGGTGCAGAGGGATTTTTATTTAATTTTTTAAATACCCTTACGAGAGAATGAATTTAAATTATTTTTGTAATTAAACAAATGGTATTTTCGTTATCAAACCAAATATTGTGAAGGGTATTTTGAAAATTAAATTTTTAAAATCGGATCATAATCGATGAGTAATTAATTTTCAAAATATCCTTCATAATATTTGATTTAATTACGAAAATAACATTAATTTAATTATGAAAATATTATTTATAGTTATTTGAATTCATTTTTTAAAAAGATATTTAGAAAATTAAATAATTTACGGGCCGAAACCGGTAAAAACGATTTCAAGTCCATTTGAAATTGACTTTCCAACCGACGATTTTAAAGATAACATCAAAAAAATTTTAATTTAAAGATATCACATCTATCTTATATTAAGTTTTATAAAAAAAAAATTATTTAAAATCCTGAACTCATACGTGGCAAAGATGATTTTTGGACTTGAAATTATCTTTGTCGCATACGATTTCAGTCCAGCTAGCATCCCTCGACTGAAAAGTGGATTTTTTGTCACGTCAACAGAAAAATACCTTTCATAAATATAAAGGGAAATACCTATTTTTATAATTTTTTTAATATTAATTTTTAAAAAATTTCTTATTCACGTCTCTCTGACCTGTAATTTATCCGATGACTCGATTAAATTTAATTTTTTTTAAAAAATATATGATTGAAGATCGAAAAAAATATTTTATTTCAACAATTTAATAGGATCAGATTAGCGTACTTATTTTTGGATAAAATTTTTTAAAAAAATTTATTCGGATCGAACATCATTTGATCGGATGAAAATCTAGTGGGACAGCTATTGCGGAGATTTTTCTTTCCATCCCTTTTCGTTTCAGAAAAGAAAAAAAAAAAAAAAAAAAAAAAAAAAAAAAAAAAAAAAAAAAAAAAAAAAACTTATCGTGCGGGGTCTTTCCAAGTACTGATCGAGACCTTCATGCCGGGCCTCATGTCTTTTTGTGAGAAAAAAAAAAAAAAAAACTCAAGGAACGGGATCATGGGCATCGGTGAATAGATAAATAAATAGATAAATCAATCAATTTTTTTATAAAAAAATAGATAAATAAATAAAAAATATTTGTATCTGAAAAAAAAAAGAAAAAAAAAGAGAAGGATTAATCTTCCGGTATAGCTCCTTCACTTGATCCCATCCTATCAGACAATATTCGATACAGATCATATATTTTCGTATATCTTTCTCGTCTATTTGTAAAAATGAGAGATGTGCTGAATCTCTATCAACCGTGTTATCTTCTTAGCGAAAAAAATATTTTTTTAATAAAAATAAAATGATGAACGAGAGAGCGCAGAGTGGAAGCCCATTTTATCATAAATTGATGAGTTAATACGTGGTGGGACCAAAATGATCGAATGAGTCAAGATATATAATGACTAGATTAAATAAACAAAATATTAGCATGCTGCAAATTGATATTTTTATGCTACGTTAACTAGCCAAATTAATCTCAAAAATTAAGCTAATAGAAGAAGGGTTGGTAATTAATGCATATGAGGCTTAAAAGTTGGTTATATTTGTTTGCTACATGATCTTCAATTTCGGTTTTAAAATGATCTTCAGTCAATCTGGAACGAGCTTTATCATCGAGATATTAAAGAAAGGTTTTTATTTGATATGCCCAAATTTAGGCTTTATCATTTTTTTTAAAAAAAAATAGGCTCAAGTTCAATTAGGCAAGAAAGAAGCTAAATATGATCTTGAATTTTAGATTGGAAGTTAATTTCAAATTGACTTGGTGGTTCTAAAATAATTGTCAACTTGATTGGATACTTACATAATTATCTCAATTGGCATACCTCTATAATCTCAAATGTAAACTAAAGATATCTTAATGTTTTAAATTGATAAACTTTGTAAGGAAACAAAAACTTAGGGTACATTTAGTTTGCAATTGGAATCAAAATCGAAACAGGAATCCTATTGAATTGGAATAAGAATTGAAATATCTATATCTTTGTCATAGTTGATTCATGATGGAAATTGAAAATAGAATTGAAATGGACTTTAAATATCAAAATATAACAGGTATAGGATTTTTTAAAAAAATTAGGATATCTTGTTTTTCATACATTGTAATGATAAGTTCCATTCTCCAATCAAATAAGAGTCAATTATTTCTATTTCTCTAACTCGTTTCTACCTTTGCAACTATACTCCCGCTATTTGGTTTAATGGATTTGCAGTGGTGGTAACTATAGGATTCTATATCTATTTCTTTGTAAATAAGAGCTGCTTGGTTGTCCCATTAAAGTAACATTAATTATGGCTTTCCGAACCGCAATCTTTTCTGCTTTAAAGTCTTTTTTTCGTTACAATGACCAACGTGGCCGTAACTTAAAATACGGCAAAAAGGATCTTTTAATGAACTCATAGGATTTTGGTCAAGATACAACAATATAGACGCCAGAGAAGAATCATCTCGTGCATCCGAGTTCACTTACACTAATAGCATGTTTCCGTACGCACTCCAGGGATTTAAAAAAAAAAAAAAAAAGTCCAGCCCAAATATCAATCAGAAAATAGCATAATGAACAGAGATTTTGGTTTGCGTCCTTTTCTTTCCTTTGTTAATTTAAAGAAAAATAGCTCTCATCTGGCGGTGGCTTGATTAGTGTAATAAAGATTTCAATTAATAGAAAGCATGGCAAACCCACTCCTCTTTTGATGTGCTCACCACGGCGGTCTTTCCATCTCTCTCTCTCTCTCTCTCTCTCTCTATAGCTGGCCCGCAGTTCTTTACTCTGTATATATGGAAGCGTGACCGACAAATTCCAGTCCAAGATCGACCTCCCCGACGCCTTTATAATTCTCCCACCACTCTTTCCCTCCCCATCAAGACTGTACTCTTTCTTCTCTCTCTCTCTCTCTCTCCGTGATCTAAAATGGGTCGTTCTCCAACCGCCGTCACTTTTCTTGTTCTTCTCTTCCTCTCGCCGGCGTTTTCTCTCACCTCCCCCTCCCTCGCCACGTCGCGGAAGGAGAACTCGACCTCGCTGGGGAGCTCCTTCGCCACCTCGAACTCCTTCCTCTCCACCCTCAACTCCACGCTCGACGAAATCCAAAAGGTCATCTCCGTCGTCTCCACCTTCTCCGGCGTCTTTGGCGGCGACCTCCGCCTCTCCTCCGCCATCTCAGACTGCCTCGACCTCCTTTACCTGTCCTCCGACGAAGTCTCCTTGACCATCTCCGCCTCCCAGCGCTCCACCACATCCACCGACACCTCGGCCGCTGCCGAAGGTACTGGCAACCGCCGCTCCGACCTCCGCTCCTGGCTGAGCGCCGCCCTCGGGAACCAGGACACCTGCAAGGAGTCCCTTGACGGGACCGGCAGCGTCGTCGTCTCCCTCGTTGGCGGCGACCTCCAAACCATTACATCCCTCGTCGCCGATGGCCTTCGCCAGGTTGCCGTCGGATCCGGCGGCGGGAACGCCGGCCGGAGGAGGCTGTTGGGGAAGGTGAGCGAGGGGTTCCCGGAATGGGTATCGGCGGGGGACCGGAGACTGCTTCAGGCGCCGGCGGGGGTGGCGGCGGACGCTGTGGTGGCGCAGGATGGGAGCGGGCAGTACACGACGGTGGGGGCGGCGGTGGAGGCGGCGCCGACGGGGAGCACGAAGAGGTACGTGATCTACGTGAAGCGTGGGGTGTACAATGAGAACGTGGACATCAAGAAGAAGAAGTGGAATATAATGCTCGTCGGTGACGGGATGGGCCAGACCATCATCACCGGCAGTCGTAACTTCGTCGACGGCTGGACCACCTACCGGAGCGCCACCTTTGGTGAGTAAGTAGAGAGATCTTTCCAGCTTTTAATTTCTTTCTTGTTTTCCAGCAAGTAGAGAAAATAATTTATATCTGATTTTAAAATCGTTAAATTTTTTATAAAACTGTTCTTCTTCTTCCACGAGGATATTGTTTTTTTTGTTAAAAAAAATCTATCTAATAAAAAGATATATAAGTAATTAGCTACAAACCAGGTAGCAGGCACTCTCGAAATAACTCTCCATCAAATCTTGGTATAGGCTTTTATCAGTCCCGGTTACTTGATCAAGCTACCAGCTTGCTTCAAATATTTAATTATATAAATGAATAAACAAAACTTGTACCAAAAAAAATAAAAGATGACCTACACTTTTGGTGAGATAGAAACAGCCTATTTCATCTCATATATACTTCATTTTCCTATGAGTTGAATTAATGCTGGTCAAAGACTTTATGCTTTTAGTTTATTTATTTATATCAACTTCGTCCTTATAGTTTAGCTATTAAACTTTGCGATGTACGAATCTACGTGTGATATATATATATATATATATAGTATTGTTTTTGCATGAGAGGGGATACTGACAGTGTTGTGAAGCGAGAGAGTTGTACAGGTCTTAGTCTAGATCCGCGAAATGTGTGGTCTGTTGTTTGGAGAAAAGTGTCCCTTGCCTTTCCTACATCTGTTAGGACTCTTTTATATTTATTAGCGTTTAGAGGGACTTTACAATCGGAAAGATTAAACAAGTGGCCCATCATGCCTGGTTAATTGATTCGAAGGAATCTGTGTGATATACTTGACGTTGTATGTGCCGCTAATTGTATTAATACCCGGATTAATTTCACCGATCCACTAGCTAGCTCGGTCGAAGAATTTAAAACTCAAAAGACCTCCTCTTATGGTTAAAGAAGTCTTGGTCGTAATTTTCATATCAGTCCAGTGCCAATTGAACCCAGATCTGATTCCAAAGTTAACCGGTAGTGACGTACATTTAATGAAGTGACAACGATCTCGCCAAACCCGTCTCAGGTTAAGCGCCGGGGACCAACGTACGTATCTATCCAGGTTGGACGGGTGCAGCATTAGTCCTTTTTCATCACTCTCCCAAATTTGTATTTTTTTTTTTTTTTTTTTTTTTTTCCTTCCTTTAAGCACGAATACCGGACCCTACCCAGACCCTGATGGTATTGCATGCCTGCCCTGACTTGCACGTTGGTCCACCGGCGACCTCATGTATCTCTGTCGGTCGGATCGTGAAGTGCAACCAAATGGTTCTGACGTGATCACATGGTCTGTATCCGGGTTTGATCATGGTGAAACATTGATATTTTTGTCGTCTTCTCTGATCTCTCCCATCGTTTCCGTGACCCCTCGATGGAAGGTCGGACTCCAGGGGAGGGCAAAATCATCATTTCGCCTCCGTTCCTCATCTGCTCTGACCCAGTCAATCGTGGCACCGAGGATTTTTAAAAACAATCAGAGATACTTCCAGGGACTTCAAGTGAAAACGGCAAAACAATCCATCGTGCTTGTGGTTGTCTAAATATAATATAAAGGCTGCAAAGCATGTTTCTATATATCGTAAAGTCGGTAAAGTCGGTGAAGGGGACTTTGAATCGCTCTAATATATGGTCCAAATTCGAACATGCTGACACACGTGTGTGTATGTGTGCATGGCCATTCGTGCAGCCGTTTCTGGCATGGGGTTCATCGCCCGGGACTTGACGGTCGAGAACACGGCGGGCCCGTCGAAGCACCAGGCGGTCGCTCTCCGCTCGGACTCCGACCTCTCGGTCTACTACCGCTGCAGCTTCCTTGGCTACCAGGACACGCTCTACGCCCACTCCCTCCGCCAATTCTACCGCGAATGCCTCATCACCGGCACCGTCGACTTCGTCTTCGGCAACGCCGCCGCCGTCTTCCAGAACTGCGCCATCCTCGCCCGCCGCCCGCTTCCCGACCAGAAGAACTCCATCACGGCCCATGGCCGCCAGGACCCCAACCAGAATACCGGCTTCTCCCTTCAATTCTGCAATGTGTCCGCCGATTCCGACCTGGCGGGGTTCACCAACTCGACCGCCACATATTTGGGCCGGCCGTGGAAGGAGTACTCCCGGACCGTTTTCATGCAGTCGTTTCTCGGGGGACTGATCCGGCCCGAGGGCTGGCTCGAGTGGAACGGGAACTTCGCGCTCGATACTCTCTACTACGCCGAGTACATGAACTATGGGCCCGGTTCGGGGTTGGCCAACCGGGTCAAGTGGCCCGGGTACCGCGTTATAACCAACTCGGCTGAGGCGGTTATTTTCACCGTAGGTCAGTTTATTGATGGGAATCTCTGGCTGCCTTCCACTGGGATCAAGTACACCTCTGGTTTGACCGCGTGACGGAGCGAGAGAGGAGAAAGAATGGCTGGTGGTGAGTTGTCTATTTGTTTTGTATTCTTTGGCATGATGCTAGATACGTGTCGATGATGACATGAAAATGTTTAACTTGTCTTTGGATGTAGTAGTCGGTCCGATATTAATTTCTAATCATTTTGCTCCTGCGAAGGAGATATGGATTTACGATGAGGGATGGGAATCACATAGATGTGTACGTACTTGTGCAAAGAAGAGGTTTAATATTTGAATAAAGAGATGCGATTAAAGTTAAACTTTGTGTTTTGGCTCAGAAGTTTTATTAGGCGCCTAGATGGATTGTGAACATTGTATTATTTCTCTTTTACTTCAAACAGTCGGCAAGCCACGGAGTATTGCATTCATGTGTAGTAGCGCAACCATCGACTTGTTGTTTTACCGCTCGTAAATTATCTAAAAGAGGGATTCGAGAAGCCAATCTTAATTGTTCTGTAAGACCTGTTACTTGCTGTGGCAATTGTGGATTTGTAAATGAACAATTTTTTATTCATGTGGATGATTTTATAGTTGGCTATTATGGTCCATCATGCCTTGGTTCTGCTCGTGCAATTTTTTTTTTTTTTAAAAAATTTTTATCATTATGGTGGTAACTCGTTTGGTTAAGATATGGCTCAGCTCTTATGAATAATCCACTGATCACGGGTTCGAGGAATGGTCCGGCACCGTAATGATGTTAGGTTGATGTAAGTGGGGAGGACACGCGAAAAATTGCAGTCCGGGTTCGAGGAATGATCCTGCACCCTAATGATGTTAGGCTGACGTAAGTGGGGAGGACACGCGAAAAATTGCAGTCCGAATCGAATAAAGATCTAACAAGTTAGGATCCGAGTAGGGAACTATACCGGAAGATTTTTCCTCCTTCCCTCAACATTTTTTTTTTTTGTTTTGGGTGGTAACAGCAAATACACCTAATACAAACTCGAAAACAACTCGGATTCTTGGGATTAAAGATAAGCTAGGACATATACCACCGAGAACAAACAGACCCCCGTGACAAACATAACAACGAAAAACAAAGGGTACAGAACAACCCGTATAGTTTTAAGTTTGACCTTGAACTTAGAAAATCAATATACATAAACAGAGGACTGAAAGACTAACAACACCAGCAAAACGATTGAGAGGCAAGGAAACTAGATGGTCTCCAACCTAGATGTTGAAACATTTGTACCTTAAATATTTTGACATTGAGGTAATGTGCCCATAAGATCCCATTTTGAAACTTCGGAGTTCTGAATTCCCCTGTTTCTTCCTTCTTTTATGCCGCTAGACGCTGGTATAGTTTTGTCCCCTTTTATAGCCTGCTCCCATTCGATCTGCTTGCAAAATGGAATATCATCATCAGATGTCCAATGTATATCCCCTTGCATTGCCAGTTTGGCAATGAAGCCAATAGTTTGATTGGTTTTGTGCAAAATGAGAGGGCAATGGATGTTAATGTAATTAGCCTCACATTTTAGGATATCCAACAACAGGGGATGCACCTTATTGTTAAGACAATTTTTACTTGCAAGGGAATTAATAATAGAAACAGAATGTACCTCTACCAATATGTTAGTATAATTGAATTGGAGCAACTTTGATTCTCACCTAGGCAGCCACCAATTCAGCTTGACACATAGAGAGGCTTTGTACCATTTCTTCAACTGCACAAATGAGCCAAGCATTTCAATTTCAAATGGCCAGATTCTAGCACTAGCGGTGCTGATGCACTGTACAGATCGATGCAAAATGTGTGGGTAGCGAAGAGGTATGGCTCTGGGAAGACCATCTTAGAAAGTTTATTTATAATGAGAGAGGACTCGGATACTTATGAGAAGGCTGAGATGAGCCCTAAGAGAGATAGGTAAGTCCTAGCCTGGATAGGAAAGTTGCAGTCCCTCTAGGAGAAGTTGAAGCAATGGTTGATGCAAGTACAAAAGAGGAAAACACCTACATGACATAGGAGGGTGCTCAGATACAAGCGAGGATCTTCAGCCCAGGTAGAGGTGGTCATCTCAGAGACCTCTAGGACTGAAGGGATTGGCATTAGCATCGGAGTTTGCACAAAAAAACTACTAAGGTATATAATGACGGCATGGCGGTAGCAGGATGGTACAGATAGATCATACGGAGCATGCCAAGATTGTAGGCATCAAGGTAAAATTTGTTGGAATAGATGTGGTGCTCCCAAGTCTTGGAAGACTAAGATATGAGCTATAAAGATAGCTCCAGGAGTCTAAGATAGGTTAGAGTCTTAGGGCTATGACTGGTTTGGTCCTAGGAAGGAGGTTTGGCTCTCAAGGGGCTCGAGGTCCAGAGTTTTGGATCTTGAGAGCGCTAACATATTGAATCGGGTTTGGATCTAAGTCGGTATGAAAGTGGATCAAGTCATGGGTATACATGGGCTTGGATAAGTGCTCTCTTAATTGGATTAGCCTTGGAAGAAGTTTGAGTTAGGTCAGGTTCTGTGTTGTATCTTAATTGGATTAGGAGGGCTCTTTGATCTATAAAAGGGCACACTATGTAACCTATTAGAGGAGGAATAAAAATCTAATTTCTCTTTAACATTTCTTTCCCTCTCTCCTTAGTATTCATGCCATCCAAGCAACAAGGAGTCCACGTTACCCAAGGAAGCAGAAGGGGGTGTGCACAAGTGCTTCAGGCGTGCCCCCTTCTAAGCGCTGAGAGTCCCTTCTCCGAGGGAGTCTCTCTCTCCATGGTCCAAGTTTGTGGACATCCAAGAGGAGGTTCATGCCTTAGATTTCTCATGAAAAGTGGAGAAGAGGTGCACCAAAGACAGAGGGAAGAAGGGCGCGCAAGCGAGAGGTTTGTGAGGCTAGGTTGTGCGTTAAGAGTTTGGTTCATCAGAGGCCTCTCCTTCCTCACATCCCAAGAAACTTTCTACATCCCAAGGCTGGAGAAGGTTGCTTCTAGTGTTTTGATGGTGGCTGGAGGCAGGGCGCAGGGGGCTAGAAAGAAGAAGGGGTTCACACAGATTTTCCTTAGCACACATCAAGCACACAGCAATGGAGTAAAGACTCAATATATTTCATGAATAATTAGTATTCATACAAGAGAGGGGGGCTTCTTTTATAAGCTCACAAACTTGTCCCCCAAGTAAGGATATAAAAGTCATTACATAAGAATTTGAATCCCACCCAAACCCTAGCTAGAAAACATGGTAAGTCATTAGCCCTCTTTCCCTCAAACTCTCCCTCTGTCACTTGCCTTGGTCGGCCAAGGGAGGTGACCCTAAGTGGCCGACCAAGGGGAGGTGACCATAAGAGTGTGGTACCCCTTGGTGCTCCTCATGGACTTTGGGTGGCCCGGTTTGCTTCAGGCTATGGTCCAAGGCTCCAAGCTACAATCTAGGATTCCAGGACCTTCAATTTCTTCTGTTGGGCCTTCCATGGTCTTCATGACTTCAAGCTGGGTTGGTCTTCAATTGTATTGAGTCTTCATTGGACTTGGACTAGAATTTATAGGACTCAGAATATGACTAACTCAACATGAGCTGACTTGACCGACTGATCCAAACCCTATTGGTATGAATCAAACTCTGAATACAGGACTCAAATGATAAAGGCCCAAAAAGAACATGACTCAGGGGCCAAAGGAAAACTAAATTAGGCTAAGCCCTTATTACAAATTGGACTCAAACACTACTAAGTAATCTACAGAGGGTTGAGAAGTCTCTGTCTTATTCTGGTGCCTCTGGTATCTGCATCAATTCTCCCGGGATGGGAGAAACTTGACCCTGTCGAGTAAGGATCACACTGGCTCACATATCTCTCGAGAAGGTCTGGGTCGAGGCGCTGCAAGTCCTCCTGAGAAATTCACGAATCGTCTGATTTTGGTCGGCCTTGCTATCGAACCAGGTAGCGTTGATAACCGCGGCCCCGGGTTATGATAGCTTGATCGTCCAGGATACGCTCGATCCATTCTCCTCTCTCAGGCTAATTTATTAGTGGATACTCTGGGCTAGGATCACTCACAAGATATGGAGTAGGTCCAAAGGCCTCACTAGGTATCGCTGTCGGTTTCCTATACTCAACCAGGTCTGCGATATTGAAGGTAGAACTAATGCCAAAATCCGGGTGCAAATCTAACACATAGGCATTGGGTCCGACCTTCTTTATCACTCTAAAGGGTTCAGCTCCGCGAGCATGAAGCTTCTTAACGGTTCCGGGCGGAAACCGCTCAGGCCTAAGCCTAATCATGACAGAATTCCCTATATCAAATTTCTTGACTCTTTTTCGGGAATTATCCGGTTTCATATATATTTTATTATTAGTGCTTAATGCAGATCTCTAACATGAGGCACCTGTGACTCGTACTGATATCTAACAAAGTGTAGACCATGCATTCCTATTGAGAGGAGTTTTATTGGACTCTTATGGGCCTAAACCTAACAGACTATAGACTCTCTAGGTTTGATCCTGGTGTGATGTGCACATGAAAATTTACAATGGACTCCTAGCAAATGCTATAAGGTCATCCAAAAGTATGTTGCAAACCTAACATACTCAAAGAATTGGTATAACCGAACGACCTCAACAAAGTGTAATTGGAAAATTTGGGGAACATTGGAAGCCTTAGGGTAGGGCAGGAAATAAGAATCGGAGTCTTGGAGTAATCCATTGAAAACATGAAATAGACCTTGGTTACTAGGGATGACCTTAAGATTTGAACTTTGATCTATGGGTGACATAAGGTCCACTTGAAGGAGGGAGAATTTGGTCATTGCAAGTGCAAGGTCTTTTAGAAAGGATGACTTAATCAGTTTAAGAAAAAGGTCATCGACTGAGGTTGGAGGAATGAACTCTTCATGAGGATATTGAATGAGGTATGGGGTTGAGGCTAAAGGAGTGGGCTCTTCCTGAGGGTATTGACTTATAGGAACCAAGTCCTCACTAATTTTCTATTATTCTATTACTTCAGGACTAGGCTTTACAATTTCATCTTCGCCTAGGATTTCCTCAGGCAAGGTACTAGAGTGATCCTCCTCAAAAAGTCTTCTCCTTCGTATTCATCTACTAAACTTATGTCAGCCTCATATATCTCTACAATGGGTTCTTCCTCAGGCTCATTAATGGGATCAGGGATCTTTTCCTTACAAACTAATGGGATAGGAGTAATAGGTTGGTTTGAAGGACTTTGCCTAAGAATTGGTCTAGAGGTGCTAATCATGCTGGGCTTAGGTTGGCTCCCCATGAGTTCCTTTTGACAAGACTCGAACTCTTTAGCAATCAGATAAGCTTCCTCTAGAGTTTGAATTTCCCATTGAAATAATTTTCCCTGGATGTCCCTACGTAGGCCAGCTCAAAACCTTGATATAATCTTATACTCGGTTATAATACAATATGGCTACAATACAATACTTTAGTTTATCCATATATCAATGAGTGATTCACTCATAAAAGTGATTGCAATATCAAGTGAAAATATTTAAATATCCAAAGAGAAATTACTTTAAAAAGTAAACTATATTATTATTTTAGCAACAAGCCCACCAATTGTCTGAGCATACGTAAACTTATTTAAGCCATCCCCGGCATTAGAGAGATTGTCATTGTAGCTCTTTGCTTCTTGTATGACTTGCTTAAGTTGACTAGTGGTCTCTATAAAATTTTTGGAGCTAAAGTCCTTGATGGCAACTTATATACCATTTTTTGTATTTTGGAAATTTTCTTAGCAACTCTCCAAAGCTGCTTTCATTGCTTCCATCAAGTTACCAAACTTCAATTGATCTTGTAGTTTGGCCATGACTTGCTTAATAAATTCCATCAATTCATTCATTGCATTGCTGATACCTATTGGGTTGATTGGAAAAGCAACACTTTGGATGAATTCCATGTAGGAGTTCTAATCCTTGCTATATACTAGTTCATGGCATGTTTGTTCTAAATTTACTTGATCTTTAGATTCAAGCAAAAAGAGTAAAGAGAAAGAAAAAGGCCTTCATCTTTTCTATTTCTTTTTTATTTATTGCTTCTTAATTTTTTTTCTCTTATCAAGATATTTATATACTTAGGTTAAGAGATTGTTCATCTGTATCACAAGTCAATTTGGAAGGCATTTACATTGATAAATTTGATGGCTAAATCCTCCTCTTACTTTTCTTCCTTTCTTCCTCATTCCTTTCATTCTTCGAACTAGGAACCAAGCACTCCCCTTCTTCCCTTCTTTCTCTTTTTCTCTTTTGTTTCCTCAGCTCTTACTCATTTCCTTATATTCTTCACCTCCCTTCTTTCCTTTTCTTCCTATCCTCCTTCCTTCCTATTTTTCTCCTCCTTTTTTTGTTTCTTTGTCAAATGAGTTAACTAGCAACTCTCTTCCTTCCATTCTTCCATTCCTTCTTTTCTT
Organism: Areca catechu; assembly: GCA_021397845.1. Taxonomy (NCBI): domain Eukaryota; kingdom Viridiplantae; phylum Streptophyta; class Magnoliopsida; order Arecales; family Arecaceae; genus Areca; species Areca catechu. The sequence continues at coordinate 139,086,810 of CM038042.1, read as the reverse complement.
ATATTCTTCTCCTTCCCTTTCCTAACCAAGCTAGCCAATGCCCTTTCATTCATTATCTATCTTCTTTCCTTCTTCTCCTTATCTTTTAAGCCAATCGAGCCGTCATCGCCATTGGTTTCCTTTTCTTCTCCTTCAATTCCTATTTTTTCCCCTTGAGGGTTCCTTTTTTTATTCTTTTTATTTTTTTCATTTTAGTGCTCATGCACCAAAGGAACCTCACTACACCTTTCCATTTCCTCCATGTCATGAGGATGTGGTATCCCTAAGCATCTCTTGTTGGACTTACTAATATTTTGGACTAGTCATGTGTAAAGTAGCCCACACCATACTAATGGTGTTGGGCATGGATCTTGTTAATAAGGCATCTATTTTTAAATGGTAGACTATACAAGAAGAAAAAAAATACAAAAATATTGGGAAGATGTAGGGTTTTGAGTTCCTTCATGGAATAAGAATTTTTCATACAACATTGATTCTTCTTGGACTAAAGTTTAAAATATAAGGGCTGGATTTTCTTTACTTATATCATCTACAAGAGTATTTGATGCTTCCAAAAAGTTAAAGATTTCTCTCTTTATGGGTATATCTATAAACTTTGTAATTTGAAAGCTTGTTGATGCATTTCTTATAGAGGTTTTCTTTTACTCTTATATTATTTTGTTATTGTAGACCTCTTGTATTTTTCAAATCATTGATTAGTAGATTTCTGCTTGATGCCCCATGGTTTTTCTCTTTCTTGAAATATTTTTCATGTAAAAAGTTTGGTATTTTTATTCACTTCGTTGCTTGATTTTTTTATTTTTATTGGATTATTATTTGTCATTCTGGATTAGACTTGTAAAATATTATTCATAATTAAGTTGTTTAAAAGGAGAGGAAAGTATCCCTTCCCAACATCTCTCCTTATCCCTTTCTAATTTTCTCCCCATGCCAAATTCATGAATCCCTCTTTCCCCACATCGACGCCACCCTCTCTTTCTCTTTTTCCTCAAATGCATCACTCTCCTCTTCTCTCCTTCGACAACATCCCCATACCTTCCTATTCAAATGCTGGTGCTTTATATGTCTATTTTTTGATCTACGAAAATAAATGTTTGTAATATTATAAATACACTACACAATAATGAAACATTGCAAGAATCTTATTTCTCAAGGACCAAAAAAAAATATTAGAAATAAGACTGGCATATAATATTTAAATATATTTATTTGTTAATGAATATTTAACACAAAGATGTCTCCTAAAATATCAAATAAAAACAAATAAATAATCTACAAGACTTTATCTTAAAAGAAAATATATTATAATTTTAGAAATTATATTGCAAAAATTTTTTGAAGATGCCATGATTTCCTTGGTATGAGAGATACTAGCCTTCAACTCTTTATCTCATGACTTAGTTAACAAAATTGCTAACCTCCGCGGAGCTCCCTTAGTTGGCCTTCTTGATATATATATATATATAGCTACTTGTATATCATTTATCAGATTCCAAGACACTACAAGAAAACAGTGTTTTAGCAACCAATTTTGCAACCAATTTTTTGGATTATATTTATGACTTATTTTGTAACCGATTTTGCAACTGATTTTTTTTCTTAATAATTTAGCAACCGATTCAAATCAGTTGCAAGATTCTCATTTTTCAACCGATTTTGCAATCGATATTTTCTGATACAATTTGCTACCGATTTTGAGACAGATTTTTTAATTTAAAAATAAATTATTTAGTAATATATAAATTACATAAATTAGCAACCGATATATCGGTTGTAAAAATTGATTAATTTTTTTTAAATAACAAAAATTAGTTTTAAAAAAAATTAAAATCGATCGAAACCGAAATTCATTTAAAAATATTTTTTTAAGTTTATTTTTTAACTTTGTAACTGAATTCTCGGTTTCAAAATTTCATTTAAAACAAACTTTAATTTTTTTTAGAATTTTGCAACCGAAAATTTGGTTGCAAAAAAATAATTTTTTTTTAAAAAAAAATTCTTAGGAATTTCTGGTTGCAAATTTAATTTTAAAATATATATTAATTTTTTATTTGTTGCAACCAAAAAATTGGTTGCAATAATTTATTTACGTCAGCCTCTCACCGAGCACCGCCTGATCCTAATCCCCAATTCCTAATCCCCGGTTACCCTGCTTCGCCTCCACCTCCACCGATCCACATCTCCCTCGATCTCCCTCCCTCCTCCGGTCCTCCCATCGTTAGATCTCCCCAGTTAAACTTCATCGCCTTGATGCCTTTCTCAAGGTCGGTGCTTGGTGCGAAGAACTTCGGCGAGGCAGCGATGAAACCTTAGAAAGGAAACCCCAAATCTGGAAACTCTTCGATCAGGTGAGTTCTCCTTCTCAAATCCATGTCCTCTTCACTTGGTGGGGTGGCAGGGTTGCAAGTCCTCTCATGGACATCCACTCCTGCTCCTCTCCCCATCTCCATAGTATTTCCACTCAAGTAAACTTCATATATCTTATCATATCGCACTCCTTTTTTTTAATTTTTTGGTAAACCACCTTCTTCAATAATTGATATTTATGATTGATCCATAAAAGCCTATATGTAACAGTGATCCCTTCAAGTCTCCTCACTCTTAATTTTAGCTTGGTTTATCATGGTAGTATCTATTGTGGAGTTGGGAGCAGTACGGGTGTGCATTATCTACGCGACATATTTTTAGAGTAAATCAGCTGGTTATTAAGGATGATTTGGTTATAATGATAGGGTAGGTCCGGAGCTAGCCAAATATGATCCATTGCCATCCATTTCTGTTTGATATCCAGAGAACTCTGATGGTATATGTCTCTTCGAGGATTAGGCATATTTATCGAGAGATAAACAGTGAATGGATTGTATGGCATCTTTCATCATTTAGTATTTTATGGATGTAAATGGACTGATATATCTATTCCTCTAGTTGATTTTAAAAATATTTTATTTTTTAATTTTGTTTGATGTACTCATGATAGATTAGTATGATTTATATGTTTTTATTAAAAAAAGATAAAATCGTGATTATAGAGGGAGGGAGAAAGGGAAATTGGATGTTGAGATAGATAAAAGAGTTATTGTTAAAAAGGAAATCTAATGACATATTGGGATATAAATAGATTAGCTTTACATGGGCATGATATCTTTTGCTCTCGAAAAACTTAGATAGATAGATAGATTTTTTTTTATTTTAAAAATATAAATATTTTAAATATTTTTTAATTTTTAATTTTTTTTGAATTTTGAGAAGGGATTTAATTTTTTCTCTCCTTCCTATTTAAGAGGTATATGTTTTTTTAAAAAGAATTGTAAATATTTCAAACAATTTTTGTACATTTTTTTTGCTAATTTGTCAAGAGAGACAACTATAAGAAAAAGTCGAATGAGGAGAACGGTAGATGGTAGGACTTTAGGAGATGGATTGGGAAGGGATTGGACTCGATAGAAATGTTGGGGGAGAGAGGGAGCCAGCTTTTATAGAGAGGGCCTGAGGGAAATAGACATGTGATGGAGAACGCCGCAATGGGATTATGGTTTAGTTTAAGCTCTGTAAAGCTAAAAGTGGGGGGGACTTTAAATTTTAATTAATTTCAAACAGCGTAACGAGGTCTTTGAAGTTTGACCCTTCGACCTCTCATTCCATGTGTGTTGCCCAGCGAGGATGCAACCCAAGAGGGGGGATGAATTGGGTTTTATAAAACTTTTGAATTATTTGATAAACTAAAGCAAGTATGTGCTAATTCAATTCAAAATCTTGTATTTCGCCAAGTGTTTGTGTGCTTCAAAATAATATGTAGCAAAAATAAAGAAGTAAATGCACAATGAAAACAATCACACAAACACAAAGATATATAGTAGTTCGGTGCACTCCAAGGCACCTACATCCACTTAACTCTTGAATCCTTGAAAGATATTCAATAATCTCATCAAAGGATTGCATCCCATTTGATTTTAGATGTTTATATAGCTCTCCAAATTATAGAAGACCATTTATGACCATTGGGGATGAAAATATGACTTTTTGAAGCAAGTTAGAGAAGTTTTGCACTTTCAGAAAACTAGCCGTTATAGTTCAAGTGTCAATACTTGACCTTCATGAGTCACACTTCATTCTCAAGTGTCGATACTTCATTTCTGTGAGTCTTCACTTCATTTTCAAATATCGATACTTCATTTTCTTGAGTCGACACTTGAAGCAAAAACCTCCAGATGGCATAGTTCTGTATTTTCAAAATTCTCAGGCCTTGAGTCAACCCTTCATTTGCAGGTATCGACACTTGATCTTCAGGTATCGACACTTGAGTCCTGGGTGTCGACACTTCATTGTGTCATTGCAGAAATTCGCTGAAACTTCTTCAAAATCAAACTTTGAGCTCTTCAAGTTCTTCCATATCAATTCCAAAATCGATATACTTGATTTTCCATTAATTAAGGACCTTTTCAATTGAAATACAAGTATTTCTTCATTCAACATGGATGAGTATTAAGATCTAATAAGCATACTTAAAATATAATTAGTACTCATATATACTTAAATAGTTTGTCAATCATCAAAATCAAGACCAGAGTCAACAGTGTGTATGTGTTCCCCTGTCCTCCTCTCCCTGTTCTCCATGTGGAGGTTTTCTTCTCTAACTCGGAGACTCTTGCTATCAGCTGAGAGGTTTGTTTAAGAGTGAGAAGGGTAAACCCGATTTGGATTTCTTTCAATTTTTTGGTGGCCATAATGCACGCCGGAGCTTGGGATGGTCAGCTTCCACGGTTTGAGTTGAGAAAATTAGGTACAGTGCATTAGGATATTATGTGATTGGCTTGGACTCTTTTTGCATTTCAAGGAGGGAATGCTCGATCTTTCGTGCAACCTTGGTTTAGTTTTCTTTGTTAATCAATTGAATAATAACAAGAGGTATGCTAATGGTGTTGGATTTTTTCTATTTGATTTGGATTCCACATTCTAGTTTTTTTTTTAATCTAAAATAGATGTGTCTATTGGAAATGACATAGACAAAGTTATATTCTTTAGAAAAAATATCTTTGATTTAACTAACATATTTCAAGCTCCCAAAATTATAGAACTTGAATACGATCACTAAGCTCCGAAAATTGTATCAATATTTGGATAAGATATACGATTGTCAACTAGCTTGACTACATATTGATATGATTGGGTCGGGTTATACATGGATCTGACCCGACCCAAATGATCCATTGGGTCAATAAATTTGATTATGGACCCGACCCAATCCGACCCGATTTTTTATTATGTTGGGTTCGGGTCCAATATCAAGACCCGATCAAGAAACCGGGTCGGGTTGATATCAAGCATAACCTAGTCCGACCCGATCCATTTGTGGCCCTAGTTGCAACAATATATTTAAAAATGATTTTTAATTTATTTTAAAATATTTGCCATGGAATTTAAGTTTAAAAAAACTAATTTAAAACCAAATTTAAAAGTAAGAAAAAAATAAAAAATATTCATTTTAAAAATGATATTTAATATATTTTTTTCTTAAAAGAAATAGATTAGGATTTAAGATTGTGATAAGGTTATATTTAATCTTTAAGTTTGTGATAAGTATATGAACATTAGATTAAGATAATTTTTTGTATCCTCATGTTTTGATATGCTACAGAATATGGATATCTTTCATCTTCGTAGTGGGATGTATAATAGACTTTTACCAAGTCGAAAGGGATATACCGAAGAATTTTTAAAATGCGTGGAAGATTTTATACTCTTTGGGTGTCAGCAACCTTACTTTCAAAGTGAAGGAAAATTTAGATGTCCTTGTTGTAAGTGCAAAAATCAAAGGTACTTAACTACTGATGAAGTGAAGCTTCATCTTTACAAAACAGGATTTGTACCTAATTACTGGTATTGGACATCTCATGGAGAGAGTGATCATCATGTGGGTGAGGTACCTGATTTGCATGCAATTGATTTTGCTATTGTACAAATGGATAATGATCCACAGAATACATATTGATGCATGATATTTGATACATTTGGAACATAGTTTGTACCTGACCATTCGTCTAATGTAGAGGAGACACCAAATTTGGATGATCAAAAATTCTTTAACTTGTTGCATTCAGTCCAAAAACTATTATGGCCAGGATGTACTGATCATTCTAAGGTATCGTAGCTATACAGTTGCTTAGCATCAAATATGAAGGTAATATTTTGCAACGATCTTTTGATCAAATAGTGGGTCTTATGAAAGAGACACTTCCAACCGATAATACTATACCTCAAAATTTTTATAGGACAAAAAAGTTGGTGTCCAAACTTGGCCTTACTGCTATGAAGATAGATTGTTGTATTAATGGTTACATATTGTATTATGGTGAACAATCTGAAGATAAGCAATGCAAATTTTGCTGGGCTGGTAGATATAAACCTCGGTCTCCTGTAGACAGTCAATATAAAGAGGTGCCGATGAAGAGAATGCATTATTTACCTCTAATTCCTAGATTAAAAAGATTGTATGCTTCAATGAGTTCTGCACCATACATGATATGGCAGTATGAGAATAAGCGTGAGCCAGGGATATTATGTCATCCATCAGATGGAGAAGCCTGGAAACATTTTGACCGACATTATCATGATTTTGCAGCTGAACCATGCAAGCCAGGCTAAGGCTATGTGCTAATGGTTTTACTCCTTACAGTCAATCATCAGCCCTATATTCTTGCTGGCCAGTAATTGTTACTCTCTAAAATCTGCCACTTGAATTGTGCATGACTATTCCTTATATGTTCTTGACAATAATTATTTCGGGTCCACATATCTAAAGAGCAGGATAGATGTCTATCTACAGCCTTTGATAGATGAGTTGAAATATTTGTGGATGGGTATCCTAACATATGATATTGCAAGAAAGCAAAATTTTATGATGAGGGCTGCATTAATATGGACCATCAATGACTTTCCAGCATATGGAATGCTGTCCGGATGGAGATAGCTGGGAAATTGGTGTGTCCGTATTATATGGACCGATTAAAGGCATTCACTTTGAAACATGATCGAAAGACTTCTTGATTTGATTTCCATCAATAATTTCTACCTATTGATCATGTACTAAGAAGAAATAAGGATGCATTCTATAAAAACCGGATTGAAAAAGATCAACCTCCATGAAGGTTGAGTGGAGAAGAAATATGGGAAGCTGTATCTTCTATTCCAAAGGTAATCGAGCAGGGTTCATGCAGAATTGAAGGATATGGTGTTACACATAATTGGTTAAAACAGAGCATTTTTTGGAATTTATCATATTAGAAAACTAATTTGATCAAACACAATCTAGATGTGATGCACATTGAAAAAAATATTTTTGATAATGTTTTTAACATGGTAATGGATATCAAAGGCAAAACCAAAGACAACGTCAAAGCACGAATGGACCTAAAGGAATACTGCAAGCGTAGGGAACTTGAGTTGCAAGAGTTGGCTAAAGGATATTTATTGAAACAAAAGTAACAAATTCTTTAAACCTAGAGCAGAAAAGAGGTGTATTTAAATGGATGGAGGAGTTAAAAATGCCTGACGGTTATGCATCCAACTTAAATAGATGTGTTAATATGAATGAGGGAAAATTAATTGGAATGAAAAGTCATGACATCCATATCTTTTTTGAGCGTTTGTTGCCAATTATATTTATTACTCTACCAGATCAAGTTTGGAAGCCCATAGCGGAGCTAAGCAGGTTTTTTAAGGATTTGTGCTCAACAATGTTACAGATCGATGACTTGTTGCAAATAGAACAGAATATTGCTTTGATTATATGCAAATTGGAACGGATTTTTTCACCTAATTTTTTTGACTTAATGGAGCACTTACCTATTCATTTACCATATGAAGCAATAGTTGGTGGTCCAGTTCAATATCGTTGGATGTACCCGTTTGAAAGGTAGATATTACTAACTTCAATTTAACAAACCTATTCTTCTGCATTAAATTTCTATCCAGTACGTAACGTGTACCATATTTTAATGCTTGAATGATGCATGTTCCTTAATAAAATAAAATGGATGATCAAGAACAAAGCTTGTATTGAAGGATCCATATGCGAGGCATATTTATGTCAAGAGACAACTTCTTTTTGTTCATATTATATTGAACCACATGTGCAGTCATCAAGAAATAGAATTTGAAGAAATGATGTTGTGGTTCAGGATATGACACATGAACATACTCTGTCAATATTTAATAAACCTGGCCGATCTTCTGGTAGATATCAAAGTCGATATCTGAATGACAGGGAATTAACTGCTGCGCATTTACATATATTACTTAACTGTGAAGAGGTTCAACCATTTATCGAGTAAGGTTAAATAATCGTTGATACAAAATTATTCAAACCATATATCGATTATTGAAATACTAACTCTAAAAAATTATTGGTTTCAGAATTTTTAGCGAGCAATTACGACTTTCGACACCAAATATAAGCACTACAAACATTGATTCGAGGATTGCATCTGAGTTTCCATATTGGTTTAAGTCTTATGTAAGTTCTTTTTTTGGAACGTTATGTATTTTTATCAAATTATGTTATATCGATGCTTATTGGCATTCATGCTTTTTGTTTATATCATGTGTAAGTCATAATCTACAGAGTTAGGTAAACAATCAATATTTCCATGATTTGGCATGGGGTCCAAAAAGAAAGGTTTTTACATGGCAGACATATTTTATCAACCGTTATAAGTTTCACACAGATGAATGGAGTTGCTATAAAAGAATAATTAATAGTGGCGTGTGAGTCAAAGGTTCCGAACAAGCTACTGACCAATTTTATTAATGGCATCATTAAGGAAATAATTCAATTAGAATATCCTAGCCATCCAATGAAACATGTAGTGTTATTTAATTGTGAATGGTTTGATACGGTGTTGAATCGTAGTATGAAAGTGCTTAAAGATTATGGGATCGTTGAGATCCGGCACAAAATAAGGTATCCAAGATACGATCTCTTTATAGTTGCATAAAAAGTGATTTAGGTATACCATCTGCCATATCCTGAAAAGTTAAGGGACAAGCAACATGATGGGTTATCATTATGACTAGACTGAGATGTACGATATATAATTGAGGTTGCTTACCAAGAGGATACAATATCCCATGTGAATAGTATACCGAATGATAATGCAGTTGAAAATTTGGTCGACAACAACTGTACTTTTGAGGAAGTTGATGGAATCGTCAATATGAATTTGAACATAGATGACAAAGATGAAGAAGGGTATGATGAGTTTGATTCTAGCCAGGAGGATGACACCGAGCATGACCAATACGGAAGTTCTTCTGATGATGAATAGTAGTCGTATAAGCAGACCCCTACTTCTGCATGTACGATCATTATTTAAATGTTTTATCATCTTATTGATAAAATTGATTTATATTCTTTATATTTTTTATAGATGGCAGATCAGTTCGGAAACATTTCTGCATCATCTAGTAGGGGTCGTGGTAGGAAGCATCATCTTTCTATTGCTATCCTATCCTCATCATCAACTATCCCACCTGCATCTTCCACCATTCCTGTGCCTCAATTCCTTAGTCTCCCACATACTATTACTATGGTATGTTCACCAGGAGCCACGTTTTCACCTCCATTATACTCAGGACCTCCTATACATGCTCCAGCACCTATCATGTATAATATACCACCCCCTACTTATGCTACATATCCTATAGTCCATTCATCATCTCCTCAGTTAGGATCTGCCACTATTCATTTTATCATCTCCTCATTCATCAACCGACACTGTTTCTTCATCATCTCCTCATGTATTTCCAGTTAATCCTGAGCCTAGCGTTTCTCACAATGCATGAGGCTCACAGACCAGCGATGGCAGGGCTATACTGATCTTTGATGGAGAGGGGTAATAGTAATATTAAATTTTAACCTTATGATAATTGTTGAAATATATATTCTGTATTAGATTTCTTGATTGACTTACTTGTACTTTGTAGATTTTTACCATCTCATCCAGCTGCAAAACCATTGTAGAAATAATGAGCCATTTTGATGAGCCGTGGGTATCATGGAAAAAAATACTGCACGGTGTAAAAGATATATGGTTTGATGAGTTTAAGGCAAGTAATTTTGCTTAGTCTAATGTAAATTATTTTTTAATATTTTTTATTATCATTTAACCGGCTGTTGAATTCATAATAGAGGAGATATCAGTTTTAGCCACTGGATGAAATATGGGCACGTCGTGATTTTGAAAGATATGGTGCGGCTCGACTAAAAAATCTCCTTGCTAATGCTAAAAGAGCCATAGAGACCGCCATGGCTCGGAGACTTTGTATGGAATAGATTATGCGAGCACTGGCACACCGTCCAATATCAGGAGAAGTCACAAAAAGCAAAAGTAAATAAGGCTTTTGATAGCGACGATTTTGGTCCTTCCTGTCATACTTGTGGCTCTATCACTACATCCCAGCACATATACAATTTGGTAAGCAATACCAACTGAAATCTTTAATACATTTATAATTTATATTAATAAAATATCTTGTTCTTCGAAATATAGACTTCAAAGACGGGTACTGTGCCTTCTCTATTTGACTTATTTATTCATACCCATTAGAGAAAGGATAAGACTTAGGTTGATAGGAGATCAAAGCATATTTGCATAAGTAAAAATTTTGATTTTATTCTACTAATTTTTCTATACTGACTGAATTAAATATTTCAGTCTGAATTTATACGTAACATGGAAGAAGCACAATCTCAAAGCAGTGCTGATTCTAGCCAACAGCAAACTCCATCGGAATTGGATGTATGGATTCGTACTGTTGGTGGAAAGAAGAAATGAAGGATGTACGGGCTAAGATTAGAGTCCACTGCATTGACAGGCCCATCAAATTTTCAAGGACAATCTTCATCCCCTACAATGGTTGAATAGTAAAGAATTCCAAGAGTAAGTACGGAAGCAGGTTGAAACCGAAGTCAATGCTCAGGTACAAGCTATCAAGTAAGAAAGGGATGAACTATGGAGGCAGGTTGAATACAATGAATGACTATTACAAGAGATATTATCTAACATAAATTTCAGCTTTCAGCAACTCCTGCTTTTACTGTTAATCCTTCGCAAAGAACTGAAATGGATCCTTTTCAAAAGTACTGTACACAAGGATTACAGCGAGGAGGGGAGAGGATAATGATGAGGAGGACTAGGATGAGGAGGAATAGGAGCATTAGCACATTCTTAATATTACCTTGTTGCACCTTTTACTGTTATTTGTTTTGCTTTGTATTATGAACTGCACCTCTTAATATTATCTTGTTATCTGCGGTTAGAGGCTATGATGAGTTGCCTTGGTATCTTCATGATGCTTCAAGTGCTGAAAGTGTATGCTGGCTTAGACCATTTTGCCTAGATCTAAATGGTGTTGCAAATTTGGATGGTTTGCTATTATTGCAAGCAACCATTTGCTGCCTTAGACCCTTCTCAATGTATAAAAATAGGCAATCCCGAGCCTCTGAATTTTCTTGTTTGACACTTTTGTTCTCTTTTTGTTGTTTTATTGTGCATTTTCATGGATTGCCTCCTCTTCTTATCTATGGTTAGAGGCTGTGATGAGTTGCTTAGGTATTTTCATGATGCTTCAAGTGCTGAAAGTGTATGTTGGCTCGGACCATTTTGCCTAGATCTAAATGATGTTGCAAATTTGAATGGCTTGCTATTATTGCAAGCAACCATTTGCTGCCTTAGACCATTCTCACTGTATAAAAAAAAGCAATCCTGAGCCTCTGAATCTTCTTGTTTGACACTTTTGTTTTCTTTTTATTTTTTATTATGTATTTTCATGGATTGCCTCCTCTTCTTATCTACGGTTAGAAGCTGTTTTGTGTGATATTCTAATGACTTATTTTAGAATTAAATGTGCGATTTATTAGGAAAAGATGATGAAATCTGTTGTTGATAATTACTTAGTTATATTTTTTTGCTAATAAACAGGAGAAGCTCTGTGCCAAAAAAGAGTGTACTAGGATGGCTGTTCCAAAACAGAGTATGGCTTTGTTCATTTGCATGGGTGTACCATTCATAGAGCTTATCATATCTATATATATTATCTTTCTTATATTGGGTAGGATGTTTGTTGACTCACTCTTCATGGTGATTCTCGTGAAGCGGCTACTTTACTGTATGGTGCTCCTTCTTGTCTTATTATTGGTGAAGAACTTTTGGATCCCTTTTTATTTGGCCAGGTTATAACCCTCTTCCTTGTACTTTGTTCATCTTTGCTGCACTTTTCTTACAATAGTCTTGCTTATTTTGGTATGTGGTCTTGTAACTGCCGTGTTCCAGTTTTCACAGCAACTTTTGTGGACTGGCTTCTTAGCCTGGTATTCTTGTACTCTTCTTTCATTAATACCGGTACAGTTCAGCCTTAAAAGCCCGGTACGGGATACGAACCATTAAAAACTTACCTTAACCGAACTGGTACGAGTCGATCCGATACAGTACGAGTATGTTCGGTATGGTACGAGGGGGTTCGAACCGGTACAGCTCGGTTCAGTCCGATTCGGGCTCGGTGCACCTCCCAATTGGGGCTTGGAGCAACTCCAACTTCATTTTTAAGCATTGATTGCATAAGCAATGCATGGTCTAGGGCAGGATTTATGGTAACGCCCCGTACCGCCTGGTATGGGGTGTACCGAACCGTACCGGTAAAAAAATGGTATGGTTTAGCCTTAAAAGCCAGGTACGGGATACGGAGCATTAAAACTTATCTTAACCAGACCGGTACGAGTCGATCTGGTATGGTACGAGTCCGTTCGATATGGTAGGGGGGGTTGGATTGGTACAGCCCGATTCAGTCCCTAATAATGTTTTATACTGTCATGTCCCTTCTCTTTTAGTTCAAGCATACCATCATGTTGTTTTATCAACAATGGGCGTTGATAATAGTTTTCTAATGTTTCATATTCTTTACTGTCTTATCTGACCATTATGTGATTGGATTTTTATGGACCTGTGAAATAGTAGATTTTCTTTATAGGATGGCTAGAAAGTTTTTTAATAGTGTAATTCCTAGATTCGGAATACACCTAGTTAAGTAATTGAAGCATGAGTTTTTCACCAATATTTTAGATTACATTTGGACCATTTATGCCTGTTACTGATGGAAAGTGCCCCAAATTCTATATGATTCTTATATATGTTACAAGCTTGTAGCTGCTTTTTCCCTTCTTCCATCCCATATGATGTTTCACTCGGCACTGTTACTGATGGGAATTGCTCCATAATCGACATGCCTCAAATATTACAAGCTCTTAGCCTCAAATATTACATGATGTCTTATATGTGGCTTGCCTAACAATATATATGTTCTATATATTAAAGATGCTTTGCTGCTGTAATGTTCATTATGATCTTTGGTAATGTTATAAATTATATATTTTGACAATATTTAGTAATATTATAAAATACATGAAAAAATTAGTATTTTAAATTTATTTTTTATAATTATTCTATTTTAGCAACCGTTTTTGCAATCGATTTTTAATTTTTTTTACAAAGATTTATTAATTTGCAACCGATTTTGTAACCGATTTTTATTTTTTTTTAAATTTTTATTATTTTGCAACCGATTTTTATTTTTTTTTCAAATTTTTATTAATTTACAACCGATTTTGCAACCAGTTTTTTTAAATATTTTTTTAAAAAATCATTACTTAGCAACCGAATTTGCAACCAATTTTTTGACTTGAAAATCATTGTAAAAAATATTTAAATTATATAAATACATCAAAATAATAAATAATCGATCTCTAAATCGGTTGCTAAATTTTTGCAACCGAATACAATCGGTTACAAAATTTTGCAACCTGTATTTTTGCAACCGAAGTCTTTCGGTTGCAAAATCGGTTGCAAATTAATTTTGTAACTAATATTCAATTATTAGCGACCGATTTTTCGGTTGCTAAAACATTATTTTCTTGTGATGAGAATTCCTAGAGCAATTCTCCAATGCTTTTCTTAGTGCACATATCAAGTTACTAACCTTCAGCTGTTCCTCTAGGTTGGACAAGTTATGATAAATGAATTCATTGCTTGGATTGCATGATCCTAATAAAATCGGTTGCTAAAACACTGTTTTCTTGTGATGAAAATTTTCAGAGCAATTCTCCGATGCTTTTCTTAGTGCACATATCAAGTTACTAGCCTTCAGCTGTTCCTCTGGGTTGGACAAGTTATGATAAATGAATTCATTGCTTGGATTGCATGATCGTAATCGATACTTGTTAGCATGATAAAAGTGGACCACCATGCCAAATGCTCCGCAGGAGATGTCATCTCACTAAATGCTACTTAATGACATAAATGTGTCAAGAATTAATGCTTGGTCTCTGGATGGATGCAAGGCAAAAAAGTTTGGGAGAATAAAACGAAGTGGGTAAAGTGAATGCGAGAGAGTACTTCGATATACGAGTGGTTTATGCATAATGCGAAAAACTGAAATGATTTGCCATGTTGAAGATCTAAACCAAACCAAGTTCCATGAAGTGTACGGATTATGTGAATTTGACTTTGTAGATTTTCTCTCTGGCTTGACCGTATTTTAATTTCAAAAGTGGAAGTAATCGATATGGAATTCCTATCATGCACGGTTAATTGCATGGGTGTTACGTGGAGTTGGGTTAGTGTAGGTCGATCTCTTGAAAACAAAACTTCGGATGGGTTCCGTGGTGACCGGCCATGAGATGAGAGAGCATGTTGCCATTTTTGTCGAATTTCTCTAGCTTGAAGCATATTAATTCATTTCGAGAAGAAACAACCACTGGGGGGAGAAAGAAGGAAAAGATGGACATGGTTGAAAATTCTTACTTCAATTTACTTTAGTATTGTTATGAAAAGAACATTTGATATTTTAGTTTTTCTTAGAAATAAATCAGCCCCAACCGTTACAAGCTCCCACGTTTTTTTCTAAACAATTGCGTGAAAAAGCTCTTGCGGACTTGAGAGAAATATCGGTTTTCACTTCCTATAACCAATTGTCATATCTTCCTCTCTCAATATTTTTTTTTAATGTTAAAAAAAAAAAATTACGAAATTAGGTGTTACCGGTGATATTTACGGATTTAGGTGTTTTTGGCTGACATGGACAAGGATAGCCAAAAACACCTACCACGTGGCACGGGATGAAGCCAGGTCAGCTTGAAATCGTCTTTCGAAAAGACGATTTCAGATGAGCTGAGAAATCGTCTTTAGAAAAATGATTTCTCCCCTGACTCATGGGAAATCTGTTAGAGAGAAATCATCTTTAGAAAGGATGATTTCTCTATGAGAGGGTTTTTTTTTTTTTCTGAATTTTTTGTTGATTAATTTTTTGTAATTGTACGAAAAATTACGAGTGCTACGTTTTTTATTTAAAAAATATAATTTTTATATTTTAGTTATCCATTAAAAATATAATTTTAAGTATTTTATATTATAAAATATATTGGATAAATATTATTTTATTTTTTATATTAAAATTGAAAATATTAAAAATTATTTTTTATACCAAATAAATGTAATATATATTATCTATTAAATATATTAAACAATATAATAAATTTATATATATATTATGTTATTTAATTTAATATAATATATTTACGTTCTATATAAATATATAATTTACTTCATATAAGTATATAAATATATTTAGTATAAATATACTAAGTTTTATAATTATATTACCTTATATTAAATATGATAAAGTATAATTTATTTTATATGATAAAATAAAATATATAATATATAATATGTTATATTATATTGATATTATAATATTATTTAATATACTACATACTATTATATTATATAGTAAACTATAATGTAATAATTATTATTTATATATTATATTGATAATTCTAATATAATGAATTTATATTATATATAAATATATAATGTATAAATATATTATATTAAAAATAATAAAATATAAAATATTTTTATTATAAACTATAATATTATAATATTGTATAATTAATCTCATAATATTATATTTTATAATATAAAATAAAATAAAATGATATAATATAATATTATTCTGAATAGTATTGATATATTTTATTTTATTTTATTTAAAATATTAAAAACATATAACATTATAAAAATAAAAAAATAAGTTTTTATTGAATAATGAAATAAAAATACAAAAATAATTTTTTGTATTTTTCTGTGGTCCAGTTTATGAATATTTTTTTTAATAATACGAAATAAATTTAGAAATAATTATGCCGATAAACCCTAAACACGCGACTGGTGGCCGAACCCTAGATGCCGGACGAACGATAACACCAATGGCAGGAGTGGGAGTCGGACTCTAGCCGTCGGATCGACGCTAAGATCGATGGCAGTAAGAGAGCCGGACTGGTATCACTGAGAAATGATTGTATTACCAGATGAAAGATCATGAATTTTGTAATTAAATTTTATTTCAAAATATAGTTTTACAAATACAATAAAAAAAATAATATCCTAGGTCCCACATGGTGGCTGCCTCCTCTTGCGTTGAGGCTGGACATGACGAAGTGGAGGTACAACTTTAGCTGGTGGCTGATGCTCTGTCATATTCTCCCTGACGTGGGATGCCTGATGCGACGAACCCTCACCATAAACCTGTCCTCAATGTCCGGAATAATCGTGCTGCGACATATAGTCCGGTGCAGCGGGAGTCTCAAAATGTGCAGCAACAATATCAGCAGATGTGAAGTCCAGCATCGGATATGGAGAGGTACTATAATGTCGAATACCTCGTCCGTGCTGGAATGATGGAGGTGCTCCCGATGAAGATCCGTAGTGGTAAGGTGAAGGAGTCTCGTACTCTCTGTCGGCCCCCTGATAAAACTCCCGTAATGGGATACGTGCATGCTCGCCAACAGTATGAAGGACCGAATGACAAACCTCCGTAATAGTCTGGGAGTTCGTCGCTATGCAATCTGGATGAGCCAGCTGAAGTATCCGCATGATGGCACTGCTCTGTAAGAGAAAAAATATTAAATAAATTTCAAAAAATAAATAATTTAATATGAATAAATATTAAAACTTAAATTTCTTACCATATAATCATCAACCGCGCCAGGACGACTGATGAATCGATGCGTGATGCTGCGGTACCACTGCATGTATGGATCGTGATAATCCATAATACCAACATCTGGAGCACCATCTGCAATATGATCCAGTCGACTCATCCATAAATGAATGAACTCGCGATGAGTGGCGGACCAGTCCTGATCGGTTCGTCCTCTGAGATCCATGTGGTGTAGATCCGAACGTGTATCAACTAGCTCAGGCACGACCTGTTGAAACCCATACTGGCGCATCACTCTATCAGGTAAGTGCCACTCTACTATATGAAAACAGATAAGTGGCACTCGAGTACACCAGATATGCTGCCCATCTAGACAGTAACCTGGTAACTGTGCAAGTAGATCGGCAGAATATGGCTGCCATATCACCTGTTCATAAATAATTTAAAGCATAATTCATTAAACGAAAACATGTAAGACTAATCAACCATTTTAAAAAGAATAAGCACTAATGATTACCTCATCTAGTCTGAAGTGATCTATCAAGTAACGATAGGAGGAGACCACATGCATCGGTACCTGGGTCACACAAAAAATGTCCCTCCATCTGCAAAAAAAAATTATTAAATTTATTAAATAAGTCAGTAAATATCATACAGTATGAAATTTAATATGAACAACGAACTCACCGCATCCCTAATGGACCCAGTGGTAAACCAGCACCATCATCATCGAAGTCGATCATCGGATATGGAATCTGGTACTGCAATCTACATGGTGCAAGGATCGTGAATCTATCCCATGCCCATAACTGTAGCAGTAACAATGGACCAGCAATGTCATTGGCATCTCTCATGCTCGCCCTACACATCTCCCTATATAGCCATGCGAGTGCTACACTATCCTAACTATAATGTCCAGCATCATCCAGATCTGCCAGTAGGGGTAGAAACATGAGATGCATCAAATTCTCGGATTTATCCATGAATAAACACCCACCCATCAGCTGCAAAATGTATGCTCGAGCATAGCGCTGTATAGCTATCTCGTCAGCATCAATATGTAAATCCTGAAACTGCTCAGTAAGCCAAACCATACTAAAACGCGACCCCTGGAGTCTACCCTGTGGTGGGACAACGCCTAATAAATCCTGACACAGCCATCCCCAATCTATCACTGTAGAACCTGTCACTGGTAGACCATCCACCGGCAAACCAAGCTGAATGGCAACGTCCCGGAGGGTGATGCTGAGCTCTCCCTACGGGAAATGAAAAGTGTGCGTCTCTGGATGCCAACGCTCGACAAGTGTAGTGATAAGATGCCAATCCAATCCAATGAAACCAATCCGTGCTAGTCCATAAAAACCGGAATGAATAAGTAAAGGTACTATGCATCGTTTTAGCGGTATCGATCTCTGCATAGCATTCTCTCGTCGACGATAATGTAACACTGCACTATTCTGTCCATTCCATACTATAGTCGATCTATGGATCTCCTGATCGTGTAGGACACTAGGATCGGAAGGGCCTGGATCCATAACTGTAATATACAACTACTAGAAATAAACGAAATAAGCAATCACAAAGATGATAAATATAATACAAATTCTTACATTTAAAAAAAGACATGAAGCATAATACAAAGTGTTAATATGAACCATAAATAATTGTATTACAATAATAATTGTATTACAACAGAACATATAATTGTAAACCAATCCAGTACACATAATACAAAGAGATAACATGAACCACGAACATGCGATAGGACTCCTGAAGCAACAACATAACGCAATCCTGAAACTACAACATAAATTAAGCAATATGAGCAAAACTGTATCGACTAATAAATAAACATCAGATGAATAACAGAAATATGTGATGTACCTTAAAATATGCAATTTGACTACTATCTTTTTATTGACTTGGTTGTAGTAGTCTTGGACATGACCGTCTGTCATGCCTTTCCTCCTTACAGATTGTATACCTACGTTTGTTGCCAACTTCTCGGATATCCATATCATTTCTAATTCTTGTGGACTGTGGCCTACCTTTTTGCCGTAACCTATTCATATCAGGAATGATGATACTATGTCCAGTTTGCTGTGGCCAATATTTCTTGTGAGGAATTGGTTGAAATTGTGGTGCATATGTTTGATGATAATCTTGTAATGTGTAGCACCGATCAATAAAACTATAAACATCAAGGGCAACATGTGCACAAGCAGCCATGACATGTGAACAAGGTAAGTGATAACATTGCCATTTCTGACATGTACATGTTTGCTGGGATAGACGAACAACCTACAATATCAAAAACTATAATTTGACATGTACACAACATGTTTTATAATATATTTTGAATAATACATGTCGATAGTAGATACCTGTGTATTGTTGCCTCTGTTCATGTTATGACCACGTCTAGCAGTTTGGACCTGGAATAGGTCACTTCCTCTATCGAACCTTGTAATTCTATGCGAAGTTGCTTTGGCCTATTTGGAAATAACATGTCCAACGACAAATGGAGTAAACCTTTCGTTCCTGTCCATTGCCTCATTTGTTTGGGCACGTTGACCTTCAAAGTATGATACAAGCCGAAAGAATGTCAACTGCACCAAGGCTGTTATTGGCAGGAATCGAGCATTTTTCAATACTCCATTGAAATACTCGGATATGTTAGTTGTCATCATCCCATACCGTCGTTCATCATCATGTGACCGTGTCCATTTTGGTAAAGGAATTTCATTCAACCACTGAACAGCTTCTGGATTAAATTTTTCAATGTTTGTCATATATTTATGAAATTTTCTGGGCTGTGATTGCATTCTAGCTTTTTTCACTACATCCCTTAATTTGGAATCACGGAATCTTGTATTGAAATTACTAGCTACATGATGCAAGCAATATACATGAAAAGCATTCGGTGGCTGCCAACCAAGATATTGATTCTGTACTGCAGCAAGAATACCAGCATGTCGATCAGAAATTAGACAAATTTCCTGACGTGATGTAACAAACTGTCTGATGCAAGCTAAGAACCAACCCCAGGTATCAGCTGACTCTTCATCAACAATAGCAAATGCAAGCGAAAATACCTAATTATTTTCGTCTATGGCAGTTGCAATCAATAGCTTCTCCTTGTACTTTCTGTACATGAAAGTAGCGTCAATACTTATAACCGGCCGACAGTACTTAAACCCTTCAATTGAGGGTCCAAAGGTCCAGAATACACGATCAAACTGAGCACAAGCTGGAATGCCGGTTAGAGTGCTGATAAATTTTACCCAGGAACCGGGATTAAAATGTTCTAATGCATGTAACCATTTCGAAAGTAATTCATATGACAAATCCCAATCACCGAATAACATTGCTATCGCCTTTTGCTTGGCTTTCCACATTTTTCTATAACTTGGTGTATAATTGTACTTGTTTTTATTCACTGCACCTAGTCCAGCAACAGCAATTGTAGGAACTTCTTTCATTAGGTCCTGTATTTCATTAGCAATTAATGTGGAGTCCAGCCCAAAATGATCTTGAGACATCATTGCAGACAGGCATGTATGAGGACCAGTATATCGTGAGATCTCAAAGTAAGCATGACGCTTAATAGCCCTCAATGTCCACTGACATCCCGAATCTCTGTTCTTACATTTTACAAGCCATAGATTTGGATTAGACTCAATAACTTTGAATTCGTGATGTCTTTCAATAGAATACTGCTTTACTGCAGTCTGTAATTCGGCCTTATCCATAAAGCGAAGTCCTTTACGCAATCCTTATCCCTTTGCCATATAACATTTTGTTCCTGAAATGAAGAATACATTGAAACATTGGCAGCATCCCAATCAATCTGGGTAAATGTTCTGGATGGAGCTTCAAATACAGAATAGTTTGGAACAGGTGTTCCCTCTAGACTTCGTACTGGGTTCGAAGTTCCGGCTTCATTACCTTCATCAGGCAAATCATTTTCACATTCATCATCATTCTCATTAAAAAGTAGATTATCCAGATGCACAGTATCATCAGCAGTTGTATACACCGATGCTTCTCTAATATTAGTTTCAGGTACAGTACTATCCACCATATGTAATGGAGATACTGGATAAACTGAACCAATATTTTCAACTTCAGTAGGTACCATGTTTGGGGTACAGTATAAAACATGTTCGGTTACACAGGTTGTTCCTATATTTCGAACAGCTTCTTCATAATCATCCTGAGAACAGACAGGTTCAGGAGCTTCTACAGTTTGGATATCTATGTATCACTCCACACCCGATATACATTAATGTAAATTGATAGTTGAAAACATGATCTCCATGTCTTCATCATCGGTCAGTGGAATGGGTTTATACTTTACAGATGTCGACTGGACAACTTGGGGATATCTATAGATGATCAATATTTTCTTCCCAGTTCTATCAATATGCAGGACTCTACATATTTTGTTCTCTAGCTCTTGAAATGTCATAACAGAATGTATTCTAATTGCCTTTTTCGGACCCTCATTATACTCAATCCCATTTAGTCCATGATAATGCAACCATTAATATAACATAATGCAGTGATTGTTTCTCCCATTATACCCAACATATTTAACCAAGAAAAGATATTTAGAAATATCTAATATATCCTATCATCAACTAATAGGTCATAGGTCCTATCCCATTCAAGAATTGTATTAATATTACATATCACTTATAGCATTAAAATGATGTGCAATGAAGATCGAATAAAGTTTCGGCAGCATTTTTTCTCCACATACAAATATTTATGTATGCGGAGAACAAAAGAAAAATGCTGCACGAAATTTCATTCGAACTCCATTGCACATCATTTTATTGCCGTAAAGTGATCCGTAAAATTATTTACAATTCCCAAACTGTCCACCTAGGATAATCAATTGATTAATGTGCATAGATCTAAGATCCATACAAAATTAAAAATAATATATGGATACTATAATTTATACATATTAATCAATTGATGGGTCTATAGTTCAATGCAATGCAATGCAAATTTTGTTAAACTAATTTCGGAATATCGGATTAGTAAACTACGAAATTATATACAAATTTATTTTTCGATGTTTATATCATTATATAAAATTTTGTAACTAAACATGTATAAAATATTTTAAAATATTGATGTAAATTTAGTAATTGATTTTTTAATATCTATATTTATAACTTTAATTTTTATATTTAATTATTATTTATTCTAGCATTATCAATAAATATATTATTATGACTATTCGATTACTCTAATTTAACCATGATTAATCAAGACAATAAATTACAATAAAAAAATTTTAAATTTTAATTTTATACAAGACAATTTACAACAAATTTATCTAAATACCATACAACAAATTCATACAAGGCAATTAAAAAAAATTTAACTTTATTTTTAATTTAAGATCATCTAAAAAATAAGTAATTATTTACAACTTTAATTTTTATATTTTATTATTACTTATTCTAGCATTATAAATATGTAACTTATTATGATTATATCAAATAATAATAATATAATTAAATAACTAATACTAATATTTAAACAACTAACATAATAAATTCTTAATATCTATACTTAATTAATATCTATACTTACAACTCTATTTTTTGAATTTAATTACTGTTTATTAGCATTATATATTATTTCTTAATATATTATCAATAAAAATAACATAATTCAATTACCAATAATAATATTTAAATAATTAACATAAAAACAACATAATTAAATCTAAATCATAATTAAACAAACTTAATCATAATTAAATTTACAATATAATTAAAAAATTTAATCAAGCAACATAATTCCAAAAAATCATAATTAAATAAATTTAATCATAATTAAATTTACAATATAATTAAACAATTTAATCAAGCAACATAATTCCAAAAAATTATAATTAAACAAATTTAATCATAATTAAATTTACAATATAATTAAATAATTTAATCAAGCAACATAATTCCAAATCAACATTATATTCAACAAATTTAAATTTAAATCATGTAACATAATTTGAAAAAAATATATTTACATAAATATAAGTGCATCTAAACAAAATACCTGTAAAATTATGGGAATGGAATGGATTGAATGGAGCCAAGTAGACCGGATCTAGCAATCCAAGCAGAGATCTAGCAAAAAAAAAAAACATAAGAAAATAAATAAATTGGGATAAAAAAAAATACCTCGACTTGAACCGGACCGGGAACAAGCGGGGTCAAACTTCAACCGGTCGGAGACAAGGAGAGAAGTGGGCTAACGGGAAGGGAAAGATTAAAAAAAAAAAAATCCTTTCGCACGGGACCGAGGACAACGAAGTAAAGACAAAACTAGAAAAAAAAAATCCTTTCGCACAGGACCGGAGGGGGGGCTAGAGGAGAACGAAGCAAAGACAACCAGAAAAAAAAAAAAGCCTTCGGCCTCGGGTAATAACAGGCGAGAACTCATCTTTGCAAAAGACAATTTCACCTCCTGAAATCATCTTTTGCAAAGACGAGTTCAGAACTCTGCCACGCGTCGCAGCAACGGCCGATCCCTGCCATGTGTCATGGCCGGAAGCTGCCAGCAGGGGGAGAAATCGTCTTTCTAAAGATGATTTCTCCTTGCACCACGTGTCACGACTAGGACGACTGCTGGGGCCAGCTGGGGCAAGGTGGCACGTGGCCTGCGAGGGGGCCAGCTCACCTGAAATCATCTTTCCAAAAGATGATTTCATGCTGACCTGGCTTCATCCCGTACCACGTGGCAGGTGTTTTTGGCTGACCTTGTCCACGTCAGCCAAAAATACCTAAATCCGTAAATATCACCAGTAACACCTAATTTCGTAATTATTTTTTTTTAGCATTAAAAAAATTTTCATTCTCTCTCTCATTTTTTTTTTTTTAAAGAAAAATGAGAGGGAGGATAAATTCCGTGTAGCTATCCCCACTGGACCCCAAACCGGTCAGGCTATGTCCGGTGAGTACGTCAGTCTAATACCACTAAGATGTCAGAGTCTCAAGTCACCCGCAAGGATCATGTCTCGAATCCATGACCGGTTGAAGGTGGGGCTAAGCCTCTACCAACCGGGCCACCGTCTTAGTAATTTTTTTTAATAAAAAAAATTAGTTGATATACATGTGAAATAATTTGTTAGGAAAGAATGTGTTATTTATACTTGTTTCAAATATTGAATATGCCAAGGAACTTTCTACAAAAAGTCATATAAAACAAAACCTATTATCTCAGCTTTAGTTTTTTACCAAGAGTTTGGGACCGTGTTCATTAAGTGGGATTTACTTTATCCAAACAGAGGTAGGAAATGAGAGGGTTTTTTTAGAATTGATGAACTTCTTTTGTTTGGGATTAATTTCTTAACCTATTGATTTTTTTTTTCAAAAAATTTTGAGATGGAAGAATTTTTCATCGACTCCACTTCTTCTCCAATGAGCAGCGTAAGATTTAAAAATTCTTTTTCGATTTAACTGATCTTATTTTCTTTTAAAAGAAAGGTGAGAACCTCTCTCGGTTTATTGTTTTGAATTTCCTTAATCTCGATTCCCTTTGATTTGCCACTCTTGCAGCCCCGATCGGTTTGATTTAGTACTTCGGCCACTTGATTTTGGGATTATGTAGAGCATTTTTTATTTTTTTAATACTGTACATTTCTAGAAATATTTTTTCTCTTGATTTCTTATCGAGGTCAAGAAGAATATCATCTCGGGTATTCTCTTTTTTAATCTTTTGCCACGGTCGAAAAAGGTTCGATTCGATTTATTATTGCTTCTGTTCAATTTATTTGTATCTCTTTCATGATTATTTTGGAATCCTTTATTTTAGATATTTGTATCATCTTTGTATCTAATTTTGAGATGGATATATAATGGATTGCTCTTTCTCTATATGTATATAGACAGGTCTGTTGAACATGTAATTTTTTTATTTTTCTTGTACTTGTTATTTATATCTATGATATATTCGATAAAATATCTTAATAGGATAGGATATTATTTTAGAAATCTAAAGCGATATAATCTAACTAAATATCCATAAAAAATGTGGGTATTTGGACTTAATGTGTGTTAAAGGGTAAAACATTCCTCGGATCTTTGTGAAAGTGAATGATCAATAACTCTTCATTAATCACTTTATTTAAATACACTCCATATGAATCTCTTAGAACACTTTCACCAGCCATGATGCTCGGAAAGCGAGTGTTTTCAGCACAGGGAAAAAAAGTTTCCTCCTTTTATACGTATAACCGCAGGAAAGGGAAGAAAGAAAAGAAAGAAAAGAAAAAGTTGGAGACAGGCCTTGTTTCCGTCCTTTTCTTTCGTCGATTCAGCAACAACAATGATTGAAGTGGTTGCGTGGTGCATGAATAAGGCACAGACGAAGAAAGCGGCATGGAAAGCAACTTTGCATGCAAAGTAATCTTATTAGATGCTTGAAGGCCCCATGGAAAGTAACGAAAACTTTCCTCCCTCTCTTCTCATACCTTTTCTGCGTACGTAAAACCGCCCACTCGTGAACTGTTTGCGATGCTGTCTGCTAGTTAGCCTCGGTTAACCTTTTAATTAACCATTTCCAATAATGCATTGGGCTGAGCTAACGCCCGCCGTTTTTTCTCTCAAAGAGAGAGAAAAAAAAAAAAAGACAAAAAGAAAAGAAAATGTGGTGAAGGGGGAGTGCCTATTGGATATATAGTGGGAGGCCGGGCATGAGAGCACTTGATGTGCCAAATTGCCAACCTTTCAATATCTTATCGGTAGCTAGCAACAACCTCTCTGTGATTGCCTGAGGACATGTACCTGAGAATAATTATGTGGCAAGATGGAAGGCTATGCACCTAACTTGTGGGTGATCCGTTCTCTCAACAATTTCAGGATCTTGGATTGATGCAAAGTATATGATTGGATAATGGCACTTTATTTGACTGGAAACCAGGCTTTATCTAGCCATTTTTCAGATAAATCCTTCCAGGCTGAGATGGCTAGTTGGAACTTGGTGGTCGAAATCTTGCCTTTTTGGTCCATATTCTGTAGCATTACATGAAACATAACCAAAGAACAATCCTTGAGCTAGCTAGTATATATGCATACCACCATCCAGTTCAGGAGGAATTGACATAAAAAGAAGGAAATATCTATAGGCTTTCATGTGTAATTTTGCTCCGCGGAATAGCTTATTCACATTTTTTCCAACTACTAAAGTTTGCATTCTTTTCGGTGCCCTCTGTTTCCTAGCTCCCTTGTCCACTCCAAATTTTCTGGAGATCTAAATTCTAATGCATGATCCCAACCTCCCTGCTGAACCTTTACAAGGCTTTGAGTTTCTCCTCCTCCTGGTCACTATATATCTGAGGTTAGACTTTTAGCCATACCAGAAGCATTGGTACTACTAACTTTGCCTCGACTGGATAACCGTGCATACTTGAACAGATGGAACATTCAGTCCCATCACATGCAAACTTTTTCTTTAAATGATAGTGGAGATGTTGGACATGAAGTAACATATCCACTCATGTGTGTAGCTGCTGGTAGTTGTGCAGTAACTTTAACAGTAAGGAATTGCTTTTGCTCGCAACTCCATTACTTTATTGGCAACATCTTGTGATCTTATAGGGCAAGGGTTTATGATAATTTATAGTTCTAGCAATTCTCTTGATCTTTCACTACATCTTGATGGAATCCATTGTCTTTATCCACTTGCGATCTTGATAAAAGTTTTCAACATCTAGCCTATCGAGGCTGCTAT
The DNA here is from genome assembly GCA_021397845.1 of Areca catechu. Classification (NCBI taxonomy): domain Eukaryota; kingdom Viridiplantae; phylum Streptophyta; class Magnoliopsida; order Arecales; family Arecaceae; genus Areca; species Areca catechu. Next base: position 139,060,005 of record CM038042.1, on the reverse strand, counting down.
CATGGAAGAGATGCTTGGTTAATTGTAGCCGGCTAACCAATTCTTGTTTGGTCCATGGAAAAAACAAGGAATCCAATGATTGCACTAAAAGGTTCTCGTGGTAACTCGCTATATGTTGCAACTAAATACTATCCTCGATGGAAACATTTTCAACTGGCTTGGAGATAAATTTGCTGACCTTTGAACGGACTGAAATCAGGTCCTGGTGCACCGTAGGTATCACCTCCAGGGACTTTGTTAAACCGAGGAGTGCCAACCACCTGGTCTCTGCTACTCTAACCTAGGGATTTTTTTTTTTATAAATAAAAAAGAATGATTCGTTCAAATGGACAGGGTGATGCGGACGTGAATGAGAGGGGTCACATGCAAGATTTGTCCTTTCACGTCACGAGATGCCAAGTAAATTTTTTTAAAAAAAGGACCAGGTGTGGAACTTCTTTCCGTCGTTAAAAAACCCAGTACCAAATAAGGTGACGATCCATGGTCAATTTTGATGAAAGCCCTGGGATGGACGGGAATAATTTTGTTATCCGTGACTCTCGATTCAATTTACAAAATGTGTTCATCTCCGTGATTCATCGGCTCGGGAAACAGAATTGTATACTATTTGGACGGGGAACTATGTATGCCCGTCCAATCTTTCATCTGGATCATTTTATTATTGAAGACAACTTTACAACGATAATTTTTGGAATTCGTCGGATACTGAGATCTTCATTGACTTACGGAATATTGGACTTCTTCTATAAAAATGTATGTCGATTACTGTTCGGTATATTTATTGGATGACCAACTCTGCAACAAATTAGATGGCTTACTATGTGGCCAATCACTTGATTCTATTTTATGGTCTACTTGGCAAAATATTCCTGTATAGCTTCGCAATATTATCCTTTCTGACTTTATGGATTGTATTCATTTTAAATTAATGAATTGAATACAATGAATACATCGTTTTATCAAAAAAAAAAAGTTAATTTTTTTGCCCTTGTTAATTGTCGATACTCAAATAAAATTGTCATTATGGGAACCAGAATTTTTCAGATAGACCCGTAGCCCGGAATATTGCTACCGGCATGTCTCCATTTTATTAACAAATATTTGTTTTAATATATTAAATTTTTAATTTGAATGAAATTTTAAAAAATGAAATAATTTTTTATTTCATCAATTAATTCTGAATTTAATTAAATCTTACGTAAAATCATATTTTCAGTCGCCATGTAGCCTTCGAATGTGAGTATTTAAGAAAGAATTACCCACCATGTGTAATTACACGGTGAAAGATGTGAAAAAATAATAATAATAAAAAATAAATAAGGCTTGACGGTTTGAAACGTTACAGCATTACAAATATCGAAACCAGTATCCTTGTCCGAACCGAACATCACGTTGGTAAAAAAGATACGCCATTTGTTCACCATCTGATCAATTCCACTCAGCAAAAAAAAAAAAAATCTATGCGGAGTTTACAAACCAGCCCACAGATTTCTATGGTGGCGAAAAATAAATTAACCCGAAAAGGAGAATGGAATGTCATTAGCTGTCACGTTGAAAGAGATCTGACCTATTTGGTGGGGAATCCATGTAATCTGACGTCAGCGAAAATTTCGTGGATTAGAGCCCACGGCTAGCTCGTCTTGTTGGTAAAGTATTGTTATTTCCAGATCAAGCACGACAACACCATCTTACTCATCCAAAAGAAGTTACTCCATATGGATTACGTCAGTCAATTATGTTTGGCATAAAAAGCAACCTTCCGGAAGGCACAAATTTGCACTTAATCACAGCATCTATCTCTACTTTGTTCTCGCACCACACCCAGTACCAAGCCAAATTTCGAAGAGCTGCAAGTCGTTCAAATCCTCTACAAAAAGTAACTAGATAATTCCTACGTACAAGCCTAAACCTTTGTAGTTATTGTAGATGAAGGGTATTTCTTGGTTGGTCTTCAGCAAAACTCCTACTTATAATGCGGAATGGCTGGATAAAATGGTTTAATCAAGTGGCAGAGTTAGGCCGAAAGCAAGAAAAACTGAGTTTAGACTCGAGCAAGACATGTAGTACGAGAAAACATGAGACCGAGGCGTCTCAGCTGCACAAAAAAAAACTATATCTAACGCACATCTCAAAGCCGTCTACAAACACAGCCATATACACCATTTCCCCCTGTATTGTATTAATTAATTTAAAAATATCTACGCAAGATCCCGCGGCACATCCACTTGCGAGTGCCGACATCACGTCATTGTACGGGCAACGATGCAAACCCCCTCAAATACGAAACTGAATCTGGAACTCTGCTGTAATCACTCCATGAGCCCTGCACTGCCGCGTGGGCGCAGCAATTCCCTTGCTCGCTATCTCACTCTCTCGAAGACCTGACACCCCGCCGCCCTGGTCTTTATTACTCGTCTCGTCACCCTCCTCCCTCCCCCATTATAAAACCCACATTATATAGAGAATATAAAAGATCCCTCCTTACATAAATCGACCCTCTCTTCTCCTCCCCATCCATGGATTCTCCTCTCCTCCGTCTCCTTTCATATCTTCTAACTTCTCTTCTCATTTTCTCCACCATTCTCACTGCCACCTCCTCCTCCTCTTCCAATACCTCCTCCTCCTCTCTAAACCCCAACAACGTCCACTCCATTTGCCAGTCCACTCCATACCCCATCTCCTGTTTAGAATCCCAGAAGCTCTCCATTTCCATCTCCATCAACCCCTCCATCCTCACCTTCGCCCTCCGCTCACTCCAGTCCGCCATCTCCGCCGCAACCGAGCTCTCCTCTCTCCTCTCCAGCACCACTCCCGGCCCCAACCTCGTCGAGTACCAGAAAGGCTCCCTCCAGGACTGCCGCGACCTGAACGAGATCACCCTCTCCTCCCTCAAGAAGTCTGCCGCTACCCTCACAGCCGGAGGCCGCAACCTCGCCGACGTACGGGCCTACCTCAGCGCTGCCGTCACCAACAAGGCCACCTGCCTTGAGGGCCTCGCTGGCGCGCGGGGATCGCTCAAGCCCTCCCTGGTCGCGTCCTGGGCTGCCGCCTACGAGCACGTGAGCAACTCCCTCTCCCTGGTCGCCCGTTCTGGCCCCCGGAGGCCCGGAGGAAACCGCCGCCGGCTGCTCTCCTCCGGCGGCGAAGCGTTCCCGGCGTGGGTCTCTCGAAGGGACCGGAGGCTACTCCAGGGCAGCGACGACGGCGATGACGAGGAGAATAACTATCCGTCGGTGCTGACGGTGGCGGCGGATGGGACGGGGAACTTCACTACGATCGGGGAGGCGATCGCATTCGCGCCGAACAATAGCGCAGACCGCACGGTCGTGATAGTTCGGGCTGGGGTGTACGAAGAGAACGTGGAGATCCCTAGTTACAAGCCCAACATCGTGTTGATAGGGGAGGGCAGCGACGTGACGGTGATCAGAGGGAGCAGGAGCGCTGGGGACCAGTGGACCACCTTTCGTTCCGCCACCGCCGGTGAGTGATTTTTTTTTTCTTTTTCCCCCGTTTCGAGTCTAATAATGCTGGAAAAAATTTGCGGCAACGACGCGCTCTTGACGGGCGAAACGTCACGGGTCAATCCACTTCTGGTTTCGGACAAAGGAGGATCACGTGACTGGTCGTCTGACACTCGACAGTCGATACCGAGGAATTTTATGCACGTTTTCGAACTTTTTTTTTTTTTTTTGGTAAAATACGTTTTCGAACTTTGGCCATCGCCCATTTCACGAACAAGTGGAAAGCTAGGTCTTCGATTCCGTACTCGCTGTTTTAGAATAGTAACAAAAAAATGTTATGATAATGATGATGGGTTCTAAGATTGCCGGCCGAGAGTTAAGATAAAGTTTCCTACATATGGACCGGATCTCTTCTTTTTGCTCCCCCTTATTTTTTTTTTTTCTTTGCTAGATTTCCATCCATCTTAAATCTGAACGCTAAACATGACAATATCGGTTGTTCTTGCCATGTTATATTAGCATTAAATAAGTACATGCATTTAATATAAGGGCCAATAAAGATAATTGCATGAGTTGTTGTACAGGGTTTTGGCAAGCAACGGCGGAGACTTTTCGTCGTATTTGGTTTTTAGCAACTCTCGCACATTTTTTGCGATTTTATTTTTTTGTTAGCTATTTGTGTTGGGTTTGGCCAGGTGAGGGACCTCTTGCTGTTTACCGTTTCTTTTTTACCTAATTAATCACACAACAATCATTTCGTAGTAAATAGGAGTATTTGCTTTGTATAATAATCCAGATATACGTACGAATCTTCTAAATCATGAATCTAGGCTATTCGACGTGATTAAAGGAACATCTGATCATTCAATCCGTATATCATGATAATTAGATTAGGAGTTTATATACGAATATTATTTTCTAAAATAATTTATATGAACATTAAGGGACTGTTGTTAGGTATTCTTTCGGGAATATCTTGCAGTGTCGGGAATGTTGGCCCGCCTAAGTCCGAGCCCGCAATCGAACTCATGCCTAAATGGGCCGGGCAAATCACGAATCCAATAAAAATCCACCCCAACCCTGCGAGCTAAATCGAAACGGACCTGGTTATTAAGCCATGCAATCCACTTCATTTCTCTTCCAACTAATGTTTTATTAAAATATTACAGCTGTTTCTGGGCAAGGCTTCTTGGCTCGTGACATCAGCTTCCAAAATATAGCCGGGCCTGGAAAGGGCCAAGCCGTGGCCCTCCGAATAAACGCAGACCTGGCTGCCGTCTATCATTGCATCATCGATGGCTACCAGGATACGCTATACGTCCACTCCTTCCGGCAGTTCTATCGGGAATGTGATATCTATGGCACCATCGATTTCATATTTGGCAACGCCGCAGTAATCTTCCAGGGATGCAACATCGTGGCTAAGATGCCTTTGCCCGGGCAATCCAACGTTATCACGGCCCAATCCAGAGACGATCCTGACGAGGATACCGGGATCTCTATCCAGAATTGCTCGGTCGTGGCATCTGATGATCTCGCATATAGCAACGTTAGCACCAAGACCTACCTTGGGAGGCCTTGGAGGATCCATTCCAGGGCAGTGTATATCGAGTCGTACCTCGACGGGCTCGTGGATCCAGCAGGGTGGACGGAGTGGTCGGGAGATGAAGGACTGGATACCTTGTACTACGGCGAGTACATGAATGGCGGGCCAGGATCTGGGACCGAAGGTCGGGTCTCTTGGCCAGGATACCATGTGATGGATTACGACGATGCCTCTAACTTCACCGTCTCGGAGTTCATCTATGGTGACGAGTGGTTGGATTCAACCTCATTTCCATATGATGATGGGATTTGATAATTTGCCTGACTGATTAATTAATTCTTGCTTCTTTCTGGTGTAGATAAATATATTATCGTTATGTTCTGTGCGTTAAATAAATGTACGTCCACAAGGAGTCAAGGATGCATCCTCGTGTGTTTTTGTATTGAGTGGGTTGTTATCTTCCACGCGATGTTCTTTCGCGACATCAACTGTTAGGGGGCGCAAAAGTTACTTCGAACATAAATTTGAACATGTAATCTTGTAGCTGGATATCGATCTAGTTATATTACAAATTTTGTCCAAGTTTAAGAGTTTTCTCGGGATATTCATAACATCAAAATTCCACATCATGCCGCTGCTGCCAGGAGAAACATTGAAGTCACCCAAACAACCGGTAATCATTGTCCTTTATCTTGATCTGTCCAACCATCTCCAATTTTCTACCTCTTCAAGTGTTTAATCTCCTCGATTTAATATCTCTGGCAAAAAGAAAAAAATTGTTCAGATTTTCTAGCATTCGGAGATTGGACTTGATCAATGCAATCGATCAGATCAATGTCAAATGGGAGCAGTTCTGTGTTGGGACCGTATTCATTATAATCTGATTAACTAATTGGCAGACAGCACATTCTGATTTCAGAATGTCTCTTGATGGAGGTTTGCTATTCTTCCTTGCAAAAATTATCGAAATACTTGCCTAAGAATTAAAGTTTCAGTCAACAGCGGCTGAAAGTAAGATGATAGTCGGTCAAGGAACTGCATATCAATTTCCTCTATATAAAAACCCTCGCCCTATTATCCCCATTGGCATAAACCAATAGAATCCGAGATATCAATTAGTATTTGTCAATCACTATTGTATTTTTTAGATATTTTTAATCAGTATTTTTAAATCACAAGCTGGCAATTTCGAATTTATTATATAGACCTTGATATTTGTTGAGATGTCGAGTTTTCGATATATCGGCCTAAAAATTAATATTGACAATTTAATTTTTCTAAGTTTCCTCGAGCTAAATTGGATCCTCTCATCTTGATCTCCATCTCGATCATTTATCAACAAAATTGATATCTTCAAATTGAAAAACCTTGCACCTAAGTTTATTAAGATGATCGCATTTATTTTACAAAAAATATGTTAAGTATGGCTTGAATTTGATGCGTCCTATACGAACTAGTTTTGCTTTGAACTTTAGTTTGCCCATTTAGATAGTTTATTTTTTTTATTGTTTAAAAATTTGATGGATATATATATATATATATATATATATTGTAATCATGTATTTTGTTATTTAGGATCGTCTTTTGTTATTTGAGCTGTCGCAAACTTTTTATACTCTATATTTTGATATAGTGAAATCTTTTCCCATCTTCACCTGTGGACATAGGCTAAAGGCCAAAATCACTGTGTTTATTTTCTATGTGTGATTATTTGTTATTTTGAATTTTATACTAATTAACAGGTAATCTTGCAACAAACTAGTACAGGTTTAGATTTGTTAGACATCTATTTTGGGTTCAATTATCTATTGATTTTGTGTTTATTGTTCCTGATTTCTTCATGGCTATGAAATTTGAGATTAAAAAGTTCAATGGGAAGAAAGTTTCAATTTCTAGTATATTAAAATGCAAGCCCTATTGATTTAATAAAAATTGCTGAAGGTACTAAAGGATTGAAATCCTTTGCTAGCTATTGGGGGGAAACATGCATGGGCCAGGGATATGAGGTCCAAACTAGCAAACATAACTGACCGACCTGCAACCAGGAATATGAAACCCTAAAATGAATTAGCCATGTTAGATGATCTAATAACATGCACCATCCAACCATTCATTAGATTGGCGGGGTTAATCACCGAGGGGCTATCCCTTAAACTCAATATTGAATGGCTTAGAAAGTTGATCGCGTGACCTACCAATAAGCGTTGATCAAGTAGATTTGCCATATGCTTGCCGACCACTTATCAGATTGGATCTTCAGGCAATGGCTTAGCTCCAATGCTATCAAACAGTTATGAGACTAGTACACTGACCATTCGTCTGATAGGGACCCTGATCTGGAAAAGACATTGGCTCCAATATTATCAGGCAAGACACGTCGCTAGTGCATGGTAGGCCTCATCTTTTAGCTGATCCCTTGTTAGGAAGGGTAATGCCTTCACCGATCAACTAGCTGGGCACCGGACCTCTGAGTAATCCCAATACAAGGCTCGGCCACATACCCACTATACAGGCGGTCGCTTCATTCATCTGATCACTCTAGGAGATAGGTGCCCGTTTCGTGCAGGACGGTTGTCAAACGCCTGCAGTGACCAAAACCTCGATTCAGGGAGAACGGGTTCTGGGAATTCTTGGATGCTAGGATTGAGCAAGATGGGGAAGATCCTTTGAAACCTGCAACGATCAAGCGCTGGAAGGGCCGCGTGATTCCTCACATTGCCAGCCCTCAACCGGATTTCAATCCGGGTCTTCACAATTAGAAGGGACGAACGATGGGTTTCTCACCGTGAGTCCCTGTTTCTTTTTTTTTAATCAGGAACTTGGAACGGAAGGAAGAGATTCCTCACGGAATCGTCTTCTCCCAATCAGGCTTTCGGCCTGGTGTGCGCAAGGGGGAAAAGGGTGCTGGCGGCCTTCCATGGAAAGAAGACGTCCAAACTCACCTTCCACGGAACCAAAAAGACAACAGCACGTCCCCCAAAAAATTCTCAAAACAAAAAAATACGTCCAAAACAAAAGCTCCAATATCTTATTCCAAAACAATCAACATGCTTCCTTTTTGTTTCCTTGGTTCGGGATTTAAAAAAAAAATAATAATTGATACCAAGTTGTAATATCCCCCACGTGACTAATAGGGAGGGAATAAAAAAAATTAATGTAAACAACTCCTACACGCTGACTAAAGGGAGGAATAAAAAAACAACAAATGTAACTCTTGCATGAAACACTTCAAACGGATTTTTTTTTTTAAAAAAAAATCAAGAGATCACGCCACTAATAAAATTATAATAATAATAATAATAATAAGACTAAAGACTCTGGTGTTTTTCCGAATCCGAAACTTCATGGACGCTAATAGTGTATTCGGCCTTCGGCCCAATTCCAATTAATTGTTTTCATCCTAAAAACGGGTCAGATTTGAAACTTGCTTCCCTTGAAGGCGTCTGGACCTGCACACGTTTCCTGCTGGCGAGGCTGGCGATCCCAAATCGTCATGGGCCGAAAATGAACCGAAACGTCTGGGTTGGGCTTCGCCGAACTATCACCGAGCTGTCCTGATATATGAGTCAACTGATCTGGTTCAATATTCATCTCGATGTCCGCATCACCGTTCTGATTGGTCAAGCCCAACCAAGCACCGAACCATCAAATACTTGCATCCGAGTAGGTCTTGATAGTGGCTAATGCCTGCATCTGAAAGCCATCAGCAAATGCTTGCTAATCGCTCATTGGATCTAACCACATGCTCCATGCATGACAACCCCTTGGCCCCCATTCGCCCATCCACCGGGGGAAAACCTTGATCGATCAAACCATACTGGATGTCATTCGTCAACTATCTTCATCTGACCTAGCCTCGATAACGATCGACCCCCCATAGCCTGGCAGTCCCGAGATCATTGGATGTATTTCACTAGGGCTACTCAAACAAGTCCCCCTAGCTGATCAGGTCTCGAACTCAGGAGAAGCACTCGAGCTAACCTCGAGCACTCGGGTTGGCTGGCAGCTCCTTAGGCGGTACATCCCTTCAAACCCTCCAAAGGCCAATACTCTGATGCTCATTGCCATAGCCTCCACCATGAGGCAAAATATCATGTCATGCCTCATGATCCCTGATCACCATCATATCTATGCAATTAAGAGAGGTGTGCCTGGGCATATACAGTAGTTCATATCACTATTAAAGAAACATGGCAAACCTCATGTAAATGATAAGGTTCCATTAAAACTAGAAAAGACATTCTCTACCAATGAAAAATCTTTGATAGTCCATGTGATGAGCCTTATTACTTCTTACCGAATCTCTTGAGATTTCTATCATTCTAAAAAATCCCTTATCCTCCACCTAAAAATAGGATTTTCTTGGGAGTCCTAAAAGGTATGCAAATCCTTTCACCACATTCCTCATACTATTGTTGTGCCTGATAGCTGACTTGAGCGTTGGAGGGCCCATATTGGAGCCATCTTTGGCCAAGAATTTTTTTTATATATTCCACCTCTCAAATATCCACTTGCACTACTAGCTCCAGCATCTCTAGCATTTGATAGATTTCAGTACCAACAAAAGAGAGAAAAAGCATGTTATAATTTTGAGGAGCATGATCTGAAGGTGGATTAACAATGTCACCTAAGAAAGCTACATCTGGCCACACTAACACCACCTTTTTTTGGTGTGCGGAAAGGTTGATGGAAAGCCAAGCTAATGATCAGCCCCAGCTTGTAAGGGCTTCACCATCTTTGTAGGCAGTAACAATCAGTATAGATCAGTTCAACTTGCTCTTCATGCTGGTCTAAAATTTGATGGTGATTGTTCAGGCCATCCTAGCCACCCATGCACCGCTTCCTGTAGCTCAACCTCCATCAGCAGCACCACCTGTGGTCTCTCAACCCACAGTGCAACCGGCTCCCACATTGCCTCCTACAACATCCCATCCCTGCTTGGTAGTCGAAGCAGCACCTTCACTACCGGAGCAATCACAGGCCCCTCCTAGTGGCCCAAAAAGGACTACTCACCATCACTACTTTAAGAGCCTGGGGCCAAAGAAGGCAGTGCTCTCGGAGCCCCCGATCGGGGCATGGCTCTATCCTAGGCCAACGATCCCCTTAGTGGTTGGAGGTCCCTGCCGTTCGAGACCTTGAAGTCGAGCGGAAGCTTAGGGAGTTGGATTGACAAATTGAGGCTATCCGCAACCTCTCCTCAACACCAAATGATGGGTTCAACAACAACCCGCCTTTCAATGCTAAAATAATATAGGTACCACTTCTCCGACATTTCAAGATCCTATAACTTGAAAGTTATGATGGGATCATTGATCCCATTGATCACTTAGAGAATTTCAAAGCAACAATGCTTCTCCACGGAGCTCTTGATCCTATCCTCTATCAAGTCTTTCTATCTACTTTAAAGAGAGAGTGGCTCAACATTGGTACTCAAATTTAAAATGAGAATTGGTACATTCTTTTGAATAATTAAGCCAATCTTTCATTAATCATTTTGTTAGCAGTCGGAGGCAATAAAAGCGATCAAATAATCTCCACACCTTGAAGCAAAAAGAGGGGGAGTCGATTTGAGCCTTTGTTAGCCACTTCAACATGACCACCTTGGAGGTCTGCGACGTAGACCAATTGATCGTTATGTAAGCTTTGATGAGCAAACTACAGAAGGATGATCTCAAAAAGTCACTGATTAAGACCTATCTCCAAGACTTTGTTGATATTTTAGCACAGGCCAAAAAATATGTGCAAACAAAGGATGCCTTTATGCAAGAGAAAATCTCCACCACTTCCTCACTAGGGGGTAGTGAGAAAGTACAAGCTGATTAGAAACACCTTTTGAGGTGGGAGGAAAAAGCTCAACCGTGCTTTAGGTCCCTTCCTTAACTGAGAAAAAATAGGATCCTCAAAAATCGCCGACCTAGGATTCCCCACAAAGAAGGCTGCTAGGCATGTTCGTCGAGGAAATTTAACACCTACACTCCACTAAATGCACCAAGGGAGAGAATGCTGATGGAGATCAAAGGGCAACTCCAAAAAGCCAGAAAGTTATGAACCTCGTTAACTTGTAGAAGCCTAAGCAAGTTCTGTTTCTATCACCATAACCATGGCTACGACACCAAAGAGTGTATCCACCTCCAAGACAAGCTCGAGGAGCTTACCACATGAGGTTACCTCAACCAGTTCATTCGACACCACAAAGAGAAGGAAAACTAGCCAAGATCACCATCACTAGCTAAGCAATCACCACGGCCCGAGTCCTGAGAAAAAGGTGACCCACCTCCGTTAGGGAAAGTACACACCATCACTAGGGTGCCGCTACCTGAATCCTGATGAGGAGGAAAGGGTGGCTAAGAGAAAAGCTAGAGAATCTATAATTTTCATTGAAGAAGATAATCAAGGGGTTCGGTTCCTACATAATAATGTAGTTGTAACCCCAAATGTTGAAGACTATGATGTATACCGCATTGTTATAGATAATGGAAGCTCAACTGATATTTTGTATTATGATGCTCTCATAAAAATAGAAATATTCCCTGATTGTTTGGATAGAGTAGACTCTCCCTAGTCGGATTCACAGGGGATGCAATCCAAGTAGAGAGAGTTGTCACTTTGTTTACGAGAATAGAGCATTATTCTCACCGATCCATTGTCCAGGTAGACTTCCTCATCATCTGAGTACCTTCGGTACAATGCAATCCTTAGACGGTCAAGCCTTAACACATTTCGAGCAGTTGTATTAACTTATTACTTAAAGATCAAGTCCCCCACAACACATGGAATTGGAGTGGTCCACGGGGATCAAAACTTGGCACATCACTACTATCATATCAAGCTTTGAGGAACCAAGGCTGTTGACACCTACCCGGTTGAAGGCCTAGACACATATGATGACTTGGCCAAGCAACGAGGAGTACTGATAGAGGACCTCATCTTTATATCCTTAGTAGATGGGAAATCAGAGTACATGTTCTGGATCAGCTCTAATTTGTATCAGATAACCAAAAACTAACTAGTTTTATTCTTGTAGGAAAATGCCAACATCTTCACCTGGACACTAATGGATATGCCATAATGGTGTATCAATTGAACATAGATCCAAAGCATTGGCCCTTCAAATAAAAGAAGCAAAACTTTACACCCAAGTACCAGAAGGCGATAATCAAGGAGGTTGACAAATTGCTTAATGCTGGCTTCACCACAAAGATATCTTACCTAGAATGGATCTCCTATATGATGATGGTGAAAAAGGCGAATGGCAAGTGACGAATCTACATCGATTTTACCAATCTCAATCAAGTATGCCCGAAGGACAGCTACCCATTATCAAGGATTGATCAATAAGTAGATGCTACTTCAAGCCATGATCTCCTCAGTCTCATGAACACTTTTTTGGCATTAACCAAATCCAGATGGCTCTCAAAGATAAGAAAAATATTGCTTTTATTATTGACCAAGATCTTTTCTACTATAGGATTATACCATTCAGTTTGGAAAATGCAAGTATAACTTACTAGTGCCTGATGAATAAAATCTTCAAGGACTAGATCGGATAGAATATGAAGGTGTACATGGATAAAATGCTCATCAAGAGTAAAGTTGCCAAGACCCACATTGACGACCTCTAAGAAGCCTTCATTATCCTTTGAAAATATCAAATGAAGCTGAATCCAACAAATATACCTTTGGGGTGGTCTTGGGTAAGTTCCTCAATTTCATAGTCTCAAATCAGGGGGTATAAGATAACCTAGAGAAAATCAAAGCCATATACAAGATGGGCCCCCAAAAAATGATAAAAGATTTTCAATGCCTCACTAGAAGGATCGCAGCCCTCAATCTATTCATCTCCTAGTGGCCGAGCGATGCCTTCCCTTCTTCTAAACCTTAAAGCAATCTAAGAACTTCAAATGGATCGAAGAATACGAAAAGGCTTTCAAAGATTTCAAAAGCTACCTTAGTTCCCCCCCCCCCCCCCCCACCCTAATTAGGTAAGCCGAACCTCGATGAGGAGCTATTCTTATATCTAGCTACCTTACCCTTGGAAATGGGTGCAGTGCTAATTCAGGAGCAAAACAAAGTTTACAAGCCAATTTACTATATTAGTTGTATCCTAATGGATGTGAAGACTCGATAATCCAAGTTGGAGAAGCTGGTCTATGTCCTCTTCCTCGCTGCTCGGAAGCTTCAGCCATATTTACAAGCCCACATCGTTATCCTCCATTTCGATCAACCCATGAAGATCATTCTGGACTGACCTAACACATCGGGATGCATCGCCAAGTGGGCGATCAAACTTCTGAGTTTGACATCAAATTCTAACCTTGACTATCGATTAAAGCTCAGATATTGGCCAACTTCTTGGTCAAGTATTCCATCCTTGATGAGCTAGCCGAATTAGGAGTGGAGCCTTTGATGCCGGTGCAAGATCCTGCTCAAAGCCCTTCCAATACTTGAAAAATATATATGGATGGATCATCTAACTCTGAAGGATCGGGAGCAGGGATGGTCATCATGAGCTCGGAATGGGTCATTACCGAGCATGAAGCCTTGATCGCAAGGCTTGGGACAGTAAAGAGATGGAAATGCAATACCTAAAAGTCTACAATAACTCCCAATTAGTCGTTGGGCATATCAAGGATGATTATGAAGCTCGAGAGAAAAATATTATGAAATATCTCTAGAAAGTCAATGATTTGACCCATGTCTTTTGCAACTTCGAGGTCCAACAAATATCAAGGGAGGATAATGCCCGAGTTGACTTTCTAGCAAAAGTAGTGACCACTACATGGATGGCGCTCCCCAAAGAAGCCTATTTCTGGCTAGTTAAGAGACTGACCATCGAAGACTTGTTAGAGGTGATGCAACTGGATGATGAGCCCTATTGGATCGACTCACTGATCAACTTTTTGAGAAGGCATATTGGAAAGAAGGCACTATCATACAAGCTACTTCGACAAGGTTACTATTAGCCTGCAATGCAGAAGGATGTGTAGGATTTCATCATGCAATGTGATACTTGCCAAAGGAATTCGAATATCTAGGACCCTCTCATTGTGCTGATCAGCCCCATATGCTCCCCTTGGTCTTTTATGCAATGAGGGATGAATATTCTCGATCTTTTCTTACCTACCTCAGGATAGTAGAAGCTTCTACTAGTTGCTATAGATTATTTTATAAAATGGATGGAGGTCGAGCCACTAGTCTGTATCACAGAGGCTAAGGTGATAGACTTTGTATGGAAGGATATAATCTACTGATTTGGGATCCCCCAGTGCTCATCACTAATAATGGATAACAATTTCTTGGAGCCAAATTCGACAAATTCTATGAAGACCAAGGAATCTTGCATCACCTCACTATGGTAGCTCACCCCCAAGCTAATGGAGAGGTGAAGGTTACAAATTGAACCTTTCTCCAGGGGATCAAAAAAAGACTAGGCAAAGCTAAAGGCTCGTGGGCTGATAAATCTCATCACGTGCTTTGAGCATACTGGACGACACCAAGAGTTCTAATAGGAGAAACATTCTTTTGCCTGGCATTCGAGATTGAAGCCATGATACCCATCAAGTTTGGAGTCTAGTTAGAATGAATCATAAATTTTGATGAGCAAACCAACTTGAAAAGGTGATTCACGGATTTGAACCTGCTAGATGAAGTCTGGGAAAGAGCATGTATCAAAATGGTGGCATATCGCTCGCTACTTCATCGGTAGGGTATGAAATAAAACTTTCAAAGTTAGTGACCTGATACTGCACTGAGTAGAGGTCTCCCAACCTGGTCAAACATTCAAACTATTACCAAACTAGAAAGGACCTTTTCTAGTGAAAGAAATTGTCAAGTCGGGGACATACCAACTGAAGTAACTAGATGGAACCCCCATACTCCGACCTTGAAACTCAGCCAATCTCTAAATGTATCACCAGTAATGTAGTTCCCTCACTCACTAAATAATTTTTTTCTATATCTATCTTTATTGATTGGTAGGGAATTAAGAACTCCAATGACAAACACTTTCGAGCCAAATCCCTCAAGCTAGGCAAAACTTCTCCTAAAGCTTTTCGGATGGGGATGATTGATTAAAAACTTAAAGTTCGTTGGATAGGACCTTGATTGGATATCCTTAATATCTCTAGTAAACATCTCCTATAAGATATAGGAGGTGCAAAAATATAACCAAGTAGTTCAAAACCTAACAGACAATAAATAAGCATGAACGAGAAATATGAAAAGTTTTTGTTTCATTGATAAATTTTGATTATACATGTTTGTAGCTTCGTGGCCAAATTACATTATTTCATGAATTTCTTAAGTACAGGTAAAAGACGTTGACGCCCTTCAAAGGGCTGGACTCTAAGACTCCTGAGCACCCTCTAGAGTGATAAAGTTCTCCCCCTATAAAAGGCAACAAGATGCCACCTCCATGCCCGGAAAGTAGCCGAGATGCCCTGTAATGCACAGCGACACCTTCAAGGAGGAGGTGCATTATGAAGGTGAGGACGATCGGTGTGAAGCATGAACATGGCTCTCCTTTACATCGGGTTGATGCGATAAAGAGCACACCTCAACTTGCAAAAGGATGAAGGCAAAAAAGTCAGTGAGCCTGGGATGCCAATAGGAAAGCCAAGAGACTATCTCCCACATATTCTAGGGATGGTGCTCCTAATTGTCGCTCGAGGTGAGGGTGTGCATGCCGCCTCTCCATCGAAGCATAGACCCCACTCAAGAATGAATTGGATGATGAGGCATATAGACAGAGCCCTCCTCCTCGAATTTCATTTATTGACTAGTGATAGTTATAGTGATGCAGTTAGAGCTTGCCATTTTCAATACCTCCCATTCTAAAGTGAATGTTTATCAATCTACCTTTGGAGCAACCTCCCCGGAAAGAATCCCTCTATTGTGAAGCCATGGAAGCCTTGTATTCTTCCATAGCCTTCTCCCCCCTCTCTTCCCTGCCTTGACCAATTCCTCTTTGGCCTTCACTGCCTCTGTCTCTCTCTTTCCTTTTTTCGAAGCCAAATTGGCCTTTATCTTGGCTAAATTAGTCTCTACTTTGGTGAGCACCTCCTTCAGGCACTTGGATGCGGCCTTCGCCACCTTAGCTCTTTAATGGGCCTCCATGGCACCCTCTTCAAATTGCCTCTGCTAGTCGAGGGACTTTGTTCCTTCCAATGTTTGGTTTTGTTACAGCCGTGACAGCGACGTGGCCAGGCTCAGGTATCGCCGAATACGAGCAAGCCACGTGTAAGTTTCCCCGGCGGAGTCAGTGCCACGTCCTCAAGGCCAGGATCGGCAAGACTACACCGCCCGACGACTGTCTAAGGCAAACCGCCCTCGCCGAGGTCGAGCTCGGCTCGGAGTTCCTCTGCCACCTCATTGGTGCCCGGGCCCGGAGGGGTCCGCCCAAGTGAGGTCGGCCAAGGTCGGTCGATTTCCTGCCACCTCGCCAGGTGTCCACCCAGGAGGGGTCCACCGAAGCCGAGGTCGGCTGACTCTCCGCCCTTCGCCAGGTGATCGCCCGGAGATGGGCCCACCTCGGCCGAGGTCGGGCGACCCCCTGCACCTCGCCAGGTGTCCACCCAGGAGGGGTCCACCTAAGCTGAGGTCGGCTGATCCTTCGCCCTTCGCCAGGTGGCCGCCCGGAGACGGGCCCACCTCGACCGAAGCCAGGCGACCTCCTGCCACCTCGCCAGGTGTCCACCCAGGAGGGGTCCACCTAAGCCGAGGTCGGCTGATCCTTCGCCCTTCGCCAGGTGGCCGCCCGAAGACGGGCCCACCTCGGCCGAAGCCAGGCGACCTCCTGCCACCTCGCCAGGTGTCCACCCAGGAGGGGTCCACCTAAGCCGAGGTCGGCTGATCCTTCGCCCTTCGCCAGGTGGCCACCCGGAGACGGGCCCACCTCGGCCGAAGCCAGGCAACCTTCTGCCACCTCGCCAGGTGTCCACCCAGGAGGGGCCCAACTCAGCCGAGGTCAGACCGCTCGTACGACGAGGGCCCTGGGGAGAGAGACGGGCCACGAGGCCATCCCTCGGGCCGTACGAATCCCAGACGGCGTCCTGTACGGAGGGCGGCGGCACGCGGAACATCACTAACATCGGCCCAACAGGTCCCGCAGCCGAGAGACGCAACCCTGACGACACAGGCCCCATAGATAGATGGCGCCCACGCTTGGGGAAGAGGGCGCTCTCACCGGGCCCGAGGCCTGACCGGCCGCCCTGCCAGCGCCGCCCTCCCCTCTTCCTCTTCTGTCCTTGCCTTTCCCATGCTGGGCCCGGCGGGCGAGGTTGGAAAGCCGCCTGGCACCCTTCACCGAAAAGGGAAAAAGAGAAGTGGACGGGGGAGGGGAGTTTCCGAGGCGGAAAAAGATAAATGCGCGACGGAAGGGGATAAAGAAGGAAGAATCTGGGGACGACAAGGTAAGCTAATTAGCCTGGGGACAAGGAGAAAGCACCGGCACAAGGCCTTGCGCTGAGAGAGAAGCCAGAAATCCCGAGAGGGGAAGACTGGGCGCGGGCTCGGCAAGGAGGCCCAGCCGAGATTCTGGTCCCCAGAGCGTTTCTTTCACCAGTTAACTCTCTAAGACTGGAACCCTTTAGAGGGTCCGGCTGGAGAGTCTGTTCCTTCTCGTCGTCTACTGACTTGACCGTCGGAGCTCCCTCGCCGGGATCCCCGGCCAGGGTCCTCTAACCCCTCTGTTGCAGGTGTTCCGCGGGAAGGGAGGCTCCCTCGCCAGGCGGTCAGGAAGGATCGGCCGATCCGTGGCATGGGCGCGGCGGTGAGAGCGGCAACAGGTTTATTAGAACGACTATGGAATGCACCAACTGCAACAAAGCTAGGTGTCAGAAAGAGCCAAGGGAAAAGGAAAATAAGAGCCAACCAAAAGGTACCTGCTGCATGACCATCATCAAGTGCTTCCTTAGGTTTAGGAAGCACATTGCATTTACTCTCTCCAACTTTGCCAAAAGTAAAGTCCTCTCAAGAAGGTTGTAGGCAATCTTCTAGTCTTGGAAGGATGCACCCTCCAAGCCTTCCTCTTAGGGGAGCTCATGATTAGGTGAGCCCCCTGAGGCTACCTTGATCAGAGTACAGGAAGATGAAGGTTGAGTGACCAGTGCAAGGGATAGGACTAGCAGGGATAGCATAGTAGTAGCCTCCAAGGTGATCTCAATCATGATCGGGGAAGCTGGCTCGATTGAAGTCTCCCTTGGCTTAGGTTTCATGAACCTTACTTTCTTCGATGTCATAGTAGAAGCCCAAGCCTTCTTCTTTTGGACCAGGGTCTTCTTCAGCTTGACTAGATCCTCAAGCCTCATATCTGTGGTCGCACTACCAATCAAAATAAAGAAGAAAAAATGAATGAAAGGATGAAAAAAAATGAAAAATCCTAAACTCATCCCAGGGGATAGCTCAGCTGAGCTCTGCATTGAAGAGGGCATCCTCGAATAGGAGTTGTCCCAAGGGAGGGACCTTGAAATTTCTAAGGGCTCTGAAATGCTTTTCTTCCTCAGCACTTAGCTTAGGAACACGAAGAATAGAAGTTTTTGGTCGATCCCAGCTCGGTAAACCCCAATCACTGACAGAGGGATAGGAAATGAAGAGGAATTGCTCTTTCCATTTATGAATGGTGGAAGGAGCACCCTTGATCATGGGGTCTGCGTCCCTCTAAGTAAAAAAATATCACCAATCCTTAGCATAAAGTTGCCTCTTGGTAGTATAAAAGATGCTGAATAAAATGAGAAAGGGCTTGACTTCAACCAAGAAGCAAATAAACAAAAATCCTAAAACAAGTCTAAGAAAATTTGGGATAAGAGTACATATATAAGAAAATACTATAAAATCTAAGAAGTTCAAGGGCAAATATACAAATAGAAAACCTAAGCCCTGCCTCGAGTGCCTCCTCGTAGACTTTGAGTCGGCCTTGAGGTGGGATATTCGCTCAAGCATCAAGGCATGGCAACTCTAAATCAAACTCTTCCCGAATGCCATACAAAACCCAAATATAAGTATGCCCCAGGATCAAAGGTCTTGGACTCGATACGCCCTTTGCTCGGAACCTTTGGGTCCTTTGACCCCACATTTCCAGAACTCCCCTTTGATGGTCTTTCCTGCCTAAAGCCTTCAGAACCCATCATTTATCGAGGACTCACAAAAAAAAAACAAATAAATTGAGAGATAATAGAAGCCCACCTGGAAATGAAAATGGGGTAGAAATGGTCAAAGACAACGAAGGACTCCCCGAGGGGACTGCTAAAGGGAAAAATAGATGAAGGTAGGAGAAAGACCAATGGCTGGAGTAGGGGATGATCGGAGAGGGCTCTAGGAGAAGAAACTCTAGAAGGCTAGGGTAACAGAACCACCTTTTTAAATGCAACATGATGACCATGAATCATCCTGAATCGATTGACACGTGCCACATGGCAACCCTTGTCAACTCCTTGCGACCATCAGTTACCAGGATTAAATGTAGCATGATGATCGAAGCATCCACCAAAATCATGAATCGAGGTCCATAATTATTTTTTTCCATCTAGATCTGCCTCAAGCCCTGCATAACCTTTCATTTGAAAAGGCCATTCATATCCCTGTCCCCCTTTCAAGTACTCCCATAATTTGACTAAAGCTTGGATTAGGGAGTAGGGGGCTATCTATTGGAGGGAAATATGTCTGGATCAGGGATATGAGACCCAAACTATCAAATATAACTGACCAACCCACAACCAGGAATATGAAGCCCCAAAGTGAATTAGTCGGATCAGATATACGAACTGATCATTCATCGGATTGGCAGGATTAATCACCATGGGGCCACCCTTGACCCTGACATTGAATGGCTCAATAAGTTGGTCAACTAACCAACAACAAGTATTGATCGAGTAGATTCATCATGTGCTTGCCAACCACTTACCAGATTGGATCTCTGGGTGAAGGCTTAACTACAATGCTATCAGATAGTTATGATATTAGTATGCTGAATATTCATCAGATAGAGATCCTGATCAGGGAATGATACTAGCTCCAATGTTATCAGGCAAGACATTATCGCTAGTGCATAGTCGGCCTCACCTTTTAGCTGACCCCTCATCGGTAAGGGTACTGGAGACTTCCCCAATCGACCGACTAGGCACCAGACCTCCAAGTAACCCCAATATGACTAAAGCTCAATCGCATACCCATTGTATAGGTGACACTTCATTCGTCTAATCACTCTAGGAGACAGGTGCCGATTTCAATCGATCAAGCCTAGCCAAGCACTAAACCACCGGTACCCGCATCCGAGCAGATCTTGGTGATGGCTAATGTTCATATCCATAAGCTATCAGCAAATGCTAGCCAATTACTCATCGGATCTAACCATGTGCTCGGCGTGCGCCAACCCCCTGGCCCATCAATCCATCCACTGGGGAGAAACTGTGATCTATCAAACCATGCTGGATATCATCCATCAGCTATCTTCATCCAATGTGGCCTTAGCCACAATTGATCCCCATAGCCTACAATCCCATGGTCATTGGATGTGTTTCACTAGGGTTGCTCGAACAAGTCCCCCTAGCTGACCAGGTCTCAGACTTAAGAGAAGCGCTCAAGCCAACCCCAGGCACTTGGGATAGTTAGTGGATACTTAGGTGGTACATCTCTTCAAACCCTCCAAAAGCCAATACTCTTATGTTCATTATCATAGCCTCCACCACAAGGTAAAATGTCATGTCACACCTCATGATCCCTAATCACCACCATATTTGTACAATTACGAGAGGCATGTTTGGACTTATACAATAGTCCATATCACCATTAAAGAAATGTGGCAAATCTCATATAAAGGACAAGATTCTTTTAAAAATGAAAAAGATATTCTCTACTAACTAAAAATCCTTGACATCCACATGATGCAACCTGTCACTTCTCACCAGATCTGCTGAGATTTTTCTCATTTCAAAATTATCCTTATCCTTCACCTATAAATGGGGATCCCTTGGAAGCCTAAAAGGTATGCAAGTCTTTTCACCATGCTCCTCATATTACTATCATGCCCAATAACTGACTTGAGCATTGGAGGGTCCACACTGGAGCCACCTCCAATCAGGACTTTTTTATAGGTTTTGCTTCCCGGAGATCCACCTATACCACCAACTATAGCATCTCCAGCATTTAACATATTTTAGCACCAACACTCACGATGTTGTTAGAGGAGGATAAGAATGATTTTCTAGAGTGCACACAACGTGCAATTTAGTTGTCCTTAGCAAATGAGGTTCTGTGAGAGGTTGTAAATGAGCACTTGTTGCAGCAGTGTAGCTCAAATTAGAGAGCATCTATATGACCAAGTTTTTAATAAATAAGCTCCATATAAAGCAATAGCTCTACTTCTTTGGATGAACGAGAGTATGTCCATTAAAGACCACCTTGATGAATTCAATAAAATTATTCTGGATTTTAAAATATTGATGCTAAAATTAATGATGAGGATCAAGCTCTTATTCTATTGTATTCATTATCTTTTTCATTTAAGCATTTTGTTGACACTATGCTACATAATCAGGACACTCTTTTTAAGAAAGACACGAAGCCTGTAGGGGCTAGAGCCTTTTTTTGAGAGTTGAAAGCTTTGGTGAGGGATCTGGGACATCTTGTTGAGAGATTATTATCTGGAATTGAGAGTACAAATTCTCTTCTTGTAAGTAATTTTTTCTCTCATAGTAAGTCTTGCATGCCAAATTAAGTAGTAATAATAATAAAAGTAGTAGTAATAATAATAGTAGTAGTAGTAGTAGTAATAATAATAGTAATAATAATAGTAGTAATAACAGCAATAATAATAGTAATAATAATACTTGTAATTATTATTACTATTATTATTACTACTGTTACTATTATTATTATTACATATTTTTGTGAGGAGTTATGAATGAAGAATGCTTAATCAATTTGTAGAGTAATTATTACATATAAGTCTATTTATGATATTTTATATATTATTACTATTACTACTTGGTAATATACCAAATATAATGATCATACATCATTCCAGTATTTGTATATCATCTTGATGCTTACATTATTTTAGTAATCACATCACGCTAATGATCATATCACCAATAATATACCAAACAACACCTAAGGATTTTGTAGCTATATATCTATTATAATCATGTCTTTTATTATTTGAGACCATCTTTTATTATTTGAGTGACCGCAAATTCTTTATAGTCAATCTTTTGATATAGTAAAATATTTTTCTATTTTTGTCTATAGATGTAGGCTAAAGATTGAACCCCATAACAGATGTATTTATTTCTTATATGTGATTGCTTATTGTTATTTTGGGTTTTTCATTAATGGACATGTAATCTTGCAATAAAATAGTTAAAAACTTGATAGAACCTTGGAGATAAATTTGTCCTTAGAGTTAAATGACAAATACAACATTCAATGAACATCCTAAAATATTAATCTTTTATTAGAAAATTAATAATTAAATGGGTTGTTTTATATAAATTTTACCCGATCTAAAATAAAGGAGATATAGCTTACTACTGGCAAGTGCAAGAAAATAAAGAGAACTTGTTAAATAAAAAAAATATTGTAAAAGAGAGAATGTAAGGACTGTTAGCCTAGGACATATTGCTTATAGTATGGATAAAAAAAGAAAAAAAAAAAAGAAACAATGGGACCATGATATTGTCCCTTTCCTGTGACCAAAAACTAAAATAAGATGCAATATATAGTTAAGTCTTGTTGCATACATAATTTTTTTTAAAAAAAGCTCATAAGATATAATTATCTTTTATAAAAATAAGAAAAATTATTTTACAGGAAGTGAAAAGTTTATATGGATAACTTATGATGTATACATATTTCCTTACAAATAATAAGATAAAAAAGAATAAAAGAATGAAAACCGAAAAAGATTTGAAACTAAAGAGCACATTTCATCTCCTTCAAGCTCTACAATCTCCTCTTATGCATGGTACCTCCTCTAGAATGACCTTCCATGTCCAACTTCTAGTGTGATATTAATCTACCTTGGGTCGATCCTCTCTAAGAAGAAAAACCCTACCTCGGCCAAGTGGGTGGTGGTAAACTTGTTAATTATAATATATGGAATATATATATATATAATTTTTAAAATATTTGAAAATAATTTTTTGTGACATGTGTGGTAGAAAATTTAGTGTAATAAAATAATTTTAAATATAATAGAATAAGATTAGGAAGTTTGGCCTAGGAGGTGGATAGAAGCAGAATAATTTTGGTGTAATAAAATAATTTTAAATATAATAGAATAAGGTTAAGAAGTCTGGCCTGGGAGGTGGATGAATCACTGTCCTAAAAAAAATTTGGTCCCCTTCTAATGTGAAGAATGATTAGACCATACGCTCTCCTCCAAAGTATAATCTAGAAGCCAATACTCCAACATCCGTCGGTGGTATGATCTCGAACAGACGCCGATCAACTCATCTTCAGCCAAAAAATTTTAAAATAAAAAAAGGTAGGAGAAAGAAAAAAATTTAAAAAAATTTTAGAACAGAAGAATATAGGAGAGGGAAAACTTGAAGTTTTTTATATAGGGCTGGGTAAAGGCCTATTTATAGGCTTAAAATCCTAGAGGAAATCCTAAAAATATCCTTAAACTACTTGTTATGACCATTACAGAATTAATTATAAAATTAATTAAAAAATTAAAATAAAAAATGATTAAAAAAGGAAAAACATAATGCGCGGGCTGCACGGATCACACACTCATTGCACCCACGAGGGGGGAAAGTTTTTATTTTGTTTTATAACATAAGGCAACGTCAATAATCTCCCACAAAAATAAAATAAAAAATAAAAATTTAATATTAGTAAACTCAGTAAATAATTTAAAATTTTTGAACTTTTATTGTACTTAGTACAAGTACCTTCTAGGATTGAACTTTCATTTAGTATAAAATACACACACTATGAAAATGAGCTGATCATAATGCAGGGTAGCGCTACTTAGGCCATGCGCTTGCCTTGATTTTTATAAAAGTTACTAAGGATTCACCCTGATTTCATAGTCATGGCCTCACGACTACTCTTACTAAGGTAAATCCTTCAAGGATATATGTAATTGAATCGTACCTCACTAAACTTATAATCTTGGAGCTATTAAGAGCTATGCTCAACCTAACCATCATAATAGAGTACTATACCATAGGGATGGGATAGAGACAGACTCCAAATCGGTACTCCCAGACATCACCTTATAGATCGTTTTTCTTTGAACCTTAACCATGAGATTGCCATGACAGTAGGGGTCCACTCTGATGACTAATATATGGACTTAAGTTCTATCCCCCTCGATGTCTCAGATATCATGGCCTTCGAAAGGCTTTTGGTCAAAAGATCTACCAGATTATTTTTTGATCTTATAAATTGTAGTGATATTACTTCTTTCATTTTATTTCTTACAGTTTTATACCTAATCAAGATATGATTATTTTTTTATTAATTATCTGTTGATTTAACAGATCAATTATAGCTCTACAATCATAATTTAAAGAAAATTTTAAGATTTTTAATGAAAGAATTGCTATATCACTAATTTCTAATTTTATTACTAAGAATCATTGCTGTTTTGGACATAGCCTATAAATACAGTATCTATAGTCTTAGATCTTAATTTTTTTTTTGGGTTCAGGGATATTAATCTTAGCTAGGCACCCCTATACTTTAAGAAATTCTAGGTTAAGAGTCCTCCCTTTTCAAAGTTTATAAGAAGTCTTCTGGACCTTCAACTACATGAGCTTGGGATCTGGAGGAAGCAAAAGGTTTGTGAAGAAACTCCTTCCGATGAAAGCAGTATCTTGTAAGATGATTTGTCCTCCCACATACAAAATAGAACCTTCGACTTGGATCTTAGACAGGCTTGTTAGATCTAGTATTATTGGTTTTAAAGATTTTACCTTTAGGTTTGAACTTGTTTGGGTTAGATCGGTTAGGTTGGGTTGACTGGTATTAGTGGTTTGGTTGAAATCTAGGTTTTGATTTTGGTTTAGTATTGTTATTGGTCCAGTATTGTTGAGTTGGGTTAGCTTAGATACTTAGAATTCTAGTTTGCCGAGTTTTTGACCTATGTTAGCCTTCTATCTTGATTGAGTTTAGAAGTTGGGCTAGGGTTAGCTCTTCTTGCTTTTAAAGCTGATTTTTTACAAAGTCATTTAAAGAAGGAGGTATTTTATCTAGAAGGCTGGAGATCTTAAATCCTTCAAAGAATTTATCTCATTGGCTTGAAGTTTCCTAAGGTACTTTTGGAATTGGTAAAGCTAATCATAGATGGGTTTGTTTTCTATCATATTAAATCCAAGGAATGATGCAATGTTGAATTGTTCAACCCCAGTAGCATCAAAGCCATACTCAGACTCAAGGATATCTTACAATTCCTTTGCACTCTTAGCCGATAGGTAAATGCCATAAAGTGAGTCGGATAGGGTACTAAGAATTCTATCTTTACATAGGTAATTCTTTTTTGGGGTAGTTGGTATGGTTGAACTAGAGAAACAGGTGGACTAGTCAATCACTGACAAAGTCCTAAGGTAATTAGCCAAAATTTTATTTGGCTTTGCCATCTCCTAAAATGGGTTCCATCAAATTTTTGGATTTAAAGCTAATGATGTCATCCCTAAGAGTTGTCATTGGATCCAAGTCAAGTTCAGAGAGAAATATCTAGAGAACAAAAATAATTTTGTTAAGGATTTGTTTAAATAATTTAAATATTTTTTTGTATATATTTCTAAAAGTATCTCCTATTTTTGTTTGGAAATTAAGATTTTATTGAAATGATCACCAATGTGATCAGACTTGCGGTTTGTTAAGATTTTTAATAGAGTTATTTATCTCTAAATCCTAAAATCTTTGATTAATTTATTTATATAGTCTTTTAAAAATTAATTTGCATGCTGCAGTATAGGTTCAGTGGGGATCTTCAATTAATTTATACAATACAAAAAAGATATTATACTATAAATACAAAAAAATATTTTTTTTAAAATAAAATATGAAAGGTAAGTAAATTATAATTAAATATAAATAATCATATTTATATACATGTACTACAAACTATACCAAATCTCCTTTAGTCTATTAGTTGTAATGTATGAAAAATATATATGTATTTATATAATTTTAAAAAAATTAAAAATAATTTTTTGTGATGTGTGTGGTAGAATAATTTGGTATAGTAAAATAATTTTAAATACAATAGAATAAGATTAGGAAGTCTGGCCTGGGAGGCAGATAGAAGTAGAATAATTTTGGTGTAATAAAATAATTTTAAATATAATAAAATAAGGTTAAGAAGTCTAGCCTGGGAGGCAGATAGAACCACTATCCTAAAAGAGATTTGGTCCCCTTCTCATACGAAAAATGATTAGACCACACGCTCTCTTCCAAGGTACTACCCGGAAGCTAATACTCCAACATCTAATGGTGGCACGATCTCGAACGGATGCCAATCAGCTCATCTTCAGCCTAAAAATTTTAAAGTAGGAAAAAGGTAGAAGAAAGAAAGAATTTTAAAAAATTTTAGAACAGAGGAATATAGGAGAGGGAGAGCCTAGAGTTTTTTTAGATGCTTTGTAGGGCTAGGGTAGAGGCCTATTTATAGGCTTAAAATCTCAGAAAAAATTTCAAAAATACCCTTAAACTAGCCGTTATGACCATTATAAAATTAATTACAAAATTAATTAGAAAATTAAAATAGAAAATGGTAAAAAAAGAGAAAAACATAATGCACGGGCCATGCACATCGCGTGCCCGTTGCCCTCGGGGGAGGGGAGATTTTTTTTGTTTTGTAATGTAAGGCAACATCAACAAAACTCATCTCGCTAACAATGGAGGTGGAGGCTATGGCTCATGATGGAGTGAAGGACCATGCGGAAGTCTTACCACCTATTGAGTAGCGAAAATATCACGGATGCCAATGGTACCGTTGAAATCCCATACTACGCAAAGAGCTAGCTCATGATTCAAACCATCATGCAAGGGCCTAAGGGTTAAACCTGTCAATGTGGGCTGGCCCGGCCCTAACCCACATGGGCTGACATTATATGGGCCAGGCTGGGCTAGGCCCACTTGCACAAATGGGTCATGAAAATCCAGCCTAACTCGATCTTATATGGGCCCTGGGCTAGGGCTAGGCCAGCCCACTTGTATTTCTCTCTCCCCAAACCACCCTTCCCTCCAACTAAAAGTCTCTTGTCTCTTTTCTACCACAGAGATTAACGAGTTTGAGCAGGCAATAGGATCCACCACGGAGATGGTGGAACCACCGAGGATTCAATGACTGGATGAGTCGGTGTTGAACCGGATCGTAATAGGGAAGGTGATCTAGCGGCCCGCATCAACTATGAAGGAGCTAGTGGAAAAATGAGAATAACCTCAATGCCATGGCCACCTCCATCTCTGTCATCATCAAGGATGGTGGGCGGTGGCCTTATGCTCATCCAGGTCTTGGATAATAAATGCAACGACGGAGGAGAAAGAAGACCTAGCCCAGCAATCTTGCCTGGCAAACCAGTATCCCCACTGATGGCTTGACCCTTGTCTCTGATCGTTCGATATTTTGTTAAGAAAAAATAAAAAAAAAGAAGATCGAGAACTCATCGTCCAATGACGTGTTCATTGCCGTCGCTAGATCGAGGACCCTTGTCCCTAACCATTCGATACTTCGTCTGTGTACATGATCACTAATTTATATATACTTTATATTGCATAGTTTTATTCATGGATATGAGCATGGGCATGTATTAGTATTTATGCACTGTTTATATTTTGATAATGGATATTTATATTTGCCAGCTTGATACTATTATATTTCATATACTATGTTTGGATGCTTTGAAAAACGATACTGGTTTGAAAAATCTTGAATTAAATAAGGTTTGACAATTATATTGAGATTTGATTAAACTGATAATTAAGAAAGAATATTTTGGACTAGCCATGCCACACAGAAAATAGCCGAGCCATGGGTTGATAATACGCAGGATAGCTGAGCCATAGACGGATAGTACATGGAATAGCCAACCACGAGTGGATAGTACATGGGACAGCCGAGCCACGGACTGATAATATGTGGAATAGCCGAGCCATGGATGGATAGTACATGGAATAGCCAAGTCACGGATAGATAGTACATGGATTAGCCTGGCCACAGGTAGATAGTACATGATCGATTTTAAGATATGCACATTATAGGCTGAGCATGACCGCAGTTAGTCCAAACCCTAAAGAAGGCCATTGGTCAAAGTGGACATGAAATAGTTTTATGATAGTTAAGCTATTTTGGATGCATGACATAATATTTATGATGCATGATCTATTATTATTTTTGATTTATATAATTATGGATGAAATTATATGGAAATCCTTACTAGACTATAAAGCTCATTCTCCACTTCTTTATTTTTTTTAGAGTCATAGGATGATAGCATAGGTTGGGATGAGCGTGAAACGGAGTGCCATAATTTTTGATTGTTTAGTTAGTTCTATTTCTGATACCAATGTAGCGAACAAGTTAATCATTTAGTTGTCACGAACTGAACGAGTTGATCATTTAGTTGTTATGAATTTATTTTAATGGTATTTGATTATTTAAACTTAATTTTTGAAGATGATGAGCACCTCATGTACTTAGGTCTAGCATGATCTAGGATGATGCTTAGAGTTTGTGTGACCGGTCGCATGACCGATTACGATGCTGGGTTCAGGGCATGACATATATAGCCTCATATGCAATAGCAAGATCTAGGTAGGAACAAGTTCTATTGGATTACTCTTCCCATTCAAACAAGACTTGGCTTTTTCATAATCAACATGATAGTGTATATAACAAGGGAGAATTAAAATCTTATAGGAGGTAGATCTCGATTTCTACAATGACTTTACTTTCAATTGATCCATCGAATTCTTCATAGATTTGATTGAGAAATATATCTGATTAAATTATTTTTTACAAAGAAAACTTTCAGTCCGACCATCCAATTTTGGAGTCATAATAATAAAATTTTGGTTTGATCACTTGGTGAGCCCAACACCCTCAACACTCAACTCTAAGTGTATGGTTGGGAGTTTAGGAAAGAAAATAAAACAAAAAAGATATTAATAAGGAGAGAAAAGAAAAGGAAAAAAAGTGTATTTCTTTCCTCTTAATTGAGAGTTTAAAGAAAGAAAAGAAAATAATTTCTTTTCTTCTTGATTAGAAGCAAAGAAAATAAGAAAAGAAAGAAAATGGTGTAACTTTCTTTTACTATTAGAAGGGTAAGATAGGAATTATAAAAAAATATTAAACTCTTGATTCATTTCTTTCTAATTCTACTCAATTTAGAAAAGAAAGAAATTAGAAATTTGAGGGGATTTGTATTAATTCACTCTATTTCTCTCCTTTTCTTTCCTTTTCTTTCATGAATAAACTTCCAATCAAGCGGATATATTAACTCTCTCCTATTATTTCTCTTCTCCCATATTCTTATCTCCCAAGCAAGGTGTGATTTTTTAATTTTTTCAATAAGCCCATCTAATTAATCATGGAAGCATCAACTACATGATGAATAATTTTATTCAAAAATTTAGTGAATGATCTGGTGAATATGATAGCTAATTAAAAGTATATTTGGGTTAGTTAGCTATTCGACATCCAAATACAACTTTAAACACTAGGTTTCATTTTTGCTAAACCAGCTTTATTAGGAAAGTCTACCTCTATGAACTATAGGTTTGAATCAAAAATAAGGTAACTGGACGCCAACTAGATAAGTCATTCAACCTTTTCCCCTTGCCCAATCTCGATCGAGGAATTGAAAATTGATGACCTTATCGTACATTCGACGGTATAAAATCAATTCTATTAGGATCCAACTATCAAAACTTTGATAAAACCCTAGAAACATTACATTTTGGTTTTATTGATTGAATATTTATAGTTTTGCAGGTATATTTGCTCAATAATAAAATAATTTTAGGTCCTCATATCTTAAGGATTGGAGGAACACAAATATGGCTAGGTTTAAATAATTTATCATATCCATACATCAATGAATATAATAATTCATTGATAGATGTCGCTTGCAATATCAAGTGAAAATAATTGATTATCCAATGAAAAATCAATTAACAATCTAAATAATCTGTGCTATTACGTTAGCAACAAGCATGCCAGTTTTCCAGGCAATCTTAAGCTTGTCCACATTCTGCCCAACATCAGAGAGATTGTCATCACAACTCTTAGCCTTACCTATGATTTGCTTAAGTTGATCAATGGCCTCCTTGCTACTCCCCGAGCTAGCATTATTGAGGGCAACTTGTATATCATTTTTTGCATTTTGAAAATTTCTGCTACAACTCTCCAATCCTTCTCTCATTTGATCCGTCAAGTTACCGAGCTTCGAATAGTCCCGTAGGTTGGCCATGGCTTGATTAATGAAGTCCATCAATTCATTCGTTGCTTTGCTCGCATTATGGTTGATATCAATTGGGTCGACCGAACAAATAAGCTTACTGATGAAGTCCATATATAAGCTATGCTTTTGGCTTGGTGAAGCTTCTTGGTCCCCGCATGCAAGCAAAGAGATTGAAAAAACAATGAAGAGGGTAAAGAGAAAGAGCTTGGCCTTCATTTTTTTTTTTAGTTTCTTTTCTATTTGTTGTTTTATGCTTTCCTGTATCAGACTATTTATAGACTTAGTTTAATAGATTGCTCATCCTCGTCACAAGCAAATGTAGAAAGCACTTACATTAGTAAATCCAATGAGTGAATCTTTCTTTTCTTGTTTTTATTCCTTTTTCTCTTTCCATTTCTCCTTCGCATATACTCACCAAGCCCTCCCCTTCTTTCCTTTTTTTTTTTTTTTTTTCCATTCTGCTCTTTTGCACCTCCCTATTGCCACCTATGTCAATAGAATACTAAATATATAGAAAACTACCACATATATTTATTAGATTTGTGCTAAAGTTATATATTACAAAGTTTTACTATACAAGGTAATTTCATAGTAGATAATGCCAGAATCAAAAATGTAATAGCACTACAATACAAGGTAAGTTCATGGTGGGCAAAATCAAAGAGTGATAATATATAAGATAAATTCATGACAAGATTATCTCTTAGAATCATTTACAGCCTTGATAGCTTGATCCTGCGGAGAATATTGATTTTCTCTAATAGCCTGATCTTGTTAAGATAATTATTTTTCTCTAATTGCCTAATCTTATGGAGATGATCGCTTTCCTCTAATAGGTTAATTTTATGGAGATGATTATTTTTATTTAATAGCATGATCTCATAGCCAGATAGCTCATCCTTCCAATACTAGAGCAAGCTCCTTGACTACTTTAGAGATCCGCTTTAATGACTAGAGCTAGATGTTTAGGATCTCTTAGATATATTCTAGGATGATTTCCATGTACTGCCTTCTATTCTATATTTTTTGCATTATTTTATCAAAGTATACTTCTTGATCATATCACTTCTTGTATGAAGTGTGCTCTTTATGCTATTTCATGGATGTTATGAATAGAACTATGATATTTTATATGATCCATGTTTACTTTATGACTGATATCCCTCATATTTCTTATATCTATTCTAGTAGTTTTACATTGAGAGCCATTTCCCTTATGACTTTTGAATAATGATGACAAAAAGGGGGAGAAGAAAAATATGTAAATAAGGTAAAAGATGAGAAAAATATATAAATAAGGCAAATGATGAAGAAAATATATAAATAAGGCAAATGATGAGAAAATATATAAATAAAGTAAATGATAGAGCAAATGGTATAATATTAGATATTAATATTAGAGATTCTTGAAATTTTTGAAATTACTCTGATGCTTATAAAAAATTGCTCTGATGCTTATACTTTGATACTTATAACATGCTCTACATTGATAACTATATCTTATAATATATTTCGATACTACGATCATATGTTCTGATACTTTACATCATGCACTGATACTTTGATATTATTTTTGATACTATGCTATAATACTTGATATATGTATAGTGATACGCGATAGTCCTTCCGTATATCAGTAATACTCTGATAAATACTATAATATGCTTTGATACTCAATCTGTAATTTATATAGTATGCTTTAATACTTAATTTATATTCATATACCTTGATGCTCTATGTGAATTTTTAAAGTTTGCTCTGATAGCTCCAAAATACTCTAATGCTTAAGTAATGAAAATTTATAAGATAAATAATATCATAAATTCTTGTAAAATTAACACTCCTTAAGCTATTTTAACTTATTTTGAGATTTTCAAGAGTGATATGTCTATTTTGATACATTTGCTTATATACTCAAAGTTTTGTCATCACTATCAAAAAGAAAGAGATTGTTGATCCCAAGGATTAATTTTAATGAATAATAAAATATTTGAGTATATAATATAACTAATAAATTGAATAAGTACAAGTTTCAGAAAATGTTAAAGTACTAAAAGAAAGGATTAAGGATAACAATTTTTGATATAAAAGATATGTTTTTGAATCTCCAAAGAAAAAGAAAAGCTAGTGAAATTCAAGTAAAAATATTGTATTGTGATGTTGAATCAAAAATTTTTTAAAGGATCAAAGTTCAGCCCAGTATGAAAGAGTTTTAGTGTGATACAAAGAGTTTCAGCCGGTACACTGCCAAGTCGACTCAAATAGAAATCAAGTCGACTTGACAGGGGGAGTTGAAAATACATAAACTATATTTATAGAGGCTAACAACCGAGTCAATCCAAATATCAGCTAAGCTGACTCGGATGAAACTCGAGCCGATTCCAATTATCTAAGTTGACTCAATAGTGCTATACAAAAGGTTGATTTTCTAATAGAATGTCAACCAAATTGATTCTAATAATATGAACCAATTCAATAATGAAAAATAGAAAGATGGATCTTGGTAAATTGAGATCGAGTTTATTCATTTGAAGACCAAGCCAACTCGAATGGAATCCGGATCGACTCAACAGTGATATGAGTTGACTCAAGAATTTCTAACAAGCATAATAGCTAGTTTTGCAAAAAAAAATAGAATAACTCAAATTTGAATCTAATAGCTCTATTTCATCCTTTAATGACTAGAAACAATCATTTTGACTCTAAAAATATGTTAAAAGCTAACCAAACTTATTGAAGATCAACAATAATTCAGAATATTCTAAGTCCCATCAAAGAAAGTCAAAAATAAAGAGAGAAGGACAAGATCTTTGATTTGAGAGATTTCACTTCCAACCACCTGAAAAGTTTTCTAATCATTGGCTTCTTAATAAAGAGACAAGCTTTGAGAGGCCTTCAGTTGCCTATCTCTTGTCTGGCTTGTATGGGGGTAGAGGAATCTCTTGTGCATATTCTATTCTTGTGTCCGAGAACTTGGGAGGTCTGGGATTTGGCAGGCTTTCATGGATTGTTTCCTTTGACTGAGGATGTAGTGGAGACCTTCCTACACATACTGCATTCCAATTCGACCAATCCCAGGTCCATTGTCTTGGCTTACTTGGTATATAATATCTGGCTTGCTTAGAATGATATGGTATTTTCCTCTTCCATTCCTTCGGCCAGGATGATTGTTGAGAGGGACAGGGCCCATGCCAAGGAGTATTAGAGCTCGACTATGGGGAATGGGGAAATCTAGGATTCCAGCACTGCTCTTCGAACACCCTATCGAGTCTTTATTTCTTGGGAACCCCCTCCTCCGATGTTCACCATAGTTAGTTTTGATGGGAGTGTTAGGGGCAGGCATGGGGGAGGCGCTTTTGTGACCTGGGCTTCTGGTTATGGATTTCTTGTAGCCAGAGGATGTTATCTTGTTGACCCTACTATTTCCATGGCTGAGCTCTAGGGGGCGTGGGCTGGCATTCGCCATGCTACGACATCTCTTCACCTAGAGCGGCTCATTATCGAGGGTGACTCTCTGACAGTCATCTCGTGGATTCGGCAACCTTTCCGCTTCTTTTCTGCTCACCCTCTCATCTATGACATTGTTAGGATGCTGCAGGAGTGCACTGGAATAGTGGTCAAGCATGTTTATAGGGAAGCCAACTTGACAACTGATTGGTAGCTTCTTATGTGGCTAATCATTCGGGAGATATTCTTTGGTCTTGCATGGGGGAGGTTCCTGTATCCTTTATGGATATCCTTTTGGCTGATGATTTTTGCTATATTTATTTCAGTTTCCAGACTGGTGACTTAAATGTTCTGTTTTATCAAAAAAAAAAAGAGAAGCTTTGAAGAGTTCATAGATTCCAAGGAGTTTTTTTTTTAGTACATTATTACTTTATTTTTACTTATTTCAAGAAGCTTTGTATCCATATTCTTCCTTCTTGGTTTCTTTGTTTCTAACTTCAATTGGAAATTGAAATTAGGTATTTAGCCAGGGATTAGCTATAAAGGTTTTGAATTGTAGGTTTGATAAAATAATTTGACTATAATCTTGGAGAGATTATAGTAAAAATTTTCAAGGAAAGACTTGGAAAGTGGATATAGATGTTGGGTATACTAAACCACTATAAAATTTCTATGTATTTGTGTGTACTTTTTTATCTCTTTGTTCTTATCTTCGACATTTCACTCTATAATAGCTAAAGTATATAATTCCGCTCACTATTACTTCACAAATTTTAAAAGGTAGCATATATTTAATTTAAATTTTGAGAAATCTAATTTACCTCCCTCTTTTCGATTGTCTAGCTAGGCAATATATTCCAATAGTACTTAGTCTATAGATGCAAGGCAAAAGCTAAGGAAAACAAAATGAGTGTAGAGTGAATTTCAAATATCTTATGATTGAGTGGTTGTTCATATACAAAAAGACTAAAATGGATTTTTATGTGAAAAACTAAACTTAGTCCTGTGCAATTGACCTAACCAAGCTTCATGCTATGAATAGAATATGTGAACACTCCATGATGGCATTTCTCCATCTTAGCTATGTTCTCGAAAGAGGCAGTGACAGCTGTGAAGTTCATGCCATTCATGGTCATAGAGAGCTTTGGACAATGTAAGAGCTAGAGAGAGTGAGCATTCCAAAACCAAGTTATTGAGAATCTATGATCCAATCATAAAGAAAGAAGATTTTCTAACCCACTTAAGTCAAATCTTACAAAAGAAAACTAGATAGAGCAAGAAGAATTGCAAAATTAGGATTTAAGTCCCTTTTTTTCATTGATTAATTCTCCACACCTCATGAATCAAGATACATAGCTCCTATTTATGCTAACAAGGTCCTCCCTTTCATAATTTGGATTAGATTTTTCTAATTCGAATGGGACTAGATCTCTAAAAAATATAATTAATATAATTAATCATCAAAAATACTAAATTCTACGGAAGGTAGATCTCAACTTCTATATCAATTTTACCTCATATTGCTCTACCTAATTCTTCATCAATTGGAAGTTAATCTCCAATTAAAATCTTTTTCAAAAAGGAAAGTTTCTATTTTACAAGCCTACTTTGGGATCCAAATGATGGAATTTTGACCCGATTCAATCTTCTAAGAAATTTTTCTAAAGTTGAAGATCTCTAAAAGATATCCAATGGGAGTCTTCTTCCTTCCTTGTTCTCTTTTTTTTTATTTTCCTTTAGGTTGGTCCTTTTAAGTGGGCCTGAGATCCCAAGGGTTGGGCTATTACACAACAAAAGCTATAGAATTATATAATAATACACCTAGAATAATAATAATTTACTTCTACATTCAAAAGCCTTCAAACTTACCTCAAGAAAAGATAATAAGGATTTCATTCTCACTCCAACTATGTTTCAATATCATAACAATAAATAATCTAAGAATATTCATAAAACAATCACAGAAAAATATCCATATATCATATTATAATTGTTAATTTCAAATGTCAAACATTTCACTTCAAACATAGAACAACTCATACAACACATGTCCAAATATACTTATATCAAAACTACATTGTGACTTCCAACTTTTGAATCCATGGCATCCAACGGTTATATCTTGCAATGCTGTACCAATCATAGTCCCATCCTTTCACTTGTTTGTCAAATGAAATATCTTCCATGGAGTAGATCCATATCCTTTCTTCCCAACCTACATGAATGATCAATAATTTATCACTATTTTTTTAATATACAAATTAATTTCATAAATGCCAACAAGGAAGTAATCTTACCATGTGCCAGAGCTCACCCTTATCCTTCCATATTGCAAACCCTTCAAGACAACATTACCATTTAATATGTCAAAAAAAAAAAGGTTCAGCGGAGAAGAGCCTGCTTTATGTATGTTGCCGTCAAATTTTCCAGACCGGATTCTCTCGGCTTGGTTAGAGTGCTCCTCTCCCGATTCCTGCAAAAGAAGTCCCACAGGCCGGTGGTGTTCTGGTCGGGGACACTCCGATAGCTAAGTTAGCTGGGACCTTAGAGTAACAGAATGGAGGAATCAAAGAGGAGATAGCTCGTAGAGAAGGAAAAGTGTCATTACCGTTCGGAATTCCCTATTTACCTTATATAGGCACGGAATACTACCAGATTATGTTAGGGGCTAGGCTAGAAATATCCGATCTGCCCTTAGGAGAATCAGAGTGGTGGTCAGGTGGCACCCGGACGTGGCCACGTCGTAGGATCTATTATAACAGAATTCTGGTACCAGCTGGAAGGGGCTTTTGGAGCCTTCTGGTTAGTATGGGTCTGGTTGAAGTAGGTCAGTTGGATTCCAAGTAATTGTCGATAACTTAGTGTCAACATTCCAATCTAACAAACATGCAATAAGTGCCTCGGTAAGGTTCATTGCAGTATGCGGAGAAGGAACATAAGCAAACCTGATCAACATCATAAATTATTAGCAACTATATAAAATAAGTCACTTAAGTACATTAAATATAAAGTATATAACATTTGAATCACTTACCTAAGAATTCGACTTTGTAATGACCAATCTTGATCAACAAAGTGTGCGGTAACAACCATGTAACCTCGCTTTTGATTGCTTGCTGTCTACATGTCAGTAGTGATTGCTACCCTACTTCTATTCTTCTCAATTAAATTTGTTAGTTGTTTCTTCTCTTCCTTGTATATAGTCTTGATCTCATCCTTGATAGTATTTCGAGTAGAAATCTTGAACAACGGTTGTACTACATTCAAAAATCTCCTAAATCCAACGTGATCCACTATATTCAAAGGATAATCATCAAGAAGAATCATTGCAGCCAGCTCTCTCTTTCCAGTCTCTTGATTAAATGAATAAGCTGATATTGTTTGTGATTCATCCTTTTCCTTTGCAAGCTTATTCACCAATTTTTTTTTTTTAATATCTTCATATTTCCTCTTTGGATATACCTTGTAGTGATTGTGCAAATGTCTAGTCCCATTTTTTGAACCACCACTAAGCAGTTTAGTATAATAGTTGCACTTTGCCTTTGGAACTCAATGAGCATCAACCTTTGTAAAATGACTCCAAGCACTACTTCTTAGTTTGCCACCATTTGATTCTTTTCCTTGATCTTGGCTTCTTATTTCATCTACATATATAGGTTGGTCTAAACTTGCACCAGCCAAAGAAATACAAGGTGACGTAAATGATTGTATATGCTGATATGAATTTATAGCAATAAGAGAATTATTAACAAGCACAGGTAATGGTTGATCCATTTGAGTAGTGCTTTCTATTTTTGTTTCCATGCATAACTTCTATATTACAAATATAAAAATATAAATAAAATACAACTATAATATCACAATTTTACAAATATAAATAATTAGATTAAAATATTCATAAATATAAAGATTTAATGGTATAAAGTCATGAACTAATAATAACTACATTAATAATGCTATATTCTTGATCATTCATATTCTTAGATAGCTATATCCAAGATCCCACTTAATTCTATAACTTTCATATTCTTTAATAATCTAATACTTTCATATTTATTACTATATTAATTTTTTATTTCTTTTTTGTTAAATAAAATTTTAAAATTTATTTGGTTATTTTTTTTTAAGGAAAAGAAAAGTAGAAAGGATTAAGATGCATAAAAAATTAAGATGTTTAGATGTATATGTATAAAATTTATATTATAAATTTGGTAAACTATTAATTATGATCTTGTTTTAAATTCATCTTAAATAAAATAGGATGAAAAAAATCCAATATATATATATAATTTTATTATTTATTTTTTAGCTACTTTACTTAACCGGTTGACCAATACCCACTTAACCCCATCTCTGTCTCTCTGACTCTCTCCGTCGACAACCCCAGTACCCCACCATCATCAATCCCCTCGCCCTCGTTCGCCGGTCACCACACGACGTTCCACCCTCCCTGCCGCCCTCCTCGTTGGCACCCTCTCCCTCAGTCCCAGACCGAGTCCCCATCTCTGTCTCTCTGACTCTCTCCGTTGACAACCCCACCTTCATCGAGGCCCTCGCCCCTCACCCTCGTCCGCCGGCCGCCGCACGATGTTCCACCCTCCCCGCCAACCTCCTCACCGGCGCCCTCTCCCTTAGTACCGGACTGAGTCCCCATCCCTGTCTCTATGACTCTCTCCGTCGATAATCCCACCATCATCGAGGCCCTTGCCCCTGGCCCTTGTTCGCCGGCCACCGCACGACGTTCCACCCTCCTCGTCGCCCTCCTCGCCGGCACCCTCTCCCTCAATCCCTCCCCTCCACCGTCGCACATTCCTCCTCTCCCTCATCCGCCGGCCGCCACACCTTCCGCCCACCCAAACCCCTCCCGTCTGTTCCTCCTCTCCCTCGCCCGTCGCCTCGGCGCCGACGACTCCCCCACCGCCCCTGGATGCGCCGCTCTACCCTCCCCTTCAACGCCCCTCCTCCTCGATGGCTATCACAATCCATAAAAAAAAAAGAAAAACCACTCGACGACGACTCACCTAGATGACGACCGGAAGTGGAGGAAGTCGCTGCTGCTGCTCGCCGCCGTTTTTTCACCGATCCGAGAGGAGGAAGAGCCGTCGAAGAGGAAGAGGGGAGCAAGGGCCAAGGAACTGGAGATTAATTTAATCAGGGATTAATACAAAAATAATGATTAGGATAAAGGATTTAAGTATTTTAAAATTTAATAACTAATAAATAATATTTAATATAATATATATTAATTATATATATTTAAATATTAAAATAATTCGGGCCGGGTTCGGGTCGGGTATATATCTACCCAGTCCCGGCCCAAATCCAAAATAAAGTATTCGGGTTTTACCTAAATCCGGTCCAAACCCAGTCAAAGCATTGACTACCCAGTCCAATTGGATCGGGTCGGATCGGGTATCCATGGATTTGGATTTTATTGCCATTTCTATTGATAAATGACATGATTTTAGTTTTGATGCAGCATATAACTTTTGAATTTTGTTTAGGCAAAAAACTATTTTGCTCTCTTTGTTCTTATCAGGAAAGAGGGAAAATTGAATAAGATAGTGGGTGTAGTATTCAATTGTACTTCGCTAGGGTGATAGTATATATATTAGATAACCTTCAGACACCTTGGTTGATATCTTTTATAGCAGGATAAATATGTGCATAAATAAATAACCAAACACTCAAAAGCTCTTTTCTTTTTTTCCTATTTATATACTATCATCCA
The DNA here is from genome assembly GCA_021397845.1 of Areca catechu. NCBI lineage: Eukaryota > Viridiplantae > Streptophyta > Magnoliopsida > Arecales > Arecaceae > Areca > Areca catechu. The sequence goes on along the minus strand of CM038042.1, from coordinate 139,020,405 downwards.
AGTGACGAAGTTAATTGCATGAGAGGGAGGGGAGTGGACAATCTATATATGTTTCGGTGCCTCGAGACTTTGTCGTAGGTAACCATAATGCCCAAGCTCTCGCTATCCCGATGACACTATCTTGCTTCCCCAAATTGTTACCTAAAAAGATGGTAATTTTCCATTGAGTTTTTTTTTTAAATAATATTTTTTAAAAAAATAATTACCAAAATAGGTTCGGTAAAACTTATTTACCGATTTAGGTGGAGGGGCTGACATGGACGAATTCGTCCTTTGGAAGGACGAATTCACAACTGAATTCGTCCTTTCGAAGGACGAATTCAGCTCAACTGAATTCGTCCTTTCGAAGGACGAATTCAGTTGATCTGAATTCGTCCTTTCAAAAGACGAATTCAGTTCAACTGATTTCCTCCTCCCATTTTTTTTCTGGATTCCCGGTGAAGTTGGCAAGGGCGACTTCAGCCCAAAATGCCCAAAACATGGACCATTATCGAGTTCCACATCTCGTACTTCTGTGACTTGACGCTACTAGCTATGAGTTGGTGAACACCTTTAAGGGCTTTACTCCAAGCTCCCTGACAAGTTTCAGTCATGTCAACAGGGTCTCATACTCAAATTAGTTGTTGGTTGCCTTGAATAGAAAATGCAAGGCATACTTGATGACCACCTATTCAAAGTTCATCAAGATCATTCCGGCTCCACTACCTCGAGAATTTCAGGTGCCATCCACGTAAAGGATCCAAGCTAGGTCCACATGGGACAACTCAGCAAGTTGCTTACCGGGTACCTCCACATGTTTATCATCGGTCCATGTGCACTCGACCAAGAAGTTCAATAAGACATGCACCTTCACATATGACCTCGGGTGATAAGAGATATCAAACTTATCGAGCTTGATTGTCCATTTCACCAGTCGCACAAAGGTGTCAAGTCGATGTAGGATAGCCTTTAGGAGTTGGTCGATTAGGATGATGACATGATGAGCTTGAAAGTAGGCCCTGAGATGCTAAGCATAAACAATTAGAGCAAAAATGATTTTTTTGGATTTGGAATACCTAGTTTCCACATGATGAGTTATTGAAGGCCTCTTCCAAGTCAACAACATGGTCAGCCTCTCTAAATGTTAGATGTATGCCCTGAAAGCCATGTTGGCTTGACACATTTTTAAAAACACCCATGAAAATTTATATAAATGTATCAATATTTTATTATAAAAAATAAAAAATTAATAAAAAAATTACAGGACCGATAGGTGGACCGATGGTCACTGGTAGCAGGACTGGCAATCGAGATGGTGACAGGACCGATGATCAGATCCTGGTGGTAGCCGGACTGGCAATCGGGATGGTGACCGGACTCGGCCGAAGCCGGTGGCCCCTTGCTCCCTCGCCAGGTGGCCCCCTGAGACGGTCACTCTCGTCGTTCTCTAACTTGACCGTCGGAGCTCCCTCGCCGGGACCCCCGGCCAGGGCCTCTGACCTTGTCTTACAGGACTGAGAGCCAGGAGACCTCATTACGAGACAGTCTAATCAAATCAGTGGCTCTGAAGCCACATGCACGATGGCGAGATCGGCAACACAAATAAATAATGCTTGTCTATTTTAGGCCAGAACACATATAAACACATATGTAAATAAACACTTATATAAATAATTCTTATATAAATTAACAAGAAAACATGAATTACAATAAATTCTAAAATAAATGACTAATCGGTCCCACATGGTGGCCGTCTCCTAGTGCGTGCAGGCTGTATACGACGACGGATCGGAGGTGGCTGATGCTGCTCTGTCTCATGCTCTATATCGTGTGATGCCTGATATGCAGCATGCTGTACATCATGTGATGCCTGCTGTGCAGATGTATGATGTGACGACGATGCTCCATGTCCGGAATAATCATGCTGCCAGCCCATGAAATCCGGTGCAGTAGTATAATCAAAATGTGATGCCACATCCAAAGTAGTTGTGAACTCGTGCATCGGATGTGGAGAGGTGCTATGTCGTCTCGTACCTCGTCTGTGATGAGCTGACAGAGGTGCTCCGGATGAAGATGCAAATGGATAATAAGGCGAAGGAGTCTCGTCCTCCCTGTCTCCCTCCTGATAAAACTCATGGAGTGGAATCCGTGCATGCTCGCCAAGAGTATGGAGGGCAGAGTGACATATATCCTGTATATCCGGGGAGGTCGCACGCTCAAGTATCGTCGCAAAACTACTACCCTGTAAATAAAAAAATTAATTAGTTTGACAAAATTTAAACGTATATTATAATTTAAATAATAAAATTTAAATTACTTACCATGTAATCATATACTGCACCATTGCGACTGATGAATCGACGAGTGATCCTACGATACCACTGCATATAAAAATCGTGATAATCCATGGTACCATCGAATGGATCGCCATGTATAATATAGTCATGACGACTCATCCATAACTGTATATAATCCTGATGAACGGTGGACCAATCCTGATCAGATCGTCCTCTCATATCAATACGATGTAGTGCAGACAACGTATCAAACTGATCTGGCATGACCTGTCGCATCCCGAACTGGCGCATCACTCTATCGGGTAAATGCCACTCTACTATATAAAAACATACTAGTGGCACTCTATTACACCAGATCTCCTGACCCTGTAGACAGTAGTCTGGTGACTGTGCAATCATTGCGGCAGTATATGGCTGCTATATGACCTGTTTATAAATAATTTAAAGTATAATTTATTAAACAAGAACAAATTAAACAAGACAATCATTATCAAAAATTTAATTTTTATTACCTCATCGGGTCGCAGTCGATCAAGTAAATAACGATACGAAGAGACCACATGCATAGGTACCTGTGTGACAGAAAAAAGATCTCTCCATCTACAAAATAAATTAATTAAATTAATTAATTAAAATAATATATATCATACATGGCATAAAAATATTATGTAAATTCTAAACTCACCTCATCCCTAATGGTCCCTGTGGTAAACCGGCTCCATCATCATCAAAATCGATCATCGGATCTGGAGCCTGTCGAAGTAATCTGTGGGGTGCAATAATCGGAATTCTATCCTATGCCCATAACTGTAGTAGCAACAGCGGACCAGCAATATCAGTAACATCTCTGTGGCTCGCCCTGCACATCTCTCTATACAACCAAGCGAGTCCAGCGCTACCCCAACTATACTGTCCGGCCGTCTCGAAATCCGCTAATAAAGGTAGAAATAATAGATGCATGTTGTTCCCAGATTTATCCATAAAAAGGCACCCACCCATCAACTGTAAAATATATGCTCGAGCATAGCACTGAATGGCTGTCTCATCCGCATCGAATGCTAAATCCTGGAAGTGCTCGGTAAGCCAGACCAAGCTCAGTCGAGATCCATGCAATCTATCATCCGGTGGGACGACCCCTAATAACTCAAGACAAAGCTGCCTCCAGTCTACCCGTGTACTACCCATCACTGGTAGACCATCTACTGGCAAACCTAGCTGAACAGCAACATCCTGTAGGGTGATGGTCGCCTCTCCATGCGGAAAATGAAAAGTATGTGTCTCCGGACGCCACCGCTCGACGAGAGCAGTGATCAAATGCCAGTCCAATCTAATAAATCCAACACGTGCTAGACCGTAGAATCTGGACTGCATCAGCAATGGCAAAATACGACGATCGAGCGGTATCGATCTGCGCATAACCATCTCTCGACGTCGACAGTGCAAAACAACATCCTGTCCCTCCCATACCAAAGATGATCTATGTGAAGGCTGACCGTGTAGTATACTACTATCAGAAGGACCAGGATCCATAACTGCGATAACTCAAAGAAAATCAATCACAAAGCCCATTTAATGCATAGTAAGGACATCAATCCATATACAAGCTATAAACATCAGACAATAAAACATAGCCATATATTACAATCCATCAAATAAAATACAAAGCAATCACAAGATTAGCTTAATACATTACAATCCATATATTAAAATATTTGTAAAATATGACTGATATAATTTAACTAATCTGCTTGTAGAAGCCTTGGACATGACCGCCTATCATGTCCTTCTTCTTTACAGATTGTACACTTGCGTTTGTTGCCGGCTTCTCTTATATCCATATCATTTCTGATCCTCGTGGATCGTGGCCTACCTTTCTGTCGTAGCCTATTTGCATCAGGTATAATGATACCGTGTTCATTTTGCTGGGGCCAATATTCTTCATGAGGAATTGGTTGAAATTGTGGCATATAAGTTCGATGATAATCGTGTAATGTATAGTACCGATCAATGTATATTTTAAAATCAATGGCAACATGTGCACAAGAAGCCATGATGTGAGAACAAGGTAAATGAAAACATTGCCACTTCTGACATGTACATGTCTGCTGGGAAAGATGAACAACCTACAGCATCAAAAATCATAATTCAGCATATACACAACGTAATAACATATTTTCAATGATACATAAAGATCATAAATACCTGTGTATTATCACCCTTGTTCATGTTCGGTCCACGTCTAGCAGTTTGGACTTGGAACAAGCCAGTTGCTCTATCAAATCGGGTAATGGTATGCGATGTCGCTTTGGCTTGGTTGGAGATGACATGTCCCGTAACAAAAGGAGTAAACCTTTCATTTCTGTCCATTGCCTCTATTGCTTGGACACGTCGGCCTTCAAAATATGACACAAGGCGAAAGAAAGTCAACTGTACCAATGCTGTTATGGGAAGAAATCGAGCATTTTTCAGAACTCCATTGAAACACTCGGATATATTAGTTGTCATCATCCCATACCATCGTCCGTCATCATGTGAACGTGTCCATTTTGCTAAAGGAATTTCATTCAACCACTGAACAGCTTCTGGGTTAAATTTCTCAATATTTCTCATGTATTTATGAAATTTTCTAGGCTGCGTTTGCATTCCAGCTCTTTTCACCACATCTCTTAATTTGGGATCACGGAATCTTGAATTAAAGTTACTTGCCACGTGATGCAGGCAATATACATGATAAGCATGCGGTGGCTGCCAACCCAGATACTCATTCTGTACTGCAGCAAGTATACCAGCATGTCGATCAGAAATTAGACAAATTTCCTGACGTGTTGTAACAAAATTTCTGATACAAGCTAAAAACCAACCCCAGGTGTTCGCTGACTCTTCATCAACAATACCAAATGCAAGTGGAAAGATCTGATTATTTCCATCAATAGCAGTTGCAATCAACAATTTCTCCTTATACTTTCCATACATGAAAGTAGCATCGATACTTATGACCAGACGACAGTGCTTAAACCCTTCAATCGAGGGTGCAAAGGCCCAAAATACACGATCAAACTGGGCACAATTTGGTATACCAGTTGGAGTGCCGATAAATTTAACCCAGGTACCCGGATTAAATGTTTGTACAGCATGCAACCATTTCGGAAGCAATTGATATGACATATCCCAATCTCCGAACAGCATCGCTATCGCCTTCTGTTTGGCATCCCATAATTTGCCATAACTTGGTGTATAGTTGTATTTGTTCTTTATGACTGCACCAAGTCCAGCAATAGCAATGGTAGGAATTTCTTTAACCAGGTCCCGAATTTCATTAGCAATTAAAGTGGAGTCCAAACCAGAATGATCTTGAGACATCATTGCAGATAGGCATGTATGAGGACCGGTATATCGTGAGATCTCAAAAAAATTATGCCGTTTAATACCTCTCAGCATCCACTGACAACCAGAATCTTTGCTCTTACATTTGACATGCCATAGATTTGGACTTGATTCAATAACTTTGAATTCATGATGTCTTTCAACAGAATATTGTTTTACTAAAGTCTGCAATTCTGCCTTATCTATAAAGCGGAGTCCTTTACGTAACTCCTCATTCCTTTGCCATATAAAATGTTGTTCCTGCATTGAATAATACATTGACATATTTGCAGCATTCCAATCAATCTAGGTAAATGTTCTAGATGGAGCTTCAAATGTAGAATAATTTGGAACAGTGGTATCATCCGGACTTCGTACTGGATGTGAAGTACCGGCCTCGTCACCTTTGTCAGCCAAGTCATGTTCACTTTCATCATCATTCTCATTAAAAAGTTGATTATCGACATGCACCCTGTCATCAGCAGCTGTATATATTGATGCTTCTCTAATATTACTTTCCGGTATAGTACTGTCCACCATACGTAACGGATCTACAGTAAAAACTGAGCCAATATTTTCTACTTCATTATCTGCAATATTCGGAGTACTATATGATAGAACCTGTTCAGTTACACGAGTTGTTGCTATATTTCGAACAGCTTCTTCGTAATCATCCTGTTCGCAATCAGGTTCAGGAGCTTCAATGGTTTGGATATCTATATATAACTCTGTACCCGATATACATGAATGTGAACCGATAGTTGAAAACATCATCTCCATGTCTTCATCATCCGTTAATGGAACAGGTTCGTACTTTACAAATGTCGGCTGGACAACTTGTGGATATCTATAGATAATCAAAACTTTTTTTCCAGTTCTATCAATACGGAGAACTCTACATATTTTGTTCTCCAACTCTTGAAATGTCATGTCAGAACTGATTCTAATTGCCTTTTTTGGTCCCTGATTGTACTCAATTCCATTTGATCCATTAATCATAGAACCACCCATATAACATAATGCTGTGATTCTTTCTCCCATTATATATCCTACATGTTTAATTAACAAAATATATTTAGAAATAACTTTCTCATATATTGATATCATTAACAAACTAATTAAATTACATAATTAATATGACAATAAAATTCAAAACATAATTATTTGTCTATCATGATGAATGCATCATATCATCAACTACTAGGTAAAGGCCCTATCCCATTCAGGAATTGCATTAATTTTACAGGTCAACTTATAGTAATCAAACGGTATGCAATGAAGACCAAATGAAATTTCGGCAGCATTTTCCCTTAGTTCTCCACATACAAATATTTATGTATGCGAAGAACAAAAGGAAAATGATGATCGAAATTTTATTCGGCCTTCATTGCATATCGTTTGATTACTATAAATTGACCTGTAAAATTATTTGCAATTCCCAAACTATCCAAATTGGACAATCAATTGATCAACATGCATAATTCTCATATCTGTACAAGTATAAAAACATGTACGGATAATACAGAATATGCATATCAAGCAATTGACGGGTCTACGGTTCAATGAAATGCAAATTTTATAAAAATATATATAAAAAATTCATCATAATTAATCATTTAAATACAATTACAATTACATAATAATTACATCACTGATATCAATATGTACACAATACATGCTATAAAAATTCATGCTACACATTTATTTAATAAAAAAAAACTACAAATACATAAACTTCAAATTTTATTCATAACTAAGTATTACTAAATAAAAATTTTATTCAAATTTTTAATAAAGGTCGATGTTGGATACGAAAGGCTCGGAGGGAGTGCCATTGATCTGGATAGCAAAGGAGGGTTGCCGAACACAAGCTAGAATCAGGGCTATCCATCGACGATGAAAGCCAAAATCTAACAATGCCTTCTCCAAGAACTTCCAATGCATTCGGTCTTAGGCCCTCTCAATGTCCAACTTGATTGCCATAAGACTGCGACGAACTGGAGCTCTCCTGAGATCATACATGAACTCCTGAGAAATGAGAACATTGTTTGAAATAGACTGACCAGCCATGAATGCACCCTGCTCAGGACTAATTAGGCATGGGAGAGAGGCTTCATCCTGTTGACCATATGCTTGGCACAAATTTTGTAAAGAGTATTGTACTAGCTGATAGGCCTAAAGTGGCTCAGTTCAGAGGCATTTGTCCATTTAGGAATGAGAGGAACAAAAGCTTTCCTCCAAGAGTCAGGAATCTGAGCAGACATAAAGAACTCCTGCACAGTAGCGACAACATCCCCATGGATAACAAACCAAAATTGTCTAAAGAAAGAAGGAAGAAATCCATTCGGACCAGGAGCTTTATCTTCAGGCAGTAAGTAAAGGACACTTCGGATTTCATCCTCAAAAACCGATAAGAGAAGAGACCGATTTTCTGAAGGAGAAACCACATCCATAGGAGGAGTGTCGAAGGTGGCAAGGTTCCCGGTAAAGTTAGTCCACCTGGATCTGAAGAAAGAAATGATCACCTGCCAAATTTGAGCCTCATCCTCCATCCAAGGCCCTCAGGAGATCGAAGAGCTCTAGTCCGGTTTCTATGTCTGCAGACTACAATGGCTTGATAAAAAATGGGAGCTCTAGTATGGTTTCTATGTATGGATTTTTGTCACTAGAACACCTCTTGTTGACGAAGAAGAGAGTGATGGGTTGCCAACTGGTGCCGTAATTCAAATAGAGCCTCCTGAGTCAAAGCCCCATCACTCTATACCTTCTTAACAATGTCCCATGCCCAGGGGTAGGCAAGCCAAAACTTCTCAAATCTGAATGGAGAGTGCTAAAAAGTGGAAGAATCCGTAAAGAGTAATAGTGGGCAATGATTCAAGGTAATCTTAGCAAGATGCCGGACCAGGTGTGCAGGGAACCACTGAAGCGAGCTAGGGGTGGAGAAAATTTTGTCAATTCTTTTCCAAGACCCTAGCCCCTCTAGAGCAGTTATTATACCAAGTATAGCGAGGGCCAACAAATCCTAAATCTACCAAGCCATTATAGATGGTTTCTGTCAACTGTCAGAGTCCGGAGGTGAGTTAGGAGGGGAAGGCATGACTAGCAACTAACCCCATTGGTAGTTCTGAAAGCCTGAGTCATACCACAGTCTTCTGTATCGATCTCCTACCCAGAACAAAGTAGGGTTCCCACATCTCCATGGCCAGCAACTATCCTGCCATGAACCAGATACCCCCCTTCAAGATGATTGCACAATCCTTCTCCATTCTAATTCGGAGGATTAGATGATCTTCTGCAACATGAAAGATTTCCAAATCATAATCAAACTTGGATTTAACCCTATCTCCTTTGCAACTCAATCAGACAGGACTTGCCATCCTAAACTTATAACCATGACGGACAGGTTCTTCCCCTGATAGCGGGAGTCCTCCAACATGGCTTCCGGGAGCTTGAAAATTTTGAAGAAGTTTCGTGTATGTGGTGTACCATGCAAGGTGAAGGTTCGTGGTCCACGCCACTAACCACCTTCTGCTAACAAAAGTTACAACTTTTCTTTTCGTTGGCCGGAAAAGTTTGACCTTTAAGAATGAAGCGACTGCTCATGACGAGCGTTATGGCAAAGAAACGTAAGTGGCCATCATAAAAGATGGTCCAAGCTGACTTCCAAGGAGAAACACTAGAAAACCATACATTAGATCCCCTTCAATAATTGTAGGGTCCAGCTCAATTGCAAACCGCCATTTGTGGATACAATCCTTTTGTGTCCCAAACTACCACCAATACTAAACCACTTCCTATTGGAATAAGCTAAAGACCACTTGCTACCTATCATTGCTCGGTTCCCTAAGGGATGCGGAAGTTGGTGATTGGCTAAGCACAAGCAGAGACACCACCAACCCTACCACGCATGGCACCAATCCCTGATTCCAGGTAAATTAAGAGGTGATCGATAGAGGGTGATTATTAGAAGTTTTTTTTCTTATTTTTTGTCACCATCATTGAATCACAACCAATAGAAACAAACAATGAGAAAGAGTGATCATCCAACAAAATTTACAATATTTATAAATTTAAATAATCAAATATTTATACAATCAAATATTTATAAATTTAAAAAAAAAAATTTACCTTGAATCCGGATAATAAAATATGGAAGAACAAGATCTAGATCATCCAACAAAAATCCAATATTCAGATCTACACAAAAAAAATAAATATTAATCAAAATAAAATTTAAATACTAAAAAAAAATAAAAATAAAAAAAAAACTTACCGGAAAGGATGAGCAAGAGTGATCTTCAATATTTCTGACCCCACAAGAAGATAAAACAAAAAAAATATATAACAGATCGGAGAGGGGAGGGACCACCGAAAAGGAAAAAAAAAAAAAACGGAGGAGGAAGAACAGCGGAAAAAAAAAAAAAAGGGAAGGCTTGATATAGGGGAGTTCCGTGAGAATTCGTCTTTTCAAACGACGAATTCTCAGGCGAATTCGTCGTTTGGAACGACGAATTCTCAGGCGAATTCGTCGTTTGGAAAGACGAATTCGTCTTTCCACCGCGCGCAACCAAAGCCACGTGTCGATCGGTAAGCCTCCCGATCGACACATGTCAAAGCAGGGCGACGGCAGAGGCCTAAAATCGGCTTTTGAAAAGACGAATTCAAATTCGTCTTTTCAAAAGCCGATTTTACTTGTTTCAGGTCTTAATGCTCTGTGAGAATTCGTCTTTTCAAACGACGAATTCTCAGGCGAATTCGTCGTTTGAAAAGACGAATTCTCTCCACCGCAGGCCACGTGTCAAACCAGGGTGATAACGGCAGAGCCTAAACCCGGCTTTTGAAAAGACGAATTCAAATTCGTCTTTTCAAAAGTCGATTTTAGATTGTTAATTTCGGTCCGGGTGAATTCGTCTTTGGAAAAGACGAATTCATTTTAGAATTCGTCTTTTCCAAAGACGAATTCGGCCACGCAACCACCCTGGTGGCCACGTGTCATTTTTTTTTTTTTCCCCGAACTTTTTGCCACGTGCCACCTAGATCCGTAAATATTTTACGGATTACCTATTTTTATAATTAAGTTTTTTTTTATATTATTTTAAAAAAAAGTTCATTTTCCATTCCCTCTTGCTTCTATTTGACTAACTTCAATAAGAATCTAGCAAGCAGAACACTTTTGAGTTTTGACCCAAGTAGCTATAAATTTCACACAATTATTTTTTTAAAAAAATCAAGTTATAATCACAAAAAACTAATTTTAAACCAAAAGGATGAGAGTGGCAAGCAATTGTTCTTTCAACCTAAAATAAATGGATTACTTGGAGAGTGAAAGGAGTGTTGGATTTATCTTTAATCGTATATAGAAGATCAAAATATAAAATAATAAACTAAATGAAAGATTAAATCATGCATATCTTGAAAATATAAAAATTCATTATCTTTATTGCAGTATCCTGTAGAAAAATAAAGCAACCATAAATTTTACATCTTTTTCTCCATCTCTAACTTATGCCTACCTCCTTAATAGGATAGGTGCCCTCTTAGGAACATGAAAGAAAATTTAATCCTAGGATTCCAGTCGTAAATATATATAAGAATATAGTAGGGACCTAATCCCATTAGTAATGTCAATTGGTCAACTCATTACAAAACCCATTATCCAAATCAAGCCTACACCAGTATCCGTTACATCACATAACTAAGATAATTGGACTCAAATAATAATATGATCACAAATAATTAAGGACTCAACCATTCATTTAGACAATAACTTAGTCCGTATTTTAAAATAAAATCAAAATCAAAATTAATTGATAATTAATGGAAGCCCATCTTATAAAATTTTTTAATATTCTTCCACTTGAACAACATTGATTATTCATTTATTTATTTATAAAAATGTATTTAATCTATATATATTTTGAAAACAACTCTCGAGATAAGTGCATTTCATGTGGCCATAAATTCCTGAATGAATAATGTTTTAGTCCAAATTCGGTCCACTAAAATTATTGATATTGAATCATAGCCATCTTCATATTATTTATCGATATAAGACCTCTCTGTGGTTACAAATATTAGTAATCTTACTCACATGGATTCCAGTGATGTAGTGCATGTAGTGTGAACTTTGTACCTATATAATCAAATATATATATAGTTCATCATCAATCTACTTTATATTATAATTTCATCATATATCTCAAGACAAGTCCTTTATGCCTTCAAAATGAACCATGATATTAATTATAACTTTAACAATACAATTATGCTCAAGCAAACTTTTTGCTAAAGACTTTTATTTAACAATATCTTTATGTTTTAACATTTTATTTAAATACTATTTACAAACAACTATATATGCACAAATATAAATATCAAATTTTAATATAAAGTAGTAAAGAAAATGATGTAAAACAATGCTCTCACTAACTAAATACATCAAATAGATCAGATATAATAATTTGGTCAATGCATCTGTCAGCACTATATTAATCTTTATATGCTCAATTATAATATCTTCCTTTCAACCTAAATCTCTGACTGATATATATATTTTAATTTCTATATGAATAGAAACACTAGAAACTTTTATTATTCTTTGAAAAGAATACAGCTACACTATTATGATAATAAATCTAAAATAATTTTGAGATAGAATTAATATTCATAAATTTCAAGACAGAGTTTTTTAACCAAATATCATGAGTTATAGTTTTGTAACATGCCGCCACAAACTCTGTCTATATAGCCAATGATGCCACAAGAGTCTACTTTATACTTTTATAGACAATAGCCTCTCCAGTTATTTAAAAATAGATTTTATATCATTCTTATGACTAGCAAAATTAGAATCATAATATTTAATCATCTCAAAATTATTAGACTTTTCATAATATCAAAATAAATTTTAATTTGATTTTCCATAAATGTCTCTTAACCTTTTAAGCTATGCTCCAAATATGTTATATCCGAATTTGATATATAATTACCACTGATAGCATACACTATATTCGAACTGATGCAAACTTGTTTTATATGTTAAACTATACACAATAGTAAAATGAGGTACATTTTCATGAATTCTCTTTTCATATTATTCTTAGAATATTGATTTATACTAAATTTATCTTTCTTGAGCATATATATATCTCTTTGTTTGTAGTTATGCATACCAAATTTTTTTAGAGTCATTATCAGTAAAATAAAATATTATCTATTATATAAAATTGAAATATAAAATTACTCCCACTAACCTTAAGATATATATATATATGTATCTATTTTGTTCTCTATATATTTAAGAAAACTCACAATATCATTAGATTTAAGATATCATTACCTTAATGCCGATTCAAAACAATTATTTTAACATCCATCTAATGAAGCTCTAAATCAAAAAGGGCTATTGGTGACATAATTTTTCTGAAAGAATCCTTATAAAAGATTGAAAAAAAATCTCATAGCTATTTATGCCTATTTTTTATGTGAACTTTATATAATTAGTCTAGTAATTAGAGTCTTTCTTGATTTTAAATACACACATACACCTTATAAGTTTATACACTTTAGATAATTTTATAAGATTCCATACTTTATTATTTTTTTAACCATAGGTTGTACTACATCGTATATAGTTTTAAGCTATTTAACTTGTTCAAAACATGCAGTAGTCTGATCACATGATATTGAAATAACCACATAGTTAATATCATAGATATTTTAGCTAGATAAATCGAATAGTTATTAAAAATGACATATCTCATCTTTTTTTATATGATTTCTTTACTAATAATTTATTAATCGACTATAGAGATACTATAATCATTTTACATGTTTGATATTTCTTTTCCATTATTCTTTCAACGTGATGAAATATGATATTTCTTTTAAAAAAGAAAATAAACATAATGACTTATCTTGCCTCTAATATCATATTTTTAGTATAAGAACATATATAATGATCCATATTATATTCTATAAATTTAGTATGATTAGATTCAATAATCTTTATACCTCTATCAGGGTAATAGAATCTATATCCTTTTAGAATTATTTAGAAAGCCAATTAAATGATGACCATAAATGATTTTAGATCTAACGTTATTCATCAATAGATTATAAATCTTAATCTCTGTAGCGCAGTCCTAAATATAGAAGTGATTAATATTGGGTATTCATACCAGTCCATAATTCAAAAATATCTAAAGAACTGCCTCACTAAGAACTTTATTCAAGATAGCTAACTATTTTTAGAGCCTCATCCTAGAGATATCCTGGTATATTGTATCCACTCATTATACTTTTAATCAGATATTTAGAAGTATGATTATATCTCTCAGCTATATCATTTTATTCAGGAGTTCCAATTATCTTTCTATACATTATACATAATTTTAAATTAACTAAGTTGAATTGAAATAAAATTAAAAGCTTGAAGAAATAAAAGTTATTAGAGATAGAATCTTCTCTAGTTCCATAATATAAGTCCTAATACCATCATCCTATCATTGCTCATATTAACTAATTTATCCATTAGTTATTCGGCCTCTTCTTTATTAGATTCTATATACCTCTTAATAATAAGATTAAAGAATTACTTAGTATTACCATTCTCAAGTATAACATTTAGAATGGAATCAAAAGATTTTTTTTTTAAAGATCTCTAGATTAAGATAATTTACTTTTTATCACTTATCATGGACAGCTTTTATTCTAAAGTACTCTCATTAGTAATCTAAGATAAAAGATCATTACATAATGTAATATCCAAATTTTATCAAATTTAGTACTAGTTATATTTTATGTTTTCATATTTTATAGTTTATTACAATCAGAGTCTTAATAGAAGCTATAACATTATTCAGTTCAATGATACTAATTACTAAACAACCTTTATGTAGTTAATCAGTAGAAAATATGACCAATAAATATGATTGAGTACCTTTATTAATATTATTTTTATAAGAGTCTTGGTGTAATGTGCCATTAACTTTCTTTGAAAAGAAAGTGATTCATATAAGGTACCCTCTATAATGTGTAATGTCATTCTCGTGCAATTAATTAATAAACAAATATAGATAAATTATATATTTTAAAATATTTATAAATAATATTTTAATGAGAGTCCTTGGTATAGTATCATAAACTTTTTTGAAAAGAATATGGCCTACATAAGGTATCTCTCTAGTATCTAGTGAAATCTACTAGTAAGGTATCATTAGCTTTCAAAAATCCATCTATTTTGATAGAATAAATTTCTAGACCATGCATACTCGCTAGTCATATAATATTCCACTTCAAAATTATAACATACAATAAGCTTCCTTTGAAGAGATGATTATGTACTATATATAATTTCATGTCATATCTCAATCTCTTCAAATATCATATTAAATAATCTTGCAAATCTTAAAAATAACTACTTTAATGGTTATCATCTATTGAAATCCACTAATCTTCAAATTAAAGATCAATCAATCATATATATAAATTCATTTATTTAATTTAATACATCAATAGTAAGCAACAACCACAAATTAAACATTTCCAATCTACTGAAATATCAAATAGAGAAATCTTGCAATCTTGATGAATGGGTTACTTTAGTGGTCATAATTCATTGTAACTTACAATCCTCTAATCAAGGGATCAATCAACTATGTTCAAAAATCTATTTATTCAATTTGATACATCAATAGCAAGAAATTAATTAAAACTTTATATGTTCAATTCCCTAAAATACTAAATAGAGGAATCCTGCAAATCTCAATGAATGGGCCACTTTGGTGGTTACCATCCATTGAAATCTACAATCTCTAAATTATGGATTAATAAATTATGACTATAAATTTATTCATTTATCTTGATATATTAATATTAAGCAATCTATTAAAATTTAATATATCTAATTTTCTGAAGTACCAAATAAAAGAATCTAGCAAATATCAATGAATGAGCCACTTTAATGGTCATTACCTATTAAAATGTACAACCCTCTAAATCAAAGATTAATATGTTATCATTGAAAAGTAAATATGAGAATCATATATTTAATAATAGTTATGTAATTAAAATATATTACCATAAATTATAATATTATTATAAGAAACTCATCATATAAAAGATCTTGAAAAATCCTAAACTATATAATAATATAGAGACTAAAATGTAATTCTAAAAGCACCAATATCAAATAATATACTTCTATGGGAACTAAACTATAAATTTAACCCTCTCTTTCACCAGTCTAAATATAGAAATGAAAATGCTCCTTTGGGAGCAAAGCAATACTTCAATAGCATAGACATAATTATAATACTATTAAAACTTTATTGGATCGATTAAACTTATCCAGAATAATACTTTATAGAAATTTCTGGTTTTTCAAGTTTGTGGTTACTTTGATGATCACACCAAATCAATCAAACAAAAACTTTCTCTTCTTTATAAATTATGTTAATAAACTTTACATGTAAAATAGGATATGAATGCATCATCAAAGGTATCTTAATAAGATCATAATTCTTTATTTGTACTAAAACAATGTATATGTGAAAGTTTATGTACTTTAATATATTAAAATAATATATACAAAAACTATAAATAAATTATACGAGGTTCTTTATATAATAAAAGTTTAGTACAAGGACTTAAATATAATCCAGGAGTTTTTATGCAATAAACTTTATCATGGGGACCTAACTATAATTTTGAATTGATCAAGGACTAAATTAAAAAATATTCCAAAAATAACCATATTGGTTGAATCTTATATGGTTTAGTCAATGATCAAACTTAAATTCATGGATCCAGATTTTGGGTTCATATCCAAAACCTGAAACCCAAACCCATTAAAATATTTCTTCTCCTTCCTCCCTTTCTTTCCTTTTACCTTTCTTTTCTTCTACCGATCAAAACCAAGAGGCCAAATCCTCCGTTACCGAATTTTCCAAGCTCGACATCGTCCCCACCGGTAGATTGTCGGCTAAACCCGACCACTAATGGCCGTATCCCTATAGCTAGGGATCCATGAAAATAGCAGTTCCAAGAGAATCAATGGAGGAGCCAACCTGAGCACTCCTCCATGCCAAAAAATAGCTAGCAACCACCAGCAAAAGCCCAATAGCTGACTACTACCCCTTCTACTAGTGATAGGGTGGAGGAACTACCAATTTTCTAAAATCGATGGTTCTTCTTTACCATTCCTTTGCCCTCCTAATCGATGGTGGTCTGCTAGACGAGTGGCCGGTAGAGGGGGGGCCGATGCAGCGACATGACAGTACAAGGAATTAGCTATGGGAGGCTACCCGACAAATGCAAGCATGGGGCATCGATGACGATCCACGATGCCTGCTCTGACCCTACATTCCGTCGATGACCCAAGATCCCATGGTCTACTATTTTCCCTTTTATTAGATTAATTAAAATCATCTTAATCCAACAAGAGAAGAGAGAAAGAAGATTAAATTAAAATAATAATATTTTTTTATTAATTCAATTTAATCCTAATCCAGGTCCTCTTGATCCTTCTAATTTACTTATTTATTTATTTACTCCAAACGAGAGAACAAAATTAATTGAAGATTGATTGAGAGGGGTGATAGAGGAGGATACATCTTTATTTTTTTAATCAATCAAGACTAACATAAATACTTAATTAAAATTTTAAAATAAATAAATCAATCAAAGCCTTTAAAATAAATAAAAATAATTCATCAAGGATCTAAAAAATGGTTCCAAATGATGATGACTTGAATCACAAGAAATCAATAATGACTTGAATCATAGGGAACTCCTGGATGGCCAATGAAATTTATATCCAAGAAATCTTGATATAGACATATAAAAGGCTTTAATCTTTAAGCCAAATAACTTGTTTGGCCCTTATTAAATTTATTATTTAATTCTAGTTTTTTACAAAATTTTGGCTCTAATACTAATTATTGGATTTATTTTTGATCGTATATAGAAGATCAGAATACAAAATAATAAACTAAATAAAAGATTAAATCATGCATACCTTGAAAGCATGAGAATCTATTATCTTTATTACAGCATTCTATGGAAAAAGAAAGTAACCATAAGGTTTAGATTTTCCTTTCCATCTTCACCTTATACCTGCCTCCTTCATGGGATAGGTGCCCTCTTAGGAACATGAAAGA
Source organism: Areca catechu (assembly GCA_021397845.1). Taxonomy (NCBI): domain Eukaryota; kingdom Viridiplantae; phylum Streptophyta; class Magnoliopsida; order Arecales; family Arecaceae; genus Areca; species Areca catechu. The sequence goes on along the minus strand of CM038042.1, from coordinate 139,002,605 downwards.
AAACTTATGTCTTAAGGTATCAGCAACGAATATATATAGAAGTGGAGTGGGAATCTAGCCAAGTTAGTAATGTCAATAGGTCAACCTATTATAGAGCCCATTATCCAAATCAGGCCTACACCAGTATTTATTACATACATAATTATGACAATTGGATTCAAATATTAATATAATCACAAATAATTATGGGCTCCTTAACAATTCATTCAGACAACAACTCATCCTATATTTCAAAATAAAATCAAAATCAAAATCAGTTGATAATCAATAAAAGCCCACCTTATGAGAATTTTCAATAATGAGAAGAGCATGAAGACATGAATAAGCCAGCCCACGTGCCACGAGATGAAGGGCCCAATGGAGCCTTTGCAAAGGATGGAGACCATGTTCCTCAATCGATCCATATTCTTCGAGTGCTCCAAGACCTCGAGGAAACCAAGGTTGATACCAGTGTCGGAGATGCTGGTGCCAGCATCGTGAGCAAGCATGCGCTAGTGCCAGAGATGTGGATGAGATCGAGAGGAGGAGAAGAGGACAATGGAGCGGATGGACTGGGGGATCAAGGGTTATGAAATCAGAGATTTGGGCTTTAGTGTGAGGGTTTAAGAGAGATAAATGGTAGGCTCCAAAGCCATCAGACTCCCTGACGCAAGTAAGCTATAGTTTTTTGATAAGATGCGCATTTTTTAATAATAGGAGAGAGCGAGGGAAAGGGAAATCTCAATGGAAATCCCCATTAGAAATTCCAACACTAGGACCTGAGCACTAGGGCACAAGGGATTCTTCATTTGAAAAAAAAAAAAAAGCCATTAGAAATTCCAACACTAGGACCTGAGCACTACGGCACAAGGGATTCTTCATTCGAAAAAAAAAAAAGAAAATAATAATTGATCTATTTTGAATGATGTATTGTTTTGGATGCTTGAAATTTAATATATAGATCCATATATGATGCCTTGGGAATCAAATAAGCTCTTGGACACACCAAGTCAAATAATATTTTTTATAGATCCATATATCTGATCATGTAGATAAAATCAAATATGCTTAAATTAAGTACAACTTTGATTTCGATAATTTTAAGTTAAATAATATTAATAGTTATATAATGTAAGTCTACTTATCTCAAATAGCTTGGCATGATAAAATCTCTAATAGCTTAATGCTAAATGGATAAAAAAGGATGGAGCCTAGACCCATCCTTTTATTCTCATGAGTCATGTTTAACTCGCAAGGATGCCAATAAGCTGATAGGGCCAAGAATCAAGTCCATTATAAGATTAAAAATCTCATATATATGTTAAACAAGAACCAAACAAGTGTGTTTAGCATGAAATTAATCAAATTGCTCAAGTCTATCAAGGTAATTGGTGTGGACACCAGAAGCAGAAGCAGAATAAAACCCCACTCAAATAAGGTTAACCTGATTCCACTTTAGATCGAAGATCACTAGGTTAAATTTTTCTTGTAAAGGGCAATTTACTTTCAAGAGTCCTGTAATTACTTAGTTTCAATTTCATGAATCCTGTAATTATGTCCAATCGAGTCCTGTAATTATGTCCTGTCTCAATCTGGGTTCAAATAAGAACTCAATTAGAGTTCCATTAGGTTTATTTAAATCAAGTCCAAGCTACTTCAAGTTGAGGTTCACCAAATCACTTGGAGCTTCCAAATCAAGACCTTGGTCCACCAAGCTGGAATTCCACATCACCATGCCAACAAAGCAGCCACCAGGGATGCCACATCATCAGCCACGTCACCTTCAAATAAACCCATTATTTATTTATAAAAATGTATTTAATCTTATAAAATTAATTGAGTGGAAGCCCATCTTATAAAATTTTTTAATATTCTTCCACTTGAACAACATTGATTATTCATTTATTTATTTATAAAAATGTATTTAATCTATATATATTTTGAAAACAACTCTCGAGATAAGTGCATTTCATGTGGCCATAAATTCCTGAATGAATAATGTTTTAGTCCAAATTCGGTCCACTAAAATTATTGATATTGAATCATAGCCATCTTCATATTATTTATCGATATAAGACCTCTCTGTGGTTACAAATATTAGTAATCTTACTCACATGGATTCCAGTGATGTAGTGCATGTAGTGTGAACTTTGTACCTATATAATCAAATATATATATAGTTCATCATCAATCTACTTTATATTATAATTTCATCATATATCTCAAGACAAGTCCTTTATGCCTTCAAAATGAACCATGATATTAATTATAACTTTAACAATACAATTATGCTCAAGCAAACTTTTTGCTAAAGACTTTTATTTAACAATATCTTTATGTTTTAACATTTTATTTAAATACTATTTACAAACAACTATATATGCACAAATATAAATATCAAATTTTAATATAAAGTAGTAAAGAAAATGATGTAAAACAATGCTCTCACTAACTAAATACATCAAATAGATCAGATATAATAATTTGGTCAATGCATCTGTCAGCACTATATTAATCTTTATATGCTCAATTATAATATCTTCCTTTCAACCTAAATCTCTGACTGATATATATATTTTAATTTCTATATGAATAGAAACACTAGAAACTTTTATTATTCTTTGAAAAGAATACAGCTACACTATTATGATAATAAATCTAAAATAATTTTGAGATAGAATTAATATTCATAAATTTCAAGACAGAGTTTTTTAACCAAATATCATGAGTTATAGTTTTGTAACATGCCGCCACAAACTCTGTCTATATAGCCAATGATGCCACAAGAGTCTACTTTATACTTTTATAGACAATAGCCTCTCCAGTTATTTAAAAATAGATTTTATATCATTCTTATGACTAGCAAAATTAGAATCATAATATTTAATCATCTCAAAATTATTAGACTTTTCATAATATCAAAATAAATTTTAATTTGATTTTCCATAAATGTCTCTTAACCTTTTAAGCTATGCTCCAAATATGTTATATCCGAATTTGATATATAATTACCACTGATAGCATACACTATATTCGAACTGATGCAAACTTGTTTTATATGTTAAACTATACACAATAGTAAAATGAGGTACATTTTCATGAATTCTCTTTTCATATTATTCTTAGAATATTGATTTATACTAAATTTATCTTTCTTGAGCATATATATATCTCTTTGTTTGTAGTTATGCATACCAAATTTTTTTAGAGTCATTATCAGTAAAATAAAATATTATCTATTATATAAAATTGAAATATAAAATTACTCCCACTAACCTTAAGATATATATATATATATGTATCTATTTTGTTCTCTATATATTTAAGAAAACTCACAATATCATTAGATTTAAGATATCATTACCTTAATGCCGATTCAAAACAATTATTTTAACATCCATCTAATGAAGCTCTAAATCAAAAAGGGCTATTGGTGACATAATTTTTCTGAAAGAATCCTTATAAAAGATTGAAAAAAAATCTCATAGCTATTTATGCCTATTTTTTATGTGAACTTTATATAATTAGTCTAGTAATTAGAGTCTTTCTTGATTTTAAATACACACATACACCTTATAAGTTTATACACTTTAGATAATTTTATAAGATTCCATACTTTATTATTTTTTTAACCATAGGTTGTACTACATCGTATATAGTTTTAAGCTATTTAACTTGTTCAAAACATGCAGTAGTCTGATCACATGATATTGAAATAACCACATAGTTAATATCATAGATATTTTAGCTAGATAAATCGAATAGTTATTAAAAATGACATATCTCATCTTTTTTTATATGATTTCTTTACTAATAATTTATTAATCGACTATAGAGATACTATAATCATTTTACATGTTTGATATTTCTTTTCCATTATTCTTTCAACGTGATGAAATATGATATTTCTTTTAAAAAAGAAAATAAACATAATGACTTATCTTGCCTCTAATATCATATTTTTAGTATAAGAACATATATAATGATCCATATTATATTCTATAAATTTAGTATGATTAGATTCAATAATCTTTATACCTCTATCAGGGTAATAGAATCTATATCCTTTTAGAATTATTTAGAAAGCCAATTAAATGATGACCATAAATGATTTTAGATCTAACGTTATTCATCAATAGATTATAAATCTTAATCTCTGTAGCGCAGTCCTAAATATAGAAGTGATTAATATTGGGTATTCATACCAGTCCATAATTCAAAAATATCTAAAGAACTGCCTCACTAAGAACTTTATTCAAGATAGCTAACTATTTTTAGAGCCTCATCCTAGAGATATCCTGGTATATTGTATCCACTCATTATACTTTTAATCAGATATTTAGAAGTATGATTATATCTCTCAGCTATATCATTTTATTCAGGAGTTCCAATTATCTTTCTATACATTATACATAATTTTAAATTAACTAAGTTGAATTGAAATAAAATTAAAAGCTTGAAGAAATAAAAGTTATTAGAGATAGAATCTTCTCTAGTTCCATAATATAAGTCCTAATACCATCATCCTATCATTGCTCATATTAACTAATTTATCCATTAGTTATTCGGCCTCTTCTTTATTAGATTCTATATACCTCTTAATAATAAGATTAAAGAATTACTTAGTATTACCATTCTCAAGTATAACATTTAGAATGGAATCAAAAGATTTTTTTTTTAAAGATCTCTAGATTAAGATAATTTACTTTTTATCACTTATCATGGACAGCTTTTATTCTAAAGTACTCTCATTAGTAATCTAAGATAAAAGATCATTACATAATGTAATATCCAAATTTTATCAAATTTAGTACTAGTTATATTTTATGTTTTCATATTTTATAGTTTATTACAATCAGAGTCTTAATAGAAGCTATAACATTATTCAGTTCAATGATACTAATTACTAAACAACCTTTATGTAGTTAATCAGTAGAAAATATGACCAATAAATATGATTGAGTACCTTTATTAATATTATTTTTATAAGAGTCTTGGTGTAATGTGCCATTAACTTTCTTTGAAAAGAAAGTGATTCATATAAGGTACCCTCTATAATGTGTAATGTCATTCTCGTGCAATTAATTAATAAACAAATATAGATAAATTATATATTTTAAAATATTTATAAATAATATTTTAATGAGAGTCCTTGGTATAGTATCATAAACTTTTTTGAAAAGAATATGGCCTACATAAGGTATCTCTCTAGTATCTAGTGAAATCTACTAGTAAGGTATCATTAGCTTTCAAAAATCCATCTATTTTGATAGAATAAATTTCTAGACCATGCATACTCGCTAGTCATATAATATTCCACTTCAAAATTATAACATACAATAAGCTTCCTTTGAAGAGATGATTATGTACTATATATAATTTCATGTCATATCTCAATCTCTTCAAATATCATATTAAATAATCTTGCAAATCTTAAAATAACTACTTTAATGGTTATCATCTATTGAAATCCACTAATCTTCAAATTAAAGATCAATCAATCATATATATAAATTCATTTATTTAATTTAATACATCAATAGTAAGCAACAACCACAAATTAAACATTTCCAATCTACTGAAATATCAAATAGAGAAATCTTGCAATCTTGATGAATGGGTTACTTTAGTGGTCATAATTCATTGTAACTTACAATCCTCTAATCAAGGGATCAATCAACTATGTTCAAAAATCTATTTATTCAATTTGATACATCAATAGCAAGAAATTAATTAAAACTTTATATGTTCAATTCCCTAAAATACTAAATAGAGGAATCCTGCAAATCTCAATGAATGGGCCACTTTGGTGGTTACCATCCATTGAAATCTACAATCTCTAAATTATGGATTAATAAATTATGACTATAAATTTATTCATTTATCTTGATATATTAATATTAAGCAATCTATTAAAATTTAATATATCTAATTTTCTGAAGTACCAAATAAAAGAATCTAGCAAATATCAATGAATGAGCCACTTTAATGGTCATTACCTATTAAAATGTACAACCCTCTAAATCAAAGATTAATATGTTATCATTGAAAAGTAAATATGAGAATCATATATTTAATAATAGTTATGTAATTAAAATATATTACCATAAATTATAATATTATTATAAGAAACTCATCATATAAAAGATCTTGAAAAATCCTAAACTATATAATAATATAGAGACTAAAATGTAATTCTAAAAGCACCAATATCAAATAATATACTTCTATGGGAACTAAACTATAAATTTAACCCTCTCTTTCACCAGTCTAAATATAGAAATGAAAATGCTCCTTTGGGAGCAAAGCAATACTTCAATAGCATAGACATAATTATAATACTATTAAAACTTTATTGGATCGATTAAACTTATCCAGAATAATACTTTATAGAAATTTCTGGTTTTTCAAGTTTGTGGTTACTTTGATGATCACACCAAATCAATCAAACAAAAAACTTTCTCTTCTTTATAAATTATGTTAATAAACTTTACATGTAAAATAGGATATGAATGCATCATCAAAGGTATCTTAATAAGATCATAATTCTTTATTTGTACTAAAACAATGTATATGTGAAAGTTTATGTACTTTAATATATTAAAATAATATATACAAAAACTATAAATAAATTATACGAGGTTCTTTATATAATAAAAGTTTAGTACAAGGACTTAAATATAATCCAGGAGTTTTTATGCAATAAACTTTATCATGGGGACCTAACTATAATTTTGAATTGATCAAGGACTAAATTAAAAAATATTCCAAAAATAACCATATTGGTTGAATCTTATATGGTTTAGTCAATGATCAAACTTAAATTCATGGATCCAGATTTTGGGTTCATATCCAAAACCTGAAACCCAAACCCATTAAAATATTTCTTCTCCTTCCTCCCTTTCTTTCCTTTTACCTTTCTTTTCTTCTACCGATCAAAACCAAGAGGCCAAATCCTCCGTTACCGAATTTTCCAAGCTCGACATCGTCCCCACCGGTAGATTGTCGGCTAAACCCGACCACTAATGGCCGTATCCCTATAGCTAGGGATCCATGAAAATAGCAGTTCCAAGAGAATCAATGGAGGAGCCAACCTGAGCACTCCTCCATGCCAAAAAATAGCTAGCAACCACCAGCAAAAGCCCAATAGCTGACTACTACCCCTTCTACTAGTGATAGGGTGGAGGAACTACCAATTTTCTAAAATCGATGGTTCTTCTTTACCATTCCTTTGCCCTCCTAATCGATGGTGGTCTGCTAGACGAGTGGCCGGTAGAGGGGGGGCCGATGCAGCGACATGACAGTACAAGGAATTAGCTATGGGAGGCTACCCGACAAATGCAAGCATGGGGCATCGATGACGATCCACGATGCCTGCTCTGACCCTACATTCCGTCGATGACCCAAGATCCCATGGTCTACTATTTTCCCTTTTATTAGATTAATTAAAATCATCTTAATCCAACAAGAGAAGAGAGAAAGAAGATTAAATTAAAATAATAATATTTTTTTATTAATTCAATTTAATCCTAATCCAGGTCCTCTTGATCCTTCTAATTTACTTATTTATTTATTTACTCCAAACGAGAGAACAAAATTAATTGAAGATTGATTGAGAGGGGTGATAGAGGAGGATACATCTTTATTTTTTTAATCAATCAAGACTAACATAAATACTTAATTAAAATTTTAAAATAAATAAATCAATCAAAGCCTTTAAAATAAATAAAAATAATTCATCAAGGATCTAAAAAATGGTTCCAAATGATGATGACTTGAATCACAAGAAATCAATAATGACTTGAATCATAGGGAACTCCTGGATGGCCAATGAAATTTATATCCAAGAAATCTTGATATAGACATATAAAAGGCTTTAATCTTTAAGCCAAATAACTTGTTTGGCCCTTATTAAATTTATTATTTAATTCTAGTTTTTTACAAAATTTTGGCTCTAATACTAATTATTGGATTTATTTTTGATCGTATATAGAAGATCAGAATACAAAATAATAAACTAAATAAAAGATTAAATCATGCATACCTTGAAAGCATGAGAATCTATTATCTTTATTACAGCATTCTATGGAAAAAGAAAGTAACCATAAGGTTTAGATTTTCCTTTCCATCTTCACCTTATACCTGCCTCCTTCATGGGATAGGTGCCCTCTTAGGAACATGAAAGAAAACTTATGTCTTAAGGTATCAGCAACGAATATATATAGAAGTGGAGTGGGAATCTAGCCAAGTTAGTAATGTCAATAGGTCAACCTATTATAGAGCCCATTATCCAAATCAGGCCTACACCAGTATTTATTACATACATAATTATGACAATTGGATTCAAATATTAATATAATCACAAATAATTATGGGCTCCTTAACAATTCATTCAGACAACAACTCATCCTATATTTCAAAATAAAATCAAAATCAAAATCAGTTGATAATCAATAAAAGCCCACCTTATGAGAATTTTCAATAATGAGAAGAGCATGAAGACATGAATAAGCCAGCCCACGTGCCACGAGATGAAGGGCCCAATGGAGCCTTTGCAAAGGATGGAGACCATGTTCCTCAATCGATCCATATTCTTCGAGTGCTCCAAGACCTCGAGGAAACCAAGGTTGATACCAGTGTCGGAGATGCTGGTGCCAGCATCGTGAGCAAGCATGCGCTAGTGCCAGAGATGTGGATGAGATCGAGAGGAGGAGAAGAGGACAATGGAGCGGATGGACTGGGGGATCAAGGGTTATGAAATCAGAGATTTGGGCTTTAGTGTGAGGGTTTAAGAGAGATAAATGGTAGGCTCCAAAGCCATCAGACTCCCTGACGCAAGTAAGCTATAGTTTTTTGATAAGATGCGCATTTTTTAATAATAGGAGAGAGCGAGGGAAAGGGAAATCTCAATGGAAATCCCCATTAGAAATTCCAACACTAGGACCTGAGCACTAGGGCACAAGGGATTCTTCATTTGAAAAAAAAAAAAAGCCATTAGAAATTCCAACACTAGGACCTGAGCACTACGGCACAAGGGATTCTTCATTCGAAAAAAAAAAAAGAAAATAATAATTGATCTATTTTGAATGATGTATTGTTTTGGATGCTTGAAATTTAATATATAGATCCATATATGATGCCTTGGGAATCAAATAAGCTCTTGGACACACCAAGTCAAATAATATTTTTTATAGATCCATATATCTGATCATGTAGATAAAATCAAATATGCTTAAATTAAGTACAACTTTGATTTCGATAATTTTAAGTTAAATAATATTAATAGTTATATAATGTAAGTCTACTTATCTCAAATAGCTTGGCATGATAAAATCTCTAATAGCTTAATGCTAAATGGATAAAAAAGGATGGAGCCTAGACCCATCCTTTTATTCTCATGAGTCATGTTTAACTCGCAAGGATGCCAATAAGCTGATAGGGCCAAGAATCAAGTCCATTATAAGATTAAAAATCTCATATATGTTAAACAAGAACCAAACAAGTGTGTTTAGCATGAAATTAATCAAATTGCTCAAGTCTATCAAGGTAATTGGTGTGGACACCAGAAGCAGAAGCAGAATAAACCCCACTCAAATAAGGTTAACCTGATTCCACTTTAGATCGAAGATCACTAGGTTAAATTTTTCTTGTAAAGGGCAATTTACTTTCAAGAGTCCTGTAATTACTTAGTTTCAATTTCATGAATCCTGTAATTATGTCCAATCGAGTCCTGTAATTATGTCCTGTCTCAATCTGGGTTCAAATAAGAACTCAATTAGAGTTCCATTAGGTTTATTTAAATCAAGTCCAAGCTACTTCAAGTTGAGGTTCACCAAATCACTTGGAGCTTCCAAATCAAGACCTTGGTCCACCAAGCTGGAATTCCACATCACCATGCCAACAAAGCAGCCACCAGGGATGCCACATCATCAGCCACGTCACCTTCAAATGGGCGCCTAAAGGGGAGATCGACCAAGTATTTTAAATTCAAAGAAACCGGCCAATCTCCATGAATTTCTCCTTATCCCATGTAACAAGGCCCCATATCCTCCAACCTCCTTTGTAATCCTCCATAATTTGGGGAGAATCTCCATAAATTTCTCCTTATCCCATGTAACAAGGCCCCATATCCTCCAACCTCCCTTGTAATCCTCCATAATTTGGGGAGTTTTCAAATTTCAAAAGTTTTGTAAGGCTATTAAAAAGCCTTGGACGCCCCATTATAAAAGGGATTTTGGAAATGAATGAAGTTTAAAGTGAAGTTGTCTTGAGTTTTATGTGTGAAATTTTTTCTATCTTCTTCTTCCACGCCCAAAGCTACTCTCTTCCCTAGCAATTCATCATCCAAGCTCAAGGCAAAGGCATTGGAGTCGGCCAGATCTTCTCAATTATCTTTTCTTTGTTCACAAGTTCTCCCATCCCTTCTTTATGTTTGCATCCTTCAACCTTAACTTTGATCTTCATTGCAGGGTCCTTCGAAGTCCTTGAGTTGTGAACAGGGTTCCCCTTGACAATGAACCAACAAGCTGAAGCCCAAGTCCAGGGTTCTGATCACTGTTATCCAAGTTCTCCAGTCCAGAGCATCAGTAGTTTCAAGTTTTGAATCATAGGAAGGTTGGAAAACTCATCAAGGTAAGTCCTCAATCATTAGCCCCTATTGTCTAGATCTTCTTCCTTCTTAGTTTTAGAGTTGTGTCTAATCATGTAATAGTCCCTTTTCATATAATCCTTAAATCTTATTAAGATGAGTACAATGTTAAGTATAATTAGGTTTCATTGCTCTACAAACCCCATATTCAAAACATTAATCATATGCGTGCCGCATCAGTAATATTCTAAACTAGGTTGAATTTAGGTATATCTTATTTCAGCCTAGTTGAGCCTTTATGACTCAAAAAGATCATCAAACTTCATGTGAACTTTTTTGAACTACTTTGGCTGCTATATGTAGGGTTAGACATGGTCCAAGAGTAAGATCCACTATATAGAAAAGCCGAGTTATAGGCCAAACTTCCAAAATCCATAACTTAGTCATTGAATGTCCGATCGAGATGATATTTTCTTTTTAAGAAAATCAGGCAACTTTTTGATGTATACGACATGATGTTGTGCCCTTTAGACGATGGTGCCCCTAGTGATTGGATCTAAATTTTATTATTTGGAGGCCAAAATGGATCAATCAAATTAAAAGTTTCCTTTTCAGATACGAATTTGACTAGGCATATTTCCTAACCATTAAGAATCAGATAGAGTGATAGAAGGCAGAGTTAATATATAAGTTGATATCTATCTTGTTGCCTAGCTAAGTATTCCAAGAGGGCGATGAATTGAATTTTTCAAAACTTTAAACAAGTATGTGCTATTTTTCAAAATCAATGAAGTGTATGTGTAGCAGATTATATATGCAAATTAAAGATAAATACAAAGTCTATGAAGAGAAGAAGAGAATAAAAGTAATGCACAATAAACACACAAAGCTTTATAGTGGTTCAATGCACTCCAAGCACCTATGTCTACTTTTCAAGTATCTTTTGAAAATTTATTATAATCTTTCAAAGATTATAGCTGGTTTATTTTCCAGACTCACAAGCCAAAACCCAATTGATTTTTCTTAGGCTCGCCAACTACAACCTAACTCAATATTTATTTTTCGGGCTCACAAACAAATCCAGTTAATTTTTTCTTAGACTCACCAACCATAACTTTACAACAAGCCAACCCTAGACTTGTAATTTAATTCCAAAGCTTGGATGGACCTATCTTCTAGTTTCAATCCCCTTGAAACTAGTCACAACTTAAAACAATAAAGTACAAGAGTATTAAAATCAAAAGCTCTTAAAAAAAGTAAAAAGATTGTTGATAAAACTCTTGAAAGAATCTTTAAGTTATCTTTTTCAATGGAAAGCCTCTAATGATTGCAATGATTACTGATTATTAAGAATTAAAAGCACATTCTTTTAATAACAAAGGCATTTATTTTTGGAAGTTTGCTCTTAGAAGTACTTAACTTTTTCTAGGATTCTCTTAAATCTTCAATGAGTTTGGTAAAGAATAAATACACTCAGCCTTCAAAAATCTATTGATGACCGTTGAGAGGGAAAACTAGCCATTCAGATACGAAACTCAACTTTCTGCCATTCTAAAAATATAGTTATTATGTGTTGTCAAAGCTGAAGTGTCAATGCTTGAGTTTGTGAGTCAACACCTTGTCTTAATACTTAAAATCCAGGTATCAACACTTAGACTATTCTAAAAACTACTCTCTGGAATCATCCTGTGATATCAATATTTGAAGCATGAGTCGATTCTTAAGTTGATCCTTGAATCGATACTTGAGTTCTAGGTGTTGATATTTGAGTCTGTGCCAAAAATCCTGCTCTATCTTTTCCTATGGCATCGACACCTAGAGCTTAAGCTAACCTATGGTCGATACTATGGATCATACTTAAATAATAAGTGTTGATACTTGAGCATGCCAGCTAAAACTTTGTATGCCAAGCTTCTTTCTTTTCTGAGTCTTCTTTAAGGGTTGACTCACCATTTCCTTGAGTTGACTCATAGCTTGTATCACTTAAAAAATTATGTGCCAAACTTGAAATTTGAAATATAGACTTTATTTCTTCCAAACCAACTTTCAAATTTCATAAATTCTTGACTTCTTTGACTTTTTATTTTATGAAGGCATCCAAAAGGATGAAAATTTCTTGCTTAAGGATTGATCCACTAGTCCCATCTTTTGTTAAATTTGTAATATAACTGAAACATTAATCTCAGCATTCCAATAAAATATTAGCATCTCATATATACTCAAATATTTTATTAATCATCAAAATCAAGACTGAAGTCAACATATCTCCTGAAAAATTTTAGCTTCTTTGGGTTTTTTTTGTACTAGTCATATCTATTTTAAAAAAGAATTGAGTTTATTTGTCCTATTAGAACTAGGAAAAATAATTCAATCCAAATTATAAAATGATGGACCTCACATTATAAATAAAAGCAATGTAACTTGGTTTGGAAATCATCAATAAAAAAGAACTTAAATCTTACTTTCACAATTTAGGGGACTTAAAATTTGCCATCATTTAATGACCACTTTGTGATGATTTTTACTCAAAAGCTATCAGGTAGTGATTGCATTTTCATGGCCGCTATTGAGAGTGCCACTATTTTTAATTGTTAATTATGGCTGCCACTAAAAAGCCAATATTTAATAGCCAATTATTAGAAGTTGTCACTAAAGTTTTCATTTAGTGACTACCTTCTTATGACTTCCACTAAATATTGGATAGCCATTTAATGGATAAAATTTTTTGGCTACCACTATTAGTCTATCATTTAGTATCCATCACTTTATGGTTATCATTAAAACATTAATTTTTTTTTGTGAGGGTTAGTAGTGGTGGCCACTGAAGAGAATCATTAGTGACGACTATGTAGAGTCTACTTCTAAATATTTAAGTTTTTGTGATAGCTAAACATGGTCACCACTAAATATTAATATTTATTGATAAATCCCTTTTGGTCACCACAAAAGTGATATATTTCATGTCCGCATATTATGGTCACCATTAAAACTCTAATTTCTTGTGTAGACCACAAGTCATGATCACCACAAAAGTTCTATATGTTATGGCAACTACTTATTCGACATTGAGAAGCAACCAAACTACCGACTATGATACTAAGCAAGGAGGAGACAGGCACTAACTAAGGATCTACCTGGTAATTGATTGAGTGAATGCTGACAAAGTCAACTGCTGCATCGAATAAGCTACGAAAACTCTATACCAAGAGATTACAAGTAGTTAAGCCTAACTATCAACATCCCTTCATAAATATCTACCGAATAGATATGTGGTCCTGACTAATTGCAAACGCATATTTAGTCAAGAATGATAGGATGCAACATCCAAGCCTCCTCTCTCCATGTACCAAACAAACTATTCTAATACTCAAAGTCCATGATACTAAAATAGATGGCAAAGGTATACAAATTTCAGTTATTCCTGTAAAGATTATAGCCAACAAGTTGCAACTATCACAATAGTGGCAGACAAGACAACCATAACAGCCATGATCCTAACGAAAAAAGATTTCAGGAGGCAGGATCCCATATCCTACCTGAAATATGGTATACCAGTCAGAGGTGGCCACCTCCTTCAAAGCATTTGGTTACCCGCATAACTCTATAAATAGATAAGAGGAGACTCCTAGTGAGGGACGTTATGTTACATTCAGATATTGTTCTCTCACGCTCGCTCAAATATCTCCCTCATCATTGCTCTTAGCTTCAGTTGCTATAGCCTACTTCATTCTTTACTGACTTGAGTATCAAAGGGTTCCATGCCGAAAATCCTAGTCTAGGGACTATTATTGCAGGTTCCCATTAATTGAGAGTTATCAAGAGCGGCACCTCTTTTCCACCGGAGCAGCTCGGGAGACCCTCAGGTACTGTCCCAATTTTGGTGAAGAGTGATTTAGCGATAACACCATAGTTAGCGGCTACTTGGCAGTCGCCACCACTAAATATGAAACTTTATGTGCTAGACAACCAAGAGTCAACCAGGGTGCTACTAAATGGCATTATTTAATAACCAATATTTTCTGATCGCCACTAAAAGGCTTCTTATATGGTAGCCAATCTTAATTACCTCTAAAAATGCCATGTAATGACTAAATTATTCCATCCTCCACCTTTGTTAGCCATCGTTGCTCTAACATAGCTAGTCCCATGGTAGTTGTTGACCTCATCAGCAATCCACCCCGAAGGCAAACAATACTCCAATGCCACAAACATCATGATCTATGCTTGCATTGTTGCAAATAATGGTAGTTAGTTTTACTTTGAGCTCACCAATGCACCCACACCAAGCATGTGCCTAAAAAAGCATTTCCTTGTAAGCAAGGTGAAGAAAAGCATGAAAGCTTGATTAACATTGGTTATTCCAAAAGTACCAGTGCTCTAAAAGTGTTTTTAAGCAGATTTACTTTAATGGAATAGTTGTCGAGTAGTAGAGAAGATTTTTTTTAAAAAAAAAAAAAAAATTGGCAGTCCTTTGCTTTCTCCTCCTCTAATCTTTCCTTTTTCTTTCTCTACTATAAACAATTCATTTAGGCATAGCGTTCCTATTGTCCTATCAAAGACACAAAAAGAAAAAAAAAAAAGGCTTTATCATAGCCGATCCTAGGCAAAAACAAGTCTTAACATGTTCAAATCTATTAGTTGGTATGGTACTAGTTGCATTAACATTATTTATTAAAAAAAAATTCGTACAAAATAAAAATTTCTATGTCCAAAATTAAGAAGCCATTACTAATGGTACAAGAGAAGAAAATAAAATAAAAAACATAGGACATAAAAAAATTAATTACTTATAATATAAGAATTCGTAGTTTTAATTTCATACAATTTTTTTAATAAAAATTTTTGAATTCTTCACAAAACTTTCAATTTTCCGGATGATCCTCGATCCTTATGGACTTTCTTTGGTACTACCATAACTTTAAAAATTTATCATGATTTGCATGTTTTTCCTGGCCATTTATCTCTCTTTTTATAGATATTGAGATCCCATAATGCTCTCCGAAGTTCTCTTTGACAGGAATTTAAAAATTAAATAAAATAAAAAAATAGAATCCAAATCAAATCAAAATCATGTTTCAAAATTCATGAACCATTCATGCACCATGCTAAACCTGCCATGATATCTTGCTGCACGAACCGGCAATAAACCAGCCAACCCCTGCGTGCCACATGGTGCTTGCGTGCATCTGATCATGCGCTGCAGGCCAAGCCATGAAGCTGCGATCCCACACGTGCCTTGGCCTGGATGGCACGTGTGCCTGCTAGGTTTCTATCGCAGGCATGGTCTGGATTTTTTTGGTGAGATGCGTGGATCCCGTTCTCTTCGGGCTGGGCGCGAGGCTTAGCAACCTGTTGCAAATCTACAGGGCATGGGCGGCACGAAACATGTAGCCCCCCAGCACGCAGTTGGAGTAGGCCGCTGTTTTTCTATCCACCGTGGAACAGCTTTTTGACTCATGAATCCACCTCTTTTAGTAAAATAGGAATCCACCTTTCAGTCAAAATCAACGTGGTTTGCGGTCCCCAAAGCCGCAAACCCACTATCATCCCGCTCTAGCCCATCCTTCGTATCGGTCTTCGATCTCGACAAATCATGACAGGTCTCCCATCTCGATCATATTCATGGCGGAATCTCCGGCCCCGCGGTGGTGGTTTTCACATGGTCCACGATTGCATATGTCCATCTCCATGTGGCCCCCAAGAAAGTTATCTCCGTGGAGGCATGCGAAGAGTCCGGTAACACAAATTATATGAAAATTCCTAAGACCCTTTATCCAGCCATTTTTTTATATGAACTTTTTATATCCGATGCAAAATTTGTTCCCGCGAGAACCGTCGCGTATCTTACCAGGTTCGAGTCATCTACTTGGGTGGAGATCCGTAGACCGACGAGTATGTGCTACCACGGCAGGATAACAATAATTCACCGTTGTAATTATGGAAATGTTTGCCATTTAAATTTGCATATAAAGGTTGCATTGTTTGGTAAGAATTTAACCCGAAGGGTGTGGAATTGCACGATCTGTTTATCGTGTAAAAAATATATAGAGCATATGGCCCCTTCTGGTAGAATCACCGGATAGAAAAGAACAGGAAATGACGGGATATTTGGATTGGCATGCAATGGTGGTACTGGAGCTAGTGCAAGACACGAGAGTCCATTTCATCATAACCCAAGAACCGACAAAGGTCTTTAACCTCTTTATTTATTTATTTATTTTTTTATTTTTTGCTTGTGATGATGTACGATGGTGGGATTGTAAGTAACCATTGGAAACACGATTCGGACGAATGCGTACCGTATTCGTGACCTTTGGATCTCAGCCGGTTCTAAGCTGGAGGTGCCGACGAGTTTACCGACAACAGGACCTCTGATCGGCTATTATTTACAAGAATGCCATCCCCTGGGAGTTCTGTCGAAATGATGATATGGCGTTATAGAAATTATCTTGAATGTCGAGAGCAATGTTGGTACCGTTGAGCTATCCGAATCCAGGGGAGAAGCCTCGCGAAAGAATCCAGAGAACGGTAGATCTTCCTGGTGGTTGCCTCCTCGGTCCTCGCTTGCTGGTTTCCAAACCTTGGGCTTTTTGCCCTCTTTCCTGGCCTCCACTCCATGGTCCATAAATTCCTGGACTAATTTGCCGCTCCCCAAATTTCACAGAGCAATCTTAGAAGACCATCCTTCTGGCCATGACAAGAGCTTAGGTGACCGGAGCATTTTGATCATTCTAAGTTCATTTTGGGTATCAAGAAGATGATTCGAGTATGATGGTGTGAGGAATCCATGACCACCCCACCTACAGCCATAAAATCCCCCCATCAACTAAGAGCCCACGCACCAGCAAGAAAGAAGCAATGGAAACCATCAAATCCTTCAAAGGCTTGCCAATGGACACCATCAAATCCTTCAAAGGCTATGGCAAGGTGAACGAGGCCGAGGACCGTGAATTCCGCCGGAACACGATAAAGCGTCTCATCATCATCGCGGTTTCTGCAGTCCTCCTACTTGCAATTGTAGGCATCACGGTCGGCGTCGTGGTGATCAAGCATGGCAACAGCAGCCCCTCTTCGTCGACAACCTCCTCCGATTCGATAAAGGCAATGTGCAGCGTGACGAGGTACCCGGACTCCTGCTACTCTAGCATCTCTTCAGCGAAGGGTGCCAACTTAACTAATGATCCAGAGGAGCTCTTCAAATTCTCCCTCACCGTGGCGACCGACGCACTCTCGAAGGTCTCCGCCTTGACCGACACCTTCACCATCCCATCAAATGATAAGAGGCTCGAGGCGGCGCTAAAAGACTGCAAGGAGTTGTTTGATGATGCCATAGATAGGTTTAATGATTCGCTCGCATCAATGCAAGCAGGGCAAGGAGAGAAGCTACTGACGCCGTCGAAGATCGATGACCTCAAGACATGGCTCAGCGCAGCGGTGACCGACCAAGAGACATGCTTGGATGGGTTCGAGGGTACGACAGGTGACATCAAGGTGAAGATGGAGAAAGCTATGGTGAACTCCATGCAATTCACAAGTAACAGCTTGGCAATTGCGGCTGGAATCCTAGGTATTCTCGAGAAGTTGAATTTTCCAATTCATAGAAAGCTACTGGCAACCGCTGCCATTGAACACTATCCTGTTTGGGTGACCACCGCACAGAGGAGGGCTCTTTTACAGGATTCCATACGATGGACACCCAATTTGACAGTGGCGCATGATGGAACTGGGCAAGTTAAGACGATCAAGGAGGCCATAGCTTTAATCCCGAAGAAGAACGCAAACCCATTCATCATTCACGTCAAGGAAGGCGTATACGAAGAGAACGTGGTGGTGGACAAGAGCAAATGGAATGTCATGATATTCGGAGATGGCATGAACAGGACGATCGTTGAAGGGAGCTTGAATTTTATTGACGGCACACCCACTTTTTCTACAGCAACCTTCGGTGAGTTCTTGATGTCTCGATCCATGATAAATTCTTCTGTGTTTTCCGTTCTACCTTTAATTTCTTCTTTCGTCGTTCTCAACCCTTCTTGGATTGTTTTTGGCAAAGACGTCTCTCGTGATTACTCTAGCATGTGCTGACGGATAGATTTATTGATAGATCCTTTAGTTCGGCAATGGTTGTTTATTTAATTCTGCTTTCAAAGGTCTGGTGCAGAGTTAGGTTTGATTTTTTAGCTCCCATGAGTTAGGTATGTTTAGCTTCCATAAATATTAGTACAAACTTCATCCATGAATTAGCTTAAACTTAATATCAAAGTCGTAAAGATGATTTGTAGGAAACATTGATATATGGATGTGTAATCTGATACATCATCTCGAAGGTTAGAGGTTCGGCTGATAGAGAGTCTCTCTCTGTTTCTTCCCTGTTCTTGGTTTCGTCCGGGGGAAATGGTCAACAGTAACCGGGCAACTGCTAAGTCGACCGAGACGCCAAATTAGTTAGCTGAAGTCATGCATGCTCATAACGCCACAAGACAATCACTTGGTCCAAGGCATCAAGAAACATTTGGGTCCCACGTAACGTGGCCGTCTCGATTTCTACCGTTGCTAAAGCGTGGTGGGTGTGGTCCAGATTCGATCCATTCACCATGAATCACGGACTCGCTAGACAAGTATGCCATGTGATGTTGGGGGACTACCGCCGGACTTGGCTGAGAGATCTACCATGCCTTTCTTTCCGACTTCCAAGAATTGAAGCTTTTCTAGTTTTCAGGTTTGGATCAAGAGGCGAAGTTGCTTGCAGTTCTCAGCCGCTGTTGCTTTTTTTTATTTATTTTATCTTGTAAGGAGGGCTGAAAGCAAATCAAATGGGCTCGAGAACTAGCTCTTGATTAAAAGGTGAGATCATACCGGCGCTAATATATCGGATACCATCAGAGCTTAGCTGATTAACAAGCAGAATGAGAAGAAAAAAAAGGCCATCCAGATCTAGCTTATTCGGATTTGACAGGGCTAGAAGTCTGCAATTTAGATAGCATCCCGGTCATTCATGAATCGGCTCATTTCTGAGTCGGATCTAAATTTAAAGGACAAATTTAGCTTTATAAATACATTCTTATTAGGTCTAATCAGGTTTATCCAGGTCAACAACCAGGATGGCATGCGGGTCTCATGCCTGACTGATAGGTCTAAACTTGTTCCGATTCGACTGGATTCATGACACTTCCATTGTCATCAAAAACCAGTGCAAAGCACAAAATAAGTAATCTGCTTCTACAATTAAGCACATATATATATATGACAAATGTAATGTGATAGAATGAATTATTACTCTTAGATGACATAAGAGGGTTTATGGACTTTCTCTGCACCCATTTTAGAGTATTATGTGCACAAACTTAGAGCCACAAAGGAAATGCACTGATAAGACTATCTAAAACAAGCTGTTCATGGCATTGTCTCAGCTGTCACTGGAAGGAGGTTCATGGCAAGGGAGATGGGCTTCAGGAATTCTGCTGGTCCGCGGAAACACCAGGCTGTTGCTCTCCTGTCTAGCTCCGACCGCTCTGTCTTCTACCGCTGCTCCTTCGATGGCTTCCAAGACACGCTCTATGCTCACTCCCTCCGCCAGTTCTACCGCGACTGCGTTATCATTGGCACCATCGATTTCATCTTCGGCGATGCACCTGTCATCTTTCAGAATTGCAGGATCATGCCCAGGGAGCCACTGCCCAACCAGATGAACACAATAACAGCCCAGGGCAAGAAGGACCCCAATGAGAACACTGGCATATCGATTCAAGGATGCACAATTGCACCCTATGACAAGTTGACAAGGCCCACATACCTTGGTAGACCATGGAAGGACTACTCCACGGCGATCGTGATGCAGTCGGAGATCGGGACAGTTGTAGAGCCTGCCGGGTGGCTTCCATGGGAACCCGGCACGGTCCCTCCAGATACGATATCATATGCAGAGTACCAGAACACAGGGCCAGGGTCTAGTGTTTCAGGCCGGGTCGCATGGCCTGGTTACAAGCCAGCAGTCAGCGCAGATGAAGCAAACAAGTACACGGTGGAATCCTTTCTAAATGGCAGTGATTGGATACCAGAGTCTGGTGTGCAATTCCAATCCAATTTGGGTCAGTGATTGAAGGATGTCATTGTTGTGGCAATTGCAACTACTTATCCAAGAGTAATCTAGATAAAAATTGTAGCTTCTCAGAAAAGAAAATTAAAGAAAAAAGAAAAGAAAGAGTGATCACGATATAAAATGTTCTGATTAGAACTTGGCATGCCTTTACATGTTTCATTAAGAGGGTGAAATGTATTGTCATTTCCTTTTATTGTATTGCATGGATCTTCTGGGAATTATGTTGTAGATCTGTCATAGAGTGACTTATGCGAGTTCAAGGTGCTCTGGGATTTGTTTTGAACACCTTTGATAATATCATTTTCCCCTCAGAAGTAAAGTTTTTATATCTTCAATTTGTTAGCCATGGTCGTCATTGTTCTTGTTGAGAAGGCTTACAGAATCTGCAATGATGTCTGTTCAGAGGTATCGAAAGTTTCTTTTGAAGATATGATTAAGATCATGATGCCAGATATGATAAATGGCTGAGACTACTTTATGCCTTGGAAAGTTTGTCTAGCAGAGATGCACTTCCCTTGAAAAAGTTTCTTTTGAAGATATGATTAAGATCTTCATGCCAGATATGATAAATGGCTGAGACTACTTTATGCCTTGGAAAGTTTGTCCAGCAGAGATGCACTTCCCTTGAAGTAAGCTTCAATTCAAAAATCAATTACATGTTCTTTCTAATAACTCTTAAAAGTATATGTTTTTTATATAGATATCATATAATTCGGATGGAACAAAGCATCAAATATATAGTTTTATCAAGTGGGTGGATGAGTTTTTTGCATGGTGACCAAATCCATTATTAGTATATTCATGCATGCGATTGTTCGCACGTTTTGATACGCATGACAGATAGCGAAGATGGATGTGTTCTTCGAATTTGATTAATTTTTTTGTTATTTATATAGTTTGATATATATATATATATATATCTCAAATTTTGGGAAGCACACTTTTTTTTTTATTTTCCCTAACTTAAGATTTAATAGTAAGAGTTAAATTATGCAAAATCTATTTATTTAGTTCAAAAGTAGGCATAGCAGGTTGGAGACAGGAAAAACAAGCACATAATTTAATCTATTGCTTTAATTTATATATCCAATCATTGGTGTTACAATTAGTTGACTCATTAATTCAGTTGTCGGTTTTATTATAATCTAGATTCTCTCCACTTCGTTTTTAAACTGGAAAGGCCGCATTGGTTCATTCCCTTTTCCTTTGTGAATTATAAAATGAAAGGCATACTGAAACTCTCCAAATAAAAACTGGATTTTTTTTTAAAAAAAACAAAAAAAAAAATCTCTATGGAAGTTTGATAGTTTGAACCACCCCTTGATTAATACTCCTATTCAACTATGCATTTTCAGAAAAGAATACAAGTAGCTGATATGATCATCCTGTCGATATTATTTATGCTAAATCTCGGCATGGGCAAAAAAATCCCAGAATAAGTATTATTAATGGTTGGATCAATGGTAGCTTTGGATATGAGTTTGAATGACATGGAGTCATAGATAAAGCAGGATCATGCCATTCTTCACTGACTCTTGGCCTTGCAGTTAGGTTGCGCATGTCGAAAATAGTTGGTAGCATATGCTTCAATAAAAACATCTCTCCTTCCCAATGTGCCTGAACTAAATAAGGTTTCTGAATGTAGGAAACCAATCAGACCTGACGCAATAAAACATTAATGCCAAGTGTTTAACCACGAAATGGAAATGGTAGGGTTAGCATGTTTCATTGCGATCTGTTTCTTTTCCTGGTAAAATTTCATTTATAAAAACATCTACTTTGTCATATGTATCTTTTTCGTCTTCATACTTGGATTGTTCTGCCATGTTAGCTTTAAAAGATTCTCTTAGCATGTAATTTTTGGGTTACAATCATTATCAGTTGAGCAGTTGGTTTAAATAGCATTATGAACATCATTTCATGAGGATCGATATGAGAATTTCTTAGAAAAAATATATCACTCTTCGACTGTCTATTCTATCTCAAATCATGATGATGATCGAATGCAACTCTCCAACTTATGGAGCCTGTCGCGTTGATCCAGACATATAGAACGTTAAGAGATGCATGAATGTAGTCCTAGCTAGCATACTTGGGCATGGCCTTTCACCCTAAGAGTTCTGAAAGGTACCTTACCTTAGTCAATTTGGATTGTCTTGATTAAGACTAACCATGCATGTCTTTTCTGCATTTTTATCAATTAGTCCACCATGCAGATGATTTTTGCTTGGTTGGTAAATATGCGAGTGACTTGATAACTAGTTTGGTTAAAAAAATAAGGGATTCTTCACAAAGAACTTCATTATTGTCAGTTCGGATAAGGATTTTTGCAAAGCTAGCAAACATGTAAGTGACTTGATAACAACTCTGGTTGGCAAAATTGGGAATTCTTCATGAAAAGCTTCGTCGTAAGTTTGAATGTGTATCTGATGTTCAGACCTGAGAAAAGGAATCCTGTTCCAATTGGCTCATGAAAAAAGTAGACGACAGCAGCCTTGATTGGAGTTCCTCAAAAGAGCAACTTCAATTTGAGGGCCTAGATGATGGTCGACATAAAATGTGAAAACCATCAACATTGCTAGCCTTTCTAGTAATCAGAAATAAATAGGCAAGTTTGAAACAATTCTTAAATTTAATCAATAAGCTAATGAAGATGAAACCCTAGAAAAATGAAAGACAGAAACTAGTAGCAGGAAAAAGTAGCATCGATTATTAGATGAATCAAGACTATATAATTAATGAACAAAATTTTATTTCTATTTCCTTTTCCTCATCATCATCAATTTTCACTTTATCATCATCAGCATCATTTTTGTGAATGTGTTGGATCAACAGGAGGAGCCCAAAGGCTCGATGTTGCAACAAAGTTCATCAGACCAAGTACCTTGGAGAGGAGCTAAACAGAATTTGTAGACCTAACAGCCTTGGCCAACCATTCTTTTTGTAAGCAAGGCTTTTGTGCTCAACATAGGCTGCTTAAAACATAAGCAAGCATGCACCTGAATAACTTATATGGTAAGCCATGGATCCAACCATGGAAAATTTTTTAGATAGAATGAGTCTACGGTAGGCGGAACCTTTCCATCCAATCATGTTTGATGTATCACATTAAATACTAATCACCATTGATATATTATGATTGGATAGAAAAGCTTTGCCTACGGTAAACTCATTCTATCTAAGAATTAATTTCTCCCAATAATGCACCAAGAAAATTTGATTCCATGTGGCATGAGGGCGCCGGTCCACTTCAAGGGGTTGTCATGTGGAGTGCCAATTCCTGCATGACAGATTTCCTCCCTGGTATCTGGTGGTTAGGCAAGCCTCCATATATTAGCTCAATTTTTACTTGAACTATCGAAGAATTGATAGATAATTCAGCACGCACCATGACACTAATGTTAAAATAATCTACGGGTACTGGAGAATTTTTTATAGGTTTCTTAAAGGGCTTCTCACGCACAAGCTGGTGAAAAGAACTCAGAGAATTCCTTGATAACTGGCCATGAGTATCGTGATGATTTACCACGGCAATTGGACCATCGTTGTTTACATGTAATGTATCCTTACTTTATGCCATCTAAATTAATAGACCACCAACCTAATCTTCGGCATTTAATGGCCTCGGATCTTCCAAACCATTTAAACTCCCAGCAACCCATGTGCAACTATAGCGTTGGAAAGTCCCACCAGTTTCACGTCTGATCTTTTGTGACATAGAATGCCCTCTTGTAAAGACGTTAATAGAATGTGTTTATTTAATTTGGTATCTATTCTACGACATGACATGTTGGCTGGATAAGTTTTAGGGCTAGGGCAAAAGCATGCTGATTTGATAACCATTCTAGTTTTTGGTTGGCATACACACCATATAATGGCGTGGACATTGATTTGCCTCCATTTTTACTCGATAAAAAAAGAAAAAAAAAAGGGGGGCGGTGTTTGCGTCCGGCAATTCCAAAAATCCTTAACCCAATGGCTTCTCACCAAGTTCGGATTATATCTGTTGCCGCTGAATCTTCCGAACCGGGCTTCCTCGATCAGGCTTGCTGGAGTGCGCGTCCCCGGTTCCTGCAAAAAAGGTCCCACGGGCCGGTGGTGTTCCGGCGGGGACACTTCGATGGCTAAGTCAGTGGAGACTTCGAGCAACAGAATGAAGGAATCACAAAGGAGATAGCTAGTGAGGAAAGAAAGAGCCTGCTTACCTCGGGATCCCCCTTTACCTTGTATAGGTGCGGAACTTTACTAGAATCTGTTAGAGGCCGGGCTGGAAACGACCGATTTTTCCTTAAAGGAATCTCGGAAGTGGCTAGGTGGCACCTAGAGGAAATGGCACCGTGGGATCTGTAGAATAATAGCAAGCCAGGTAGCACCAGGAGGAAATGGCGCCAAGATGTCAAGAATTTATTGTAACAGAATTCTGGTACCAGCTAGGAGGGGACCTCCGAGCCATCCTTGGAGCGGCCTGTCTTAGACCAATATGGGCCTGGCTGAAGGGTCGGTCGGACTTCTGATGAGTCAATCGGACCTCTGGTGGGTCAGTCGGACCCGATCTGATTTGGAAGAGGCCGGTTGTGTATAACAGTTGCCCCTCTTGCTCTTGGCTTTCGGGAGGGCCTATAGCTTCGAAGGACGAGAGCATCATTCTCGCATTGAATGCATTCATCTTTGTGGGGACTGCGGATCTAATCAGGTGCGCTGCATCTGGTCACTTCCCATTCTAGAAGCTTGCGCCTGGGACAAGTGTCGACATCGCATTGGAACCGAAGGGAGCGGCAATTAATGCCAAAAGTAGCGCAATGATGAGCAGCCAACCTGGCCCGCTCGGCCGTCGGACTTCGGAGGTGACCTGGATGACGTGGCGACATCTGGACGGTTGGTGCCACAATGGGGTCGATCCATATGCCGCTAATCCGACGGTCACATGGATCGCGACCAAGCTGCGCTTCCTTCCATCGCATCGGCTTCCGCTACGTGAAGAGTTGCATCGCCTGATGCCCGGGTCACGGTGCTCGAGGAATGGCGGCAACCGCTTCCCTCAAGGGATAAGGCGATGTTGAGACCATGGGCGAAGCCTTTGCCGCATTTGCCTTTGGAGAGAAATTTTGGCTCGTTCCAGCATATTCAGTCCTTTAGGAAACCCAGCTTTTAGGTTCATGCTTCTCTCCTTCAAGCCTCTCAACAATGGCCTCTGGTAGCCGGAGTTCCAACTGTAGGATAGAGGGACCAGGTCCCAACCAGATCCAGTCCGAGCTAACACGGGATTGGGTAGAGGCTCTTAGGGTTACATTTAACATCCCCTCCACCCTGCACATCACCGTCTCGGACGAGGAAGAGAGAGTGGCCCGGCTGCCAAGCCCGGGAGCCCTCCCGATGTACGAGGACCACCTAAAGACCGGTCTCCGATTTTTCCTGTGTGATTTTTTCGTCCGGGTCTTCAACCTGTACCGAATCACTCCTGCGTAGCTGACCCCGAATAGTATTCGGGCCATCAGCTATTTTGCAGTCTTGTGCCAGAGGGTTGGGGTAGAGCCTAGGACCTCCCTCTTTTCAAACTTTTTTGTCCTGAAGAAGGACTTCAGGAGCGAAGAGTGATGAGTGTTCAACCCCTGTCCTGGGCGGAAGATAATTAGGGGCCTTCTGTTGGCTATCCACGGGTGGAAGTCGAAGTTCTTCTTCGTTCATAGTCTTTAGCCTTGGGGCTTCAACCCGTCATAGGAGGAACCAAGGCCGACAGCTAATGGAGGGAGGGCGTCTTGATGGCCGATCAAGCCGACTTCAACGAGTTGGAAGTAGTCGGAGTCACCATGGTGAAGGAGCTGCTTCGGAGGACAGCCTCTGCTTGGCCGGAGTCAGCTGTCATGAGCATTTAGGTAGGGTAGGAGTGTTGCCGTCGATCTTTTCATTAAGTCAGCTACATTCTTTATTTCCTCACTCTGACCTTGTTCGTGTGACAGGAGGTAAAATGAAGCTGGACCGCACAAGAATAGCAGAGCGGGCCGCAAGAAAAAGGGCTGCCCAGGCTGCGGAGCCGACCACAGAAAGGCAGCAGAAACGGCTAGCGGAAGAGTGGCCCGCAATCGTCATGGCGTCGGGCTCCGACGAGGACAATATTCTCCTATCAGAGCGGTTGGTGGCCAGAGCGTCGGGACCTTCACCCACAGTCAGGGAGTCGGTCGTCCGACTGGAGCCGACCGCATCGGAGCCAACCGAAGAGGGGACGGCCCAACCTTGCCATCAGCCGAGCGGACGGAGGTAGTCCGCCCCGCAGGCGAAGAGAGAGGGCCAGCCGAAGGGGTGGAGGCTGAAGAGATTAGCCACAACACCTATCAGCACTGGCATGCTCTTCATAACCCCTAGCAAGCGAGGGACCTACTAAGGGGGCCATCACCGATGCCGACTAGGAGGAGACGAGTAAGCATAGGATGAACGAGGTGCGAGAGGCGCCTACCTCAGTCTGGTTAAGGTATGTCTGTTATCCCTTTGTTTTTGTTTCCTTCTTTTTTTATCTCTTTTACATGGCTGACATGGTCTGTTGCCTGCAGCTCCTCCACGAGGTCTCGATGATGGACGAGGGCCTCGGTAGGATGGTCCGTGCGGCAGAGGCCTCAGCTAGGGAGGTCGAAGTACTGAAGGTGGGAAAAAGCGACGGTGCTGGCATCGTAGAAAGCCACTGAGGAGGGACTTTCGGCCAGTTTGGTCGAAGTCGAGTCATTGAAGAAGCAGGCAGAGGACCTGCAAACCCAGCTGACTGCGCGGGAGGCCCAGCTGAAAAATAAAAAGATAAGGGTCAAGTCCTTGACCCGTCGGTTGTCCGAAGAGGAGCGGTCTGCCAATGCAAGGAGTGCGCAGTCTTACAAGGCACTGGCAGGGAAGTATCTGACCGACCTGAGGGAAGCGAAGGAGCTGGCAGAGGAGCAAGTCTGCGATGCCGTAGCCAAATACAAGGCCTCAGCCGACTTCAACGATGAAATGAAGGAGGCTGGAGCAGCGAGCTACGACTACAACTTCGATGACTGCCTAAAGAATGTGGCCGAAGCTTTCCCGGAGCTTGACCTGTCCTCGATACAACTGACGCACCCGTCAGAAGAAAGAGAGGGCCCGGCCAACACCGGGGCCGACACCCAGACCATTGCTGATGCGGGACCGGCAGAGGCCTTTGTTAGGGGCTCCAGATGCAGTACAGGAGGCCGAAGCCGAAGCTCCCTCGTGAATGGGAAGATCTTCCTCCTTTGTGAATTCTAGTCGAGACTTAGAACCATCTGTAAAAGTCTGCCTACATCTTGTACCAAATTTTTGATCAATAAAATAACATTTTGATGTTCATTTTCCATTTTGTCTTGCTGTTGTTGCTATGTTTTTCTTTTTTGAATGGACTATTCCTGCCTGAGGAAGGTGGCCCAAACAACGGCCCCCGGGGTTCGTATGTTGGAAATTATGTCCCAAAGCCAATCATCTAGGCTATAGACGGTTGTGCTACCTTGTATTTTGTATATGAATTTTTAATAAATAAAAGTTATTATTTTGACTATTCATCATATTTACATTTTCCTGAAATGAACTCTTGTATAATGGATTCTTTAGAACTGCATTATTTGATATAGAGATGATATATCAAGTAGTTCTTAAACTGGTTCACAATCAAATAATATATTATTATAGGATGACAATGTATCAAGTGTAGGTTGTTGTATGCCACATTTATTGGTTGTCCTCTTAACCAAGGAGTGTGGAGATACTGGTGTGATATGCAAGTGAAATGTATGATATTTCACTGAACGTGACCATCTGCGGAGCTCCCTTCTGCCAAAGTTGCTCGCGAAGGGATATGGTATATGTGTCTCTCGCAGACCTCAAGCAACTCATTGTACTTTGGTACCGGACTACCTGGATTTCTAATCCAGTGATGGAAGGTTTTTGGGTATAGTCAAGTACTTGTGGAGCAGTGGTGGATTAAATGGAATTGACCTCTCCAAATAGTTTGGAGTGAATGACTCACTATATCTCAATTTAGCAAAACCTTAGCCAGGATAGTTCTTGTGAGGAGCACAGAACTTGTGAGGTTGAGACATGATCTGGATAAACCAAATTAGGGTTGGCAATCGAACCCTAAGTCATCCTGAGCATTATGATGTCAGATGGATGAATTATGTGGTAACCATATGCCAAAGGTTCTTGTGAGGTGCTCTGCATCTTCGACCTATCCGGACATCAGGTATCATTGCTAGATGAAGACTTTGACTGGTACTAAAAATGTTACAGTACTACCGGCTTAGTATTCGAACCTATGGGGTCACACACCATAGAGGATTTCTATCTGATCTTAAGGCTAATCGATGATTAAGAATCGTTTGCCGTCACCAGAAGTCAATATGATTGACTTTATTCCAAGTGTCAACACTTGGAATTTTGCAGGTGTTGATACTTGGTGAAGTGTCGATACTTGACAATTTTCGTAAGTCGACACTTCTTGTGACGAGCAGAAATCTGGGAAGATTTTTCTGGGAGGATTTTGGGCAAGTTTTGACCTTGTTTGAATTTCGAATTCAAACCAGTGTTGGCTCCAAGGTTATTTAGTATGATAGTCATACTTACCTTCTTGGGTTGGACCCATTTGGAATGGCCTTGATCCTCTCCCCCATTCTCTCCTCTCATCTCTCCTCCATCCTCCTCCCTCTCATGGCTGCACCTATAAATGAGAGTCATTCGATAGGCTGCAAAGGTTACAACACCACTAAAGAGAAAAGTAAAAGAGTTTACTAGAAGGAGAAGGGTTTCTGAGGTCTAGGGACTGGGTGTGAGTAACTTAGCATTCAAGCTAGGTCTTGGGAAGGGTTCCACCTCTCCTCTTAGTCTTCCTAGAAGAAGAAGATCGGCCCAAGGATCCTGAAAAGCTAACACTCCGAGGGAGTTGATCAGAGTCGAGCCCAGGTGTGGATTTCCTGTAGAGGCTAGACACGTGTGTAGCTTGAGCGCCATCCTCCTTATAGCACTTCCACTGCTTCTCTCTTGGTATAAAGGTATGGTACTTTTATATTTGTGGTTTTGTCTTGCTTTGATGTTATATTGCATGCTAGATTATTATGCTAGATCTTGTTACGGGCAGATCGGTAGATTGTTTAGATCTATCTACCCAGCCTTCCGTTGTGCATGCTTTAAAATTATTTTAAAATGCATTCCTTCTATCCTGTTTTTCTGCATATTGTATGCTTGGTGTAGGTGCTATTTCACCTTCATTGCCGAGCTCCCGATCAGCTTTTAACTTAACCATTTTAAAAAATATTTTTAAGTATCGAGAGGTCGGCTTAGTCCGAATACATCTCCTTTAGGAACATTCCTAAGGGATCTTCGAACTAGCTGTCCATAGGGAAATACCTTAAGCATTTAAGGATCTTACAAAGTGCTTTCCAACGAAGGTCAGATTTGAGTGGGCTGCCCTAGAGCCTTTGCCAATCGGACTCGGGCTTGAGTAGGCTATACTAGAGCCTTTACCTATCAGAATCAGACTTAAGTGGGCTCCACTAGAGCCTTTGCCGATCGGAATCGGACTTGAGTGGGCTCCACTAGAACCTTTGTCGATCGGAATCGGACTTGAGTGGGCTCCACTAGAGCCTTTGCCGATCAGAATCGGACTTGAATGAGCTGCCCTAGAGCCTTTGCTGATCAGAATCGAACTTGAGTGGGCTACAATATAACCTTTGCCGATCAGAATCGGACTTGAGTGGGCTACACTATAGCCTTTGCCGATCAGAATCGAACTTGAGTGGGCTACACTAAAGCCTTTGCCAATCGGAATCGGACTTGAGTGGGGTGCCCTAGAGCCTTTGCCGATCAAAATCGGACTTAAGTGGGCTACACTAGAGCCTTTGCCGATAGGAATCGGACTTCTTTGTAGTGTAAATTGCTATCTTTATTGATAATATTTGTGGAGGTTCTCTACATTCCAAGACGTGCCACCTGCTGTTCGTCTAGATGCTCGAGTCGATAAGTTCCGGTCTGGATCACTTCGACTACCCGATAGGGGCCTTCCTAGTTGGGGGAGAGCTTTCTTTGTTTAGTTGGCCTGGATATCTCTGATCTTCGTAGAACCAAGTCTCCGACCCGGAAGCTTCGAGTCTTGACTCAAGAATTGTAATATCTGGCTATTCTTTGACGATAGGTCGCCATCCTCAGGTCCGCCTGGAGTCGGGTCTCCTTGAGTAAGTCAAGATCGGCCCTTCTTTGCTCAGAATTGGCTGGTTCGGTGAAATGATCAATCCGGAGAGACTGCAAGGAGACTTCCACTGGTATGACCGCCTTGCTCCCGTAAGTGAAATTGAATGAAGTTTTCCCAGTCACCGTGCGGGAGGTAGTCCGATAGGCCTAGAGTACTGAGTGGAGTTCTTCGGCCTAGAGCCCTTTGGCATCATTCAGTCGGGTCTTCAGGCCATGCAGAATCGTCCGGTTGGTGACTTCGACCTCCCCGTTGGATTGGGGTGTTCGATTGAAGTCAACTGGTGGGAGATATGATACTGCTGGCAGAAATCCCGGAACTTCATGTTATCGAATTGTCACCCATTGTAGGTGATGATTGCCTACGGTATGCCAAATCGATAGATGATGCAGTTTCGGACGAAGGTCTCCACCTTGACTTTAGTAATCTGCGCCAGTGGTTCAGCTTCCACCCACTTGGTGAAGTAGTTGATAGCTACAATTAAAAACTTCTGTTATCCGAATGCTTGGAAAAATGGCCCGAGGATATTCATTCCCCATTGTGCGAATGGTCAGGTGGCTGTCAGTGGGGTTAGCTGACTAGCCGGTCGCCTTTGAATATTGGAGTACCTCTGGCATGTGTCGCACCTTTTAACAAAATCTGCAGTGTCCTTCTGGATGGTTGGCTAGTAATAGCCTTGTCGGATGATCTTGTAGGCTAAAGATCAACCTCCCAGGTGGTCATCACATATGCCTTCGTGCGCTTCTCTGAGTGCATAATCGACGTCCGACGGTCCCAGACACTTGAGTAGTGGCTGTGTAAATGATCGCTTGTAAAGGATTCTGTCGAGGACGACGTACTTTAAGACCGTCTAGTGCACACATTTGGCTTCGGCTTTATCTTCTGGCAGGGTGCCTTCATTGAGGAACGTGAGGATGGGGTCCATCCAACAAGCCTCTTGCTCCACTTGATGGATTTTCGATGTCTCTTTGATAATGCTTGGGCTTTGTAGGTATTCCACGAAAGCCTGATTGGAGGAATCAGTGATGGCAGTGGCCAGCCATGATAAGGCATCCGCCCGAGAGTTTCGCCTCCATGGTATGTGGATGATCTCAAAAAACTTGAGTCGAGCCACAAGGTTCTGCACTTTACTCAAGTATTTGGCTAGGGTTGGATCTCTCGCCTCGAATTCACCTCTCACCTGGTTGACCACCAGCTGGGAATCCGAGAAGGCCCTGATTCGACCAATTCCTAGTTCGTCAACCATCCTCAGTCCCACGAAGAGGGCTTCATACTCCGCCTAGTTATTTGATACTTGGAATGCGAAGTGTAGGGCATACTCCAGGCTCTGTCCGTCGGGGTCGGCCAGGATTAATCCTGCTCCGTAACTAGCAAGGTTAGACGCCCTGTCCACATGGAGTGTCCAGGCAGGTTCTAATCCTTCGACAATATCATCCCCATGTGTGTCGATCGTTTGCAAAGATGTCCCCTGTCTCCAAGTACACTCTGCTATTTAGTCGGCGATCACCTGAGCCTTCATGACCGACCGAGGCTGGAAGGAGATGTCAAATTTGCCAAGCTTAATGGCCCACTTGACGAGCCGACCTGAGATATCGGGGCTCTTGAGGATTGCTTGGAGAGGTTGATCGGTCAGGATGATGATTGGGTGCGCCTAGAAGTAGGGTCACAGTCGCTTGGCTGTTATGATTAGGGAGTAGACAAGCTTCTGCATCTTAGGATACCTTGTCTCGGCATCATGGAGTACCTTGACGATGTAATAGACTAGCCTATACTGGTTGTTCTCCATAATTCGGACAAGGACAGAGCTCACAGCCTCATCTGATGCGGATAGGTACAAGTACAGGGACTCTCCTTCCAAAGGTTTAGCAAGTAAGGGGGGTCTTCAGGTACATCTTTAGCGCTTCGAAGGCCGATCGACATTCGTCGACCCACTGGAAGCGATCTGACTGCCACAGCGTTCTAAAGAAAGGGAGACACCTTTCAGCTGACCTAGAAATGAAGCGACTGAGAGAAGCTATCCGACCTGAGTTCTTGCACTTGCTTCTTATTGGTCGGATGCCCCAAGTCGATGACGGTCCTGATTTTATCTGGATTGACCTCAACCCCTCGCTGGATGACTAGAAAGCCAAAAAATTTTCCCGAGGTCACCCCGAAGGTACACTTGGCAGGGTTCAACTTCATCTGGTGGCATCTCAGGGTATCGAAGGACTCTTTCAGATCCTTGATGTGGTCGGCTCTCCGGAGGTTCTTAACTATCATGTCGTCAACATATGCCTTCATATTTTTTTCAAGTTGCCCCTCGAAGACCTTGTTGATCAGCCTCTGGAAAGTGGCTCCGATGTTCTTTAGACCGAAGGGCATCATCCTATAGCAATACAGCCCTTTGTCAGTGATGAAGGCTGTCTTCTCCTCGTCTTCCGGGTCCATGCTGATCTGGTTATACCCGAAAAAGGCATCCATGAAGCTCAAAAGTTGATGATCGGCAGTGGCATCCACCAGCTGGTCGATCTTTAGTAAGGAAAAGCTATAATTTGGGCAAGTCTTATTGAAGTCGGTGTAGTCCACACATATCCTCCACTTCCTATTGACCTTCCTCACCATCATGACATTCACCAGCCAATCAGGGTAGTGGGCTTCTCTGATGAAGCCAGCTTCGAGGAGCTTCTTGACCTCCTCATCAACCGTCCTCTATCTCTTGAGGGCAAAGTTCCTCTTCTTTTGTCGGGCAGGCTTGTAGGTGAGGTCCACCTTAAGCCAATGGGTTATGACTTCTGACTGGATGCTTGGCATGTCGGATGCTGACCAGGCGAAAACATCGACATTGTTCCATAGGAAGCTGACCAGCTCTGATTTGGCCTCCTCATCGAGCATGCTCCCGATCTACAGGACCCTAGTAGGATCATCCTTCCTAAGAGGTGCGAATAGGATCTTCTCAACCGGTTCTCCGTAGCAGTCAACTTCGGACCTGGGATCAAACTGTTTCAAGATGGAATGGTCTCCCGATTGTCTGTCCTGGATGGTCAAACATTTTCTGGCAATCCTGCGATCCCCTCTCATCTCTCCGACCCCGTTTCGATTCAAAAACTTTGCCAACAAGTGGTAAGTGGACACGATGGCTCGGAACTTGTTCAAGACCGGTCGCGCCCCAAAATGGCGTTGTAGGTCGATGTCGTGTGGACGACCACAAAATTGATGGGGAGGGTTTTTTGATAAGGCACTAACCCGATGGTTATGAGCAGAGTTATTTCTCCTTCTACACCAACGGAGTTCCCTCCGAATCCAGTCAACGGTGTTGGAGATTCTTGTAGCCTAGTTCTAGGCAGAGTCATTATAACAAAGACATCATACAACAAAACTTCAGTGAAGCTTCCATTATCAATGAGGATCCTTCTTACATCATAATTGGTAATTACTGTCGACATAACAACGGGATCGTTCCCGGAGACCTGGGTCTCTAGGAGGTTTTCGTCAGAGAAACTAATTACATTAGAACCCCGAGGCCTCTTTGAGATGTCTCGACCTCCCTCGTCTCTCTAGTCGGATCGACGGTGGAGCATGCCAACATTTCTGTCGGTGGGGTGTTGGTTGGGCAGCTCCATTTCCTCCGGGAGATTTCTAGCTGTAGAAGTTT
This sequence comes from Areca catechu, assembly GCA_021397845.1. NCBI lineage: Eukaryota > Viridiplantae > Streptophyta > Magnoliopsida > Arecales > Arecaceae > Areca > Areca catechu. The sequence goes on along the minus strand of CM038042.1, from coordinate 138,968,095 downwards.
CAGCCCAGCTCCTCTGGGGTCGGACGTACTTATACAGGTATCCCCGCCTTATCAAATCTTCGATCGCGTCCTTCAACTGGAGGCAATCTTCTATGCTGTGCCCGTGATCACAGTGAAACAGGCAGTACTTGTCCTTGCTCCTCGACGTTGAGAGACTCCTCGTCGGGTGAGGCCTTTGCAGGAAGGTCTCCTTCTCTATCTCCATAAGGATTTTCTCCCTCGGGAGGGAGAGAGGTGCGTAAGTCTCGAACCTCCTGGGAAAGTCCTTCGACTTAGGGCTGCGGCGTCAGGCCGAGCTGCTGCCATCGCTAGGAGGTCGGACTTCGGGAGCCCTCACTCCTCCTTTTGGGAACCGACCTCCCTTCAGCCTGGTGTCAGCTTGCCCTTGTTCTTCTGCCAGGGCATATTTTTGGACCCGGGCCAGTAATTTGGAGTAGCTTGTCGAAAACTTTGTCCAGTGAGAAGGAGAGCCTAGACGATCGCAGCCCCTTCTTGAAAGCTGACATAGCCACATTCTTATTGAGGTCCGGGATCTCCATGGTCGCCGAATTAAATTGGACCATGTATTCCCGGAGGGTTTCTCCTTCTGCTGCACAAGGAAGAGGCAATCCGTGTTCCTCGGGTCCGACTGCAAGTCCTGAATGGGACAAGAAGAGTTTTTCCAGCTGGGGGAAGAAATGGACCGTACCTGGTCGGATGGCGGAAAACCATATCCGAGCCCCTTCTTAAGTGTTGCGAGGAAGGCAATGCAGTGGAGGGCGTCGGAGGCGCCCTGCACCATCATATGGGCCTTGTAAGTGCCTAGATGGTCCAGAGGGTCGATGGTGCCATCGTAAGTATTCACCTGGGGGATCTTGAAATGACAGGGGATAGTTTCTCCAATAATTCTAATGGAGAATGGCGGGCGAAAGTCGTACGCCGGTGCTTCTCCTTTTTGCCGATCAACGAGTTCGGCAATTTGCTCTTCCATGTGCTGGAGCTTGCTGGTGTAGTCCCTCCGGTCTTCATCGCATCGCTAATCGTTGTCGGAGACCGAATCCATGGAAGAGTGTGAGGCAGACCTCACTCTTTTTCCGTCGGCACGAGTCCTCTGTGACCTTCGGAGCTCCGGGGTTGCATGGAAGCGGTGTCAAGAGACTTCTTGCTGTCGACTCCCTTCGGCAACAGGTGGATGATTGGTTCTGGATACCGCGGGCAGCTGCTCTCTATCACTGGCCGCGTCTTGAAGGTTCTGAACCGCGGCGGCGAGAGTGTCGATGCAATTTAAAAGAGTCTGGAACTGCTACTGTCCCAGGATGATGGTAGGCTGGACGGCATGTTCTCCCTGAGAGGTTCTCCTAAGCTCGCCAGGGAGCGGCCTCTCTTGTTGGAGCTATTCTGAGCTCTTCCTGTGAGAACTGAGTTTTTTTGGGGCCGAAGTCGGTAGGCCCAAACGACTTCGACCCATATCACAGAAAAAAATAGAGGGAGAGGCGGAGTCGGAACAGGGGAAGTGTTTCACCCCTTATCCGTCGGGAATGTCGCCGGAGGAGTCGGGGAAAGAGCCGTGGAGGGGAGGGGGGTGGTCGACGACAAGTTTGGATTGGGTTAGAGTTCCGATCGGGCGGTTTTCCTTTCCCAAATGGCAATGAAACCCATCAATAGGTTTCCTTTAATTCCTCCTCACCACCATCGAACCGAGCCTTATCAGGCTCCTTCCACGCAACGTCCTCCTCTCCGGCCAACGACGAAGAGCTCTTCAAGCGCAGGTGAGCCGGTTGGTTTTATTTAATGTATTTTAGGAGGATTTTGTTTAGGTTTTTGTTCGGCTCTTGGGGTCGTGGACTGCTGGTGCCGCGCCGCCGTTCGCTCCGGTCCACCGAACTCCTCTTGGCGATCACCTCCATTGGTTGTCGATGACCGTGAGGAGGTCGGCTCGGTTAAGCCGAGAGAGGGGGGAGTTCAGTGGAGATGGAGGAGAGAAGAAGAGAACGAGAAAAGAAAAAAAAAAGGCTCTATTCCGTGAAAAATAAAAAGAAAAGAAAAAAAAATAAGGAGAGAGAAAAGAGAGAAAGTAGAAAGAGGAGAGAGAAAAAGGAGAAAGAAAATTAGGAGAGAGAAGATGAGGAGAGAGAGGAGAGAGAAAGAGAAGAGGAAAAAAAATATAAATTTTGAAAAGGGGATCGAAAAATTTTATTCTGGAAATTCATGAGACTAGGATTTACGGGTGAATCGTAGAAGTAGTTTGATTTTTGATTATTTGAGATAGTGGTACAAGTAGTTAGGAAATAACATAATAATTTTAAGACATAACATGAGGAATATTGAAGCCTAGTTCATGTTTATTAAGGATTGTATCATAAGTGATTAAGACATGATATGAATGATGTTGAAGTTTAATTTATGATTAATTGGACTGTGATATAAGTGGATTGGACGTGAGATGAATAATACCAAAGTCAGACTATGATCCCTTAGGATTGTGACATAAGTTCTTGGGATACAATTTAAATAATATTGAAATATGAGTTATGATTATTATGGACTGTAATTTAAGAGGTATTTAAATTAGCATCGGTGGATTCCACGAGAAACTGAGATTATTTGGAATAATCCCATTCAATATTTTGGAAGCAAGAGGATTCCGTGTCCGATGAATAGGATGGGTCTGCTCCCTACTAACTTCCTGCCCGATGGTTGTCCTACTAAATGGCTACCCTAAGAGATGGATCAGATGCGAGAGAGGGAGCTCAAGCAGGACGTTTTGGAAGCTAATTTCTAGAAATTACTAATAATTGCACAAAAATAAATTTATACATTATTAAAAATCAAATAATAAAAGTATTTTAGAAGGCAAGCCTGGAACGAGATGTTCGAAGACATTATCTTAATTAAAGAACAAAGAGACTCGACTTGAAGCATCCTATTACAAGCATTATTGCATGGAGTGTGGACCCAATGAGTGAACTCCTTCAATTGACTAAAATTAGAGAGAAGTATCGTATATGATAAAACCTATTAAGGCTACGATCACTCTTGCACGCGTTGCCACACACGCATGCTGAGGCAGACCAAGCAAAGCAAGCAGTCGATTGCTGGCCCATTATCCCTGAAGGCCCACAAGAATTGGAACTACCGGACACCAATAAATGCAAGCATACTTGCATTTAAACATCCAATGTAGGATTATTAAAAATTGTAATTTGAACCTCTCGGAAAGAAAAGGAAAACGATCAAAATTTCCATTTAAAATTTTGATCATTTTCAAAAAAATAAAATATCTAATATGGGGACAAAAAGGAAGACTGTTACAAAAAAAAAAAAAAAAAAAAAAATCCCGGTGGGTGGGGGGGGGATAATCAACAAGAAAATAAGAAAAACAAAGCAGAAAAGGTGGTGACTTATAAAGATGAAACAAAGGAATAATGGTTAAGTGTAGAAAGAGATTCATAAGACAAGAGTCAAATCCAAAAAAAGGAATCTAAGGTTGCATTTGGTACATCACCAAGTAATCTTGAATTATCCGTAATATTGATTACAAATAATATGGATTATCAGTAATGTTGATTACTTTATTTAGTACACATAAATAATGTTGTAGTAAAATTATTGAGAATCTTGATTGACTTGTTTGGTACGATAATCAAATTATTGATAATGTAGAAAAAAAATTCAAAATATTTTTGAGTTAAATCTATTAAAAATTTATATAATCATTAGAAGAAATCAATTACAGGATCTATATCATCATATAAAATAATATTAACAATCGATAAGAAAGATAAGTATAGTAAAAAAAATCAAACATAACAAAGGTAATAAATTCATGAATTAAATGAATTTATAATTAAAATAGATGCTAGAATGTCAGGCGTAAAAGGTGAAGTCTCTCGTGACTAGAGTTCGTTGGATGAGAGAAGAATAAAGAATAGCTTAGAGCGCTTATATAAAATTTTTTAGAAAGATAATTTAATCTAAATTCTTGATTGCAAGATTACCAAAAAGATTGTAACCTGGATAGCCATCCATCTTCAAGGCTATTCAGATTATTTCTTGGAAGGTAATCCAGATTGTCCGGTAATCTAGATTACCATCTAAAAAGTCTTACCAAATATAATAATATAATGGGATTTCTTTAAATTGCTTCCAATCTTGATACATTGTGAGCTATCAAATGCACTTTAAAAGTGGGCAGTTTTTCCTTTGCCTACCTCAAGGTTTTACCCATGAGTAATGAGAACCTGACCAAGAAAGATTGGTTATAGCTTTTAAGAGAATTGAACAAAAATTAGAAAACATTCTATCATTTGGAGGACATCTAACCCTCTTGAATGCTATTTTAATAGTTTTAGCCAGCAAATGTAAGCTTTCACAATGGGAGGCATGCTTTTCTAAGGAAAAGGATCAGAAATAAAATAAGTGGTTTCAACTGAAGGATCAGAAATAAAATAAGTGGTTTCAACTGCAAAGTAAGTTGGGGTAACTTATGCAAAGAAAAACATGAAGGTGGATTTGGAGTTAAAAAGTCTAAGTGATCTAAATGACTCTTTGTCAGCTAAGTGGGCTTGGAAATCTTGGTTGAAAGAGAATAGCTTATTGAAGATCATTTGTGCTACTTATTATTCTTTTTTATTTTTTTACTGTGAACCAAAGGAAGCGAGAAACCTCCCCCAACACAATTTATTGAATAGAAAAAAAAGAATGTACAAGATGAATGAAATACAAAGGAGTTACAAGAAATTAGTGGCCATACATTAACAACAAAGGAGAAAGGGCATCACAGAGAGCATGTTGATTGTCACTAGCTTTTCCACCTCACAAGATATCTCAACTTTTGAAAGTATGCAGCACCTTAGAAAGAATAGAATTAACAGGAGTTACAAGAAATTAGTGGCCATACATTAACAACAAAGGAGAAAGGGCATCACAGAGAGCATGTTGATTGTCACTAGCTTTTCCGCCTCACAAGATATCTCAACTTTTGAAAGTATGTAGCACCTTAGAAAGAATAGAATTAACAGAAGTTTTCTTCCTGAGAGAAAGTCTAGAGTTCTTCTCCAATCAAATGTACCTACAAGGTGCCAAATAAGTTGGTCCCAAGCTCTTCGAAACTTAGATGTAATATTTCTATGCCGCCAAGAAAACCAAAGTTCTTGACTGTTTGAAGGCCATCTTTTGACCTTAAGCTCCCTTTTTGGAGTAGACTAGATGCTTCTGACAAAGAGCATTACAAGAGTAAATGTGATACAATTTCAACATTAGAACCATACAAAAGGCTGCTTGAAGAGTATTCCCATCCTTTCCATGCCAAAATCTCACATGAATGCAATCTATTTTTTAATGCCAACCATGTCGGGTTTTACATGGTGCTCCCAAGCATTGGAAAGACTGGAAAGCCATGGCAGGAATGTTGGAGGTAATCTCTGAAGCTTCGGGACGTGTCCCAAGCAGATTCCTGGAGGTGTTTCAGGGATACTCTAAGTTTGAGTATTTTCTCCTTGAGAGAAATTTTTTTGAGAGATTGTAACGTAATCCAATTGGGTTATGAGGTTGGGTCCATGTTTGTTAAACTGGTTAGGAGGCTAGCTTAGTTGATTAGATGGTTAGTTTGTTGGTTAATTAGCCCAACCACCCAGGATCCTAACGAATTGGTTGGTTGTAACCAATTGGAAGCCTAACTACCTAAGAAGTTCTAACCAGTTTGTTATTGGCCCAAGAATCCAAGTCCTAACCGTCCATGTTGCAATTCAAAAAGAAGTGGTTGACGCTCCATGTACTATTTAATGTGAGGGGGCGTGCGGTTTGGATGTCTCACGATGTAGAGTCCATGAGGACTTCTCACGGTCCTGGTCTTGGACCGTGAGGGCTTGAGAGCCACCTCTTGGGACGGGGACCATGGGGAGACTTCCTGGGTTTCAAGAAGGCTACGGTGATAGGTTGTAAAGAGATGCACGCGAGGAAGATATCACGTGTAGGGCTTGGTGCAGTGGGATGTTCCACCACTACAAGAAAACACTGTTTTAGCAACCGAAAAATCGGTTATTAATAATTGAAAATCGGTTGCAAAATTAATTTGCAACCGATTTTGCAACTGAAATACCTCGGTTGCAAAAATCGAAGTTGCAAAATTTTGTAATCAATTTTATTCGATTGCAAAAATTTAGCAACCAATTTTGGTGTATTTATAAAATTTAATTTTTTTTTCGTAATGAGAAAATCGATTGCAAATTCGGTTGCTAAGTAATAATTTTATTTTTAAATATTTAAAAAAATCGATTGAAAATTAATAAAAATCGGTTACTAAATCGATTGCAAATTAATAAAAATCTGAAAAAAAAATAAAAATCGATTGCAAAATCGGTTGCAAATTAATAAAAATCTGGAAAAAAAACTGGTTGCAAAATTGATTGCAAATTAATAAAAATCTGAAAAAAAATTAAAAATCAGTTGCAAAATCAGTTGCAAATTAATAAAAATCTGAAAAAAAAAATAAAAATCGATTGCAAAATCGATTGCAAATTAATAAAAATCTGAAAAAAAAAAGTAAAAATTGGTTGCAAATTAATAAAAATATGAAAAAAAATAAAAATGATTGCAAAATTAGTTGCAAATTAATAAATTTTGTTAAAAAAAATTAAAATTCGATTGCAAAATCGGTTGCAAATTAATAAAAATTTGAAAAAAAAAAATTTAAAATCGATTGCAAATTCGACTGCAATTTAATAAAAATTTGAAAAAAATAAAAATCGGTTACAAAATCGATTGCTAATTAATAAAAAATTAAAAAAAATAAAAATCAGTTGCAAAATCGATTGCTAATTAATAAAAATTTGAAAAAAAAATTAAATCTTGTATCTTTCTGTAGATATGCATGCTAATGGTTGACAATGTATAGTGTATCTTGCATGCTATGCCAATCTGGCAGTCCCTGACTAGCACAAGAAAGATACACAATATTTTAATGTTAAATCTAAGCATTCAAATTATTCAAGTATAATACTAGAGACACTTGCTATTATCTATAAAGAAAACCGAACTACATAATTCTGAGTTCACTTGTGATGTCAAGTGGTCTTAATGGGTCAAGATTTCACCAACTAAGCTACAATTAATGACCAAAAGTGCAGATTTATATATCTCACAGGGAAGTTAACGAGTGTCCCGGCACCCCAATATTTCAAAGCAGCAAGATCATAAGCTCTAGCAGCAGCCTCCTCATCATCATATGCACCTGCATTGCATCAGCAAAATAAAACATGTAAATTTAGAAGCATTTCTAAATTAGGCTAACAATAAACAACCACAATAAAGACTGACTATAAAAAATTTGTTCACGTACCTAAGTATACTGAATAAACAGTTTGTGCACCAACCAATTTCCATACAAATCAAGAAAGGTTAAGTTAGAACATTAAGTTAAATAAGTAAATAAATAAAACTGAAGATTCCATATTGCACCATAGATATGATTTGTTTCACTGCAATATGCCCATGGTCCTCGAAGACTGATCAAAGTATTCCATGTCATACATCAGGCTTAGAATGTAAAATTTTTTACAGTTACCTTGTTTTCCCTTCTTATTTTGGTTTTGATTCCAGGTACTTTTATCCCAAATTAAGGTGAGCCTCATATGGACCTGTCCATCTGTGCCTATCATTTGAAACAGAAAACATCCAGCTAGCAGTTAAAATCTAGGTAGTAGAAATGAAAGGAGATATGAAGTTGCAAAAATCAGATGTGATTCAATCATAAAGACAACAACATAATGGGTATCTAGTAGCTCTAATACTCACAAATAAGTACTTGACAAGGCTAGTTTATTATATAAGTCACAAACAAGAACAAGTATTATATCAATGTCAGCTTGTAAAACGACTCAATAAAAATAGAAAGCCCCAGAAGTCGCAATACAACTACTGAATAAGTTGCAACACAAAAGGATGATTGAAATCAAATAACTGCAGGAACCTTCGTAAACAGACTAAAACGTCTAAGAACTCTCATAAAAGAAAATTGTAACGTAATCCACGCTACCCTGCATGACAGAAATTCACTAACTAATTATCACTATGTAATCTAAATCTCTGAAATGTTTCTATTAAATAATCTGATTCATTATAGCAGCTCGGAGGCCAAAAGTTGTTTCATACTCCTGTTATTCCATGGTGTGTTTTCGGGCAACTTTTCATAATCATCCTCATCTCACTTGCCAAGTTGTGTAGTTTAGGATCAAATCAACAAATGCAAATCTAACAGGATTGGACAAATGACAGTACGCAATCATTTCCATTTCTTGCCACGAAGCATTCGATCAAACACGTTAAGGAACGGGGATCGGAAGCACAACAACATATGATCCTCCCACCATCTCTTGAACCATTTCAGAGAAGGAATTGGATTCATTCAGTTCAAGCACAATCAGCAAAGGGGGGAAAAAATAAAAAAAACGAAGAAGATGAAAGTTTAACTCGTTTTGATTATTACCTGGTGACTCCTCTGTAGATGGAGCTCCGCTTGCCGGCGGCGCAGGGCGGCATCCGGCCGATCCGCTCCTTGGCGGTGCACACCCTCTCATTCCTCGCCTTCTTCAGCCCCCCGAAGCTCAGATGGCCGCTCCCCACCGCCGCCGCTCGCCGCCCCTCCGACGACCCCTCCCTGCCTCCGCCCGCCGCGGCCTCCGCCTTCGTCAGCCCGAGGTCGGCCGAGGACGACGAAGCCGCCGCCATGAGAAGTGAGTTCAGACTGCCGAACGAAATGGGAAACTTTTTTGTTGGCCGTCGGGGGGGAGCGCCGGAGGGGAATGGGGATTCGCTGGTGGCCGGCGGGGCTCGGAGCTGAGGAAGGGAGAGCTGGTGGGCTACGCGGTAACCGGAGCCGTCGGGGCTCGGAGCTGAGGAAGGGAGAGCCGGTGGGGTAGGCGGTACCCGGAGCTGGCCATCGAGGGGAGCGAGGCGTCGTCGAGGGAGGCATCCGGCGTCGGCCGTGGAGGGAGATTTGGGATTTGGGGAATCGGTGGAAGGGAGAACGAGAAATTCAAAAGAAATGAGGCTAGGGCATCGATAGAAATAGGTTTTAAAAAGCCTATTTATCACCGGGAATTTTAAAAAAAAAAAAAATTCAACCGAAAATTCGGTTGTAAAATTAAAAAATAAATTTAAGTAAATATTTCTAAATTATCATTTTTTGCAACCGAATTTTCAGTTGCAAATTTTTTAAAAAAATTAAAATTAATTTTAAATAAAATTTTGCAACCAGATTGTAAAATTAAAAAATTTTTAATTATTATTCTTTTGCAATAAAATTTTTGGTTGCAAAATTATAAAAATATTAAAATTAATTTTAAATAAAATTTTGCAACCGAAAAATCGGTTGCAACATTAAGAAACAAACTTTAAAATTTATTTTTCAATTTTCATTTTTTTTCAACCAGTTGCGAAATTCTAAAAAATTAAAATAAATTTTAAATAAAATTTGCAACCGAAAATTCGGTTGCAAAATTAAAAAAAAAATTAAAAAATATTTTTTGATTATCATTTTTTTGAAACCGAATTTTTGGTTGCAAAATTCTAAAAAAATTAAATAAAATTTAAATAAAATTTTGTAACCGAGAAATTGGTTGTAATATTAAGAAAAAAATTTAAAAATTATTTTTCAAAAATCATTTTTTTGCAGCCAAATTTTCGGTTGCAAAATTCTAAAAAAAATAAAATTAATTTTAAATAAAATTTTGCAACCGGAAAATCGGTTGCAACATTAAGAAAAAAATTTTAAAAATATTTTCAATTTTCATTTTTTTGCAACCAAGTTTTAGGTTGTAAAACTCTAAAAAAAATAAAATAATTTAAAATGAAATTTTGCAACCGAAAATTTGGATGCAAAATTAAGAAATAAACTTTAAAAAATATTTTTAAAAATCATTTTTTTGTAACAGAATTTTTTGCTGCAAAATTCTGAAAAAAATTAAAATTTATTTTAAATAAAATTTTGCAAACGAAAAATCGGTTGCAAAATCAAGAAATAAACTTTAAAAAATATTTTTAAAAAATCATTTTTTTGCAATCAAGATTTTGGTTGCAAAATTCTAAAAAAATTAAAGTTAATTTTAAATAAAATTTTGCAAACGAAAAATCGGTTGCAAAATTAAGAAATAAACTTTAAAAAATATTTTTAAAAAATCATTTTTTTGTAATCAAAATTTTGGTTGCAAAATTCTAAAAAAATTTTGGTTGCAAAATTCTAAAAAATTAAAATTAATTTTAAATAAAATTTTGCAACCGAAAAATCGGTTGCAACTTTAAGAAAAAAAATTTAAAAATATTTTCTGATTTTCATTTTTTTTGCAACCGAATTTTCGGTTGTAAAATTCTAAAAAAATTAAAATAAATTTTAAATGAAATTTTGCACCCGAAAATTTGGTTGCAAAATTAAGAAATAAATTTTAAAAAAAAATTTTAGAAATTCTTTTTTTTTTTTTTTGTAACCGAAATTTTGATTGCAAAATTCTAAAAAATTTAAAATTTATTTTAAATAAAATTTTGTAACCAAAAAATCGGTTACAAAATTAAGAAATAAACTTTAAAAAATATTTTTAAAAAATCATTTTTTTTTAAACTGACCCAACCCGACCTCACTTATATATTTCTATATATAAAAAAATTAATTTTAAATTTTTGAATATTTTTTTATATATAATAGAATATTAACCTAATAAACCAAACCAAATCGAATCAATTTTTTTAGTCCAGTTTCAATGGATTTTTTAGATTATCAGTTCGGTTTTGATTTTAGTTTTAAAAAGCTGGTTTAAATTGGTTCGGCATTTAGATTTAGATCCAAACTGACTCAACCCATATGCATACCCTACGACCTGTATACCTTAGAGCCATCAAAAGAGGCTCCTATCATTGCAGCTTATTAGAATTGGCAAACTAGGAAATAGAACATCAAACTTCACAGCCCACTCACACAAAATGAATCAAACCAGTTTAATCTTCCAATGGACCTCCTATCACTCATTAGACCATAGTAATTAAACTTGGCTCAGTCCTTGTCGACCCCGGCAAGGCACCGGATCTGTAGGTTAGCAGTTCAACTGTCTGCGTCAATGGTTAAGCGGACAAATCAATACACAAAATATAAAACTTAATCTCCCATGGTCCCACTCCCACCAGCACCAAGACCTCACCTCCATGCACCTACGGTCTCACCATCACCAAGACCTCTCCTCTACCCACGGTCTTAATCCCAACAGCCCCAGGACCTCTCCTCCATCCAGCAACGAGGTTTGACCATAAAAGAATAGCAAACCCAAGAGCACGAAGAGCTCCGATGGATGTGAAAACCCAATGAGCTACATGAGAGGCACCGCACTAAGATAGTTTCCATGGATGAGGATGGCCAGGGATTTGGCTGTCAGTGATTAAAAAGATGGTGGAGAAAGAGGAGGTGGAGGTGTGACGGCCAAGCCTGAGCCATGTTCACCGGAAGGAGAGGTCGAGGAGGCAAAGGAGATCAAGGAGGATCGAGTAGTGGTGCTGGAGAGAATGGTGACGAGCATTCTAGAGAGGTGCAACCTATTTACTGGAAATAAGAAAAAAAAAATTGTCGGTACTCACCTAAAGGCCGAACCAAATTAGGAAGACAGAGTGGAACTACCACTACAGGGTCCTCAGTTGCCGAGCTCTCAATCCGTACATAGGGTCCTCGTGAGTTCCAGAGGGGTCCTTCAACCATCATTGTCAAGCTCTCAGTCCTCATTTGTCACCATCGATTGTTGTTGCTCGATCTGTTGATTCTTAATTTAATATTAGACTTATATATAAATAATAATACTTTGTGGGCTATCATTTAAAATTTTGTCCACTTAAAAATGATCAATTATATTTTGAATTATTTGAGATCTTAATGTATCTAATAGGGTGTGGAACTTTTAATGTGTAGAGACTTAAAGATAATTTCTATTTTTATGATAGACAAAAATAGAAATTATAATAATATTGTTGTCATATAAAAGCGGTTATGGTCTCCAGATTACACGGTGTTATTTCTTTCTCCCCGATATCCCATCATCGGAGAAGAAAACTCTAGAGAAGTAAGAAAATGCTTTTTAGAAAACCCGTGTGAATCTGGAAGGCTAGCAGTGCGACACAGAAGCAGACCTTCAAATCCAGGCTTTCAAATATGGCTTCAGGTATGCTTCTGCTTATTGTTTGGTTATTCTCAATGATCTCACATGTTTATTTTAGGATTTGCTTTCAAATAGGCTTCAGAATAATTCCCATAAAAGGAAAATAATTCCTAACAAGTGATATCAGAGCCAATTCATGTTGAATCATTGAGAATAAAATTGTGTTTTCGGTTTAAGATTTTGTTTTGGTATTTTATTTTGGGTATCTGTATTTTTTCACCATTGCCGGCGTCGGAAAGGATAGACGTGGCCTGTTTGGCCGCACCACAGGGACGTCGTGGCCTGGTTGGCTACGGCAGCGGTGTTCAATGGAAGGAAATGCAGCAGGCGATCGCCTACTGCGATTAAGAAAGTAACCATTGGGGTTAATTTTAATATTATTTATTTTGGGTACAATTTTAAATTCAAATATTGATTTTTTTATATTTTGAGATAAATTATTTGAAGCAACATGTCGCCAAAGTGACCTCTCTTGTGGAAATTAATTTGTTTTGAAATATAAACGGCTGTATATATGTAATTTGTGAATATTTGTCAGCCCAAATGATGGTAAATATTTAATAAAATTACATGTGTACTTGTGGTGATAAATGCGTGATGATTATTTGGTTTTGCATGTAAATAGTAAATCGGCCCAAAGGAAGGTTTATTGTTTGACATGTTCCTATTATCAGTGTTTGATTACTGCACCAAGATATCACTTACAAGTTAATATTTTATCCAAAGATAAACTATTAATGGAGTGCCCGATATCTTGAGATGGGATTTGCCTTCATTTGAATTTATTTTCGTTGTGATACTGATGTAAGCTTGTTTTCTTTGTTGTTCTCTGTTTAAATATGAATCCTGCTAATATAACTGCCAACATCAATTCAATTCCTATATTGAATGGCTTTAATTTCAAGTCATGGCAAGAGAACCTTTTAATAGTTCTTGGATTCATGGATCTCGACCTTGCGATAAGGAAAAATGCTCCTGCACCTCTTACGGATAAGAGTACCTCTGATGAAAAGAGAGAGATTGAGAAGTGGGAGAGATCAAATCGCATGTGCATGATAATCATGAAAAAGTCGATTCCAGAAGCATTTAGAGACATAATATCTGAAACAGTTACTACGGCTAAAGATTTCCTTGCCGAAATTGAAAAGAGGTTTGTCAAAAATGAAAAGGTTGAAATTGGTACACTCTTGACAAACCTAATTTCAATGAAGTGCAAGTTGTTACTTTATTGGATACTCTGAAAGATCCAGAAGGTATAAGTTTTATGATCCCACGACTGAGTCAATTTTCGAGTCGGGAAATGCACGATTCTTTGAGGATGTTGAGTTTGTGGGGGAAGATATAGCTAAGAACTTTGTCTTTGAAGAGGAATATGTTAATATTCCCATTGATGCCATTGCCATTGGTCAGGATTTTATTTCTGACATTGTTCAAGACACAACAAATCAAGACAATGTCGGAGAACCTCCCATTCAAGAAATTATTCTAGAAGAACAAACTCTAGTACCTCAAGAACCTATGCCATTAAGAAGATCCATTAGAGAGAGGAGAAGTGCAGTGCCAGATGATTACATTGTATTTCTCCAGGAATATAAGGTAGACATTGGAGTGATGGAAGATGATCCAATCAACTCTCATCAAGTTATGGAAAGTATGACTCTTAAAAGTGGATTGATACCATGAATGATGAGATAAAGTCCATGAAAGACAATGACGTATGGGATCTTATCTCATTGCCAGAAGGTGCGAAACCCGTTGGTTGTAAATGGATATTTAAAACTAAAAGGGATTTGAAAGGCAATGTGGAGAGGTACAAGGCTCGTCTTGTCGCAAAGGGCTTTACACAGAAAGAAGGCATTGATTATAAAGAGACTTTCTCTCCGGTTTCTTCGAAAGACTCTTTCAGAATTATAATGGCATTGGTGACGCATTTCAATCTTGAGTTACACCAGATGGAAGTGAAGACAGCGTTTCTCAATGGTGATATTGATGAGACAATTTATATGGTGCAACCAGAAAACTGTGTCGGAAGATCCAAAGAACATGGTTTGCAAACTTAAGAAATCTATTTATGGACTCAAACAGGCATCTCGACAATGGTATTTCAAATTTCATCAGGTGATCATCTCGTTCGGTTTTGAGATGAATTTGGTTGATGATTGTATATGCCATAAGTTTTGTGGGAGTAAATATATTTTTCTGGTTTTATATGTCGATGATATATTGCTTGCCATCAGCGATATAGGCTTAATGCACGAAAGAGCTATATTGAGAATGTTCTAAAAAGGTATGGCTTGCAAAATTGCAAACCACGAGATATTCTTGTGGCTAAGGGAGACATATTTGGTCTATATCAGTGCCCTAAGAATAACTTGGAGAAAGAGGAAATGCAGAATATTTCCTATGCATCAGTAGTAGGGAGTCTAATGTATGCTCAAGTTTGTACGCGTCCGGATATTGCATACGTCACTGGGATGTTGGGCAGATATTTGAGCAATCCAGGAGTTGAGCATTGGAAAGCAGCTAAACGGATCTTACGGTACTTACAGAGAACAAAAGACTACATGCTCATGGATCGGAGGTCGAATCAGCTTAAGATCATTGGTTATACAGACTCCGATTTTGCTGGATGCCAAGATAGTATGAAATCTATATCGGGCTATATCTACCTGCTTGCCGGAGGTACTATCTCTTGGAAGAGTGCTAAACAGTCGCTTATAGCCTCTTCTACCATAGCAGCAGAGTTCATAGCATGCTATGAGGCATCCAATCATGGAATATGGCTTCAAAATTTTGTCACGGGGCTACGTATAGTGGATAGTGTTGCAAGGCCACTCAAGTTATTTTGTGACAATAAGTCAGCAGTTTTATATTCCAATAACAACAGGAGCTCAACGAAATCAAAGCATATAGATATCAAGTTCCTGGTTGTTAAAGAAAGAGTTCATAGTGGAAAGTTGTCTATTGAGCACATAGGTACAAACTCCATGGTTGTGGATCCGCTTACTAAAGGAGTGTCATCCAAGATATTTCATGAGCACACTGTTCATATGGGTGTCATGTCAGTAGAGGATATTCAGTTTTAGTCGGAGTTTGTATATTTTAGATGCTCTTGTAATACATACATTTTTCAGTTATTTCAGTTTTCTGCAGAAATAAAGTTTCGGCTTATTTACACTCTGTTTTTGTTTGGTTTGATCTCACCGAGGTTTAAGGATGGACCAGCTGGAAATAGGCATGTTAAGGTCACATTGTATGAAATTTTCATGCTACACATCCACATCATAATCCATGTCATTTAATTACATTGATATACGTGACCATTGATAGGTTGAGTTACGATAATTGTAACAAAGACCGCTTTGATCCTATGTTGCTGTGGTTGATGGACCGGATTGGTTATAGATATATTTTAATAAGGATAGCAAAGTAAAGTTGAGCTCATTCAGTTATTTTCGCAAAGCATGTTATAAGGTTATACATATAGCCCAAGTGGGAGATTGTTGGATTTTTAATCCAACATTGGGCTTATATGTAAATAATAATGCTTTGTGGGCTGTCATTTAAGGTTTGGCCCACTTAAAAGTGATCAATTATGTTTTGAACTATTTGGGACCTTAATGTATCTAATAGGATGTGGGCCTTTTAATGTGTAGAGACTTAAGGATAATTTCTATTTTTATGATGCGCAAAAATAGAAATCATAATAATGTTGTTGTCATATAAAAGCGGTTATGGTCCCCAGATTATACGGTGTTATTCTTTTCTCCTCGATATCCCATCATCGGAGAAGAAACCCTAGAGAAGTAAGAAAAGGCTCTTTAGGAAACCCGCGCGAATCTGGAAGGCTAGCCGTGCGACACAGGAGTAGACCTTCAAATCCAGGCTTTCAAATATGGCTTCAAGTACGCTTCTGCTTATTGTTTGGTTATTCTCAATGATATCACATGTTTATTTTGGGATTTGCTTTCAAATAGACTTCAGAATAATTCCCATAAAAGGGGAATAATTCCTAACACGATCACCACAGCCTCGGTCACCGAGAGGAAGAGGGGAAGGGGATAATGAATAGTGAATCGTGAAAGAGTTCTGTGACCTAGGGTTGGTTTGTTTTATAATCCGAATCTTACACAAGTTGGGCCAGGTTTAACGAGTCACCAGTTCAATCGCTGGGTCAACAGGTTTTGTTCGATTTTCAGGCACAGCCGGTCTAATTCACTAACCAGCCTAGTTCCATGGTCGGGTCACCGGTATTCCCGTCTGATTGGCCATGCTGGATCAGGTTTAATAATAATGAACCAGACCTGATAGTTTAGTAAATTAGCCACCTCGGAAGCTCACCAAAAATGATAATTTCTCGGTGCAATCTCTCAGAAAATTCATTAACAATGGCGGTGTTCTCTTTCTACGTAATTTGAAAAGCTACAATTCCGGAGAAAATAATTTTTTTTTCTACGGTTAATTTTAAAGAACAATATTATGCACTTCCTTGCAAGAAAAGGCTATGCGGTAAACTCCGGATATCCTTTACGTAAAGTAATTTCTGAAATCGCATCCCACCTGTCTGCAATTCATGATAAATATTTGGTTCACATTAAAGCCGTAGGCCTAAAGTTTCATGGAAGCCATGGAACTTACAAGCTCTTTGGACCTCTTTGGAGGAGGGAAAAGGTCCGCCCATTTTTCGAGGGACCCGGGACCAGCTCATCAATGCTCTTTGGTTTTAATATATATTAGATGAGGATGAGCTTAGTATCAAAAACCAGTAAGCGAAGCTAAACCCAATAAGCTCTATTGTAATTGCAATTGAAATATCTAAGATCAGACCTTTTGTTCTGGACCTCATAATGAATCCACGGTTCGGGGACCACCGTCTCGGTGCATGGCAATTTACGTCAAGCACTCTTGCATTCAAGAGAAATCATTAATGAATTGATGGTACGTTCCCGTCCCCCCTACATCATTCATGCACGACTTCATGCATGCATGTCCAACTTGGCTGGATTCCACCGGGACCCCTCCCGCACGGTTTTCTTTGTGGGTGGAAAACAAGTAATCGACCGTGTAAGATTCTGCACCCTTAATTTTTGGTTGCACTCTTGGATCACCGCAAAGATAGATAAGGGAAAGCAGGCCCTCGGAGATGAGTGCATGCGGTGGTGTTAGCCGTATATATCGATCGAGACGGTTGAGGTGGGACATGAGATGGAGCTAGCTGTTAGTATTGCATATGTCCAAGTTCCAATTTATCTGTTGCATGCCTTGGTGGTCTATTAACCTCGATCACCAAGTGATCACCTTCGTTGGATGGGGTGTACATGTATACGCCATCCCGGTCCACCACAGCAAGCATGATGCAGGCAAACTCGAAAGTAACTTTGCAAAAGGAATGACATGCATGTGTATGTATGTGCGTGTGTCTCTATCTCCCTCGGTGCATATGTATGTATGTGTGTGTGGATGACGATTAATCCTCCATGTTCTGATATCTCCTACCGGTGAATACTCTTCGATCAAAATAAGAAAAGTTCAATGGATACTCTATATTTTGAATCGTAGAAAGTTTGTTGGATGACAATAATCCTCCATGTTCTGATATCTCGTGCCAAATTTAGTGAATACTCTTGGATCAAAAAGAAGTTCAATGAATATATACTCTATATTTTGAATCGTAGAAAGTTTATTAGATGATACATTTATACTGCAATAGATGCGGTTGGAATAATTGTTTTTGTACAAGTATTAGATGATTAATTATTTCTTATTGGATAGTGATCCCATGTTTTTGGGAGCTTTTCAATGGTATTGCATTATTTTCATAGAAAATTTGATTTTCTATTGTTGGTTTTTTTGTCATTTAATAACTAAGATCTCGTCATGTTTCCTTCTAGCGTTCGGTGCGTATCTCACATGCATCCACACTTGTGCCTTGTCTTTTATGCACTTATTTTATAAATATACAAAAAAAAACTAGAAATTAGTGGTCATATATACAAAGCTTTTGGTCAAAAGTTTTTTTTTTTTTTGATCAGATGTCTCTGAAGAGATAACAAACCTTGATCATTAGATCATAATAAGATTAGAAGTCAGGAATGTAAATCCCTTCTACCTTTTTGTCCTCTTCTTTATTTATTTCGAATGTGGCTTAGGTTTCGTTATATCCTGGTAGCATACATGGTCATTTTGGGATTCATGCTTGATGAATCATGCAGGATCCATAAGCCTTCTAGCACAAGTTCTGATGCTGGATGGCAACCAACATTGCGGTGCAGCAGACATAAACCTCATGACCTCCTTTTGGTTATAAAGGTTGTAGGGTAAGATTGCATATATGGTAACCGAGAAAGGTTAGCCCAACTTTAATCATGATGGCACATCTAAAACAATACCACCAGTATAACATCTTCAGCAAAATATGCCATGGCATGCAACCAAGTTAAGCATACAATCTATTGTTGAATCGTTACAGGCCGTTCGAAAACCAAAACTCTATGCTTGATTTGCGATCGAAATCGAAGTTGATTGGAATTGAAGTCGAAATAGACATATCTTTCAAAACATTAATTAGTTCATGAATCGTGGCCTAGTTAAAAGAGGAAAATAAGAAAGAAAAAGAAAAGAGTACGAGAAAAAATTAATCATTTCTCTTGGTTAAGAATTTTTTTAGAAAAAAAAAAAAGGAAAAATAAATTATTTGAAATCTGTAATTTTTTATTTTCCCAAAACGGGTGAAATTATAAAGAAAGTAACTCGAATTAAATAAAACTTTTTATAAATAATCCCTATCTTATCCCTTTAAAAATAAAAAGGAATTATATCATTTCATTTCTTTCTTTCTTTCTTTTCTCTACTTCCGATCAAAAAAAAAATAAAAAACAATATTTTTTTCTTCCGTAAAACTTTCTAAAATTCATTTCCTTGTTTCTAATTTTCTTTTATCTCCTCACCAATCCTTCCTTTCTTTGCTTCCCCAAATTTCCAACAAGCCCTATGTGTTAAATAGCATCAATTGACCGACTTATAGAAAAAACAAGTGTTCTACTTTAACGTACGGTTTCCGCTTAGCTTTATATGATGCATGTATTACACTTTAATCCGTTCAATAGGATCCATGAGCTTGACTCCTCCGGTAAATGCCGCAGCTGAAGCTTGGCACAACCCCTCATCCGCGAAACTTTTCCCTATATAAACCCATTGAACATTACGCAACACTCATCAAGCAGCCCCCTCCGAGACCCTCTCTCTCTCTCTCTCTCTCTCTCTCTCTCTCTTAACATGTTCTCATCCGGAAGCATGAGCATGTATGAGATCGAGAGTAAGCTCCAAAAATAGGGAGCGAAAGAAAAAGTTCATCATGTGGGCATGTGCCATCTCCACGGTGCTTATGCTATCTGCTGCATTACCTCTAACAATCATAAAGCAAGCACGAGCTTTCTCTCACCATTCCTTCAATACTGTCTCTGGGGCTGACACAACAACCACCAAGACCTCGAGTGCAGTCGCCTCCGCCTGCGCTGCCACCCTCTACCCAATTGCATGCAAGTCCGCCCTCGCCTCCGTCGCCGGAGAACCGACAAAGTCCCCGAAAGAGCTCTTCGACATCTCCGTCCAATTCGCCATGGCCCGGGCCCACTCGGTCCGCGCCATGTCCTACAGCCTTACTCTCAAGCACCAGAAGCCTGGTTTTGGCCGCCGCCCTACCGGCATGGACGACTAACTCGAGCTCCTCGACATCAGCTTGGATCAACTTAACGACGTCGTCACCCCGAAGACAAGCTCCAGCCCTCATGACGTCAAGACGTGGCTCGGCGCCGCCCTCACGAACCAGGCGACGTGCAAGGATAGCCTCGAGACCGTCGATATATGGTTCCGACGGCAGGGATGCCGTGGGCGCCCAAGTGGAGAGCTTGATGCAATTCATCAGCAACTCACTCGCGCTTCACAAGAAGCTCGATGGGGGAGAGGATCCCGGCGGCCGGAAGTTGTTGTCCGATGCATTTCCGGCGTGGTTGTCCGCCGGGGACCGGAGGCTTCTACAGGCCTTCCCAAAGGACATTCGAGCCGACGCGGTGGTGGCCAAGGATGGGAGCGGGACCCACGAGACGATCAACGAGGCCATTGCCTTCGCGTCGCTGGCCGCCGGCGGCGGCGGTGGAAGGAGCGTGATATATGTGAAAGCCGGGACCTATAACGAGTACATCAAGATCCCAACCAAGCAGGAGAACGTTATGCTGATGGGAGACGGGAAGGGCAAATCGGTCATCGTGGGCAACAGGAACGCGGCGAACGGGTACACAACCTACGCCACGGCGACCGTCGGTGAGTATAACCTCGCTCTTCCATTCCCGGTTTACCCTCGTCATAATAATAATAATTCTTACGTGACAGGTCTGAAAGAATAGCTATTTGCAACGTTAGCTAAAATGAGTGGTAGGTCCGGACTATTGGACTGGTGGACTTTGGACAATTATTGTTTGTCGAATAGAGTAGGTGTAAACGTAGAACACCGTGGCCACCAATTAAGTATTCGCCAGTCTCGCTCGATCGGTGCCCGTCTTAATTTTCTCTCTTTCAGCTATCATCTCGATTAACGTTAATTGCTCCGAATATGTCAATTTTAAAAAACCGTAACTTTTGGACCGTATTGGGAGGAGGTTTTGCTCCATATTAAAAGTTCGTCGAAGTCCTTCACAAGGCTCCAAAGCGAATAAACTCATTGGAAATGGAATTTTTATTCGCGGTATCCATGTTCGTAAGACCGTAAGCCCCGATCCCGGCTACACGAATTAAATGGTGAAAACAAAAGGGAATCAAATTAATCCAGGCACGAATAAATTTCACTACCAAAGTAGCCGACATCATGACCCAGTTTGAAAATGTTATGAACAAAGTCAAGGTGGTGGTGAAAACTATATATATATATTAAGAGTTTAAAGAAAGAAATATGCACTTTCCAGCCGTGTTCGATGTCTCGACGCACGCATATATAGCTCCCCCTGTTACTTTAACATTCGAACTAATATATATATAGATATATATAGCTCGAAAACTTTGGCAAAGAAGGAAGTTAATTATAGCGCCGGCCAAGTCCAAATCCCATGGCGAAGATGACGAGAAAAATCCTTTGTTGCAATCAACTTGGAGAAAAGACTGGATCGCATCTTATGTACTTTCAGCTGCCATGGGTGCGGGCGGGCTTTATCGCCGAGGGCCTGACCATCATCAACAAGTCCGGCCCATCCAAGAACCAGGGCCGTGGCCTTAAGAGTTGGCGCCGACAAGTCCGTGATCTACCAATGCTCCATACAGGGATACGAGGACACCCTCTACACCCACTCTAACAGGCAATTCTATTCAGAGGATGACATCTACGGCAGCGTCGACTTCATCTTCGGCAACTCGGCCGTCGTCTTCCAGAATTGCTTTATCCAACCAGGAAAGCCTGGCGGTGGACAGAGGAACTCGGTCACGGCACAAGGCCGGATAAACACTGGCATATCGATCAACAGATGCAGGATCGACGGTGCTTCTGACCTAGGCGGCACTCCGACGTACCTTGGTAGGCCTCGGGGCAAGTACTCGAGGACAGTGGTGATGGAGACTTACATGGATGGCTCGATCAACCCTGCTGGGTGGGAGCCATGGTCGGGTAGCTTCGCACTATCCACTCTGTACCATGGTGAGTATGCCAACACAGGCCCAGGGGCCTCCACGTCAGGGCGGGTCCATTGGCCCGGCGTTCACTCATCGATCTCCACCGTCGAAGCATCCAAATTTACCGTTGCTGAATTCATCTTTGGTGACTCATGGTTGCCAGGGACCGGTGTCAGCTACACTGCCGGACTATAAAATATGTATGCATGTATATATTACACCTTCTGCAAGCACGATATATATATATATATATATATATATATATATATATATGCATCGGTGATCACTATATATTCTGCATCAGGTTTGAATGGGCCCTGCTGACTCTGGCCCAATTTGTGATGTAAAGATGTATTATTGGTAATTCAGACAAGGGCTCGTTGGTTTTTATTTATGGAACACTATCTGTAAGTGTAGATTAAATCATCACGGTATAGCAATAAATGTTAACCTGTTTGCTACTATTTGTTCTATTTTTTAAGCTTGAGATGATATTCCTCTTAATTGAAGGATGAGTAAGTAGTTCATGATGCATGCGTTGCTTGACATGTATGGTGGAGCCGGCAAGAGTATTCGAATTTGATAAGACCTTCAAAAAGCAAAGGCATGCTTTATGTAATTTGGATCGATCGCATGATACAGACATGAGAGGTCTCCATGTCGCTTCGGCTATCCACGACAAAGATAAATGCATGAAAGAAAGCTAAGATATATATAGAATCTTTGGGGTTTTGGGGACCCCAACGAATTATTCATGCTAGCTAGCTAGCTAGTAGCTATATGTCAATTACCAAGATGCCCGCTATCACCTTTTCTTGCAAAAATGAGATAATAATTAGTTCATGATCAGGATATAAGATTTGAATATTTAACGTATAAATTAATTAAGGAGGTTTTCACCTGTCTATTTTGTATGACAACGTTTCCTCGATTGCTTTAGGAGGTTGGTATCTACGTATCTTCTTCTCATATCGTTGTACCATTATATGTACGCACTTATCAATAATAAGATCAGTAATATCATAAATAATCGCTAAATCAAATGAAAAATGAGAGGGGAAAAAAAAAAATCATTTTAAAAATTACTTGATGGTTAATGGTTAATGAAGCTTGATCTTCTAAAATTAATTTGCATACATGCATGCCGACATGGAGGAGGATAGAACTTATGGTATACCTATAGGAAAGGCTAGCAGCTTTTAAATCAAGACATCGATTACATGCAACAGTCGATCCAGGAAGCGATGAAGAAATTAAGCAGGTCATTCAGTCGAAGAAAGCATCACAGAAGTCATATATAGATATTATGGTAGCGAAGATCCGGTGCTACGGGCATATATAGATGCGGACATGGCAAGAGATGTGGACATACATAATTCTACGTTAAATTATCTAATGATATTCTCAAGGATAATGGTGTCATGGCAATCAAAGTTGTAAAAGTGTCGCACCGTCATCGATAAAGACAGATACATTACCATAATGGAGGCCGATAAAGAAGTGATGTGGATAAAGAACTGATTGAAGGAGCTTGGCTGGGAGCAAGAGATGTGCATCGTCTACAATGATAGCTAGAGTGCCTCTATCTTAGTGGGAGCTCAGCATTCCATTCAAAAACAAAGCATATCGATTTCAGATACCGATAGATTCGGGATGTCCTAAAGATGAAATAGTTTAAACTTGAAAAAGTTGATACCGAAGAAAACAATTCTGATATGTTGATGAAGCCTGTTTCAAGGATAAAACTGATGAAGTGCAAGGGCATTGTAGACTTGATGGAACCTCCTACATGAGTCGAGAGGGAGAGATTTATTAGTGTGGTTAGGGATGGCAATTTTTACCGGTCCGATGGGTATCCGACCAGACCCGTCTAATTTATAAACGGATATGAATTATATAAAAAAAAAAACCCGACTCGGGTTGAGTCGGGTACGGATAATAGTACAGCCTAATCCGAATCCGATCCGTTTATATATAAAAAAATTATATTTATAAAATATTTAAGTAAATTGGATATGAGACGGATATATCCAACCCAACCTAACTCGATCCGATCCGTTTAACTTTCAAATAAATTAAATTTTATGAGACCGGATATATTCGATCCGATTTATATATAATTTTTTTATATTCAATCCGAGATGAATATGAAATAAATATGGGATAAATAATTTTTTAGCAAAACGGATATAAATTTTGAATAATTCGTTGCCATTTCTGAGCGTGGCACTAAATGACGCGGAGCCCATAACATTTGAGGGAGAAAGGAAAAGTCCCAATGGGCTCTTTCTTGTGCACGATAAAAGAGGAAGGGTTCGTGACTCATCACAGAAAGAAAGGAAGAGTCCATAAAGGAAGAAAGGAAGAGTCCCAATGGACTCTTCCTTGTGCACAATAAAAGAGGAAGAGTCCTCACGGACTGTTCCAGGTGCGTGCGGACTCATCCCTTGCATATAAAAGAAAAAAACAAAATAAAAGGATGCGCAAAAACAAGTCTAGGTAGGACGTCATCTCTTGTGCTTTAAAAGGGATCGAACATGAGATGGTGCATGGAGAGAAAAAAAAAAACAATGAGACACCAAGAAGATACCAGAGAGAGAAAAAAAAAAATTGCTTGGAGAGTGCTTTGTTCCAGTAAAAAGATTGAAAAATGTCGATCAAAGAAGTTCACTTAATCATGGATTAGAGTTATTATGTCAAGAGTTCTACAAAAAAAAAAAATTAATTTTGGATTTCTTCTTTGTTGTATTAGAAGTGATATTCCTGATGAGGGATATTATGCTAGATCTTTTTTACCCTAAATTATTATTATAATGGAAGCTCCTTCTTGCTCTGATCCCTGTGTAGATATAGGCTTCGACCGAACCATGTTGAATTCTAGTATTCTTGTAATTACTATGATTTCTCTATATTTTTGATATTATTATAGCATGGTTTGTACTTTCATTTTATCCATTTTTTTTCGAATCAATCCTAGCATATTTAACTAATATACTGGTAAAGAATATTATAATTTATAAAATTTTAAAAAATTATCACTAAATTTTAAATTATTAATTTTTTATGCAGAACTTGGTTTAATCATATCAATCCTATCAAATATGTTATCATACATGCACAAATAAATAAATATATATATATATATATATATATATATATATATATCTTAGCATACTATACATATATAGTTCATCAGTTTGATCGTGCTTATTTTAAAATATTAAGAATAAAAATACTTGAAATAAAATTATAATATAAGAATGTTAATATTTTTTGCATCAAAAGTAATTATTACTTTTTATTATAGCATAAATAAAAGTAATCTTAAATTAACTATTTTAAAAAATTATGAAAAAATTATATATAAATATAAAGATGCACAAAAGTTAATTTTTGAATATTTTCAATAATAAAACTTTAAACATAAAAAAATATATAAATTAAGTTCATATTTTAATAAAAAATAAAAGAGTTTTAATTTTAAAAATATTAAATATTAAAATATATATGAAAAATTTATTTAATGATATAAATGTAGGTTAATAAGTCAAATAACCATTTTTATATGCAATAATATGAGTTGTAGCTTGGCGCTGGTTCAAATCCTTCATTGATTGGATTTTTATTTTTAATAATTTATTATTAGTATATATAAATGGCTAGAATTAAAACTTTAAAAGCACGTTCACATATGTTGGGATTGAAACTTTAAAGGCACTTGCATGTGCTACCAAAATAAAATTTTTTATTGATATTTTTCTAAACATGCCAGTAATTAATCGTCGGCACTATTTTAAGATGGCACATGTTATCGACCTTATCGCTGTGGCCTGTAGCTATGAGTTGGCACCGGACTGTGATCCCGTTTGCTGCAGAATCCTAACGCTCCGGAACCCGCAAAACGAAGTTAGAGACTCAGGCTGGAGATCCCGACAGAGATACTCCGACGGTCAAGTTAGAGAGCGATAAAGCGGAACATATCCACTAAGATGGATCCTTGCTGGGTCTCCGTGCTTAGAAAAATCTTTGATGAGAAAATGAGTGAGAACGAGAGGGACGGGCGTTCTGGTTCCTGCAACTGGGCTCGTCGAGCTCGCTCCTGCGAGTTCCTTTAGAGCTCCTGTCTCAGAGTCGCCTCTTCTCCCCGTGTGTGTGCTTGCCCTCTCGATTGCTTACCTTCCTTCTTGGCGGTCCTGCCTCTTTTGAGATCGTTGGATACTTTGGTACCTCGATTCTCCCTCATGGGGAGGCTCTGGAGGTCAGCAATGCTTAGCGACTGTTCTCCCAAGTCGTCTCCCCTTACGGTCGAGAGTTAAGTGGTGAGCCGGTCTTGTCTGCCATACAGTCACGAAAGGAAAAACTTGGCGAGGCCCCGATCCTCGCGAAGGTGCCCTTGGGCTCGAGGCGTTGATCATGGGTCTCCCATTTTGGGAGTACCAGGTTACCGGGCGCCGGATCCGGTATTTCGAGCAGGGTGCCCTTCCTAAACTGGTGTAAACAAGATTCCGCGCATCGTTACAGGCCTGGGGATGCCGTACTGGATGCGCCGCTTGTGCACGCCATCCTCAGCCTCCTCCTCGGGGCTTGCGCCCTTGGTCCTTCCGTGTTCCGCGGAGAAGGCTTGACTTCGACCGAGGTGGACCCATCTGGGGCGCCACCTAGCAGAAGGAGCGGAGGTGCAAGGCTCGACTCTGGCTGAGGTGGACCCATCTGGGGGTGCCACATGGCAGAGGAGCAAAGGCAGACCCACTTCGACCGAGGTGGACCCCTCCTGGGTCGACACCTGGCGAAGTAGCAGAGGCAAGTTCGATTTCGGTCGAGGTGGATCCATCATGAGGCGCCACATGGCGAAGGAGCAGGGGTACTAGGCTCGACTCCGGCTGAGGTGGACCCATCTGGGGGTGCCACCCGGTGGAGGTGGACCCCTCCTGGGTCGACACTGACGAAGGGGCAGAGGCTAGCTCGACTTCGGCCGAGGTGGACCCATTAAAGGGTGCCACCTAGCGAAGGAGCAGAGGTGCCAAGCTCGACTCCGGCTGAGGTGGACCCATCTGGGAGTGCCACCTGATGAAGAAACAGATGTAGGCCCACTTCGGTCGAGGTGGACCCCTCCTGGGTCGACACCTGGCGAAGTGGCAGAGGCAAATTCGACTTCGACCGAGGTGGACCCATCAAGGGATGCCACCTGGCGAAAGAGCAAGGGCAGGCCCACTTCGGCCGAGGTGGACCCCTGCTGGGTTGACACCTGGCGAAGGGATGGAGGCAAGCTCGACTTCGTCGAGGTGGATCCATCAAGGGGCGCCACCTGGTGAAGGAGCAGAGGCAGGCCCACTTCGACTGAGGTGGATCCCTCCTGGGTCGACACCTGGCGAAGGTGGAGGCAAGCTCGACTTTGACCGAGATGGACCCATCAAGGGATGCCACCTGGCAAAGGAGCAGAGATGCCAGGCTCAACTCCAGCTGAGGTGGACCCATCTGGGGGTGCCACCTGGCAGAGGAGCAGAGGTAGGTCCACTTCGGTCGAGGTGGACCCCTCCTGGGTCGACACCTAGTGAAGGGGCAGAGACGAGCTCGACTTCGACCGAGGTGGACTCATCAAGGGGCACCACCTGGCAAAGGAGCAAGGGCATGCCCATTCCGGCCGAGGTGAGCCTCTCTTGGGTCGACACCTGACGAAGGGACAGAGGTGCCGAGCACGAACCGAGGTGGGTGCGACGCTGATCAAGCCACCTGGCTGGAGAGCTCGGAGAAGAATGCCACATGGCACTGCACCTGACTGCCAGCTGGATTGTCGTATGCTCCATGTTAGCGATCTTGCCATATCAGTACATAATAAAATGCCAAAAAAAGATTTTTGCTATATTCTTTTTGACCTATGGCAGCATATAAAATATCGCCAATTATAGCAATCTTTATTGTAATCCTCATATTCTAGTTCTTGGTCTCTAAAGGTGCCATGATTTATCCATGCATATATAGCAAAATCATACGTGATCACCAGCATAACCAGGTATTGGCCATCAATATATGCAAGAAAAGGAGTATAATCCGGTATAGCTTCTAGGTAGTCATGCTAATGATAACTGGGTAGTCCACCAATAGCACCAATCCATACATATCGACAAAAAAAATAGAAGGAACCAAATGATCTGATGGTCTGTAGATGTTATGGTGCTTTGTATTTAGAGGATAGATTGCTAAAAGAAACTCTAGATCTACTTGGGTTGTCAGGTTTTTCCAGATATCCATGCAAAGATACAACTTACCTATCCCAAGTTTATCCATGCAAAGATACAACTTACCTATGCTAAGGTTATCCATGCAAAGATACAACTTACCTATCCTAAGTTTATCCATGCAAAGATACAACTTACCTATGCTAATTAAGGTTATCCATGCAAAGATACAACTTACCTATCCTAAGGTTTTCGGGATTATACCTTTTATATTTTAGGGTTTTCGAGACGTCGTGAGATTTGAAGGCTCTTGCATTTGGATTTTTCTCTTCTCCTCTTTGTATTTTCTCCATTATTGGCGAAGCTTTCTTAATCATCTCCGGTCATAGATGTGAACAATGGGCCGAACAATGTAAATCAATGTATTCTTTTCTTTTCATGTCTAATCTGAACTGCATGCCTGTACGTTGGATTCGAAACAACCGAATTGCACGTACGTAATGTTCCCATAATATGCAACAAAATGGTACCCTCAAGAAATAGAAAGAAACATTATAGAAAATTGATATGGAGTCGCACCAATGTCAGCAGAATGGGAGGTGATCAAACATACACAAGAGCATCAGCTGCCAAGTTATATTCTGATTCTTAGCCAATCTTGCATGCAAATATTGCATAGAACTGTTATTAAACTTAAATGCTAATGTTTTTCCCTGAAGAATATGTGAATGCTTTGGAGAGTATCTAGCCAGAGCCCACCAAGTAAGAATTTAGAAATTAAAGTGCTTAAATTTTTACTGAAGCTGGTACTCTTACTGCACAGCTCCGAATTGGATAGGGTTTGGTAGGATAAGAATAAGATCCCTTCACCACCAACCAAAGTTCTGAATTTGGTAGGCTCGACTCGGATCCAATCTGAAAGGCTGAAACCTCATTTCAATTCAGATTTTACCAATGCAAATACAAATTAATGGTCTGGTTTTGGTCATTTATTGCACAAGCTTTAGGTTCGGGTCAGGCATCACTACTAAAAAAAAAGTGCTTTACCGAGTGATTTATCGAGGGAAAATTTTTTCGCAATTTCGAGGGATTTTTTGATAAAAAAAAATTAATTGTAAAATTTTTCGAGAAAAAAAAATTTCTCGCAAAATTTCTCGGAATTTTTTTTTTGTGAGGGATTTATTCTTTATAAACGAGCTCTTAGTAGAAATTTTCTGAGGAAAAATGTTTTCTCGGAAAATTTCTCGTAAATTATTTTTGTGAAGGATTTTTCGAGAAATCTTTTCATCATGATTTAGTTCTTAGTAAAAAATTTATAATAAAAAAATTCATAGAAAAATCCTTTGAAAAATCCCTTGAAAATTATTCCTAAAGAAATCCCTCGAAAAATCTCTCAAAAATTTACCCTCGGAAAGTTTCCCTCGGAAATCCCTCGGAATTTTTCCTCGGAAAATCTCTCGAAAATTTTCTCTCAAAAAATCCCTCGAAAATTTTTTTGAGGAAAGAAATTTTTCCTCGGAAAGTTTCCCTCACAAGATCCCTCGGAAAAACCCTCGGAAATGTTCCCTCGAAAAATCCCTTGGAGATGTTCCCTCGAAAAATCCCCCGGTAATGTTCCATCAAAATTTCCCAGTAATATTCCCTCAGAAAATCCTCCGGTAATATTCCCTCGGAAAATCACTCGGAGAATTTTCCTTGAAAAATTCCATCGGAAATTCCCTTGGAAAAATTTTCCGATGATGGTTGCAATTGCAATCACCAATATTTCTTCTCACTTGACCATAGCTGTTCAATATATTGTAACATTCAAAGAGACTAACATACTCTCTAACACACAATTCAATTCATTCTTGCTGATCAAACTATATATGAATATTCAGGAAACTCATGCTAATATTCATACAAAAAAGAAGAGCAATATTTGATATATCTCCCATTTTTCACTCTTTCTGAATGATCTATTCGAAAGATTCAAGATAGGACAAAATATTTGGATGACCATCCGATCCTCCGTAATATCCGAAGCTTCCTCAACCTTTCATTATGATGACTATTTGATATATCTTTTGAGAGGCCAATAATATCGTAAATTTCATCATCTTTTTTATTGTTAATCATACTAATGATCGAAACTAGCATGACGGTGATGCCTATTTTTGAATATTACAGGATATTTTATATGTTGGTCCTTTAAATTGTATTAACATGAAATTAGCATGATCACTCATAATTTGGTTCTTGGTAAAAAAAATTCTAATAAAAAAAATTCCTTGCAAAATCCCTAGAAAATTATTTTTGTGAGGAATTTTTCGAGGGATTTTTCATGATAATTTTGTTCTTAGTAAAAACAGATTTCAAATAAAATAATCCCTTGCAAAATCTCTTGGAAGTTTTTTTTGTGAGGGATTTTCCGAGGATTTATTCCTTATAAACGAGCTCTCGGTAGAAATTTTTCGAGAAAAAAGTTTTATCGAAAAATCTCTCGCAAATTATTTTTGTGAGGAATTTCCCGAGAAATCTTTTCATCATAATTTGGTTCTTAGTAAAAAATATTTTAATAAAAAAATTTGTCGCAAAATTCCTCTCGGAAATCTATCACTTAATAGAACAAGCCTAGCATTGGTCGGGTTTTCAACAAAAGAAGGGTATTGATAATTAAAGCTTTTTCATGCCACAAAATCGACCAGATGTCTCGTGTACCTATCAATTTAAGAATTATATTTATGCCACCTCATTTTTTATTCTATCTTTAATGCAAATGCAACATTTGTAGTCTTAGTGTCAAAAGAAAACAAAGTAGAACCTTTTGTGGAATCAACTTGTCCCTGATATAGTTATCACGCACTTATCCATCTTCGTTAGCATCAGTCCATCTATCTAGAAATACCATACACTAGACATTGATGGGCATCAGCATATTCTTTCCAAAAAGAAAAAATATAATCGCTCATACAAATATCTATCTTCGCATAATCTAGCCCTAGGTGCCGAATAATTTTTCTCACCTTGTAGCAAGACTTGGGGACCTTATCGTTCATAAGGAATGCTTTTATCCATATCAGGAAGAGTTGTTTTCAGCCGAGAGCTCTGGCTATCAAGATGCAAACTTAACTGAATGGAGCTCACAACCAACGAAATATGTCCCAACCTGAAATTTAAACCATACAAATTTTTTCCAAGGGAGGACAGGACATCAGCAAGGGTGGGGGGTTGGGGAGGGGAAGGGATCAGAGGAGCTGGGAGATAACCGAACCACCGGCCAATGTTGCCTCAGGTGTTTGGCCCCTAGTTTGGGCTTGCCAATAGTCAGAGAAAGGTCGGCGGCAATCGTGGTGGGCTAGTGACCCACCAGCGAAGGAAATCCCAAGCATCGGGGGCCATTAATAGCATTTTGAAGCTCTCGAAATGGTGGTTTTAATTTCTCTTTCCCGGTGGCTCTTAGCTACCATGTGACCAGCGGGAAGCTCGCCAGTGGCTGGGAGATGGCCGTCGGACCACTAGATTGGCCGGTGACACACCGAAGAAGGAGATCTAGAGCTTCGGGAAGCCATTAATTGGCATCTTGGATGGTTCGGTCAAGAGGAAGAAGATGAAGTTCTAAATGGGTTTGGATTTTTGGATATCCGTTAAGGCCTCGACCCATATCCATTAAACAATTTAGTCAAGCATGACCGTTCAAACCCGATCTCCCAAGAAGATTTTTAAATTTTAACCCCTATAAATTTTAAATTATATAAATCTAAATTAAATTACATTTAGGTCCCTATCTATTTTTTATTTTATTTTATAGAAAGTCCCCTATATTATTTGCTATTTATAGTCCGATCATTTATTATTGAATTTTACTAAAATCCCTATAACTTGCTCATTTTATATCTGATTTGAGTGATTTTGAACTGTTTGAGTCATAATAGTTTGAAGAACATTTTGGATGAATTCTTTATATACGGTAAAATGTTTACATATTTTTAAAATTATTTATATATAATTTTGCTTGCTATTACATTGTTTAGGTATATTTTTGCGTAGTCTCAAAAGATCCGGAGTATTTTATAAATTTTGAGTAGCTGAATCATTGAGGGCTAATAATTCTCTCTCATTATATTTTGAAATTATATAAATGAGTATTTTATAAATTTTGAGTAGCTGAATCATCGAGGGCTAATAATTCTCTCTCATTATATTTGAAATTATATAAAGGTGTGTCTATTATAGTTGACCCAAAGGTGACTGTAATTAGATACAAAATTGATAATTATAGGTTGACCAACTTGAAATGCATTACTGATAAAAGTTTTATACCCAAAGATGAGAATAACCTTAAATTTTTGTAATCATAGTTGGTTAAACTACCGAAGGTGTAACTGATATAATAGATCATAATTTAAACATAAAGTATATTTTATGCCATAATTAATATTCTTGCTTACATATTTTATATGATTGTAATTATGAAATTTTTATATTTGTGATTTATGTAATACATGTTTTGGCATTATTATATTTAAATTTATGATTAAATTAATCACAATACTTATTATATGCTATAATTCTTATCCAAATATATTTTATAGTTGTATAATAAGTGTTATTGATAGAATTATCATTTTTTGAAATCTGTATCATAAAATTATATGGATATTTTTTTATTTATAGTTATGACCCATGCTTTACTCTTATTGTATCTAACTAATATTTCTATATTGAATGGATCAAATTATTCTGAATGGCACGAGCAGCTTCTTATTGCTCTAGGATGCCTGGACTTAGATTTGGCTCTTTGTATATCTCAGCATGATCCATTAACTACCAATAGTTCTCCTGATCAAAAGAATTTATATGAAAAGTAAGAGCGTTATAATATTTATCTCTCATGATCATTAAGAACTATATAGTAAGACACATAAGGAGATCTATTCTTGATAATGAATTGGCTGCTGAATAATTTTCCTCTATAGAGTAATAACTTATTAAATTAAATAAAGTCCTAGCTGATACTCTGATGAATAAGTTAACCTCTATAAAATATGATAAAATTTTTGGAATATGAAAGTACATTATAGAAATGCATGATATAACTAAAAAATTGAATAACTAGGAAATGACAATATTTAAAACTTTCTTATTCAGTTTATTCTCAACTCTCTTCCATCACAATTTACGTAAATTAAAATCTATTATAACAACATAAAGAATCAGGGTCAATGAATGAGTTTAGCTTTCAATGTGTACAAGAAAAAGAGAGATTGAGATAGAAAGGGATTCCAGTTATTCACATGATTTCTGATAAGTGATTTTTAAAAAAAGGTGAAAAAAAATAAAGGATTCGGCAATCCACCAAAGAAAGGTTTATGCAAATTGACATGTTTCTTCTATAGCAAAAAGAATATATCAAGAAGGATTGTGAAAAAAGAAGGAAATGGTTTGAAAAGAAGGATATTTTCTTATCACTTGTAATTATGAAATCATTTTTTTTGATATTCCTTCTAATACTTGGTAGATTGATTCAAGTACTACAATTCATGTTTTTAATTCATTACAAGGTTTCCTTTCAAGCTAGAAACCAAATGATAGAGAGCGATGGGTTTTATGGAGAATCGAATGAAGTCCAAGATTATTTCAGTTAAAATTTACAGACTTATCATAGATATCAGTTTCTAATTAGATTTACATGATATCCTTTATGTTCTTTCATTATATAGAATTTATAGTCATTAGTAAATTTGATTTAGAAGGTTTTTAATTTATTTTTATAAATTTAAATTTTAAATTAATAAAAAATTATTTTAGTTGGTACTAGAATATTGTGTAATAGATTATATAAAATAAATTTGGATTCTTCTTTTATACTTTACTTGTTTTAAATATTAATATCGAAATGAATACGAGTTCTTCGATATTATGGCATAGGTGATTAGGTTACATATCAAAATAAATGATAACTAGATTGATTAAGAAAGGTATTTTAGCAAATCTAGATTTTAGTGATTTTGATATATGCATCGATTGCATTAAAAAAAAATTAAAAATCATAAAATGCATGCCACTAGAAGTTAAGGACTCTTAGAATTAATACATACCGATATTTGTGATTATTTTTCACCTTATTTTGGAGGGTAAAGATATTTCATTATATTTATTGATGTTTTCTCATGTTATGTTATGTTTTCCTATTACATGAAAAATCTGAAGCTTTGAAAGCTTTTAAGGTATACAAAGCTGAAGTAGAAAATCAATTGGATAGAAAATTAAAATTATGAGATCTGATAGGGATGAAAGGCGTAACGCACCTTGATAGACATGATGAGAAGTATGATTAGTAATTCATCATTACCTTCATATTTATGGAAAGAAGACTTGAAAATCATTATGTATATTCTAAATCGCGTTCCTAGTAAAATCATTCCTAAAACTCCTTTCAAGTTATAGACGAATAGAAAATCGCATTTAGCACATCTATATATTTGGAATTACGATCCTACAGACGATTCGATTATCTAACCTAGAAGAAAAGAAATTGGATCTACAATGATTAATTGTTATTATTAGATATCCAAAAAGGTCATAAGATTTTAAATTTTATTACCTATCACACACTACAAGAATTGTTGAAACTAGATTGCTAGGTGATTAAAGATGGTGATACCAGTAAAAAATGATGAAACCACGTGATATGGTCTTAAAAAATAAGAGAATATTTTTCTATTAAAATAATATCTAGAGGTGTCCACATGAAACTATTATCCTGAAGCTATGAAATATCAACACGAGATTGATACAACACCTCTCGAATAGCCTATCAATGAACCTGATCAGATTAAAATATTTAATAATACTGAACCTCAAGTATATAGAGATTGCTAGAATTGGAGATCGGCTATTTCAGATGATTATATTGTTTACTTGCAAGAATATGATTATGATATTAGAATTAAGGATGATCTAGTTTTATTTAAAGATTATGAATAGTGATAATTTTGAATTTTTATTAGATACCATGAAAGATGAGATTAATTTATGAGTAAAAATCAAGTCTAAAAACTTATCAATACCTGAAAAGTTTAAGCATATTGATTGTAAGTGAATTTTTAAAATCAAACATAACTTCAAAGGTAATATCGAAAGATATAAGACTAGATTTGCAGCAAAGAAATTCACTCAAAGGAGGGTATCGATTATTTTAAAATATTTCACCTATTTCTAGAAATGGTTTATTTAGATTATTATAGCATTAGTAACTTATGTTGATTTAGACTAAACCAAATGGATGTCAAAACTATATTTTTGAATAGAGATTTACAAGAAGAGATGTATATGAAACAGTCAGAAAGATTGTCAATACAAGAAAATAAAAGATTGGTATTTAATTAAAAAATCCATATATGATCTTAAACAAGCTCCTCAGGCAATGAACTTGAAATTTAATGATATCATTATTTTCTTCAGATTAAGAAAAATATTGCTGAACAATGTAATATCTGAAGGTGAGTGAGAAGTAAGTTTGTATTTTGAATCTATATGTGAATGATATCTTACTAGCTGCAGTAATTGGATCTCTTGAATGAAACTAAAAGAATTTTTTTCAATATTTTGATATGAAAGATATAAACAGTGCTTTTTATGTTCTTGATATAGAAACCATCATAATAGAAGTAAAAAAGTTGCTTGATTTATCCTAAAAATTATATTATGAGGATCCTAGAAAGGTTTAAAATGTCAAGTTACTCATCAAGTGAAGTTCAATTATAAAGATGATAAATTCAGTAAATTTTAGTATCCCAGAAATAAGATTGCGAAAATCATATAAAAGATATACCTTATCCATCTTCAAGTGGTAATCTGATGTATGGTCAAGTATGTACTCGTCATGATATTAGTTTTGCTCTGAAAATGCTTGGTAGATATCAAAGTGATCCAAGTATAGATCACTAGAAAGCTACTAAGAAAGTGATGCGCTATCTTCATGAGACTAAAAACATATTATTCACTTATAGAATGATCGATTAATTGAAGGTGATCTTGTACTCAGATAAATTATGCGGTTGCCTTGATAGCAGAAAGTCTACATCATGCTATATATTTCTATTAGCTAGTAGAGCAATCTCATGGAAGAGCGTAAAATAGTACATTACTATCTGCTCTACTATGGAAGCTAAATATATAGCTGCTATGAGGCTTCCTCATATACTTTATGATAAAAAATTATCTCGGGATTAGGAGTTATGGATCTATTTCCAAGCTACTGAGAATTTATTTGACAAGGCTGCTGCAATTTATTCTCCAATAGTGGCAAATCTTTCAGTAATGAGAGAATTAGTAGTCATCAAATGTCTATTGATTTATTGATAATGTTTGTATGTTAGCGAATCTATTGACTAAAGGTTTAGTATCCAAAAATTTTTAAAAAGCATGTAAAACTTATAGATATTTATTAGTGAAATATTTAATTTATAATAGATACTTATTTGAGATCTCTTAATAGTTTATTGTCTACTATTACTTCTATTCAATTATTGTTTGTATATATATGGTTGATTTTTATCAAAATTAAAATAAACAGAAAGATCATTTATATGATATATAGTAAGACTATTCATTATGATTTTGATAGTCTTATACTTCAGTATATAAGATTAGGTTAAGTGAGAATTATTGATATCATGATACATGGAAGGGAGTATGTCAACGAGATGTATGACCATCATGATTTGCATCAATAATTTTCTACTTAATCAAAGTATAAAGGCTTTGTAAGGAATAGATAATTGGATAAATTTTTAAAATGAATACACTGCCAGGTCAATTTCAAATTTGATTCAATACTACTACTTTATTTGAAAATTAAATATCTTATTTTATAAAGTAAAATACTTTGTTAGAATCAAGAGTTATTTTTAAGTAAAAATATAGGCAAAGTAGGAAATGTTAGATTTAATATCTAATATGTGGCATAATTATTCTTTTATCAGGTTCAACTTTGGATCGACCATATGTACTGAATCAAAGTCTAATGATTGAAGAAAACTATTCCCGATCAAACCGATCAAATAAAATTAGAGTAAAACTCATTTAAAATTTTAGTCTTCTGATGGGAGAGACATATGCATCTTAAACATAATGTTATCCGGTTCCTTTTCTCTAACTCTTATAGCAATGGTGAGTAGTCCCATTAATCATCTATACAAAAAGAAGAGGATGAGGAAAGGGAAGGCCGATCATCTTGTGCGAAGGAAGGATATATCAAGGACTGTACGATCTATATACTGAATAATAGTACAAGATATATCTTCCATAATTTATAATTTGCATGTACATAAAAGTATGATCCAGGTACGAAAGATTAAAGATATCATGCCACCGAGAAAATATAATCAGTTATCTGCCTGACCATGTAATAAATCCTGATGCTTCCATAGAATATCGTTTGCTTTGGGCATTTGTTACTTCACTTGACCATACATGTGCCATAGGGTGAAAAAACATCTATTTTCTCAATTGGCGCCTAGGATTATTACTCAAGGGTGCAGCATGGCTTTCCAACAATGGCAAACATAATTCCCACTAAATCTGAACGCTTAAACTTGTCGGTGCAATCAAAAATCAAATTTCTCACATCATCCAGTGAGCCTATCATAGAATATAAGTGATCACGCCATTTATACGTCTGGAAGGACCTGCCATACGAAAAGTTATTAGACAGACTCGATCTATTAATTAATGCTTAAAAGGACAGGGTCTCATGGTATTATGCACGTCTATTAATTAAGCAAAGACCTGTCAACCTTCAGTTTCTACGATGATCGAATGGAAATGACTTATTTGCTTTTGCCAGTACGATTTTTTTCAGGAACGATCAGACCATCTCTTCTGCTAAATCAAAAAATATTAATAATTAATAATAAAAAATATATTTTTTATAAATATTATTTAAATTAAATTCGATGCGATTTTATAGTCCGATCTGCAAGATTTAAAATCTTGATATAATTTTGATAATTTAAAGATACTGGACCAAACTGCATAATCAAAATAAACTCTACCATTAAATAAAAATTAATAAATAAATTTAAATTAAATAATGAAGGTCTTCAATTATAAAAATTATATTGGCCGAAAGGCATGGAACTCATTCAAAACAATTAACTAGGACTGCCAAGTTCACGGAATCGCAAATTAATTAATAATATTTAAAATCAAAGAGCACAAATTTTACCGGAGAAGCTAAAAAGAACCAAGACCCCCCCCCCAAAAAAAAAAAAAAAAAAAAAAAAAAAAAAAACCAAAACACCGTACTCATCCAAGATAAAAACCACTCACGGAGACACAGACTCACCTCTCACTGCATCAAATACGGGCAGCATCGTAGAAGCAGACATCGGCCGGAACCTGGAAGCACCGTCAGCTCCAGCGTCGACGGCGCATCACCAGCTCACCGTGTTGAACCATGGGAGAAACCGAGCCCGGCAATGGGAACGACGAACGGACGAAGAGAAGAGTTGGCCTCGGCCATTGGCGGTCGGTGCACTGTTTAAAGCCAGCAGCGGCCGGCGGGTGGTGTGGCACCGCGACGACCGGGATCGTCCGGTCGTCTCCTTCGCCGACGGTGGTTGTCGGGAGAGATGGACAATGGCTCACTGGAGTCACTGCTCACGCGGTCACGCCTCACGGCCATAGGATGGGGACTGGGTTTGCCGGTTCGAGCTTTGCTCGCCGGTGTCGCTACCTCGCCGCTTCGAGATTTTGGAGGAGAATCGGAGAAGGAGATAGGGATGGCATCACGGCGGCGCCTCTCAGCCCATGTTTGTTTGCCATTTTTTTTTTTTTTTATAAAATTCTTGAAAAAATTACTGATTTAACTTGGTTTGATTTTTTTTTTTTTTTTGAATTTTGTTACGGATTTTTTGGGAATTATTTGGATTGATTTCAGAAATTTGAGGGAGGGGAGCCAAATACTTGTTTACCTTAAATAACTTACCTGACTACGTAGATTACGGAAAAAATTTAGGGGGCCAAAGCCTCCCATGCCCTCCCCGCGGTCCGCCTCTGGTCGTTTTAATATCTTTGCAACCTTTGTTTTAGGTAATCTCTTGGAGCCTAAGAGCGAAGCTTCCGCTGCAATTCTAAATAAATAACGGACCTGTCGCTGTTGTCGTCATAGCAATCCAAGGCTAGCCATGTAAGAATCTAACAAAGCGCATCTTAGCTAATCAGACCTTAGACAACATTATAAATTATTTAATGATTAAGTTATAGTAAACTATATTTCAACTAATATGGATGATAGAACGATTAGAACCCTGGGGGAATGGTTTAAATGATGCTAGGCTTAGGCATCTCTGCCGTGCCCCCGCCGCCGCCCTTTCCCCCATAGCAACGTTCTCTCCCAGGTACATACCGAAGGAGTAAACCAGCTGGCAGTCCTAGCGAAGCTGGGCCATGCAGACCTTGGCGAAGTTGGCGAGATGGGGTCGCACGGCAGCCGCGGCACGCCCACCTGCCATGAAGTAAAACACGGTCGCCGCAAGGTAGCTCGAGGTTGGCGCTGCGGTTGTTGAAGGAAGAAGGCCAAAGGTGATGGTGGTTGCAGCATCCGTAGAGATAGCGAGGATCGGTGGTACCGGGAGTGGAAAGGAGGTGAGGGGACGCCGGGACAGAGAAGGGAAGCCTATAAATTTGCCTGGTTTGGTACAGTTTTAAGTCGATGATTATAGGAATTATCTGATAATTTATAATAAATTTTTTATTAATATAATTTAATAATATTTTACTTTATGATATTATTTTATATTATATTTTTGATCTGTATGAGTTAATATTATTATTATTATTTTTTATATTGAATCTGTATACTAGTATTTAAGATATACCATGGGTAATAAAATAAAAAATAATAAAGTTTCTATTTCTCTATTTTATTTTATTTTATTTTATTTCTTTCTCGAATATCTAGCATGCTATCATCTCGCTACCAGAAAAAAAGAGCTTTCATATAATTATATATGAAAAATTTATATGTGGCTTTCACGTAGTAAATTCTATGAGGAATGGTATGTGTATGAATAATCCTTTTAACAAGTAAAGATAAGAATACATATATGGAAGATAATGCGAATCCATATAAAACAATGGTAATGGATACGGTAGATTATGATAATAATTGTGAGAGGCCTATGAATAGAGTTGATGAGAATGGGTTTTGAATATGAACCTCCTAATCTCGAGTGCGGGTTTTGGTATCCAATATAATTAGATGAAGAAGAGTATTTTTTTTGGAAGGGAAAGGTATAATTGATGGTCTATTAGCAAGGAGCATATACCGTATCCCAGTTCCTGCCATCGATGAAGAAAATGTGGCTACAATTAATGATTTCTAATAAGAGTATGAGATGTCCATTCCAAATCTAGTTGAAGCGGTAGAATACTTGATGATGCTCGTATCCCATAAATTTTAGTATGTATCAAGAACTTAATGAAGAGGAGTTAAGACGGCTACAACAACAAATAGTAGGATAAGAACATGAGTATGATGAGGAAGATAGAGAGGTGAGAAAGAGGAGGATGAATTTGGAGAAAATAAGATTGAAGAGGAAGAAAATGAGTTTGAATTATTGACGCTGATGATGATTAATTTTTAAAAATGATATGTAATTTTAGATTTTTTATAAAATATATTGATCTAAATTATTATATTGTTAGTCGGTGTTAACATATGTCAAGTGCTGTAAATTGTTTAGAAATGCTTTTCAAATTAGTTAAGATTATCTTTGCCAACTAACATATTTATTATGATATTTATCATCATTATGTAATTTTCATCATTTTCAATTATATTTGACTAACAATACTTCTTCCAGAACAACATAATACTGCAAGGCTATGCAAATAACTCACAGAAAGGTATGAAAGGTGGTAGAGGATGAAGGGCACATCATATCATACTACTACTGATGGGGTTGGCAAAAGGTTGTCATTATATCGTAAGGCATTCACGATGCTCTTATATCCCATAGGGCTTGTAGGATACTTCTCACCATCAAAGATAAATGATATTATTGATACTACAGATGAAACTACTTATCTATATATATTCTAGATGTTACTCTATCATTATATCAGATACTAGAGACCAATCACATCATTGCATACTCTATAACAAGAGGGATAAATCAAGGGATTCTAGAGCTTGCAGATCCATCAGCAAGATAATGTATCACGACAAGGGTAGAAAGTATGTGATGATTAAATTGCTTTTAGTTCATAAATATACTAGCATTATATTCTAATATAACATGAATAATATATAGATTTCATGATCCTAAAGTCATCAGAGTGATTATAGCTATCATTAAGGATTTGTACATCGATCATTGGCCTATATAGAATTTGGTGCCAAAATGCACACCAAATATGAGAATTGGCACCGATTTCAGGTGAGTTGTAAAGTATAACATAAATATTTATGATGCATAATATGTATCACTACTATTTATTAATTTATAATTTTTTATCAACATGAAACATGCCTCATACACATTGACTTCAAAAATACATGCATAGATTTTTTAAGCGTACCATATAGTAATCTCTATAAAATTTAGAAGCATTCTCAAGAAGAATAAAGAAAAAGTAAAAGATAATTTAAAAGAAGAGAAGGGCCAGGATTATAAGGCTTCTATGGTAGAGTGTAAAGGATTGGATCTAAATGGATGAAACCTAACATTTGACATAAGCTCATTAACGATTATCGGAACAAGAAAAATAACTAGAGAAGTATGAAGCCAGCCATGCTAATCGGTGTCGGAGATGGAGGGATCTACCAAACATATTCATAGAGTTTGAGACCTATC
Source organism: Areca catechu (assembly GCA_021397845.1). NCBI lineage: Eukaryota > Viridiplantae > Streptophyta > Magnoliopsida > Arecales > Arecaceae > Areca > Areca catechu. The sequence continues at coordinate 138,926,251 of CM038042.1, read as the reverse complement.
ATGGTACACAAGAAATAATTGTGAGTTAATAATTAGAAACATAATTTTAATTAGGGCTTTTTGCATGTACACCCTCTAAACATTCAAATTACATGAATATCCTTTCAAAATTAATACTTACATGTATACCCTCATAAAATATTTATTTTACATCTATACCATTTTCTTATTTTTTGAATATGTACTCACATTATGTAACACTGTTAAAAAAAATAATGATTTAAAATTAAAATAACTGAAATTACTTATGGATAATATGCAAAAAGAAACATATATAAGGGTATATATCCAAATATACAAGGACATTCATATAAATTTAAATGTTTAGAAGGATATACATGCAAGAAATTATAATTTAATTTTTATTATTTTTTCATGTATCATTTTAAATTTTATGTATAAAGCTGGATCTCTCTTTAGAAACTATGAAAAGTTTTATATAGGAGGAAACTATGTTGGCTATTAATCTCTATTAATCCCTTACTCTTAATAGCCTTGTTTTAGTTTATAATAATTTTTGTGATTCTTTTTCATGTTCGCTTCCTCTTCCTCTTTTTTGTTTGAGGATTCTTGTATATATATGAATGAATAAAGTTCTAATGAGTCATCATATTTTTATCCAAAAATAAAAAATAATATAGTTCTAATATATAATATATTATATAATATCATCATTATATTGTTATATTATGTAATATGATATTTATTATAGAGTAAGAGGGTCCGAAACCATCTACATGAAATAGATAAAAATTAGACTTTTTACATGTATATCCTTCTAAATATTTAAATTTACAGGAATCCTTATTTATTTAAATATATACTCTCATAAATATTTTTTTGCATATTTATCCATACAGGTATTTCAGTCATTTTAATTTTAAATCAGTAGTTTTTTAATGGCATTGGATGATGTAGGGTCTTATGCAAAAAAAAAGAAAAAAAGAAGGGTATACATGCAAAACAAATATTTTACGAGAGTATACATGCAAATATCAATTTTGAAAGGATATTCATATAAATTTAAATATTATGAAGGTATACATGCAAAAAAAAAAATAATTATTTTAAATATTTATTCTTAAATCTTTTTACTATTTAATAATATTATGTGCTGTTAAGTATAGACATAACAATATGATAGAAAACCGAATTATATGGAATTGTTTGGTTGCACTCATATGCTAAAGGGAAAAATTAGAATATGTTAATGCCAAGTTATAGAAAGTTGCTATGAGTCATATATTTGTTTTATTTCAATATGCTACTTACTATTTAAAAATTATTTATGTATTGCACTCGCAGGAATCTTATGTATCAACCATTTTGACCAAAAATGATGATGATACCTTGTTGCAGCCTTCTTTCGACACTGATGCATGGATGGAAGCAACTAGAGGCTCTAATAAGGGTTGATTATAGGCTTTGCATCCATAGTGAAAGTAACATTTATACTTCAAGATCTTCTGCATCCTACTCCTACACACAGCTAAGCAACTACTCATTCCAGCCTAATTGGAAATTGAAGCAATTTTAAGGAGATGCTCAACAAATGGGTAAAAGAGGTTTGCAGATAAATACTATCGAGATAGAGGAACAAGTTAAGGTATGAGTTGTAACTTAGATGATCGCCTAGATTCTTATTTGTTTGAAGCTTGAGGACAATCAAGGCATGGAGCTATCACCTTCAAGCCAATTTTCACCTCTCCCTTCTAAAGGCAACGATTCTCCGATTACTGATTAACTAGACTTTTAATATTTCAGATTTAATGTTTATATATAATACACTTTTATGAGTATGTAAAGAGTTTTTATTGTATCATATTTGATGTATTTCAATATATTTAATAATAAGCTTTAAATCTTCAATATTAACAGGTGAATCTTGATATTTTATTTTATTAAATTTGGTATTTATTTCAAGTTTGTAAATTTTTGACAGGTTTTTTATCAATAAAATTTGTGATAGGATGTTTGTTAGTGAATGGAAAGAAAATCAAATATAATAATGATAGATTTCTAATAGATATTCTATATGGAATTTTTTTTGATGAAAAATCTATCGGTACGGTATCAAGTTGTAAAAATATGTAATGAATGTTTATCAAAAAAAATTTGATGGAATACTATCAAAAAATGCTGTCATAATTATTTTTTTGATAAAAAAAATAATATGATGCGGGACTGAACGCTCTTATACTAGACTGGGTTGGACCGTTGATCATTAAGAAAAGATCTCTAGATTAGGATGTCCAATTTAATTAAGTTAAATCTAATTAAATAGAAATAACCAGCAAACAATTGGGTCAGGTTATCAAAGTGGATCTTACCCGAAAACACGGAACCTCATGAATAATTTGGAAGAGGGAGATCGTCCTGAGGTCGTCTAAATCCGGACCAGCAGTTCACGGGCGAATGGATCTGAAGCCGTTGGACCTGAATCACCAAAATAAGCAATATACCACTTCCAGATCAAAATAAATAAACAAATTAATCCCAAAAAAATCTTGCACTCTGATATCTGTGCAGCTTTAAATCCGTGTGGCTCTGAAAATCGGGTAGCTCTGAAAACCGTGTGTGCTGTAGAAGTCGGCAGCACAGAACGTGAATGCTTTCACGTTCGTGCGCTGGAACTGTTCTTCTCCACGGATCACACCAAGAGGAACAGGGGGACCGGGCGGAGGGGAGATCCGGCGGGATGTTGCTGGTGACGGGGCTGGGTTTGTGACGGCGGTGGTCTCGGTGGTGGACGAGGCTGTGGAGGACACGGCGGCAGGGACTTCGGCAGTGGAGGGCACGGCTGCAGGGGTTTTCGACCGTGGAGCGCACGGCCGGATCGGGCAGAGAACGCAGCAGGGCCGCAAGGAAACAGGCGCCGTTGCGGGCGGAGACGGGAGCGGAGGAGACGATGATGCCAGACTCGGTGAAGGAAGGGTTGTCGGCGTGAATCTCAATCAGAACTTGGTCGGTTCGGTTGTAACGGGAGTCACGGTGGCGGGGGCGGCGGAGGTGACCTTCGGCTGCAGTGGATCCGGTGCAGGGACTCGGCAGAACGGGCGGCGGCCGTGGAGGCTGCGGCTGCAGGCCGTGCGGCTTGCACGGATTCGGTTGGAGACCTCGGTCGGTGGCTGGATCGAAGACGGGAGGAGAAGTTCGGGCAGGGGCTTCGGTCATAGAGAGGAGATGGATCGAGATTTGGATGGAGACCAGAGCAGTGGGAATGGTCAACGAGATTGACCTAGGGTTGGGGTGGGTCTAGTTTGCAGCAGAATCCGGTGGAGAAGGGCATCCCGCGGCGTTGATCGACGGTTCTTGTCACAGGGGGGAGATTTGAAGGCTTTGGTTGCTTGTTAAGAGGAAGAGGGAGGAGGAAGAAAAGTCCAAGGAGAAGAAGAACTCAGAGAGAGAGAAAAGGGGAAGAAGAAGAATATGGGAAAGAGAATCGGGGATGAAGGAAGAGAAGGAGGGGGAAGAAATCGGGGCACACCTGATTTCTTTTTCTCAAAATATTCTCATCGCTGATTTTTATTCATGGCAAACATAACTTAATAAAGCAACAATGATAAAGATAAATCACAAAAAAATCGGAATGACTAAGTATTCCGATAAAACAAAAAAAAATCTGATCTTCGATATCTCCCGAATCCCACGTACACCCATAGAATAAAAAAATAAAAAATAATAAAAAAATCATCAAGATCCGTGCTGGGCTAGCACCGAGATCTAGGCTGGCTGGGTCTGGACTGGCTGGATCTGAACTGGCTGGATGTCCCCATCATTTCCCATGTGGTGGGGAGAACTCGACTCTATCGAGTCAGGCTAGAGGTGCTCAAAATAAATTTGGATCAATGTTCTGCAGCTCCTCTTCAGTAATCCAGGAGTCCTCTGACTTCGGTCTGCCTCGCCAGTGAACCAGGTAGCGGTAGCAATTTTGACTCTTGAAGACTTGATCTTTCTCGTCCAAAATTCGTTCAATCACATCGTGTTTTCCTCTCTTTTGGAAAGGTGGACTCTCAAGAGGAGGATCACTCTCAAAGAATGCAGGATCAAATACATCACCAGGTGTCAATGCTGGTTCTTTATATTCAATTAGATCCAAATTATTAATCAAATTAACTCCTAATTATTTTTTAGCTCCAACCTCATGGTCTTGTTCTTCGTAGGCATCGGCTTATCCTGGGTCAGCAGTGTAAACTTCTTCTTCAAGGACATCACTAGATCTCTGTTCTTCAAGTGTCCCTATATGCAAGGTTCTAGACGGACTGGCTAGCTACATGACCTATCCCATTACATCTAAAGCAATGGATCTTAGAGCTACTTCCACGGAAGTTTCTCCTATAATCCCTTTTTCTTTGTCATCTCTCGGGGGTCGACTACCAGGGGTCTGACTAATGTTAGGTTGTGGACCAGTCGGGGCTAGGTTCATGCTAGGCCTTGGATCTAAAATTCCAGGTCTAGAAAGTTCAGATCTACGAGTGATAGACATTTGCTGAAATCTTTCATAGTCTTGAGCTCATTGATATGCTTGCTCTAGACTATAAACTTCTCTCAAAAACAATTCCTTTTGGATATCCACTCTCAGACCAGCTCTAAAAACCGGGATAAAGTGACAGATGGGTCTTCATGCACATTACATCGCATAGGTATTCATCAAATTTATCGATGTAATCATTTACAAGTCCAGTTCCTGGGTCAACCTTTGCCATTGGTCCAAAAGTCGCTGTTGATAAGATGCAGGAAGATACTTCTCTCGAAGCTTATCCTTCATCTCATCCCATGTTCCAACGGGGTCCTGTCTCCTATGAATAGCTAACCTTTAGATATTGTGCCATATAGCTTTGCTTGACCTAACAATCTCATTTGGGCAAACCTAACTTTTCTATCCTCAGACATATCATACCAGGAGAAGTAATGGTCCATGTCAGCTTCCAGTCAATATATTCTTGGGGTCCAGGCGACCTACAAAACTTGGGGCGTCAACCTTAACACTCCTCATGATTCGTTCATCTTGATCAATTGGGTTGATAAGGCCTAAATGTTGGATGATTACCTGGATAATCATGTCGATCCCTAGGATCAGGTCGAAGGATTTGAGTACGACCACCATCATAATCTAGGTAGTCATTTCGGTCTCTAGGGTCTCTAGGATCTGGAACTCTAGGATTTGTAACTCTAGGATCTGTAACTTGATGAAGAGTTCCTAATAGGATATTGGTGTTCACTAGTCGTTCCTCTTCAAGAGTTAATACCCTGGTATCTAAGATCCTAACTTGCTGTCAATTTTTTGAGTCTATCCATGATTACTTGAAGGGCAGCGTCTAAATTGGGATCTATTTTGTTATCTAAGGATGATATTTTGATTGATACTTGGTTCCTGACCTAGTTGTCATGCAAAATTAAAATTGACCATAACCTAACCTATTGCTCTGATACAATTTGATGCGGGACTGAACGCTCTTATACCAGAATGGTGTCGGACCGTTGATCATTAAGAAAGATCTCTAGATTAGGATGTCCAATTTAATTAAGTTAAATCTAATTAAATAGAAATAACCAGCAAACAATTGGGTCAGGTTATCAAAGTGGATCTCACTCGAAAACACGGAACCTCATGAAATTTGGAAGAGGGAGATCGTCCTGAGGTCGTCCAAAATCCGGACCAGCAGTTCACGGGCGAAATGGATCTGAAGCCGTTGGACCTGAATCACCAAAATAAGCAATATACCAATTCCAGATCAAAATAAATAAATTAATTAATCCCAAAAAAATCCAGCACTCTGATATCTATGCAGCTTTAAATCTGGGTAGCTTTAGGATCCGTGGGCTCTGAAAATCGGGCAGCTCTGAAAATCGTGCGCTGTAGAAGTCGGCAGCACAGAACGTGAATGCTTTCACGTTCGTGCGCTGGAACTGTTCTTCTCCACGGATCACACCAAGAGGAACAGGGGACCGGGCGGAGGGGAGATCCGGCGGGATGTTGCCGGTGACGGGGCTGGGCTGTGACGGCGGTGGTCTCGGTGGCGGACAGCGGCTGTGGAGGACACAACGGCAGGGACTTCGACAGTGGAGGGCACGGCTCAGGGTTTTCGACCGTGGAGCGCACGGCTGGATCGGGCGGAGAACGCAGCAGGGCCGCAAGGAACCAGGCGGCCGTCGCGGGCGGAGACGGGAGCGGAGGAGACGATGATGCCGGACTCGGTGAAGGAAGGGTTGTCGGCGTGAATCTCATTCAGAACTTGGTCGGTTCGGTTGTAACGGGAGTCACGGTGGCGGGCGTGCGGCGGAGGCGACCTTCGACTGCAGTGGATCTGGTGCAGGGACTCGGCAGAACGGGCGGCGACCATGGAGGGCTGCGACTGCAGGCCGTGCGGCTTGCACGGATTCGGTTGGAGACCTCCGGTCGGTGGCTGGATCGAAGACGGGAGGAGAAGTTCGGGCAGGGGCTTCGGTCATAGAGAGAGGAGATGGATGACCGGAGCAGTGGGAATGGTCACGAGATTGACCTAGGGTTGGGGTGGTTCCAGTTTGCAGCAAATCCGGTGGAGGAAGGGCATCCAGCGGCGTGATCGACGGTTCTTGTCACAGGCGGAGATTTGAAGGCTTGGTTGCTTGTTAAGAGGAGTTTGATTCTCAGATTGGGAGAAGGAACAAGTAACAGAGAGGAAGAGGGAGGAGGAAGAAAGTCCAAGGAGAAGAAGAACTCAGAGAGAGAAAAGGAAAAGAAGAAGAATATGGGAAAGAGAATCGGGAATGGAGGAAGAGAAGGAGGGGGAAGAAAATCGGGACACACCCTGATTTCTTTTTTCTCAAAATATTCTCATCGCTGATTTTTATTCATGGCAAACATAACTTAAATAAAGCAACAATGATAAAGATAAATCACAAAATAATCGGAACGACTAAGTATTCCGATAAAACAAAAAAAATCTGATCTTCGATATCTCCCGAATCCCACGTACACCCATAGAATAAAAAAATAAAAAAATAATAAAAAAATACATCAAGATCCGTGCTGGGCTAGTACTGAGATCTGGGCTGGCTGGGTCTGGACTGCTGGATCTGAACTGGCTGGATGTCCCTATCATATAATATGTATTGGAGAATGTGGAAAGCATATGGTTGATAGACTATCTATCACATTGTATCAAAAAATTTTTCTGATGGATATGATCTATAAGTAAAAAATATTGACATTATTTTTTTTTAATAGATGAAAATCCATCAAAAATGTATTTTCTATAAATTTTTATGATTTTTTAATGAATTGTCCATTAGCAAAGCCCTTATTTTTAGTAGTATCTAATATGAAGCCATCATCTCTTTTATCTTCGCTATGATCATCAATGCCATATCTATAAATCTTGAAGACTTTTTTACTAATCTATCGACATCGTTTTCATATAGATCCTCTATTGTTCAATAGATCTACAGATTCTCTATTTTTCGGTAGATAATATTCGAAGATCCCATATTTTCTGATGAATCCATAGCTCTTCTCCATCATTTTTTTCATCAGCTTTAGATCTTTAGTCATCTCTCCTTGTCATTGCTTAGTAAATTTCTCTCTATCATAACCTTTAGTTGCCTGTTATTTGAACACCATTTTTTTTTAACATTAGTTTGCAAGAGTCATCAATCTTCGACTATTTTTTCTTTGAGCACGTTATCTTCTATGATATTTTTATCTGCGAGGATCGTTTGCCTTTGGTTGCTTTCTTTTAAGCATTGATATTCTTTTCGATATTTTTGTTAATGAGAATCATTAACCTTCTGCCACCTTCTTTTTGAGCACTAGCCTTACTGTAACTATCACCTTTTGTGTCTTGTACTATTCATATTATCTAAATAATCAGGCACACTAGTAGATATATCAGTTTATTATGCTAGCTTCTAAATATATTTGTGTTGCCGATCTCACCGCGGTAGCTTATAGCTCGTGAGCTGGCGCCGGTTCTCGAACTCTCTCACCTTGAGATCTCCAAACTTCCGGACATGTAAAACAAAGTCAGAGACCGGGCCGGGGATTCCGGTGGGGGCACTCTGACGGTCAAGTTATAGAGTGGCAAGATAGAACATGACCTCTAAGACGGGTTCCCGAAGGATTCCCGTGCTTAGAGAAGAAGTAGGTGAAAGAAGTGTAGGGAAGAGAGGGGTTGAAGCACGGCTTCCTGCGTTGGGTTCACCGAGCTCGCGCCTGAGGACTTCTTGGTGGTCCCCGGATCGTTCTTTCGATGTTCTCTCCCTCTTTCCACTTACCTTTCCGTCCACTTTCTCCATCCCTTTTATACCACTGGACCGCCTTCAGTCCGCGTCCCCTCTTGGGGGCTCCCCGAGATCTCTGGATCCTCCCCCCTCCTTCTCCTTCAAGCCTGGGAGTTAAGTGGCCGACACACCTCGTTCGTCGTGTGTCACGAAAGGGGGAAAGACTGGCGAGACCTTGGGCCAAGTGCGGGAGCTTTCCTTTTGGGGCGTTGACGGTGGGCTTCTAGCCGTTTCAGGCTCCTGCCCGCAAGGATTTTATTTTTCAGTTGCAGGGCCCTGTTTAACTGATGTAAACGAGGTTTCGTGTATCACTGCAGGTCGTACTGGCGCCCGGTATGGGGAGCGGCGCGCGTCGGCTCTAGTGACGACCTCGTGGCTCGTGTCTCTGCCTCCCCGAGGCTTTGCAGAGTAGGGCTGACTTCGGCCGAGATGGATCCGTCAAGGGGCGCCACCTGGCAGTGGAGCAGGGGCTGCCAGCTTCGGCCGAGATGGATCCCTCCTGGGTGGACACCTGGCGGAGTGGCAGAGAGAGGCTTGACTTCGGCCGAGGTGGACTCGTCTTGGGGTGCCACCTGGCGAAGGAGCAGGAGGGCCTGGCTCGACCTCGGTAGAGGTGGACCCGTCTTGGGGTGCCACTTGGCGAGGGAGCAGGAGGTCGCCAGCTTCGACCGAGGTGGACCCCTCCTGGGTGGACACCTGGTGGAGTGGCAGAGAGGTGCTCGACTTCGGCCGAGGTGTACCCTTCTTGGGGTGCCACTTGGCGAAGGAGCAGGGGGCCTGGCTCGACCTCGGCTGAGGTGGACTCGTCTCGGGGTGCCACCTGGTGAGGGAGCAGGAGGCCGCTAGCTTCGACCGAGGTGGACCCCTCTTGGGTGGACACCTGGCGGAGTGGCAGAGAGGTGCTCGACTTTGACCAAGGTAAACCCGTCTTGGAGCGCCACCTGGCGAAGGAGTAGGGGGCCCTGGCTCGACCTCGGCTGAGGTGGACCCGTCTCGGGGTGCCACCTGGCGAGGGAGCAGGAGGCCGCCAGCTTCGACCAAGGTGGACCCCTCCTGGGTGGACACCTGGCGGAGTTGCAGAGAGGTGCTCGACTTCGACCGTGGTGGACCCGTCTCGGGGTGCTACCTGGCGAAGGAGCAGGGAGGGCCTGGCTCGACCTCGGCAGAGGTGGACCCATCTTGGGGTGCCACCTGGCGAGGGAGCAGGAGGCCGCCAGCTTCGACCGAGGTGGATCCCTCCTGGATGGACACCTGGCGGAGTGGCAGAGAGGTGCTCGATTTCGTTCGAGGTGGACCCGTCTCGGGGTGCTACCTGGCGAAGGAGGGGGGGCCTGGCTCGACCTCAGCAGAGGTGGACCCGTCTCGGGGTGCCACCTGGTGAGGGAGCAGGAGGCCGCCAGCTTTGGCCGAGGTGGACCCCTCCTGGGTGGACACCTGGCGGAGTGGCAGAGAGGTGCTCGACTTCGGCCAAGATGGACCCGTCTTGGGGTACCACCTGGCGAGGGAGCAAGGGGCCGCCAGCTTCAGCCGAGGTGGACCCATCCTGGGTGGACACCTGGCGGAGTGGCAGAGAGGTGCTCGACTTCGGTCGAGGTGGACCTGTCTTGGGATGCCACCTAGCGAAGGAGCAGGAATTTTGAAAGAAAAATCCACGTGGCACCGGCGGCGTCCAGCTGGACCTAGCACACGTTCCACGTCAGCGATGTAGCTATATCAATTTGTAATATAGTTTCCAAACTTAAGTGGAAACTTACGGTATTATCTTGAGTTTGAGAAAATTATTGGCATAATTTTTGGTGATCATATGATCCTGGATGACCACATGATTCCAAAATTTATATAATAACCCAAATATTTTTCTTTGTTAATAGAATTCCATAATATTTTCTTTATTAGCATCAGTATATATATTTTCTTTTGTTAGCATGGTACTATACCAGTTAATATTATTTTTCTTGTATGAAATCTGTATACTAGTATATATATCTCTTAAAATGTATCATATATACGTGATCGGGACAAGGATGTTAAAATCCCTATCTGTCTTTCTTTCTTTTTTTTTTTTTTTTTTTCTTCTATCATAAATATTTTAACAGGTTGGCTTGCGGGTTACCTAAGGGAATATAGAGATTTTAAAGAGGGAGAGGAAATATGGATAGGTTTTGACGGTGATCGAGATGGTTTGGTTTTATAACAGATTTGACATGTATGGATCAAGTTAGATGTAAAACTTGATCAGCTTGTTTTCTTTGGTTTTAAGATCTTTTATTGGTGGCTCAAGGTGGGGAATGTTTCACTAAGATTTTGGGTGCTGCCCAAAATATATTTATGAGAATAGATTTTTTTTAACACATGGAAGGGACTGATACAAGGAGGTGGGGGAAAAAATAAATCGCAGGTTATATCTACGATTTCTAAATTAAAAATTATAGGTAGAATTTCTGTTTTATTTAAAATTAAATATTTTTTTTCAAAAAATAATAAATAATAAATTATAAAAAATTATAAAATTGATAAAAATATTTAAAATTTAAAAAATAAGAATATAATAACGTGATATTAATATATTTTATATTATAATAAATATTTATATTCTAAAATATAATAAATATATTATAATATCTTAATTATATATATTATATATTATAATATAGTATATTTATTGATACGTGCATACCGGTCGTACCATGAGAAATGCTCCTATAGCATTACGAGTCTGGACACCATGATGGTGCCCGGCTCTACTACATGCGGTGACCATCAATACGGTGCAACAGGCAGGAATGGCCCCACGGCGTGATCGGGCTATTGCCAGGGGCGGACCGCCGGGGGGGTGGGGGGCAGCAAGGGAGGGCCTTGGGCCCCCCCTCCCCTCCCAATTTTTCAATTTTTTTTTAATATTTTTTTCTACAATTTTTTTATTTTTTTAAATTTTAGATATCTCTCCTAAAATTTTTCTTTTCATCTAAAAAAAATCTTAAAAAATTGGTAAAAAAATTTTTAAAAAAGAAATTGAATCCCATGAATCTTATAAAAAATCAGTCCCAAAGAGTCTTTAAAAAAAAAAAATCGATGAAGAACTCACCTGCAGCAATCCAATCCAAATTCCATCCGTCGTGTTCGTACACTGAAGCCTTCCCCAATCCCCAAACCCCACTCGTCGACTGCCGCCGACTGACTCCTCCTCTCTTTCCCAACCGCCAACCTCTTCACGCAGTCTCCTTCACCTCTCTTCCTTGCCGAGTCATCAACTTTTCCTCTCTTCCCCAACCGGCAACCAACGCGACGCTGCCTCCACTCGCCGCTGCCCCTAACAGGCCACCCACTACCGATGGCCAACCCCACTTGCCATTTCCTTCGCGGCTTCACCTCTTTTACAATCAACTCCTCCTCTCTTTCCCAACTAGCAACCATCGCTCCTATCCGACTACCTGTCGCCGGCTCCTTTTCTGTCCAGAACTCCTACCCATGGCTCGATGCTGGAGCTCCATGTCTCCATTCGTTTTATCTATATTTGGTTTGGTAAGTATCATAGCATGTTTCCTAACTTCCTATAATATGGTATCATATTTTTTGGCTCCCTTGGAAAACTTGGTGTGGTCCGCCCCTGGCTGTTGCATGTAAGCAAGGTAGATATCACTGATGTGTTGAGTGGTGGTTGCCATCCCGGTAGCTTCCGTTAGCCTTACCACACCGACTGACCTCGCGTGTGGGAGAGCCGCGTACCTCCATGGTGGCCAGACCCATTGCATGGTACAATCACTAGGAACGTCATCATGGTACAACCAGGCTACTGCATGTATGCAAGGTCGGATACCACCGATGCTTCGAGTGGTGGTTGCTATCCTGGTAGTTTTCGTTAGCCTTATTGCATCGACGGATGCCGTGTGAGGTGGAGCTGCGTGCCGCGCTGGCGACCGGACTCATTAGATGGCATGATCAGGTCTCGGAAAGCATGGACAAGTGGGTGCCCGAGCTCGCACTGACACCACCGCCCTTGTGCCCCATCATCTCCGATCTCGCCACTCGATGGACGTCCCATCCCATCATGCCGTGTGACGGTATTGGATGCAACACCACCGCCACCATAGCCGATATGCATGCATCAAAAAAATATATATATAATATAATATATATATAATATATTGTTATATTTTAGAATATAGAATATTTAGTATAATATAAAATATATCTTAATATATTTTATAATATTATAATATTATAATATTATTTTTTATTTTTAAAAGATAACTAATTTTAAAAATTTTTATTATTTTTTTATATTTTTTTATTTTGAAACTAGATAAAAAATATTTATATAAAAAAATTGCAGGTGCAACCAGCGATTTCTCGGCCCATACTTTCCCATCACCTAAAATATCTGGTTTGAAAAATATATAAGGAATGGCAAAACTTTGATAAATATTTAATTATAATAATAAAAAAAAAAAAAAAAAAAAAAAAAAAAAAAAAAAAAAAAAAAAACTCGTTTCACCAACGGGATTGTTCAACTAAGTCAATGGCGGCTGGTGGATAGGCGGAAGTACGGTGTGAGAGGAGTAATTGCAATTGAACGCTATGGAGGACATGCATGAAGCGTTGCGATGTTTTTCTCACCTATAAGATTGAAGGCATTGATATAGATGATGCCTTCCGAGTGAAGGACCTGAATCACGAAGGACGCCGACGGCTAGGATTGCGGGAGCCGCGAGACAACATCAGAAACGGAGGACAGCTATTGGATTTCCTTTCCTTGGAACAAACGGTGACGATTGCGGGATCACGGCGACATCCAGTTCCGTACGGCAAACATTTCCAAGTTTATCACGGGGAGTGACGGCTAGGAGATGGCTTGATCTTTCTTTCAATATATATGACGCTCGATATATGGATTCGACTAAAAACAAGATCATGCTCGTAATATTATACGACAATCTTGCTCCTTTTATTTTTTTCTTTCTATTTTTTCACTTGTTTTTTTATTTTTTTTAAATATAATTAAATTTTAATTATTCTTATTCAAACATAGGGCTGCAAACATGTTGGTGAACCAAGAGGTGCTTGGCCTCAACCTGGACTCGCGTTACATTTTCGTTCCTAATTTTGGACCTGGATCCAGGTTAGGTCATGATAAAAATTTTAGATCTAAAAGTTATTTAAATTAATTAGATCGGGTCAAACATGGTCTATGATAGGAAGTTTAGATCTAAAAATTATTTGAATTAATAAAATTAGGTTAAACATGAACTAGATCCGGTCTAAAATATTTAAATTTAAGCTGGGTTTGGGTCTCTATTGTTTGAGCCAAGCATTCAGCATTTTTTTTAACTACAAATAAAATAGTTGTCGGCTAAATACAAAATCATTAAAAAGTTTAAATAAAGTCAAATTAAAGCCAACATGAAAATCGGTAAGAAATGTCAAATAAAGAAGGGATTTACTTTATGGGATTCCGATTCATGCATCAAATTAAGTTAAATATATTCTTATCAATTCGGATGATGATGAGCGAGCAAGGTGAAGATAGGTCATATCAAAAATTCAAAATTTTAGATATAATTGATTATTTTTTTTAGCTAGGTCCAATTTAGCACCTTAATCCATCCCATGAGTCTTAAAAAATAATTAGTCTCAATCTAATTGGATGAGGATAGGATCTGACTATGGATTAACTTGAGTTATTTACGGCCCTACTTAAATATTAGGATATATTACTCAAAATCTAAACTCGAATTTTCTTGTTGGATGAAGAGGCGCGCGAGGACATAAAAGTAGCTCATCATTCTTCCCTAAACAAATTTAAAAAAAAAAAAAAAAAAAAGCAGCTAGATAATCTTTTTTAAAAAAATTGACTAGCCAAGGTTTGATGGTGATAAGAAATAAAGGTGGCCTGAAAAGACCAACAGTAATTATCAGATTAGCCAATCCAACATGCGTTATGGAGGAAACATAAATTAAAAATTTTTATCTTATAAAATGCTAGCAATCTCCCAGCCCCAACCATGCCAGTCCTCTCATATGACTTGAATAAGAAAAATGTTGGATGATACTTCATATCATTATTATTTCATTCTTTTTTAATCTTTTCTTAAAGCTGTATATGAATAAAAATTATGAATTGAGACACGAGACGAATTGATTTCTTTATTCATGGAAAAGTTTTAATTTTGCATTTATATATGTCACTATCCAAGCGGGAAAGCCAGCTCTGTTTGAATAAAAGTTGTGTATTGAGGCTTATGATGGGCTGATTTTTTTATTCATGAAAAAATTTTAATTTTGCACTTATATATATATATATATAATTTTGTTTTTACATGGTTTATATATTATTGGAATAATATTTGAGACGTGAATTGTTGCCAGTTGGAATCCAGCAATTCCATCTGATCTTAATTCTTTTTAAAAAATAAAATAAAATAATTTTAATTTTAGTGACGGTGGATGTCTTACACCTGTTTCCAAGTCGGTCCAAACGTACGGGCCATCTGTCATGATGACACACATTCACGCACATAGTGTGATAGCTGGGACCCACGACAAGTTGTATCTTTCGCGAGGAAGGATGATTGATTTTTAATCTTGCACGGCTCTCAAAGCGTTCTCATCTCTGTCTCTCTCAAGCTGCACATATCTCGAAGCTGATATTGCGAGATCCAACGGTTGGCTTCGCGAAAGAGGGAGAATCATACACTTGTCATTTCATATTTACATACCAGCGATGTCGCAAATGTAATTTTCTTTCGCTTTTGAAAGACAGAAAAAAATAAAAATCAGGCCTGCGTTGTCGTCCGCAGCGCGGAAGGGAGAATCCAAGCTGAGATTTTTTTTTTTTTTTTAATATTTTTTAAAAAATCCGTTTTCTTTCGCGTGTCGATTTTTCTCCGCGTTATCGTTTCGGTGCCCGTGATTTCGGGGGAGTTCACCAGAAGTTTCCAGAAATGAGGGGATCACAGGAGCCGGTTAATCTCCTCCTTCTATTTATATAATTTTAACGCTGGTTTTCGAGTTCCTAAATCTCCGCTTGGATTGATTTCTGGATCTCCGACCTGAAGTAGTGGATGTTTTTCGGATTTTATTGCCTCGGTCGATGCTTTGCTTTTCGATGTGTTGATTCCCCCAGGTTGAAACTGGGGCTTCTCTCTTGCACTTTGTGCTAGGATTTTGGCCTTTTTGGACAGGGATTTCAGAATAGCTCTTTATTGAATTCCAGGACCGGATTCCGGAGGTATTGCTGCTTGTTGCCATTTTTTTATGGATTTGAAGGAGAAATGTTCTTGGATTCTTTTTGACCGTCGTGTTGTTCGAATATATAAGACTGGTGGATTCTAAGCAAAGTTTGATTGGCTTTCGAGTAGGGAGCGGTTGGTCAGTGATGGATCTGGAATTCAAGGGAAATCATTTACATCACCGTGGAGTGATTTAGGAGGTGAATTTAGTGTTTTTATTCTCGATTCCCAAGATTCGTGTGCTTACTAAAACTTAGGATTTTATTATGCTTGATCTTGCAGATGAAAAATTCAGCACATTGGAATTCTTGGTTTTCTTAGATTATGCAGATACTGGAAGGAAGTCTGCGAATTGGCGAGTTGTCTAACTGCAGATGAGTAAGTCAAGATGAATGGGCTTGAAAGAGGCCGTAGATGGGAACCCCTGATAAAAGGTTCTCCGATCTCTTCTATACAGTGAAATCCTGGATTCCTCGAAGGACTGAACCAGCTAATGTATCGAGGGATTTTTGGATGCCCGATCATAGCTGTAGAGTATGTTATGAGTGTGATTCACAGTTTACTATCTTCAACCGTAGGCACCATTGTCGTTTATGTGGGCGGGTTTTCTGTGCAAAGTGTACTTCAAATTCTGTTCCAGCAACATCTGATGACGCAAAGAATGACCGGGAGGAGGGAGAGCGGATTCGAGTTTGCAACTATTGCTTCAAGCAATGGGGAACAGAGGTACCGGCAGCAGGTAATGGAGTTCATCCGTCCAGTCCAGTCCTGAGTCCTTCCCTTTCAACCACAAGTTTGGCCAGTACCAAGTCCAGTGGCACTAATAACAGCAGTTCTATGACTGTGGGTTCTGTGTCATATTCCACCGGAGTTCATCACCAAGGCCCATATGGTTCTGGTCCTACTCTCAGTCAGTCTGCTCAAATGGAACCTTATCTGGATAAGCAACGTATGTTGATGTCAAAAAGGAACATGGATTCAATGGTGGATGTAGGAGATACTCCTTGTAATCATTTTGGCTTTTGCTTGAACAGGTATGTTTTCTACTAATTGTCATGGGACTGAATGAATTTCTGTTCCCTTCAATTGATTTAGTTAACAATTTTACGGTGTGCTAAATATGCATTTAAGTCAAGCCTGTTATTTTGTTGATCAATCTGCATGCTTGTTCTTCCATTTCTTATAGTGTTTAAGATACATCTAGATTTTTGTTCATATGATGTATGTGTTTCATTTGCACGTATGTATGTATGGATTGATTTATCATCTTTACCCCCTTCCCCCTTGCTCACACACATTGATGCACGCATGCATGCATATGCACATTCATGTCAAGGGTATAAGGATGCTAGTTATCTTATCCACAGGATATCCATGCATTGTTAAGAACAACTATAATGGAAAGTATTTATTTGGCTGGGGAGGAGGAATAAGTGGTAGGGGTTTGAGAGTTTATTTATTTATTTATTTTTTTAATTTTAAATCAACATCCAAAATATCATGATGTGATGTTTTTAATTAGAAGTGTAGCATGGTATTCTGAGAAAATTGGAATTGTAAGCCAACAACTAGAGTTGCTCCATCCTTATGTTGCCCACTCCTTCACTGATTAAAAAAAGCTTCACATTAATTTCTCAGAGATGAAGGTTTACAAAAGATTATGATAACTAGGAGTCATTTACCTTTTGCAAGTATTAACATGTTCTTTAGACTTTTGTATGTATTCCATGTAAACATGCTAATTTTTTGTCATCCTATAATTATATGTTATGGACACTGACAATGGTTTTCCAGATCTTGTCCCTTTTTTCCATTCCAATGAACTAGTGATGGACACCATCATTTGCCTGTTGAACCTTCAATGTTTACAGAAGTCTGAAATTACATATGACATAGGTTTGCTTCCAAAGTTTTTCAGTTGATAAATATTTAATGGCCCATGCTTACGAGAAATTTACTTTAACCTTCAACATTAATATGGTACCCTCTACCTAGGAATTCATTGCCTCTTCCTGCAAGTGCTTGAATATAATATCCTAGAACGCATACTGCAATGGTGTTGTTTACTCATTAGAAAATTTAGCAGTTCCATTTTCTAACAATGCTTGATAAAGCTTTTAAAACACTGTGCTATCAGTCCTTCCTGTCAGAACCTTTGTTTTATTTCTGCAGGTATATTTGCAGTTTCTGTATAGTTTTCATTATTCTTGCATCCAGATTCTTCTGTTGAAAAAGTTGCTGATATAGACCTCATCTTCTGTAAAATTATGTTATTATTGGTATTCCTTCCAGATTTTCCTCTTAGGAGTTAATGGAAGAAACCTTGAAATGTAATCTCTCTTTTGTGTGAAACCATCATTAACTAATTGCTGGGCCAATTATAATTTTAGGCTGTCCACCTGTTTATTCCATCTAGATTTTCTCATGTTTTATGCTTCACTGATCTTCGGTTACAGGAGTGATGATGATGATGATGAATATAATGCGTGCCGTTCTGATTCAGAACCACAACGTTTGCAGAACTCTGATGACTATTATGGTCCGGTTGAGTTTGTGAAGTTGACCGGGGTTATGGGTCTAATCATGTCCATTCTGCAGAAGAAACTGTTGATGCTAAAGACAATTGCTCTTCAGTGTGTGATAATACAGATCTTCATTCTGCTGTAGGTATTGATAAGATGGAAGAACTAAGCCTTGATAATAGCGATGAATTTAATACTTCTTCATCCATATATGGCATGAAAAGTGTGGACACGGAGCCTGTAGACTTTGAGAATAATGGACAACTTTGGTTCCCTCCTGACCCTGAAGATGCAGAAGATGATAGAGAAAACACCCTATTTGATGATGATGATGAGGATGCTACAGGAGAGTGGGGATATCTACGCTCATCAAACAGTTTTGGAAGTGGTGATTACAGAAGTAGAGTCCGATCAAGTGAGGAGCATAGGAAGGTCATGAAAAATATTCTTGATGGACACTTTAGGGCTTTGGTAGCTCAACTTCTTCAGGTCGAAAATCTACCCATGGGTGAAGAAGATGGCAAGGAGAGCTGGTTGGAGATAATTACGGCTTTGTCATGGGAAGCAGCAACTCTTCTTAAGCCAGACACTAGCAAGGGAGGAGGAATGGATCCTGGTGGATATGTGAAAGTTAAATGCCTAGCTTGTGGGCGCCGCAGTGACAGGTAAGTTGGTCATTGATGACGGTTGCAGTTATAGAATTTTACTAGGTGAACTCTGATTTATGTCGTTGAGTAGGACCTTATTGTGTATATCTGGCTGGATAAGCTGTTGGTTGATGTAACTTGTTGATTGTGGAAGCAAATGTACGTAGGCCTGGAAATGGGCCGGCCCAAAGACTATATTTTAAAATTTTTGGACCGAATCCGGGCATTCCTTTGGTCCAAAAATTAAATGGACTATATTTACAGCCCTAAGACTAGTCGAATATGCTTAAAATTTCGTCCGCGGCCTGAACCAATTTCAGGTCGGCCCGAAGTTTATTGAGCTGGCCCAGTCCAGCTCCAAACAATGGGCTTTTGGGCCGGCCCATTTCCAGCCCTAAATGTACGGTTCATCTCTGCTTCTTATTTTGTGACATGATCACGTAAACTTGTGATAATATAGGCTGATGTCTCATTCATGCACTTGCTATGATTGAATTCATGTTATTGTTGCTTAGTTGTGAAGTGATAAATTGCTCATGACACTTCTATTAACTGATTTTCTAGCATGGTAGTGAAAGGAGTTGTTTGTAAGAAGAACGTGGCTCATCGCCATATGGCATCAAAAATACAAAAGCCCCGTTTCTTAATTCTTGGAGGAGCTCTGAATATCAGCGAGTAACGAATCTGCTGTCAAGTTTTGATACATTGTTGCAGCAGGTTTATTTCAGCTTACCCCTTTCCTTTACTTTCCTTCTATATCTTTCTTTTTCTTTTTTTCCATATTTGTAGTTTTATTGGCTGTGAGGGAGAGAAGAAAGGGCATGCATTGTTGCATTTACTTGGATATTCTTGTTTATTTGTTCAGGAAATGGATCACTTGAAGATGGCAGTTGCAAAGATAGATGCTCACCACCCCAATGTCCTTTTGGTAGAGAAATCGGTGTCTCGTTTTGCCCAAGATTATCTCCTTGCCAAAAATATTTCACTTGTTTTGAATATTAAAAGGCCACTTTTAGAGCGTATAGCTCGCTGTACTGGTGCTCAGATTGTCCCTTCAATTGATCATCTATCATCTCCAAAGCTAGGACATTGTGACTTGTTCCATGTGGAGAAATATTTCGAAGAGCATGGAAGTGCTGGTCAGGGTGGGAAGAAAGCACTAAAGACTTTAATGTTTTTTGAAGGATGCCCAAAGCCCTTGGGCTGTACCGTGAGTTCTAAACTTTAAATCTTCATACTTAATAATCACATCCTTGTTTATTTGATCATTGGAAAATAATGGGCTTTGTTTATGATGTCATACATGCTTTTAGATTCTAATAAATTTCATAAATACTTGCATGTCTGCAACTACTAATGTTTATAATTTTTTCTCTTAATCACTTGTAATGAAACAAGTAAATAAGTTAGTTTTTATTTGTTGGGACTGGCTTACTGTGTCGTTACTATTGGTTATTATAATGTATTGGGACCTCATCTAAAAAAGCTAGCCATAAGATATTATTTGGATTTCTTAGCTTGAAATGGATTAAACAAATGCTTGCAAGGTTCTCCACATACTCCCCTCATTTAAGCCCTAGTATTCTCACGAGAATAAGGGCCTATATCTAGTCAAATTCAATCACAAATACTACAAATGGCTCGTGATCAATCCGCAAGGGGGCTCATGCTACAGTTTTCTCTAGTCCACAAGAGCCATGTGTCGGGCTTTCTTTGATACCATTTGGACCTCACAAAAAATGATTAGTCAAAAAGTGCTGTTTAGGTTTCTTGGCCCTACATTAGGACCTAAGGTCACCAAACAAACTAACATATGTTTGATAAAATACACACCTGCATGGGTCCTCACAGTTGTTGTATTTAGCATTGCTTCTATGAGACCATAAATGTTGCTTATGTTTTTCTTGGTTAAGTCTATCTTATGTTGGTGGCTAGTAGATTTAGAGTAATTGCCAGGTGAAAACTTTTTAGGAATATATGGACTGTCCATACTCTTTTCTTGAGAAAATACATTCCTTTGTGAATCTGATAGATGTTACATTAAGGCTGTGCTCCACTGCTTGAAAGAAACTCTCACAACCATGCTAACAGACTTGTATTAGACATGCTGGTCTTATCTTTAGTTTAAATGCCTGAAACTTTGTGACGCTATTCTTGTTTTTTCTTGTTTTCATGTTTCTATAATTTATGAATGATTATTCTGCCATGGTGGTCGTAAACTAGGATGAAGAAGTTAAGTGCTGGTTTCAATTTTACAGCTTGTTTCAAATAAAAACTAAACTGAAAATGGGTGAAAATTATGTATACCATTGCGATGCCCTTTTTTTTTTCTCAATATATGTGCATTCCAAATTATAATTGGTACTCAAATTATCAGACTCTTTGAGTGCACTAATTTATCGAGCTTTCTATAACCTATGGTGAGTAGGAGCATATGTCATTTGTAAACTATCATAACAATTTTCATTTATGATGCTGTTAAGGATATACCTGATAAACGTGCTATATAAATTTACTTGGATGCAGATACAGTAAAAATATCATCCATTTGATTCTTTCCCACATTCTATCTGTAGATTTTGCTTAAGGGTGGTAACGTGGATGAGTTGAAAAAAGTTAAACATGTTGTCCAGTATGGAGTGTTTGCAGCCTATCACTTGGCCTTGGAAACATCTTTTCTTGCAGATGAAGGTGCTTCTCTTCCAGAGCTTCCCTTGAAGTCTCCAATTACTGTCGCACTGCCAGATAAACCATCTAGCACTGACAGGTCCATATCTACAATTCCTGGTTTCACTATCCCCTCTGCTGGTGTGCAAAGAACCAATACGTCCAATTCTAACTTAACATGTGGCAACTTCGGAAAAGTGGAAGCAGTGGTGTCACCATACTCATATGAAAATCATAATTCCCAGACTGTAAAGTCTGCCTCTACCTATCCTCCATCCATTAATGTGGGTGACTTTCCTGTTGAAAGTAGTAACTTTGTCGAACATGCTTTCAAACCACATAGTATGGATGCTTTCCCTGCTGAAATGCAGCTGAATGCATGTCCTGGCTACTCTTCCCCCTGTGATAAATTAGTCAGGAACAAAGCGGGTTTCATGGAATGTGTTGATACAGAAACCCTCAGAACTGATGACCAGACACTTACTGGAGATTCTACCAATCCTTCTCGCTGTCACAACAGTTTGGAGACCTTAGAAAAAGGTGGCATAGTGGCTGACAATAACCAAATGGATGTCGAAGAGATGATAGAAAAGCAACCAGGTTCTTATAATCCAGGAACTTCATACCAAGATAATATCCCAAGGGATGAGCACTTGTTTCCAAAGGAGGAATTCCCCCTTCTCCATCTGATCATCAGAGCTTTTTGGTTTCCCTTTCTTCCCGCTGTGTATGGAAAGGGACTGTGTGTGAGCGTGCACATCTATTTCGCATCAAATATTATGGCAACTTTGACAAGCCTCTCGGAAGATTTTTACGTGACCATCTATTTGACCAGGTTAGAATTTCTCTCTTCCCTTTGATGAAAAAGTTTAGTAATCTGAACATTCAAAAAGGGGAAAAAGATTGAAGTTTGTCTCTATACATTTTTGCTTTACTAACTACTTGCCTCTTATGTGACTGATTATAGCTGCTTTTTGTCTCAGAGTTACCGGTGTTGTTCCTGCGAGATGCCATCGGAAGCTCATGTTCATTGTTATACTCATCGCCAAGGCAGTCTGACAATATCTGTTAGGAAGCTGACAGAGTTTATTTTGCCTGGAGAACGAGATGGCAAAATATGGATGTGGCACAGGTGCTTACGCTGTCCTCAGGTCAAAGGGCTTCCTCCTGCAACTCGAAGAGTCGTGATGTCTGATGCTGCCTGGGGGTTATCTTTCGGTAAATTTTTGGAGCTTAGCTTTTCCAATCATGCGGCTGCGAGTAGAGTAGCTAGCTGTGGTCATTCTCTCCACAGGGATTGCCTCCGCTTTTATGGGTACTTCCTCCTATCCTGTCTTCCATATCTCCAGTCATCATCATCCCCTGTCACTTATTGCAGATGTTATTTTCCTTACATGAGCAGATTTGGGAGAATGGTTGCTTGCTTTCGGTATGCGCCAATCAATCTTCACTCTGTTTACCTGCCACCTCCAAAACTTGATTTTAATTACCAGCATCAGGAGTGGGTAGAAAAAGAAGCAAACGAGGTCACTTGCTTGTGATAACAGTTATTCCCTTTAGTGGTTGCCAAGACAAAATATGCTGACTTCCCTTTTTTTTTTTTGGATCTGACAATGTTAATCAAATGTAGCAGGTTGCTGAAGCAGCAGAACTTCTCTTCAGTGAGGTACTCAATGATCTGCGCCAAATTGCAGAGAAAAAGCAAAACACAGGGTCTTTTGATGGAAACATGAAAGTTCCGGAGTCAAGAAGAGCCATCATAGAACTCGAAGGAATTCTACAAAAAGAAAAAGCAGAATTCGAGGTGGAGTGGCATGCTTTTATTCATGAAGTTGTCATCTTTTAATAATTGATCATTGATCACTGTCAGCAGCCAGATTTTGATCGAAACTTTGACTCTTTTCAGGAATCTATACAGAAAATAATGAAAAAAGAGTCTGGAAGGGAAAAACCCCAATTGATATTCTTGAGGTCAATAAACTACGAAGGCAATTACTTTTTCAGTCATATTTTTGGGATCAAAGATTAACATATTCTGCTGGTTCACATAATGGCCCTCACGAAGTGCTTAGTGTTTCATTACAAGAAATAAGGAGAAGCTTAACTCTACCGAAAAGCTAGTGGATTTCAATACAGCCCCCAGGTTGCAAAGAAATTTCATGAGTCTGGGGGCTGTTTCCTTCAATTCCAAAGGTGATGAATCTATCGTGGGCAGCACATGTCCTGCTGACCATGAAGAGGGGCTTGACCATTTTAACCAGCCTAATGCAGGTCAGCAGAAAAGAAATCATGAGCAGGCTGGTATTAATGGAAAACAAAGCAATGGTAATCTGTCTACCAGCATAAATGCAGGTGACCGATTGGACCCTCTGGAACCTGGGCTTGCTGTTCCCAGAGTTCTCTCTGATGGGCAGTTCCCAGTTACCTCTGATCTGTCAGACACCTTGGATGTAAAGTGGGGAGGAGAAAATGGCCCTGCACTTGTTGATGCAAGCATGTCCAATACATCAGCCTCTGTAGAAGCTGAAAGTACAGTGTCAGCATTAGAAGATTCTGAAGTACAAAGTAGAGCTGGTGTAACTAAAATAATTGCCTCTGCATTGCCTGCCAGGTGGAGAGAGAGTTTAGAGGACTTCTCAAACTGTATTAAAATGCCATTTGTAAATTTTATTGCGATATCAACAAGAATTCAGGCAATGGCGCAAGGTTTGGTGCTCTGAATGAGTACAATCCTCTCTATGTTTCTTCATTCCGGGATTTGGTGCGTCAGGGTGGAGCAAGGCTGCTTCTTCCCGTTGGGGTGAATGATACTGTCATCCCGATTTATGATGATGAACCAACAAGTATCATTTCATATGCACTTGTATCTCCTGATTATCATCTTCAGTTGTCTGAAAAGCGGGAAAAAGCAAGAGATGGTGGGGATTCTTCATTGTCATCGCCAATCTATGACTCAGAAAATTTTCTCCTGTTTCAATCATTTGATGATGCATCCTCAGAAAGTTTTAAAAGTTTTGGGTCAGTTGATGAAAGCATTTTATCCTTGTCTGGAAGCAGGGTCCCCCTAGTTTTGGATCCAGTTGCATCTACAAAAGCAATGCACATCAGAGTTTCTTTTGGGGATGATGGGCCACTTGGAAAAGCAAAATATACAGTGACTTGTTATTATGCAAAATCTTTCGAGGCTTTAAGGAGAATTTGTTGTCCATTTGAGCTTGATTTTGTAAGGTCTCTCAGTCGATGTAAGAAATGGGGAGCACAGGGCGGAAAGAGCAATGTCTTTTTTGCAAAATCATTGGATGATAGGTTTATTATAAAGCAAGTTACAAAAACAGAGCTAGAATCATTTATCAAATTTGCTCCAGAGTATTTTAAATATCTCTCTGAGTCAATAAAAACTGGAAGTCCCACATGCTTGGCAAAGATTCTAGGGATCTACCAGGTATCAATGTCTTGAGCTTTTTCATTGTTTTCATTTCTTTACTTTGAGAGCCTTTTATTTATTGAGTTTACTTTGCTATCTATTATCTTTGGCATATTCATAAGTCATCATTTTCATGCTTCTGCTGATGAGAGAAAAGTTTCTATTAAGATATTTCATGCATGGTAACTATGCTTCTGTTATTCTTCTCTCTTCCCCCAACATTGGTAAAAGAATCTGAATTTGGAAGAATGGAGAGTGATCTGACATGGGAAATTAAAAAAAAAAAAATGCATATATTCATCCATATATATATATATGAATGCATGAATTTCTCATATTTCAGGTGCATGTTCAGAAATCTTACTTGTTAGTGTTCAGGATATATTAGGATTCTCAGATAAATAGTTTTGTGCAGTGATGGAGGTCAAGCATGGTCAACTTATTTTCTTGGTAAAGATGCATATGATTTAGAGATGATGAGTGGTATTCAATTTCTAGACTGCATGAATGGAGCCACTTAGGAGAGTTTTTTGAGATTGTTACGTGCCAATGGCACCAAAAATAGTAAACTTAAGATATTGATTTTTCTGCTGCTCGCTGCTTTGATCAGACTGGGAATATATGTTGTATTCTGCTGTTGTTTTTCATTGGCAATGTTCACCTGCCGTACCAATATCAGCATGCGATCTTTAACTCATACAACTATCCGCATTTTTCCAATAGAGTTATCTTTTTAATAATGTTATATGCATAATAATATAATGATATGCATGCAAAAATGCTTTATAATTCAACTTATCTGGTGGTGGGGCCAATCATTATAAAGTTCTGCTGCTATTGATTATGAGTGAGTATTGGTTGCTTTTTATTGGAGAGACACCTTTCGAAATAGGAGGTATAATCTTAGGAATAATGTTCCACTTTGTGGCTTGTTTTGACCTGTTCTTTCTATTGGTAAGTGATGACATTCCCTTGTACTGTGGTAAGATTTGAAT
Source organism: Areca catechu (assembly GCA_021397845.1). Taxonomy (NCBI): domain Eukaryota; kingdom Viridiplantae; phylum Streptophyta; class Magnoliopsida; order Arecales; family Arecaceae; genus Areca; species Areca catechu. Next base: position 138,900,505 of record CM038042.1, on the reverse strand, counting down.
CCAGTCTGAGGAAAGGTGTGTCCAAGGTGGAAAATCCAGCTGAAGACATTTACATATCTATTAGTTCTCTAGTTTTAATCCTGGTGGATGTTGGGGGCTAATTTTGTCAATTGAATGCTTCTGGTTCCCAGCTTGCAGAGCATTTTGGCTTTTTAAATTTTTGTTGCCTTGATGGGTTTCTTGTCACTCCCTGGGAAGTGCTTTTGTTGGTCTCATTTTTTTTGCCTTTATTGTCAATTGTTCCTTGAAGACATTGCTGCCTCTACAAAATAAAGGATATTTTTTTGTTCCTTAGTTATTTAAATCAAGAATTGTTAATTATTGATTTATTATGTGCCATTGGTAGAAAGATTTGACACTATTATACTCCTGTGATTCCTCTCAGTACCGGACATGAATTTATGAGACAGTAATGACAATGAAAATGTGTTTTTTTCCCCAGAAAAAAATTGGTATGAATAAACAGACTGGTCAGGGCATACAACTGTTATGAATATACATCTTGATGGAGATGTACATAGAAGTTATAAAGGAAAAAGTGTTTCCTCTTTCAATCTTTCTCAACATTGTTATTCACCCCTCCCCTGCCCCTTTTCTTAATTAAAAAAAAAAACAAAAGAAAACCTTGGTGCTTGTGTCATGCATGAGTTGACCAGTTGGTTCTGATGCTCAGAAATGTGAAATTCTTCTCATGTCCAGATCAAGGGTGAATGTTTTCTGAGATCTACTCCAACATCTTTCACAACTTTTAGCAAGTGAATATTGGCTTTGGCCATTTTTTCTGGTAATAGATGTCTCAAATCCGGCCATGCTAACAACATTTATAGATATTTATGGAAAATTAATAGATGGTCTTTGATTAACTAGGCTTTTTGTCAAAAACGTGTCCTTATATTACAGCTACGCTATTTACCCGCCTCTATCTGAATCAATGTCTTGCTGTTTGTATATATTGGCTCTTGCATCTTCGTTGTTGTCTGACATTTTTTAACTACTTCCTGAATGGTAATTGTTTGCTTCATTGGTGATTTAATTGTAGGTGACTATTAAGCACCTGAAGGGTGGAAAGGAGTCGAGGATGGATTTGCTGGTTATGGAGAATCTTTTGTTTGGACGGAATGTGACCAAGTTGTATGACCTTAAGGGATCTTCAAGGTCACGGTATAATCCAGATTCAAGTGGTAACAACAAAGTACTTCTTGATCAGAACTTGATTGAGGCAATGCCAACTTCTCCCATATTTATGGGAAACAAGGCAAAGCGGCTTCTTGAAAGAGCTGTTTGGAATGATACTTCCTTTCTAGCAGTGAGTAGATTGATTATTATGTTTATCAGTTATATTATATAAGGCAGAATAGGCTTTTTATTTACTTACCTTGTTTATATAATGGGCCTTTTTAATGTATTAAAGAATGCTACTGTGACAAATTGAACAAAACTCACGCTCAAGGAATTTAAGAAATCACAAAGTTATAGGAAATTACACTTAGGGAGGGACATGTTTTATACTCTATGATGACAATTGATACTTTGTTGGCAGCTAAGGTCAATTCTAGCTTTCAAAAGCTTGTTTATCCGTACTTGGGCTATATTATTACAATGTTGATAGGCCTATAGGACTCCCAATTATCACGCTATATGATTATTACATTATAGTATAGTAAGGTTCATCGAACTAGTATTGGTATCCATACTGGTCACCAGCCGGTATGGTACCAGTTATTGGCATGGTATGGGTGGGCATGCCAGTCAAATTGGTATGCATTTTTTTTTAGTTTTTAGTTTTTCAATTTTTTGTTTCTTAAGGTATGTAATTATTTTTTTAGGACTTTTTAAATGATTTGCCTTTCTACTTTTCCTTCTATGGAGAAGCTTTTCTTTTTTAGTTTTGCTTATATGGAAAATAGCTGATTGATTTGCTTTATAAACTTACCTTACATGGATTTTTATTTTTAGTATGATCCTAAAAAATATTATTGCCTTTTAATTTAGAGGCCTATAAATACATATTTCTATTATAAACCATGGCAATAAGAAATATTTTTTTTCTACTGTAAACAAAACAAAGTCTCCAAATCTAACTCAAATACCAACTCAATCTATATAACCTTCCTTAAATAGCTAATTGATTCATTTCATCATCTTATGTGGATTTCTATTTGTATTATGATCTTTAAGAATATTATTCCTTTTTAATCAAGAAGCCTATAAATACATATTTCTATTGTAAAGTATGACAATAAGAAAGATTTTTCTACTATAAACAAAACAAAGTCTTCAAATGCAGCTAAAATACCAACTCAAAATTTTCTACAACCTTTTTTAAATACCAAATTGATTTGCTTCATCAACTTACCTTATGTAGATTTCTATTTTTAGTATGATCTTAAAGAATATTATTTCCTTTCTAATCTAGAGACCTATAAATATATATTTCTATTGTAAAGCATGATAATAAGAAAGTTTTTTTTTTTCATTGTAAACAAAACAAAGTCTCTAAATGTAGCTCAAATACTAACTCAAAATCTCTACGGCCTTTTTTAAATAGTTCATTGATTTGCTTCAACTTATGTCTTGTGGATTTCTATTTTTAGTATGATCTTAAAGAATATTATTCCCTTTCTGATCTAGAGGCTTATAAATATCTATTTATATTGTAAAGCATGACAATAAAAAAAGATTTTTTTCATTGTAAAAAAATCTTTACTTTTTTTCAGCCTTGGAAAGTCAAATTTTTTTGTCAGTTACAAAAAAAGAGAAAAGAAGTCTCTCCGAGAAACTTCTTTCTTCCCATTTAATTTAAAAGGTCTAAACCACCTGAACTGGGCCGAACTGTCCAGTTGAGCCCAAAACCATGCCGAACTGCCCAGTTCGGCATGGTTTCTGCCGGTTCAGGGACTGAACCGAAATCCAGAACCGAATAGTGCTGGTTTAGGTCCGGTACAATTCGGTATGGGCCAAACCAGATGGTTCAGTCCGGTTCAGCTTTCCGTGTATCATATGTTATTAATCTGGAACTAGTTCAGTTTATTTATGTATTTTGGGGAAGACTGGGAGGACTTATACTTTGATTTTGGTGAGACTGGTTAGCTTTATGGCTGCAATTTCTTTGAGTTATCAGTAAAATCATATTTTGTCTATGCAACCAGTTTTTTGACATGGTTTGGTGAGAAATTGTGCTCTTTTCCCAAGTTCCTAGTGACTTTTTACATATTTGTGAAATTTCATTTATGCTGAATTTTTCCTCCATTTTCTCATGACTCTTTCTCAAGTATTTGTTTGAAAAGGCAATGATGTGAGGTACATCATCAAGGCTCTTGTGATTAAAAGGTAGAGGGCATATGGATTTTTCTTGTTATGAGTGGATATAGAAGTCATTTAATGTACACAAAAATGCACAGGAATGTGCATGCAGTCATGTGTGCCGTGTATACATATTCATATACATATACATGTACATATATAAATGTATACATGTTTGTGTTTGAGAGAGAGAGAGAGGAAACCTCTTCTCGTCCACTGGTTTTGGAAATGTTCAAGTGTAAAAGGTGTAATATATAAGGTATGAATCATGCATCTTGCAAGAGCTTGTCATATCATGACACTTTATATCTTCTCCTTTAGCCTCAATGCTTTATTTAGAGCATCATGGTAGGGTGAGGCAAACAAGCCTGGAATAGTCCTTTAAAAAAGAAATATTCTCAAGTGCTTGCCTGAAAAAGTTCTTTTGCCTTAGCCGACTAATCAGGAATGACTATAAGTTACTGAAGGTCATATCCTATTTTGGTAGCTACCTTCTTAAAGCAAAGGTTCTCGCAGTCATATGTCAGTTTTTGATCTCTGTTACCAATCTTGTTGCAGTCCATTGATGTCATGGATTACTCTTTACTGGTTGGGGTAGATGAGGAGAAGCATGAACTGGTTCTTGGAATTATTGATTTTATGAGGCAGTACACATGGGACAAGCAACTAGAGACATGGGTGAAGGCGTCAGGCATTTTGGGTGGGCCAAAAAATGCATCTCCAACTGTGATTTCACCCAAGCAATACAAAAAACGTTTTAGAAAAGCAATGTCTGCATATTTTCTTGTGGTTCCAGATCAGTGGTCACCTCCTACTCTCATCCCAGGCAAGTCACTATCTGAACAGTCTGACCTTGGCCAGGATAATGTGCAAGGTGCCTCTCAAGAGTCATAAGATATTTGTCTTGTATATTTTGAGATGCATGATAGCAGATGGCCCACATTTTTGGTTTATTTCCCATTCTTTCTCCTGTCATGTTATGTGTAGATTTGTAGATGGCATTCTCATTTGTAATCTTGCTTACATTTGTGAATTATTTATTAAAGATGATTAAAGATGCGCCAGAAGGCTAGATGCCATGAGAGTCTCAATCAAGGCATGGTATTAAAGAAATGCTGAAGATATGTACATCATGTTCATGTGTTTTTTACTGCAGTACATGGAAGTGATACATATTTAAATCTGGCACTCTATTCCAATGCCACATGCTTCTTCTGCCTAGTTTTTCTCCTGATTTCAGTTGCATGCATAACTCTGTTGGATCTCTGGCAGCAGAAAGTAATTTTCTTTTCTGTTGTTCTTGATTGATATCTTTTTGGTGCTGCTGCTGGGATGTAAATACATGGGCATCAAAGTGAATTCAATAACATATAACAGGTTGATCTTGCATTCATCTTTAAATGTTTGTGCATCCTGTTTACTTGATTATGGATGTGTTAAAGTTTAATATATACTGTTGGTCCATCCCTTGAACAACTTAAAACTTCTGGATTGAATGATCAGTTAATATATTTATCTTCGAGTCTTTTCTTTCTTTGACACCTTCCCTGTTGAGTTGTTTTGGCTCGTTCTTGATTTTGACTTGTTCATGTCTTCACATACATGATCCAGATTGCCCTTGTGTGGGGAGGGGGGAGCAGAGATTGTTAAACCCTTGTATACATTGTTGACCTGTCCCACAGCAGCTTAATCTTCTGGGATCTAGCGGTTGGTTAAACAATTATTGCATGCTTTTGGCTCGCATTTCAAGCAGTGATCTTGATTTCAGCTATTCTGCATGGATGCCATGTGAAACACATTATGTGAAATTTATGGCATTTCAATGAAAAGGGTTGTTTGAATGATCTTTTGCCCCGCTATGCTATCAGTTCTGTAAAACACCATTAATAGAAAAGAAATTCGAATGACCTGATCAAGGAACAGATTGTAGACCTTGTATCAGCAAAGATCACAAAAAGCCTGGTATGATTAAACTTGATTTATGAGGTGAATTGGGAATGATCGCATTATGCACATTGGGAGGTGATTTGCCTGTGTTCATGTGTCATGAACCAGCCATCCACATGGCATCTGCAGTCCATGGAAGCTCACTGTTTAAAGTAATTGTGATAAATTAGACTATCATTAGTATAACTTATCAGAAGAAAGGTACCGAGTGCCACTGGTATGTGCTTGTAAGTTGAAGACAGGCTGCTACAGGCATCTCTTGAACCATTTAAACCATATGCGTTTGTGTTTAGAAGGCTAAAATATTTTGTCTTCCTTTGCTTGCTGCTGGTTAGAGAAGACTAAACTTGGAGACTGAACGATCATTCAAATACTCAGGAGACTCGTCTCCTTGTTCCTTCTAGTAATATTTTAACCATCATAGATTCATGAAAGGATTTGTCGAGGTGTACTGCTTTCCTTTTGTGATAGGTGGTCTATGTTGAACCGGGATATGATTACTGGTTTAGATTTGCAGGTTGTATCTTTTGCACCATGGATGACACAAAAATTGCATCGAAATTTGTGCATGCAGGAAATGTTATAATGCTTTGAAAGATGTGCATTTATTTTGAGAGCAATGCCATCCAATACTTATTGCCAAAAAAAAAAAAAAAAAATCTCAACCATTCATTCATGCGAATCTTAGACCGTATCATATATATGTATATATATATAAAAAGGCTATGCCGATGAAGATAAATATTAGCATTAAAAAAATCCATGTACACCATGTCATCAATCATTCGTTTTCATAGTTTTTATTTTACAGCTGTTTTTGGTGGTGGCTACGTGGGACACACGGTATAAGACATGTTTCTTTTAATATTAGATGATAAGTTTTGGTGGTAAAATATCATTACCAAGGTTGAATCGGCTGAGGGACCACTGGCTTTTGGCATTGCTCCACGTCAAAACCCATAAATAATTGAAACCACCAAACTGCGCCTGCACCGTCGCGACTTAAATCGAACATAAATTCTTCGCTTCGAGTCACCATCTCTGCTCGTATCTGCACGTCCTTTCAGGTCCCTTGCAAGTTTAAGCCACTCCGGATAACTAACAGGGTGGGTTGCCGACGGGCACGGCACACGAAGAAATCTCGGTTTCTGTGCTTTCACTTAGAAAAAAGTTCGGCGTTCTTTACAACTTAACATTTCATCCGATCTAACAAAGTCGAGAATGGAAGTAACGACAGGTGGAAGCCAAAAACAAAACAGTAAGGTAGAAAAAAAAAAAAAAATTTTTTTTTTTTTAGAAAATTTCTTATCTGGTTAGCAATCGATAATTTGAGCTTATAAGAGATTTTCCCTCTATTTTCAAAGGTTTACAACGATCAAGAAGGGAGTTGCCAGGACAAGAAATAATTAAAAGAGGGATATGCTAGCTACTAACCCAATCTAGTGGAACGATCGACGATACCTCTTCTCCTACCACGACGAAGACCTTCTGGAGGCGAGAGTAGAGGGTCTAGCTCTGAAATTAACCTTCCGAAACTTACCGGTTGATGTACGGTAACTCTTCACTCCATGAACTTTGGAGTGGGACAAGAAAGCCGGTGGATAATAGAATGTTGCTTTTGGTTTTTGAAATGATAATTCCAAATAGGTGAAGGAAAATGATGCGCAAAAATATTATTCTAATCCCATCCCAAAAGAAGATTATCTGATTGCTGGTAGAATTAATAAATCCTGGGAACTTGGGTGCTAGCTGCGAAGTCTGGATTGAAAGAGGGATCGTGTCTAATAGTATGTACAGATTGCATCAACACAGCACTTCCATCTCTAGCTAGCGGGAGCTTCATCTTTCTTTATCGAAGATTTCCCGCACCATTTACTAAGACCAGGTTAAAAAAAAAAAAAAATCTTTGAGTGTAAATAAAGGAATTAAATGAATGAAAACATACACGATTCATATTCTGTAGTCAGGTTAATATCATGTTGATATTATGACAGAGATATACACAAAGAACTTTGCAATCAGAAACCAGCCTTTCATCATGAAACAAGCAAATCATCCATGTTTACAGCATAAAGATACAGCGATAGGGATGCCTCGATATCGATCTGGTACTTTTCCATGCAAGCAGACCCATTTACCTATTCAAATGTTAGTCTTGTTTGTGAATGATTTGGTAAAAGTAGTCATCATCTCTGGCAATTCGAAGCTTCATTTGTGGGAAGTTGGGAATCTGATGATGGTCTCTGTGCCAAGCCCGAAGACAAAGTGAAATTTTATTTGTTCGGCAAAATTGGAACTGATTAAATTTTGTCTGGTATTATAATACCTTTGGTGATATGTGTCCTTCGAAGACCATCGACTAAATCGCGGACCTTCGTCGTACCCCTCGCAGACCACTTCTCCCTTTCCATCCATGTAGCAGACTATCCCCATCGCTTGGTCTTCGAAAACCTGATAGATGAATCTTGGAACAACGAGTCATGGAAGTAGTCTTCTACGGATTCTAAGGAATATTATTTCTTGGGTTGTGATCAGAAATCAGACCTTGCTGGCCGTGAGAAATTTGTATGAAGGAGTTGATGCTCTGCTGGGTTCTGCGTGGCTGTTGTGCTGCATGGAAGCTCTAGGCATGGCCTTCTTGGTCCGAGCTCTTGGAAGCATGACAACAGGACAAGAACATCTTGTTGCCATTGATTGATCCAGTTACTGTGTATGTTGGTAAGAGAGGCAGGAAAAATTACAATGGAAAACCATATGATGCTCTGGTGGAAGGATTTTTCTTGCCACCGCCCAAACTGTTCTTGTATACGAGCCAGGGGGAGAGACGGAGGAGGAGGAGGTGATTGGATTTTGTATTACTTGACTTTTAACCTGATGAGACAAGTCTCAATTATTGCACCTCGAGTTGGTAAACTAGTCTTGTCATAAAGTACCGTTCTCCATGAAAGGTTATACTATATTGCTTTTTTTTTTTCTTTTTATAATCGATAGAAACAACAATTTTTATGAATATTTTATTTCGATGGATAAAACCTAACCTATCCTATTTATAAATAAATATAAATTATATAAAAAAATTGACTCGGATCCGGATTGAGAATACGGTAGTAATATGTTCCGATCCAAATTCAATTCATTTATATATATAGAAAAAAATATGTTTATAAAATATTTAAATAAATCAGGTATAAGATGGATATATTCGATCCGATACAATCGATTTTAAGTAAATTGGATTTCATGAAATTGGATATATCACGTCCGATCTGATTTAAAAATAATTTTTTTATATCCGATCTGATCCAATCGAAGATAAGTATGAAATGAATATGAAACAGAAATTTTTTAACAGGATGGATATAAATTTTAAGCAACCTGATTCAAACTCGATCCATCGCCATCCCTGGTTATCGTGTTTGTTGTCTATGTTTAATGTGAGAAGGCCGGTTGGTTGGTAGGCCCATTTTTTAGGTTTTTATTGGTAAAACTTGTCGCAGAGTAGTTGACGTCATCGTGGTGTAATGCTAATGTAGGAACTTCATTTGTCCTTTAACCTTATCTCTGCTCTTCTTTATAATTAAAGCTGGCATCACCGATGGCCATGCAACGGCTCAATGCCGTCGAATTCTTTCCTGAATTAAGAAATGAGAATTGTTGGTTTGCGGAGAAAAAAAAAACAAAAAAGAGAATTGTTGATTCTATAAACTATGTTGGTTTCGTTTCTATGTATTATCCAATTAAAGCCTGGGTGATGTAGATTTGTAGTCTTTGGACGTGCAGGTTAATTTTTTATAGCATACTTTCAGCCCCTAAGGTTACGGTATTACTTGTTAGCTTGAGTTGTTGGTTTCTTAAGAAAAAATAATGAAGAAATCGAAATTGTTGAAATACAACCAAACATGCTTCCTCTTAAAATGTACATCTCGAACCTTTTAATTTGCCTTTTTTAATAAAAAAACTTTTAATTTGCTTTCAACAATCAGTTGAGTCTTCTCTTAAAATATTTGCTGAAAAAAAAAAAAAAACGAGAGAGAGAGAGAAAAAGACTTTATTATTTTTATTTTAATCTCATTTGATACATCTTAATATATATATATAGATATATATATATATCAATGCATAAATTTCATAAAAAATAATAATAATAGCTGATACAAAATTATGCTAATAAAAAAAAATATTATATTTTATCATGAATTCCTAAATTATGCGATTATCTAGAATGATCATATAAAATAATACTAACATTCTCCTTAAACTCTAGATAGTATTATAGATACCAACTTAAGTTTAAAAGCTAAATCATGAAAGAAACAAACATAATAAGCTGACGTGTATATTGATATGACTAATTTAGATAACATAATTATAAGAAATCATAGAAGGTGGTGGTTGTTGCCGATCTTACCGCGGTGGTCTTGTGAGCTAGCGCCGGTTCTCGGACTCTCTCACCTCGAGATCACCAAGCCTTCGGTCCTGCAAAACAAAGTCAGAGACCCGGGCCGGGGATTCCGGCGGGAGCACTCCGACAGTCAAGTTAGAGAGCGGCAAGATGGAACAGGCCCTCTAAGGCGGGTTCTCGAAGGATTCCCGTGCTTAGAGGAGGTGTAGATGAAAGAAGTGTGGGGAAGAGAGAGGTTGAAGCCCGGCTTCCTGCGCTGGGTTCACCGAGCTCACGTCTTAGGACTTCTTGGGGGTCTTAGGATCGTTCTCCCGATATTCTTTTTCCCTCTCCCCTTCTTGACATACCTTTCCGTCCGCTTTTACTATCCCTTTTATACCACCGGACCGCCTTTGGCCCACGTCCCCTCACAGAGGCTCCCGGAGATCTCTGAATCTTCCCCTCCCGCTTCTCCT